>JARJEI010000002.1:14563687-15763687 GCA_029955415.1 Lottia scabra | reverse complement strand
ACTACATACGAGACTGAAGACTCTGAAAATTATACGTTGCAATCCTCAGTTGTATAACAAAGTACCCAAGAAAGTAGTGTAACGCCGTTTTGGAACAGTTGAACAAACCTAATGCGGTGTATTTCATCGTCAAAACGTTCAAGTTCAAATCCATCTTGTTAATTGGGCACTTAATTGACGAGAAACAGTAGGAAACGATTTGTAAAATAATTAAATTCAATGAAGTCATTCATCCAGTCTCAATGTTTCTGCAAGAGATTACCAATGAATACGTATCTCATTCATTCACAGCACATTAGAGATGAACCACATGAGAATACAAAGACTCATTACCTGACTCCAGGGACCAATAAACCAAAATCCACCACATGATTTCTTATTTTTACAAGATTTTCTTGTCGATGGTTTTTCAGCAGGTGAACATTTCTTATTAGACAGATGTTGACCATCATCTGAGGCACAGAAAACATTTCTTGTTCTGTAACCTTTACCACAAGTTCGTGAACACTGTAAAGAAAGGTATTTTAATAGGAAATGTATTGACTTATCACCAAAATGGTATAAAAATGTTGTTTTTAAAACACTGTAAAGGATACAATATTGGAATTATAATGGATAATAAACGGCATTTCTAAGGGGAAGGTTCATTATTTTTGAGGGCCTTGAATATTTGTAAATAGCCTCCGGAACCTCACGAAAATCGCATAATCCATTCCTTCCTAAACATTTATCTTTCATTTTCTGTATATGCATTTTCTATATATGACATAGTCTCACTAAAATACGAGTCTTGGCTTTCTACCTATCTTTCCTTTTCTGAACATGTGTTTTTTTCTATATAGGGAATATATAGTCTCACTAAAATACGAGTCGTATTTTGACTTTGAAACCTACACAACCATTTAGAATTAAAAATTTAAAAGTTTATGTATATACCTCTTCACTCCATCTTGAATGGTACCAGCCTTTTACACACGACCCCATGTCACATATTTCTTTTACTTTCGGTTTACGTCCGGTACAGTTATTTTCATCTACCTTTAAACCTTCGCCATCTACACACTTTATATCTCTTGTTCTTTGTCCATGACCACATTCTGTAGAGCACTGCAAAACGAGATTTTAAAATCATCATCATCATCATCGGGTTTTTTGTGTTTGTGCAGGTGCAGGAGAGACATCAGGTAATGGTTTCCCTTCCAGGTAGCTGGCAAGCTGCACGAATGGCAGTTTTCACACCCCGTTTCCATTGATTCCTTAGACATCTGCTCATGATTGAGCAGGATTTGTAGTAACACCTTACCATTGGAAAATGTTGCTGATTAACTCTTTTGTGGAATTTAGAGTTTCTTCATCTAAGAGAAGAGGTTGTATTTAAAGACCACATTAAAAGACATAAATGCCTTTCAATGTGTCTAAACTTGTTAGTTACAAGATATCATAAGAGTCTATCTGATTTAAATTCCAGTATCTTACCTTCGTCCAGTTACCAACCGACCATCTAATACAAGGTGTAAGCTGACAAGATCTGATTCTTTGAGGTTTAGGTTTATCTATACATAGATCAGCTGATACACTGGGTATTAATGTTGGTGATATCCTTCTTCTACATTCAACTAATCTTGATTGGGTACCTTTATTACAGCTAGTACTACAGGTTGGCCAGTTACCAGTAAACCAACTGAAACACATAACACAATGTTTAACAGTTCCAGAGAATGAAACATGGTGGCGTTTCAAGAGGATATCAGTCTTATAAGACAGAAGAAGATCTTTCATTAACCAATCCGTAGATGTTTAAAATCAAATTTTTGACGTACATTACTGATGTTTCTGGACATTTATAGATATAACTTAGGTCGCAGAACATTACACCAGAAGTAGAAGTGAAATATCGTATTACCTAGTCATATCAAATAATTCTCGCTTGTTTAAGGTACTGGATTTATTGCCTATGTTCCTTGCTGTGTGTTATGCATGAAAATTTTAAATCTTTAGAACAAGAAAGTATATACTTTGAGGGAGCATAACAAGAAAACAAAATTTTCTTGGTTAATTGCTTGATGAAACTTACTCTGCAGAGCATGGTTTTAAATTACACACTACTTCCTGGACAGCAGGTTTGACTTGTCCATAACAGTTGTCTTCTGTAACAAGCACTTTAGATTTCCCTTTCAAACAGATAATCTTTGTTTCTTGTACACCTGTAAATATAAATGATGCAACCGATCAGACTTAGGTAGCGGGTACAGTCATTCTGGCTCTTCCGGCAAACCAACATGTCGCACTGAAGCCGCGTATCTTCGTTCTTGGTACTTATCCCAAGTATTTTGTTAGCCAAAAAGTTTGAATATAAGAGAACATTGACTACCTTGCCAATTCGAAGAAATATATTTCCATTAAGCTGCTGTTTGTCAGTAACCGTGTACATATCAACTTTCAAATAATTTCTTGATCTCAGAGTGTGGTTTTTGGTTTTTGGATCAGGTGAATGTGTTGAGGTACTTTGGATATTTGATACCTCGTGCGTTTTCAGAGCAGAGTTTTCAAAAACTGTGTCTGTGAAGCTATTTAACCCTTAATGTTATGCACTGGATACTGTCATGAGATCTATCCTAATCCGTGTTAATCCGTGTAAGCATTTCCACATTAACCAAAGGTTGGTGATAACAATCACCCTTGAAATTCAGATGAATACGCAAAATTCTCAGAGAGGTTATTTGGTAAATGTCTTTTTTGTCCTTAGAATAAAGAAAGGAATAAACAAAATTATAAAAGAGGGTGTCTGGAAAACATTTTATTGCATAACCCTCTTAAAACTTGTAATGGGGTGTAGGAGGGGTTAAATTTAGAATCATTAATAGAGCACAATTCAACCATAATCTGATTTAGTCTAAACGACTACATCGTCTTGTTTATAAGTCGACAAGATTTTATTGCATTTTCACAGGAAAAGTTTGATTGTGTTATTTACACAGCTTCACCATAGAAATTGATTCTTGCAATTATAAAGACATTTTTTACACGAATACTGTAAATTACTCGTTTTTGTAATTCACAAATTCATGGGGTGTCATATATTCTTAGCCGTCTGTCGCCAACACTTTTTAGAAACACTTCATCAAAAAAGACCAGAACATATTATAAAAGACTATCATTCTCCACAATTGCACTTTATAAAAGAAAACTTTATCATTTTGACTTGCTTCTATGATATCAAATTATGTTCATATCTTTAATTATATTCATACCGAATGTTTGAAATATGTTTGAGTTTCTTTTAGCTGCACCGAGTAAATCATAATTAACCAATTAAGAAAAGTATTTAATAAAACTGCCATAAGAAACCCCAACCTTAAAGTAATTGGTTGGGTGTATATTTAATGAGGCAATTAACGACTTTTTTCAGGTAGTTTTGAATTTGCAGGAAGATTGATGCAGTAACGTCCATTGTTACGCCCCTTTAATGGTGTTGTTTGTTACGGGAAGTGTAAATATTTAGCTCTACAACCTAACCCTTATCTGAATTGTGGCGATGGCAACTGCTTCTATGACACATGTTAAATTACTCTTTAACTACAGTTTTCTTTGGGGGGGGGGGGGGGGGGGGGAGGGGGGTAGCCCTATATATGGACTGAAATAATTTTTGTCTCTTCGAATTTATAAAAACATCAAATTGCCTTAATCCTATGAGATAATTGAGTATAGGAAGGAGAAGAGAAGAAACGATATGGAAATAGAGACACTCAGAATCGTATTGTCGGGGCAAGGAGCTTCTGCCAGTTTAGAAAAAAATAATAGAAGTTGGTATTGTTAATTTCATGGACACATACAAAGGACCTCTTCAATCAAGAGGTATATCATATCATATTTCATGCTTTTCTCCACTATATTCAATATTATCCCTCAAAATTCAAAAGATTCCGGTTCGTTGTATGCAAAATATAACACATGATATAGGGTTTTAAATTTCGTCGTAATGGTTCATCTGATTGGTTGGTGAACACCTTCATATCATATAACAATTTGTGAATACCAACGACCGTTTTAAGCACATGTATCTGAGATAAAATTACCATTTCCGTATGAACTCTGCTGGTAATGTTTTCTAATGTATTGACATGCAAATATTTACATTGTTTAAATTTACAAGGTGTGTAAATATGTGCATGTTAAAGAGTAGAGGCAAATGCTTGAAACATGTTACCGGGAGCCGCGGTGGCTCAGTGAGTTAGCCGCTTGATCGCTAACCTGAAGGTCCAGGGTTCAATCCTGGCATGGATCGAGATGATACCTCCGGATTTCTCAACCCGTCCTCAATTAGCCCATATAGATAAAACTCCATTCATTTCATTTCATTTGAAACATGTTACCCAAGACCAAAAGAAGAATGCTATACAATTACCTCCGCCACAAGGTTGTGAACACTCTGTAAATCCGGAAATACTCCAGGAATATACACTACCACCTTCTTGAACATTATTATAAATACTATTAGAATCTTGAATAGAATTGAACACAATAGATTCACCTACATCATTAGATGTTACAGTTTGGTTGACAGGTTTACTACCATACGAACTTCGTACAGCTTGTTTACTTTGATATTCTCCACTCACACTTGAGTGTAACTCACTATTTAAAGAACTCTGAACTTTATTAGGAATGTAAAACGGATATTGTTTTCCGTAACTATTTTTAATAATTTCGCCGTTTCCAGCACGATTCCTTATAATTAGTCTATTATCGGAACTTTTTCTGATAAATGGTCCACTATCATAGGCTGGTTTAGCTAGAGGAACTCCTCCGGGTGGTACGTATGGTTTACTGAGCGGTATACCCTCTTCTGGTATGTTATTAGTAGCGGTGTATGGAGCACCATGAACTGGTTTAGCTAGCGGTATACCAGGTCCTGTTGAATCTATTCCTCTATAATCAGCTAATGTTTTATGTCGCATTGTATACTGATATTTTATGCCTGGATTCTTATGATAATATAAAACCTGGAAAGTACGAATCGAAAAGATTCTATAATATGAAGACACGATGTGTACATAACAAAAAGAGAAAATCAGATTGAAAATTCAGGTCCATTAGCCCTTTTGCCTTAGATAGCCTAAATATTAACCCTATTAAGTATATCCTTTCATTCGCCGTAATGATGCTTGCATTGGTCCAGTGGCCAAATTACCACAAGGACTGGTAGATCCTGGGGCCCCAAACCTTAAGGACATCCACAGGAAAAACTGTTTTAAAATAAAGTCTAGAGGGAGCATGCCGCCGTATCCCATGGCAAGGAAACCCAATCCACTTTAGTTCACAAACCCTCGCTTTAATTGAGCCATTACATCTGTAAGATATGTAGAATATGCACAAAGTCCTTCTCTATCATCATTAAAGTCAGATATCATTGGAATATCATTGGAAAGTTCGAGAAAGCAGGCAGAAGCAGTTTTACATCGGGACTGGTACCATACCTCTATTTCTACAGTTTGGTTGGTAGGACCGTCAGCTGTAAGACATTCGCCAGGACAACCGACACCGGTTCTACGACTATAAATAAACGTTGTACCAGCTATCTGATAGTTCCCTGTACGATGTAATCGTCTATTACCATTAATATAATATTTACCTCCAGATTTTACAGCTAATAAAAAAAACGAAGTATTATTGTAGAAAATATGTCAGATATTGAAACCAAAAGAGATTAAAACAGATGGAATATGCTCAAAAGATCAAAAATTCTCAACCTATCTTGTATTTAAGGGCTTGTGCTTGGAAAAGGCTTAACCCAAAGTGCTTTGAGAAAAATGTATGGTAAAATCAAGGCTATTATAATCAACGTCGACCTTGTCGTTTTAAACTTGTTAGAGTTGGTCCGGTGACAGAGTGGTAAAAAATGGTGGCGCGAGTTATAAATGAATGACGGACATGCCCCATAGCCCCGGTCTCCCCTACTAAGTTGGAAGATATAGGCCAACATAAGAATGATTTATTTTGCTCATATCTAATGTATGCAAGCACTTACCTAAGAAATTTCTACTACGAGTTAATTCTGAAATATTTACACTTCTAGCATCCTGAGGTATAGTAACTATATGATTGTAACCGTATTTGGAACGGGGTGATTTAGTAAAGATTCCTGATACTAAGCGACAGGTATTACCATTACCATTACATATACCACACCTATCTTCCTTGGTACCAGATCCAATGATACCATCACAACCTACTCTCTACAATATCAACATTTGCAAATATGATTATCTGAATAGGGGTTTAGTCATATGAACCCAAAACAAGTATCAATCTCGTACTATATACACAAAAGACACCCTATCATGAAAAGACAATGATTCCTCATTAATTCAATGGTTTATCAGATACCTAAATGTTAAGTTGATATGCATTGTCTTTAACCCGTGTTTAATCCCCGGGATTCTGGCCAGGAGAAAACTGAAAAATACATTAACCCTACCTCCAGAAATATTTTTGAGGAAGATACTAGGAAGGAAAGAACAAAAACAAGAAGTCGAGAAGGATTGATCACTATCAGTATACAAATGTCAGAATGGGATTGAAACAGAAAGCCTGGAATAGTATTTACAGGATGTTGGGGAATACACCATAACAAATATAACATATTAAAAGAAGATACGTACCATACATCGACCTGCTAGACAAACACCTTTATGTTTAACACTACAATCAGTACCATCTTTAGCTAATCTTTTAATATTATAAATATAATGATGTCCATTTGCTTTACACGATAATTCACATGGTGTTCGAGCTGAAACAATGGTTAAATAAAATCTAAAGATGTTAGATTTTCATGCAGGCGAATCTTTATAAAGAAATAGTAGTCATACCAGCATCAGCCAGTGGCGGACCAAGGGGGGGCGTAGAGGGCGTACGCCCCCCTTTACTACGTCTTTTTTTTCTTTTTTTTTTAAGAATGGGGAGAATACGACATCAAAAATGTGTAACCCATTAACGTTTACTATAAAACATACATGGTCCACTTCAGAAACCGTTAAATTAGTACAATTTATACTTATTCTATGTTTTTAAGCCACAAAAAATGTCAAAAAAATTTTCGCCTCGCTCCGCTCGGTTAAATTTAGCATCTACGTCCCCCCTTTCCAAAAAACCTGGATCCACCCCTGTCAGCATTTCTGGAAATTCATTACATAAGCGTAAAATCGCATACCATTTTGTGTAAAGGGAGATGATCCATATTCCGAGAACAAATCTGATAAGGTTACAGTTTATCTGCCACTTTAACCATATACTGTATGATCTGCGAAAATTGATCTTAAATCGTGATCAGTATAGACTTTTTGAATTACATAATAATTTATAATGTAAGTTACGCCCACAAATCAAAATGATTGCTAACATAAGCTGACAATACATGTCCAAGAGAAAACCAAAATTCTGTAATGTGCTTTTTAAATCACGGCTAGCAATTCACCCACAGCTAAATACATAAATGTAACATCCAGATTGTCTTAAAAGTCCTGAATGGGTATTTGCGAGTAGTATTTTTCTACTTACGATTAATATATGGCTCCCAATAAAATCGTTTACCACCATAATACATTTTATTCTGTCTTTTACATTCTTCTATAGTAGGATCTTCAGGTAGATTCGGACAATCCTTTCAAATACAAAATGATCAAATAAATAGTAAATAAAAAGGCAAATTTATGCATTACAATCACTTCACAAAATCTGATCTATGAGTTACATTGGAGAAAGACAACTGTTAGAATTGACAGTAGGCCTACGTACCAAAAGATTGTAACTTACCCCAAAATTACATGTTTTATATCTTTTACTGTGACCAGGACAAGAATTTCTCCTGAAACGATATTAAGAAAGTCGTAATATTAGTGAGAAACTCATTATATTTGTGGAATTTCTCACGAAAGATATTTAGAAAGTCATTTTATTAGTGAAATTTATCATGTAACGTCATTATGTCAGTGGAATTTCTCGTGAAACGATATCGACACAGCCATTATGTTAGTGAAATTTATCATGAAACAATCTTGAAAAGGTCATTACATAAGTGGGATTTCTCTTGAAAAAGTCATTATGTTAATGGAATTTCCAGTGAAACAGTACCGAGAATGACATCATATTAGTGAAAATTTTCCTGAAAGGATCTTGAAAAAGTCATTATATTAGTCGAATTTCTGCTGAATTTATACTGTAACGATCTTAAAAAGGTCATTATATTAGTGGGATTTCTCTTGAAAAAGTCATTATGTTAGTGGAATTTCCAGTGAAACAGTATCATGAAAGGATATCGAGGTCATTGGAATTTGTCTTGAAACTATATCGAGAAAGTCATTATGTTGGTGCATAAATAGCCATGCATAAGTGCATTACAAATTTATGGAACATCATTCAAATTGGGAATATAACAATGATGTTACCAACATTACAACATCTAATGAATCAATTAACTCGGCATGACATAGAACATCATTGTGTTCACAGGTACTTTTCCAAAGAAAGATCAAAGAAATCTCTTCCTCGTGGTAAAAATAAACCATTTTTTTTACTCAATTAATGTATAGAAAACCAATAGCGATTGAAATATCGGCTCTTCTGTATGTAATTATTCTTTAATGAAGTAAATGTGAAATTCTAATCACGTTTTATAATTGCATGTTCTAGCAGCGTAGAAAATTGCATTAAATTTTATAAATTAACAAAACGTGTTATGTATCTTAATAATCTTTTAACTCGATCCAGTTTTAATTTTTTAAATTCCAATATAAAATGTGCTGATGGGAATAATTAACATCTGTATAATGAGTATAAACAGATTTTTATAAAAAAAGAAAAGTGTAAAGGATTCAGTGTATAACCACAGGGACTGGTTGAATCCCACTCCAAAAGGGGTTCCAAACCAGCAGTTTCAAATACGACTCTGTCATTTTTCAACAAAAACGAAATGATGAACGATGTTTAAACGAGCCACCGTTGCATTCCCATGAACGATAAAAACGAAAATATACTGCACAGCGTTCATTATCAAGAATATGATTTATTACAATGCAAGAAGAACATTTGAAGCTATTAGCAGAATATCAATAAATATTATCAAACAAAATACATTACCAACATACATAAAATATATGCTTTTTGTATTGATAACAACATGACGTGTTCATTAAAGCTATGATATATAATAGACTCAGTTGCTTACATTTCGACCTCCGTGTCTTGAAATGTCTTTGGTCGCCCTGACATTAAAGGCCAACTACTGTTCTAGTTTAGCTAAAAGCAACAACATGCGACGCTCATCTACATCCTCGGTTCCCAAACAGGGGTATTAGTACCCCTTGGGGTTACCAGAGAACACCACAAGGGGTACCTGAGAAGCATGAGAAGTCTCTCAGACAATTTTTAAAAGTATGGAATAGTTTAAATATCAAACTCCATCAACCGACAAATATCCCTTTACTTTCATTTTAGCTCTTAATGTTACTTAGGGTGGGCGAAGGGGTATTAGGACATTGCTTTAACAAAATAGGGGTACGAAGAGTCCAAAAGGTTGGGAACCAAGGATCTACATCGTATTCTGTTACCTGTTATGCTTCCTAACTTACCCGTCTAATCTGTGACACGTTCTTTGACTATAAACCAGACCTGGACCACAGGAAGTTGAACATATTGACCAGTCTGTCCATGGTCCCCAACCATCTCTTGATCTCTGAAAGAAAAAAAATATCGTACATTTAAAGGAAGAGTCCAGTTAAATTTCAATATCTTCTCTTGATTTTCATCTCAGTACTCTTGAGAACACCCAACAAAGAATATTTATTGAGTTCTTATGTGGACTTTTTGCAAGGTTTCAGATTTGACAAACTAGGTCGCTAGGTTGCATCAAAACGTAATTTTTAAGGGGACGAAAGAGAAAATCTGTTGAAGGATGACCTCGAGGACTGTCCACCAGTCATCAACCGTTTTGTTTGTAGTCAGTGTAAGTTAGTAATTTTCAAGTAGATATGGTAGATAAAGTTATATTTGGAAGTTAAGTAGATAGATAAACATAATTCAATTTATAGAGTGCAAACTAATATGCACAATTGACGTACTTGAGACGAGTATAAAACTTAAGCTGATCGAGATCTTTTTATTTGAGTGCGAGTTTCTTTCTCTGACATATTCTGATTCTACATTCTGACCTCTACAATCTACATGAACGCTTTCATGTGTACTTATGAGCATCTTATCTGAAACGTACAACCTTTCCGAAATGGAATAATGGGAAAATACATACTTTTAGCTACGGGATTACATACATGTATATGTCATTGGTATAGGCATCATTCTGCATACAAGCAAGTTTTCTATTCAGAAAGGCCAATATCAATGTATTTCCATGGGCACAGGCATGTTGAATATTTTCGTAAAGTCAATTTCAATGCATGTCATAAAATTGCAGTTTGATCGTTTTTATTCCAATGGAAAAGCATAATAATGTACTAAGCAAACATTGTGTATAGTTACATCACTTAAATCAGTAAGTTGTTAAAAACCTTTATTCTTAGTGCACATATCTTCACCTATTATTAAAGTACGGCACGTGTGATTTCTTAAAAATTACCATTATTTCAAGTATAACTGATTAAAATAACACTTTCAATTTCCTCTTTTAATTGTTTCTATATCCTTTATTAGAATTATTTTGAAACTAAAATAGTCGTTACCAATAGTATATCACGTTACCAATAGTATATCCTTTCAAAACATGACATGATTGACCCCTTCGCCTTGAGTTTTTCAACTCTACTACCAATACAGATGCAGAAAAGCAGGGCGTAAAACTCCATTTCATCACTCGAAGCAAGTCAAAAAAGAAACAAAAAGCCCAATGAAGATATCAAAACAAAAGTTATTCACAGCTAATATACAAACTGTTTGGATAAATTTATTCCATCTATTTCTGGATCAGATGAGATTTGAAAGATGATGACATGGAAAAGGCGTCTAGTTGTACGGACGTGACAAAAAAGAGGTCCCTTGTGTCATGTCAAAGATGTTGAGGGAGAGGAATCCAAAAAGAGTAGATTAAATTCATTGTCCATTGCATTCTATAAAATGTTCACAACACAATACAAGTATGCTGAAAAACTACAGTTCGCATAAACTTTATTTGAATAGAAATATTCCCACGCATGTGACACCCATTAGCAGTTTTAATTCGAATCATTACCATTTTGCATTAACGGAAATATTAATATTTTCCAAGTTTGAAGAGTTTTCTGTTTTTCTACAAAGGAAGATTCTACTTGTGTACCAGACATCCGTCTAAGTCATTTCATTTATTTCATATAAAAATCTATTGCATGTTACAAATATTAAGGATACCCTCAAGGCATCGTTTTCTTAAACAAATTGAAACCACATTGTATTCGGTATGTGCCAAGTTTTTATGCATTCAGATGTAATGCAGTTATGTAAGATACTTCATGAATATATCCTGCAGACAGAATAAAACTGAATGTAAATTCGTTCAATTACAGCCTTTACATTGCATACAATTGGCCAACTATCAAATCAATAGAAATCTCAATTGAAAATATGTTTATTTAGAGCATCCTACAGATGTAAATCCAATTTCGTTATTTCAATTGAGCACAAGGTCATTAAGGTGGAATGGAAAAAGGATCTCACGTATACAAATGCACTTGTCAACGTTTGGCTCGAGTGCATTTATGAATCATTCGAAGCCAGAGGTGATATTTTCAGATCATTTTTACCCGGATTTCCCTGGTCAGTAGTGGAGGTGTCAAATGGGGGTACAAATAAGGATACCATGATTGAAGGGGTATTATTTGTCGAAGTAAGATCCCGCGGAAGGTCTGAAGGGTTCTCCGGTAGGAGAAAGAGGGATTGAACTTAAAGTCTCGTAAAATATAAGAAAACCGAGACCCCAGAGTTAAAGAACACTAATCTGGATTAATAATGAATGACGTAAAACTCCATTTTACATAAATTATCTTCACTTTTTTAAATAAACGTATATATGGATATCCTTACAAGCTCTCTATTGTAACAATCAGGGGCGGATCCAAGGGGGAGAACGGCTCCCCGGGCTCGAGCCCCCTCCCTCCCCCCTATTTTTGGCCGACTGATGTCAGAACCCTCTTAAAATTTGCCGCTCGCGCGATCGGCGCTCGCGTTGCCGTAGAATATGAAGCATGTTATATTTCAGAGCCCCCTCCCCTTTCTATAAATCCTGGATCCGCCTCTGATAATTGCTAATTCAAGCAAAGTTATACATGTTTGCCATTCACTCAAGAACTTGAAATACCTAAGGTTTATTTGACATATTAGAGTATGAAAATTATTGATATACTTTAATAACCAAGTAATTTGAACCAATTATTTCTAATTGTATGTAATTCTCTGTGGGCATTTCAAATTTCGAAGAAAATAAAATCTTCTTATTCAAAAATTAAAAAAATTGTTTAAATGATGTCTGCTTTAGGCTGTGTAATAATTATGTCATAAACAGTCGTAATGTTCATATAAAACTGTCATATCTAAAATATTTATTAACTGTCCAAAATCATTTAGTAGCGATAATAAACTTAAAAAGTAACACACATTCATTTCAACATCTGAACTGAATGCATATCGAACACTTTGATTTAGCATGGAATTTGAATTGAGCCAAGTAAGAGCTGTACTTGAATCGCAGGAATTCGTTTGAAAACAACAAGCCGAATTGCAACATTTTGGATGCATTTAAGGCAAAATTAGTGTTTAAAATTCCTCAATCATTCTGTTACCATGAGCGTATCTTAAATTCTAGCTCAACCACGCGTACCAGAGGGTTGGTCTCCAATCCCAACCGCCAAACCGGAAATACAATATGGCGCATTGTAACCATTCCGAGCTCAGTAGATGGATTGTTGTCTACTGTAAGGATAACACGGCAAACACTTTCGAGAGTCGACCCATTGTAGGATTCAACCCTTTTCACCTAGTTAACAGATCTATGAGATCGTTCAGATCTGCAACCGTTACCACCCAATAGTATGGGTTGGGTCTGCTACGAATGTGTGGCATAATTCAAATTCATATTATAGATTGTTTAAGCATGTGTAAATAGCATTACAGAATTTAAATTGTAGGGTATCCTCGTACAAACATGTTTCAAATTCCTGAATTTAATTCGGTATAATGGGCTGTAAAAGAGATCTTTATTTCATCACTGTATGATATAGAGAAATGATCTGCATACCAAGCTGTTATCAACATCATTCTAAATAGAATTATCTTCCAATTCATTCCATTCAATTTAATTTGTGTTATTCAAATATGTTAGAAATATATTTCATGAACTTAATATTTGTATATTTATAATGTCAATGCAAATCGTGATTTTCTAAAGAACCCCTCCTATGCGACCATTTTTACATTCCAGGTTGTGTGTGCAGGATAGCACGAATGCGTTGGCAACTTCGATTTGCCCAATTTCAATTATTAGTGAGACGTTTGTTAGAGTGGTTCATGCAATTCCAATCAAACTCAAAGCAAAAGTTCAGTTAGCGAAATTTCAAGAACCACATAGACATCTGAATAAAAATTGATGAAAACTGATGCTCTTAATGCTTTTTTTTTAAATTCATCCGTGATATGTTCCATTTAAATAATGCTAAAAATTACTCCTTGCTGAACATTTACATGTATTTAAAGGATTTTCTTTCTGTAATTTAGATTAAAAAAAAAAAATTTCTAATTCGAGTTTAAGACATTTTCTAAAATTTACAAATCTCTTTGTATTTCTTTAATTAATGAACCATTCATTAGTGAACATCGATTGTCAATTTTACCAAAGAGAAAAAATAATTCCAACAAAAAACGACCATGTACCTTTAAAAGTATCGTTTATACAATGATTTATCAATGGTGTTTTACTTTTAGTATTACAACCATTATTTATATTGGCCACACTCCAACATCAATCAAATATTGGGGTTATTTTAAACATTATCAGATAAAATTATAACATTTCTCCTATTATATGATTCGGA
Source organism: Lottia scabra (assembly GCA_029955415.1). Classification (NCBI taxonomy): domain Eukaryota; kingdom Metazoa; phylum Mollusca; class Gastropoda; family Lottiidae; genus Lottia; species Lottia scabra. The sequence goes on along the minus strand of JARJEI010000002.1, from coordinate 15,749,618 downwards.
AGATTTTTTGCAATTTATTTTGAATTATTTTTAGCTCGTAATATTATATTTCTAGATAACATGTGTTATTTTATTTTCGACTTCAAACATTTTTCTAACAATGATACACGATACAAGAAAGAAATGAAAGCTCTACTCTTGCATGAATGAAATGATTAACCTTTAAAAAGCAATGGCTCATTGTAAATTATGTATTCAGAATCATGTACATCGTTCAGTTGTTCTATGGGAAAACAACAGATAGTTTTATATATATAGATTAATCATTTGTTAGTTTTCATTTGTTCTTCGATTATATCACAGACAGTCTCGTAAACTAGAAACCCTAAACATCCATTTGCCTGTGGTTTTGAGGATCGCCCCTGGTCAACATTTTTCAAACGAAAATGTCATCAGACATTTGGATCACTACTAGTTGATATCTGCTGATGATGCATAATTGCTTTCAATTGCACGTTTGCACGTATTTCTTATTTCAGCGCTCGTTTCAAATAGTGAACCAAGAAGCACGACAATCCTTTTATTGCGTTCACGAGAGAGAACGTCTCATCCCAAAAATACGATATTAGCCCTCGGTTCCCAACCAACAGTATCCTGGTACCCCTTCGTCCACCCTAAGTAACATTAAGATCCAACATGAAAGTAAAGGGATATTTGTCGGTTGATGGAGTTTGATATTTAAAATTGTCTGAGAGGCTTCTCAAGTACCCATTGTGGTGTTTTCTGGTACCTCTGGTTGGGAATCGAGGATGTAAGCAATAGCGGTTGATTGTAACATAAAGTAAACGTTTCAACAGTTCTTAGTTGGTAAGTCACGGTATAAAGAACTATTATAATAATTTAAAATAGTTTGATAACATGATAGTTATGTTGATAACCTTTATGTAACTGATCAGATATCAAACCATAAGGAAGGGTGGCCAGTGTACCAACCTAGCCAAATAAACATTTTTACAGCCCAAAACTAACAACCAAAGTATCTTTCATAATAGACATAATGTCAAGGTTACGGTTCGAATCGTACAATTTTTAGTATCGATAACAGGTAGTTATTTGCACTAAAAGTTAGTAAAAGAGCAATAACCATTAAAACGGGTGGAATGGAGTGGTTTCTCTCTCAATTTTACAGAACATGAACATTGAACTAAAACGATGTTGTAAAAGCATGCCATCGTAGTTTCTGCTTCCAATATTTCCGGAACCATAGGGTAAACGAGATCGAACAATTTCTTGTGGTAGAATGAAAAGGGGTTTGTGTTAGTGAGTTGGAAGATTTAGAATCCAAAGCCAGTCTACGTCCTGCCAAATGATATGCATAGTATGTTTTGAGGTGCAAGTACATGAAGGCAAATGTTAAAAAGTTTTTGTGTTAAATCACGAAAGTTTACTGTTATTGCTTTATGTTTATCTGAATCGTTATGTCAGTTTGACTATCTTCCATGACGACCTGGGTCACCTTAACCTCCGCCTATTGATTAAATTGAATTGTAGAAGAAATATTTAGAGACTTTTTTTAAAACATCAAAGAGCGGTAATTTACCTGTAATTTTCTACAGAATCAAATCAAGAATTGTAGTTTGTTTCATTTTTTTAACATAATGCTATTCCACTCACGTTGTCAGGAATGATTTGAAGCGGGGACCGGGTTTTGTCCAGGTGAGGTAATTCTTACCCAGGCGACAAAGCTACGTTGTCTTTGTCGATGATAGGACTATGTGGTATTACGTAAACCTTAAAAGTCTGGCATTTCATTTCATCAAATAAAGTGTATACATACATTAATAAACTAGGTCTTTGGTTCTTCATTCCATGCCAACTTCGTTGATCACTGTGCACAGTGCACTTTTGGTACGCGATTTGAGGAGATACATCCAACAACAGTTTATGATACTGTTCTAAAGAGCATCGTTCTGCCAGATCAAGAACCATTTATAGTAGGTGTCGGAAGTTTTGTTACATGTAGATATATCATTTCGTACTAAAATTTAGTCAAGTCTGAGAGATGAGACCTAACTACTACCGGTTATTCTTATCACGATTAGAAAATGATGAAATGTGAGAGCCTGTCGTCTGCTTGATAATTTCTAATCAAATAAACTCCGTTTACCATTATATTACTGGACTCATACTTTCAATATCTGTCTACATTATTATTTCATTTGGATATATAATATTTCTGATAAGATATGTATTCATCACATTTATTGGAAAAATTGGTTAGTGGAAAATTGCTCAGATAGTAAATTGATCAAAGTGATTTGGTCATATAGTAAATTGGAATCTGTAATTTGGTCAAAGTAGTTTTGTCACAGCGTAAATATTTAACCAGGTTAGATGGTCTCAGTAATGTTGTCATCGGGTAATATTGTCTCAGTAATGTTGTCACCACAGGTAATATAGTCTCAGTAATGTTGTCACCAGGTAATATTGTCTCAGTAATGTTGTCACCAGGTAATATTGTCTCAGTACTGTTGTCACCAAGTAATATGGTCTCAATAATGTCAACAGGTAATATTGTCTCAGTAATGTTGTCACCAGGTAATATTGTCCCAGTACTGTTGTCACCAAGTAATATGGTCTCAGTAATGTTGTCACCAGGTAATATTGTCTCAGTAATGTTGTCACCAGGTAATAGCGTCTCGGTAATGTTGTCACCAGGTAATATTGTCTCAGTAATGTTGTCATCACGTAATATGATCGCAGTAATGTTGTCATCAGGTAATATTGTCTCAGTAATGTTGTCACCAGGTAATATTGTCTCAGTAATGTTGTCATCAGGTAATATGGTCTCAGTAATGTTGTCATCGGGTAATATGGTCTCAGTAATGTTGTCATCAGGTAATATGATCGCAGTAATGTTGTCACCAGGTAACATGGTCTCAGTAATGTTGTCACCAGGTAATATTGTTTCAGTTATGTTGTCATCAGGTAATATGGTCTCAGTAATGTTATCATCAGGTAATATGGTCTCAGTAATGTTGTCACCAGGTAATATTGTCTCAGTAATGTTGTCAACGGGTAATATTGTCTCAGTAATGTGGTCACCAGGTAATAGTGTCTCGGTAATGTTGTCACCAGTTAATGTGGTCTCAGTAATGTTGTCAACGGGTAATATTGTCTCAGTAATATTGTCACCAAGTAATATTGTCTCAGTAATGTTGTAATCAGGTAATATGGTCTCAGTAATGTTGTCACCAGGTAATATTGTCTCAGTAATGTTGTCACCAGGCGATAGTGTCTCAGTAATGTTGTCACCAGGAAATATTGATTCAGAAATACTGTCACTGGGTAATATCAGTAATATGTTCGCCAGGTAAAATGACCACATAGTAAATTGGTCATGTCATGGTAAATTGGTCACAAATAAAATTGCTAATCCATAATGATAAGTAAATTTGTCACGGTAATTGGTTCGTAGGGTAAATTGCTTACATTTATATTCAAATTTATGTAATGGTAAAGTGGTCACAGAAATCTGGTCACAATGTTAATTGGTCACATTAATACTTATGTTTTTTGGTAAATTAGTCATAAAAATCTGGTCACCACGTACATATGCCACGGTAACAGTAATTTGGTCACATGGCAAATCATTTATAGATATTGGTTACATGGTAATTTATTTAAATAATGATTAATAAACCTTCATTCATACACACTGAAGTATGAAATTAAAGCATATATAAAGTATTTACTTACCGTGTGAATCGTTGATATAAATGTACAAAATACCAATATTGTGTAATATATATAGGTCATTATAATACAACTGAAAAAAGAAAAATATACCAATTAGCAAGAATGAATGGGTATGGGTAAATGAAGAAAAGATCAATGCTAAGACGTTTGTGCAAGGACATGCTGGTAGTAATGATCGTGAACCCTTGTTTCATCAACGAAACATACGGCTGTTAATGTACTTCTTCATGAATATGCTTACTCTGAATTTCATATTTATGTCATCATCGTCAACTAATGTTTTAATGTTGCTATTCAAAACATAATTGTACAATTCGCATTGTCCCAAATCGAATCTAAAACACTTTATTCCAAAAGCAACAACGTTCCTGAATTTATTTAACCTATATATAGACCACATAACAAATAGTGTAAATATAAAACATAAAAATTATCAAACTTATAACAACAATAACATTCACATCTGTCGATCATCATAATATAGCATAATACATGTACATAAAATATAACTCATATCCTCTTTAAAATTCAGTAGCATTTTTAAAGGCACTGCCAGATTTAAATATTTCGAAACATTGATTAAGTATTTGCTCACCTGTCAGTGCAAACTCATCGTTAATCAACAAACTTTTAATCTTAACTCATACGATATCACACAATTGTCCAAATTGTCAGTTTTCGTGGAATGTATTCTCTTTCAGATGCATTCTCAAACGGAATATATACTACAATTCATTGTTAATGAACGACACTTCCACTGCCCTCGAACCAGTATTGGCTGTCACAGTCACAAGACATTCACAGGCTAAACGTATCTGATGTATGCACGGTAGAAGTACAATCCCACACGAGACAAGATATTCTTATAACAATCTACTTCATATTGATGAGTATAAAATGGTTCAAAGATATTCCAGGGACAACACTGATAAAGATTGACGTATAACTAGCTTTCACTATAATATCAATCTGCTGATGACAAGCAATAAGTTCACCTTAAAACTAGTTACAAAATTCAATTTAATAAAAGTTCTGCAAATATTTGAATGTGGGAGACAAATTGCAGTATTTAGACGTTTTAACCTTCCTGAGAGTCATATCTTCCGCGAATCTAGCACAATCTGGGTACAAGCAAAATAGTTTTCTTAATGCAGTAACTAAAAAAATAATGTTTGGGAACTTAAATGACATAATGTAGCTAAAAACCCTTAGTACCGCCTTGAAAAGATTAACATTCAAAATGTCAAAAGTGCCTTCTCAAGAACTGCAATAATCATCTCAGTTTTTGACATTGCCTAAACAATCTTCGTTTGTTTTCCTTGCTAAATCAGTTAGAAGAATTTGAAATATGTTAACCGCTGTTTAAATCCATGTCTTTCAAGCTGGTATCTAAGAGTTGATTGATATCTGTAGCGACAGTGAAAATCTCAGATCAAATCATCTAAAATAAAGTATAAAGTTTCCCGCCTAGACTAAGATAGTAGGTGAAAATATCGAAAACGTAACATTTCTTATCTAATGATATACAGTTACTTATGGGCTGTATTTTCAGTTTTGAGATTTGAAAAAAGTTAAAACCAGTAAAATTATTATACCAGTCTGATGTTTCATTTGAATTTTATCATCTCATGTTCAGTCTCGCTGTTGTACAAATTTCAGTCTGTGTAGTTAAAGGTAGACATACCAAAATATATTCATGGTATGTTACGGAAGGTATATCTTAAAGTTCTTAAAAAGGTATTGTATTCCAAAGCAGGGTAACTTTTCTAGACACCTGATACCACTTTTCATTATGAAATATTTACTATATAATATCAATTATATATGTATATAAATTGTATATGGAGAGGGGTCATATAGGCGTAAGCCTGTTCCCTAATCCCTTTGAATTATCAATAAAATACTGTTTATAAAAAAAAAATATATTTACTCATTCATTGATATACTTCCTCAAATGAAAAGTTCATTAGCTGCTACCAATATATTACTAATGTGTTCACATGGATTTCGAGATTTGTTTTACTGTTGGGATCGATGGTGCTTGGTTTTATTATTATTCAGAATAATTTTCTCATTTGACAAAAAATATATCTATTTTTAGCCCTTATGGACTTGTACAATTAACCTTGTAAAGTGCTCAAAAACAATAATCGTCCATCGCTGGATTTAATCGACTGGAGGGCATCGACAACTGAAAAATTGACGCCAATAACCGTTGTCCCTTTAAAATAATTCAAAAGCAAACCATGGGCAGTCTGAATGTCTGTCCATCCAGTTCATCTCAATTGCAAGTAAACGGACCTTCGCTCATATCTACTGAGACGGATGAGATACAATGCTGTGATTTGCTAATCGCATCGAGGCTTCCATTAATAACCCAACCTATATTACGAAAATTGACAATAGTTTCGTGCAAATCCTGTACCAAGAGGGCAAATTTCCTATTTATTAAATCTAATCGAGTACATCTTATTGAAGAAATCCATATTAGAACTATCAGGAATGGTTCCAGTATTTAACATGTGTATAATGAAAACTTGTTAACCTCTAGTCTTCACCTTTTCATCAATGTTTATATACTTATTGACATTTAAAGTCCTATGGGAATCATATTGAACATCTTCTATCAGATTTGATTAAAGCTGTATGAAAGTCAGAAGATGAAAGACGACAGTCAGTTAATGAGATAATAGGACTAGTAAATTACCAACAATATAGTAGACTGTATTAAAGCTAATATCAAGTCTAATGTTATAATTGTCTAGAAAGTATTGCTTTTGCCAAGCATTCATTGACGTTTAAAATGGGGCTGGCCAATACCCTTTCACTCTTGGACACTTTACAGAAATATTCACCAGATGAAAAAAAAAACGAATTAGATGAAATTGAATGTAGTTTTCGTCCTTTTTTCTGCACCTTTTGAGCTAATTAGGGCGGACAAACGAAATTGTTCTAGGACAGCAATGAGAACAGCATAATAAGCCTCTTCTTAATTTCGATTTCCATCGGCCGAGGGATCTTAAACGTGCACAGCCTGTAGCATTATTGTTCACTGAGCATCCCCGGATCCCACAAAATTAGATGCAATATAACCTTTAATAAAGAATGATTAGAGAATATGAAATGATCAATAATCGTATTAAACTATAATAGATCAGTATTGATGGCATCAAGTCATCTTTATCATCCTCGACTTCACAGACTTCTCTGATCTTCCGAAAATAAAATATCATAAAATAAATCTCCCGGGTACTATAACTATCATCATCTGCACGCTGTTAATAACACCAACCTGTGGTCTTGACTTAAGTACAAAACTGAACTTTTATTTGTATAGGTGACATTTATGGATTATGTTCATAATTCCAATTTTTAATCAGAAATTTGTGGATCTTTTAATACACTACAACTATTACAAGGAACCTTACATAACATTAGGAGCTTACTATGAAATTGCAAAAACCAAAGACATCTGACTGTAAATTTGAATAATGCAAATCGATGTCATATACATAAAAGTTCAGGATATCTCTTTACAATCTGAGGAAATATATTGTGCAAACTGGAAGGAACATTGTTATGCACCACAAGCTGTGGTAAAAATCCGTAACAGATACTTCTAGAATAATTATTACTTTCAATGTTTCATAGTGGTTCTCTCAGTTTTAGCTATGAGTTATATCCTATTATATACTTTATATACTATTCTACTATTATTAAAGGTTCATTCACAGCATTTTCTTCAATCGAATCAAATATGCTTCTCATTTCCTCTATACGATTCAAACTCCCTTTATTGTATCCACTTCTCTTTTATTGAAGGTGTTATATAGATACATAAAGAAGTCAATTGAAAACTGATGGTGAATTGCCTTTTAAAATAGAGGTATTTAGTAGCAATATAATGATTTTGTACCTAAGAGCTTTTAATTGATTCATCAACCCTCGATTTATAAGAGATATTGAGATTTATTCACGTCAATATGCCGGATATCATCTTTTATACATTTGTCAGCCAATATCTTTATATCTAACTTGTCCTGTTTCAGCCTCAGGAACAATTTCATGTCTGGGAATGTTTTAACTAAGTTTTTTCACATAGTTGTCACGAATTACTCTTATTTGTATATTGTTACAGTGGCAGTGTGTCGGTCCAGCCTTCTGGAGCTAACAGAGGCAGAATGATTATGGGGGAGAACTAAAGGGGTGGGGGATTCGAAAAAGAGCATGAGCCTCTCCATAGACTGCTGACTTGCAAACAAAGGATTGAAAAATTCGTTTGGAGTGTCGTAATTTGAATGTGTGATTGAATAACACAATTCATTTCTCAATTGCTAAAGCTAGATCGATCTCATGTACGAAAGTTGAAAACTATCAAAGAGACCTATACCAATTTTCCCGAGCTAATATTTTTTAAAACGTGTGTGAAATCGGATAGTAATTGACACGATTAAGCGATAATGCCGTGTCAATGAATATATAAATATTGTTAATATATATTACAATAAAATGTTATTGACTACCACTGGTCAAACTGGACATGTGGTCAGTGGTCGGTCTATCTACTATATCAATATTAACAATGGTCAAAACTAGTATTAGTTTACTATTTTACACCTTTTGGTCAATAAGAACGTGCGTTCTTTACCTTTCTCTATTAGTAGCACATGTCAAACATGCCTTGATCGTCAATTCTTTCACAGAATAAGAATGTCCTACACATGTTAACAACCGCTTCTTATGCCCCAACATATTTTTTATCGATAAAAATGTTATTTTAAACAAGAAGCTTTAGGAAATGTTTATGTATTCCTGGACATTTTGGTACCATTTCTGATATCGGATTTCAAATATAGCCTACAGTTTATTTGTAAATTTTTAAAGCTTCATTTAAATACAGCTATTAAAATACAGGCAGTTCACTAAAATGCGATCACCACTGCGTCGTTTAATATAGTTATTTCTACTAGTGTGTTGCATTTGATTTCACCACTGTGTTGCATTCTAGTTAACTACAAAGATGCATTCTAGATAAAGAATTATGTGTATGTTCCACTCTAGCTTCTAGATTTAAATTAAACTTTAATTTGGATGTTCCATTCTAGTTTTATAACATTCTTATTTTTTCTGTACACAATCTAGATTTCAATTCTAGATTCAGTTCTTTGTTGCATTCTAGCTTTATTGCTTCTGTGCACTGTTTCTGATTTCCATTCTAGAATAACTTCGTTTTTCCTTTCCAGATTTACATTCGATATTGTCACATTCAACTTACGTATACTTAGATATGTCATTCAAGTTTCATATTCTTGCTTTACTTTGTATGCACATTCTATATATTTGTTTGTTTCATTCTATTTTACGTTTTCATTTAGTTTACACGAATACTTCAATTGCTAATGTAGTTTTAATTCATTTGCTGTTTACACTTGTGTTTTATTGAGTCTGTAAATCATAATCATCTACTGGTACATGTACTTCTTAGCTATTTTTACTGTTATCTTGTGCAAATGGAAAAATTATGAATTGATAATTGCAGAACGTAATTGTTATATCCTCAATATTATGATACAATTATCATGATGAAAGAAACCATTATATTTTCTAGATTATGTATAATGAATGAGTCAATCAATGGAGGGATTGTTTTACAAACAACCTCAGTGAGTTGATGATAACCTCTGATGTTTTATTGGTATTTATTGAAAAATTTCATCTGTGATTGATATTATCACATGGGAAAAGTTTTTTGTTTATTTCAAATAAATAGGTCACCACATTGTATCCCTCATATTTTCGCCTGTACCTTTTGACCTATGAGTTATTTGACCAAACACCTCCCAATCCACAGTAAACGTGAACTGGACATGGTTTGATTTAATAATATCCCGTAACGACCGGCATCGAGTTTCAATTGGTATATAATAAAGTCTATCATCTTCTCTCTTTCAACTTTCATTTTAGCACGAAACGCTATAATAGTATATAGTCAGTTTAGTCAATGAGTAAATAGTCATAGTAATTAGTAAATCTGTGACAAGGTACTAAAATTACCATTAGATATATTAGTATTAGTTACACTGAATACACCAATGGTCTATACTTATATAGCAAACTTTCTGGCAGGCCCGAAGCTACAGGGCAGCAAAAGGAGTTTGCACCCAAATATATTCTGTGGGCCGCCCTTTGCATTGCTCCTCCGTTAAATTCCTTCCAAAACTCTGAACAATCAAGTCTGGCTTCAGGCCTGATTTCAGGTCAAAGAATCGCATATCTCAAGATCAACCATGAAAAAGTCCATCAACACTACGGATATAAGAATAATCACTTATAGCTGAAAAGGTGAAAATGAGTTCTATAAGTCAACGGCGCAAATATATCAAAGCTGAAAGTAAACAAAATATAGCTGTAAATTAGATTCATAAGTCAACGAAACGAATACATCAAATTTAGAAAAACAAATTTGTAAAAAAAAGGTGATATATGTTTAAGGACATAACTACATGATATGCTGCCTAATAAGAATAAATGTATTTCTCAGTTTGGTTCCTTAAAAGTTACAGTTCATTGGCTAAATCAGTGTCAAAATCACCTCCTTTATCAATCTATATATTTCAAACTAAACCATTTAAGTTTTAAACCTCTATTTATCTTACACTACCATCAGCTGTCAAATGTCAAATTTTTTACAGAAATTTAATTGAAAGATGTGAAATGAATGTGAATAGAAAGTCAATCAATACTGAGCTTGTATAAATCAACTGCTCACTTCTTGTAGATTACAAATTTTTATTTCAATTTGTAGAGGCGGAATTGCACTGTAACATTTCAATTTACAAGACTCATAAAAAAGTAGAGAGCTTTGAATTTGTAATAAACAACATGAATTCGATTCTGCTACAAATTGATTCAATTTTCTCGATTGTTCGTAAAGAAGATATAGGGTCAATTGAAGGTTATAAAAATTTAACCTGAAAACTATGAAAACAATAAAATAACAATTCAGATTGTCTTTATTGAAATAGCTTGATCAATTTTTTTTAACTTACATGCATGCCTTAATTGGTTAACTCCTTCTCTCAAATGATTTTGTATAGATCGAATTGTGTTTGCCGAGGGTTTATGCCATGTTTTGAGAAGTGTATCGGATAAAGAAACTCTTATCAAGACCAATAGTTTGAACACTGAAGTTTTCTAAACTTTGTATGTGTACCGGGGTCACTGATAGCCATTCCAATTTCCATTCCGACATCTGTGGTTCTTGCAATTCCACTAAACCATACGCGTTTTAAGAAGTCACAACCAGTGATCTACCGGAAGCTACTATTGATATCTATGCAGATCGGTGGTAGTGACGTCATAAAACGCGTGGAATTGCAAGAACCACAGACTTGGGAATGGAAATTGGAATGGCACAAATTGATGATACCAGTGTCCTCGATACACATACAAAGTTAAGAAAACCTCTTTACAATCCCTATACATAGATCATTCGCGATATGCCATCCGTTGGTCGAAGTCATCCAATCCGAATCTAACTCCCCTGATTAGATATGCACCTGTGTTGTTTTATGTATACTCTAAGGTTTCAATGACATTCTTAGTTTACTTTTACCATTCTCTGATAGCGGGCGTGTAATGATAAGTGTCAAATGTAATATATACACTTCGATAAGCATATTTACTCCAAGTTTCAGTTTAAAGATGGTCGCTAAGACAATACAAAACATCGGTTTTCAACTTTTTGATTGCTTTGTTTGCGCTTTGTTTGGGCTTGTTTGCGCTTGTTTGTGCTTTTTAGTCATATCACCAAGGACGTCTAATTCTAATGCTTAATTTGCGATTTCAGTTAAATTAGAAGGAGCCAACCAAACGACCATTTGAAATAATTATGTAAAGAAAGAATTGCAGTGAGCTCATCAGTTGATCTGTGACAGTAGAAGAAAAAGTAACAAGGAAAATGTCAATATTTTTATATTCAAACCTGTCAACGTATTTTCGTGTGTTCAATAGTCTGTTTTTGTAAGTTATATAAATGACATATTTCTGTGCACTTACAGAACCAAGCATGTAGGAACACATCTATACACATGTTGCAAATAGTTGCAGTAAAGCAACATAACACGGTACATGTATGTGTATGAAAGTACACATAGAAAAAATTAAATATCACCCGCAATATTATTTATCTGCACCGAGTTCTGTTTAAATCTGACAAGGAAGTTCTGTAGATTGCAGAAATGAATTCAGTGTTGTAACTGTATGAAGTTATATTGATGGACGATGTGTAAAGCCGAGTTGAAGATGTTAAGAGAAGAAATTGAACTGTCAAGATGATTGAGTATGTCTTCTATTATATTAGAACTGATTACTCCCCACCTTCTCTGTTTAACCAACATATTACAACCTGAAAATTTCATTCTGACAATTATTTCACTAATACAGTTACGACCAATCTTTCTGAACCTTGAATTGAATATGGAATTTGTAGGAAAAGGACCGTGGAACGTAGGTAGCGATATTACTCATAGTAATTCCTTATTTCAATGGACGTAATAATAGGACGAAATCATTTGTAGTAATATAAAAAGCATTTACTCGCACTCGTAATGCACAACCAACAGTAGAAATTGATGTAGCAAGAAGAGTTACATAAATCGTGTAATCGGATTGACTATAGAGCTCCAAATGAGAGGGAAAATAGAGCTACAACAATCGTGGAAATCGATGGAACAATAGAGCTACAGCAATCGTGGAAATGGATGGAACAATAGAGCTACAACAATCGTGGAAATTAATGAAACAATAGAGCTACAACAATCGTGGAAATGAATAGAACAATAGAGTTACAACAATCGTGGAAATGAATAGAACAATAGAGTTACAACAATCGTGAAAATGAATAGAACAATAGAGCTACAACAATCGTGAAAATGAATGAAACAATAGAGTTACAACAATCGTGGAAGTTAATGAAACAATAGAGCTACAACAATCGTGGAAATGAATAGAACATTAGAGCTACAACAATTGTGGAAATGGATGGAACAATAGAGCTACAGCAATCGTGGAAATGAATAGAACAATAGAGTTACAACAATCGTGAAAATGAATAGAACAATAGAGTTACAACAATCGTAGAAGTTAATGAAACAATAGAGCTACAACAATCGTGGAAATGAATAGAACAATAGAGCTACAAAAATCGTGAAAATGAATAGAACAATAGAGATACAACAATCGTGGAAGTTAATGAAACTATAGAGCTACAACAATCATGGAAATGAATAGAACAATAGAGTTACAACAATCGTGGAAATGAATAGAACAATAGAGCTACAACAATCATGAAAATGAATAGAACAATAGAGTTACAACAATCGTGGAAGTTAATGAAACAATAGAGCTACAACAATCGTGGAAATGAATAGAACATTAGAGCTACAAAAATCGTGAAAATGAATAGAACAATAGAGATACAACAATCGTGGAAGTTAATGAAACTATAGAGCTACAACAATCATGGAAATGGATGGAACAATAGAGCTACAACAATTGTGGAAATGGATGGAACAATAGAGCTACAGCAATCGTGGAAGTTAATGAAACTATAGAGCTACAACAATCATGGAAATGGGTGGAACAATAGAGCTACAGCAATCGTGGAAATGGGTGTTTCAATAGAGATAGCCAATCGTTGAAAATGGAGTGACTACAGAGCTACATTGATCGCTGTAGACGTGGATACATTGAGATCGATCCTAATAAGGGATGAAACTATTTGACATTGAACTACAATATTTTACAGAACGTCGTAAGATGGGGTTGGTCGAGCAAGACTGTTTAACCACGCAGTCCACATTGGAAATCCACGCAAACATGAAAGTAACAAAAATGTGACTTATCTTAAAGACATATTTTTTTTTTACACCATTCATACTTGTGGCATGTAAATTGGATTATGCAATTTTGAAACCTACTACCAAATCTTTCTAGAAAGAGATATTAAACAATTGACTATTGTTGTCTTTAGTCTCTAAAAAGGAGATATAAAATTCTAACATTTCATAATATTAAACAAGTAAACATATCACTTTAATCTTTTTCGTTTTCTCCGAATCACGTCTGCATTTTAACTTTGAAACCCAATACTAAATTTATAGATTTTTCTGCTTTGTTGGCAAATAGCAATTAAAACTGAGATATTTTTCAACATGTAATAAGATTTTTTATGAGATACATAGACCCCCTATGTAGTTTTTTTTATCATCATTTTTATACATGTGATCTGGTACACAATTTATCGCTTTGATGGGATGGAAAATTGTTAATGGACAAGGCGAATCCAAACTAAAGTTTTCAAAAACGCGACATCAAAGACAGTTATATTAGCCTACTCTTGGTTGAGGTCCATTCGTCAAGACAATGTTTAATGTGACAAAAGTTATTCATTCGACTCAACCTTAGTCAATGTTCCAAATTTACATTATGACTCGATCAGATAAGCATCCTTTGCTTTGGGCAAGGTTAGACAACTCTTGATGAAAGATTGATTTTGATTGGCCGATGTAAAAGCAGGAGCAGGCAACTCTTTCAGAAGAATAATTTTGATTGGCCACAATATTGCTATCTTCCTTTGATATACGAGATTATCTAGTCTGGTTCCGAAGTTCATAAGAGTGAAACGTTATTGTCCTATTCCTAATACTGGTTACCAAAGAATTTCTTTCTTAAATTGCTACTAGTTTCCACAGTTATGGAACAGTATCAAGTTTTCTAGTCTGCATACCTTATTAGAGTATACGTAATCTCAATTTTCATAATTTTAAACTTCAAAGATCAAAGAATAAGTTCTTTTTTATTGCTGACGTGCATGTTCGTGATCTCGCCTGTGGGCCAATATGGTTCGAAGTTTGATTTTTAACACATGGAACCTGGTGAATGTTTAATAAAAAAAACGGTAACAAACACATGTCCAGAATTGTTACAACTAATTGGCCAAACTGCAAAAAAAAAAACTTTTCTGAAGAGACCTCATGGCTAAGGAAATGAACCAATCCACGGGCAATGGGTTCAATTTCCGTTATTGTTCTTCGTGTTTCACTGAAGGGTTAAATCGCAGCTACAAAGAATTACAACAAAGAAACCATTTAATTTGTGTATAAGATCATGTCGCCAAATTTTACACCTTCTTTCAAACGTACGTTGCATGTCATTGACAATTGCTGACTATGTAAATAAACGAATGAATGAAATATTTTAAGTTTTAACGTGAATACAATACGTGTTGGGACTGCAGTGCACTGAAACTTAAAACTTCAAATTCTTTAATTTGAAAGTTCAAATTCAAATATCCTATGTCGATCTTTCTTTTACTTTGTGTATTATAAGTCTATTTAAGCCCAATCGACATGAGATTGGATGCCACAGTTTTTGAAAAATTCCGTAATATGGAAAATATACCTTGTAAATGGGACACGTGAGAGCGTTCGTTCTTTACATTTCATCGTGACCTAGGTTACGTCGAACCTGCGGAAAATTGGTAAATAATCTAGGAAAGCTCGATGCCAAGAAGTTTTGCCAAGATCGGCAGGAAAGAATCTTCTTCTTTATGGTTGGAAATGGTTTGACTGTACATTTTGAGCCTTATGGAAACGGATTCAATTCAATGACTCGTTTTCACTTACCTTTATAATGTTTCCCCGTTATCAAGAGCACAAAAAGAACTTAAAGATCTTTCGCTTGTCATATAGACGCCATTGTGAGCTGGACTTTAATATAATGTTCGGTAACAAATTGAAATGGGCTAAATTTATATTAAAAATGTAACATGAGAGGAAAAAAGTTATGCATACATAATTTTTAACAATTAAAATTGCTATAAGAAGATACATAACTTTCAAATACACATTTATAACGTATTTACTTTGTTCACTGATGCGACATCAGTTTGTCATCTTTTTTTTTTCATGCGTGTTTATTTATTGTCAAAATATTTGTCAGGGTAATTTTTCACCATTTAAATCATGAAATCCTTGCTGTGTTGCTGCTCTACGACCTTTAATTAAATCTAGAAAAAATAATAACAATGTGCTGGTGTAAAGCAGTACAGATTTCCTCAGAAACAGTACTAAAGCGATAAATACAGCATTTCATGGCGTTCAACTCCATATCTTGATCTACAGGTTGCTGGAACTGGAATTTCACAGGTTATTCGCAACTGGTGACATCCTTAAAACTCTCTATATATATTATGGCTCTGCCTGAACCACGACGATTGCATCGCAGTAGCCAGAAGTTTATCAAATTCTTTTGATTTTATCTACCACCGGAGTGGTCCGATTCTTTGAACATTTGTGCTTTTGAACGATCAACAACAAGTCCATGTATAACGCAAACTTAGCTCTGGACGAAAATTTGCACCAAAATTATAATGTTATTGCGCGTTATGCTTATGTATGCCAGAAGCACTTATGCATTTTCGCAGAGGCCCAAACAATTTTAATCTTGAACTGGAAATAGAAACGGTTTATCACATATGATATATATCTACCTGATGAACAATTTGGCATCAAGAAATAACAAGATGTAATCTATGCAGGTTTTGATGAAGAGGAATTTTAATATAGTGTTTATATTTATTACAGTGATGATATAACATTAAGATAAATATTAAGAGAATTTCTTTAATGAATCTCTTATCAACTAAAACAAGATTTCAAAAGCAGGTGAATTCAATGTGTTTTTTTATGTCTGAGGTAAATTTCCCATTAAAATAATGTACCAAAATAAATTGGAATTGAACATATAGGTAAAACTGCTATGTTATCAATGCAGATAAAAAGTTTATTATTTTCAAGGGTGAATCTAAGACGTTTCTATGTGAAATGAACCGTATTTCGACACAAATTTTCAAACAGTTTTACACTTGAGAGTCATTATAAAATACGTTGTAGAAATAGTAAAAGAGCATTATCCGATCAGAACACAGATCTGGTTGTATCGTTTTAAAATCTTCCTATTTTTATTGAGAACAACTTTTTTAAGGATTTTCTTCTTTTAAGCTATTTAGATCAATAATTGCGTCACAATTTCTCTTACAAACATGCCAAATGTAAAAAAAAACTTGAAGCAACTCTGCGCGATCGGTCAATACATAGTCTGTAGGTTAACTTATCCTGATATTGCATAACATTTCAATGGAAAAGACAAAATGTCAAAAAATACAAATGATAACTCGTCGAAATGGATGTCGAGTTGACAATCCCAGTAGCAGTGGTATCAGGAGAGAATATATTGTATGCAATTCAGTTGTAGACAATAGATAAGGGAATCTGAAACAAAGTAGAGTACAAGAATACCACTTGTAATGTGCTTCACATTTTAATAATAAGATCAAAGAGAACAGCAATTTATTTTCTTTTTATATCTAATAATTACGTTCAAAAGAGAAAAGGATATTGAAAAGCGACTTCTCGTTTGATTACAAATCATTTCCTTCTTGTTTTTTCTCTAGCTCTAGGGAAATTGCTTGTTTGGTAACAGCACAACCTTGTAGGTTCTGGTGTTTTATGGTGGCCGTGTACAGTGTATGTCGCTTCTGTATACATATTGCTGCATGTTACACGAATATCTGTTTTCCGGTATCCACAGAAGAAATGGTGCAAATAGAAGTGCATCAGTGATACGACGCTAGCTCGTCGATCTGAAACTCAAGGGTTCGGTCCCGGCACAGGTTTAGGTAATACCTTAAACTCGGTTTCCCATTTCGTTGATGCGGGTCAGATGAATTGACATGGAAAAAGTGTCATATTCAGATGGGACATTAAACCGAGACCCAATTTGCTACAGACTGTGCGTTAAACACCCCTCCATAGTCGGAAGTAAAAAAATAGGATCATAGCACTGGTTTAGCAACATTTCCCTCATTTGATCCATACAGGTGCAGAAACGTAGGACTACGATGGGTAACTATGTTTCATTTCATTTAAAATTCGATATACTTTTGTAAACTGAAAATTACACATCATATTGCCAGTTAAGGTTGGCAACATTCTCTATCTCATCAATAGAAGGAAATAGAAGTTAGAGATGATTGAAATTATATGAGATATTGTCTGATAGATATTGACATCAAATTACAATAATTCTCTACAAATAATTCAATTGCAGAACTTTCTTTCTGTATCGTAAGACCTATGTTTCACCACTAAAGACTTAGCTCAACCTATTGATAGATCAGTGCAACAGGTTGTCATACTAGAAAGGTTTAGGCTACAAAATCCAACACCAGACTGGCTCTCGAGATCGTGTGGTCAGATTTTTTCTTAATTTAACCCATAACATCTAATAACATGCCGAGTCGACTGAGCTATTCCACTGTTACTTTAGGATGTAATGTCCTAAGCTTAATCCGGACTTTGAAGACATTCAAGTGTGTCACTATCAATGGAAAAAACATACAAATATAACATGGATAGCAACTAAAGATCTTATGATACTTTCCATCAGCTGCTGTCATTGTCCTTTTTCAAAGTTAAAAGTCATCTTCATTTTATAAATGGTAAAATTTTGGACAGAATGAAAAATATTCTCGGGTAAAACTTTGTTTATCAGAAGCCATGACCCATCGTTTAGTAAATTGGTTACTAGTAACTGCTTTGTGTTATAAAGAAGTGGTTTTGTGGTCTAAGGCATCATAAAATATCATTTAGAAAATATTATGAGAGCCACATCTGTTAAGTAATAAATATATTAGTGAGTTGAATTGTTTAAATGGTATAAGGTTTTGAGTTGTGTTGAAAGGTTACGGTTATTGTGTAATATAGAAACTAAATCAGATAATTACTGAGAAAAATTCACATTGAAATGAGTCGATTTTTAAAAGCCGTGAAAGGTCAAAACTGATCCTTCACATTGTAACATGTGCAAGACTATATTAGGTACTTGACTGTGACAGATCGACTTCAACTCTTTACAAATGAGCATGATGAGATCATTTAAAGTGACAAAATGTCATTTGTCAAAGACAGGGAGTAGTTTTATATAACGCAAGATGCTTCGTAACTTACGCAAGGTAGCAATTTGATATTAGCATTTTCTCACAATTAAGTGATGGACCTGATATTGGTAATATCGTACCAGAATGTTAATATCGGACAATGAAGACAGTCCAAACAGCAAAGTTTGGATTTCCATTGATAATGCTGATACCTTTGAGTTGCTTGAAAGTTGTATTTGCATCCACACGCAACTGGTGTTTGCTAAGGTATGAAGTATCCATTCTGGTGTGTGCCTCGGATAATGGAGGAATGCTAAGAAAGCTCCATACTGGAACAGGTCAATCTAAATCCAAAACGCAGAAGAATTTCAGTTGTTGCCCCTCAATCTGAATCCAGTACGCAGACGATGAGTAACGAGATTTCAGTTGTTAAACCTCAATCTGAATGCAATTAACAGAAGATGAGTCACGGAATTTCAGTTGTCGAACCTCCATCTGAATCGAATAAACAGAAGAGGAGATTTCAGTTGTTGAACCTCTATCCTAATTCAATAAACAGGGGATGAGTAATATTTTTTCAGTTCTTGAACCTCAATCTGAATCCAATACATAAAAAATTAGTCACGGAATTTCAGTTGTTGAACTCAATCTGAATTCAATAAACAGAAGATGAGTCACGGAATTTTAGTTACTGAACCTCAATCTGAATTCAATACGCAGCAGATGAGTTACAAAATTTCAGTTAATGATCCTCAATCTGAATTTAATAAACAGAAGATGAGTTACGAAATTTCAGTTGCTGAACCTCAATCTGCAAACTAGACACAGCAGATGAGTAGAGGAATTTCAGTTACTGATCCTCAATCTGAAGTCATTAAACTGAAGATGGGTTACGGAATTTCATAATTCAATATGAAGCAGATGAGTAACAATGCATAATAAAACCAAAGCACGAACGATCCAAACCGTAAAACAAATCTCAAAATCCATATAAAGACGTTGGCAATACAATATTTGCATCCAATACGCAGAAGCTGGGTAACGGGAGGGATATCAATTGTTCAGAACGTATAGCAATATCAGTGTTTAACCCAGACTTGTCTATTATTCTATTAGAGAAGGGGATTTAGTGAAATATCAAAGGGATTACCCGGTGTAACTCTTATTCCATCCTCTAATTCCATGGATTATCTTCACTTTGTATACATGACATCACGTAACAGTGATATATGACAAGTCTGAGTTTAGTCAAGGTTATTTCATTAGACTATTTCATTACAATTTATAGCCTTATTATAGCCGTTTTATTATGGCAGGTTTGTATATAAGATGGAAAGACGAGGCTCATATTCTTGACGGTCAGGGTCATGTTTCTGATCCCTTGTGACAGATCACCTTATGTTTTATTAATTTGATTCAAAATCATCACACATTCTTCAGGTACTCATTGCCTTAAAAACTTTATTTTGGCAACACATTTAAAGAAATATTGTCGAGGTGAAATGAAAGTAAAAAATGAATGATTCAACAGCTCGACTTCTTGGACGATTTCAAACAATCTAAAAATATGATAATATGAATAATATTAAGTTATGTTTAAGTATGGCTGTTTGAAGTTTGATATTCACCACAAGTATGTAATTAACATAAATACTTGGACTATTTTAATTAGCATGTTGACATGGTTTCCACTTTCATTACACATTTTTCTGACGCCACGAAGACTTTTTAACAGTCAATTGAAGAAACGGTTTCCTGGGGAAATGTAAGGTGTGATATAATACCGATGTTGACACCTTGTTTTTGTTATGCAAACCAAGACATCTAAATCGTGTATATCCTCTAACAGCGATGAAGCAATTTGAAATTAAATTTTGTTCTTCATTAAGTACAAATCAATGATCTCTTTTGCAGAAGACAGTGATCTCTGTACCAACTATACAGGTGATCTCTAGATTAATTAGAAGACAATGATTTCTGCAAGAACTACAGTGCAATTATCTCTGTAAATTAGTAAGACACAATTAGAGTCTATTTATTTATTTATTATTAATTTTTGTATGAACTTCAAGACATCGATCTTTATATTAACACTAGACAATAACCTCAGTATGAACAACAAGACAATGATCTCTATATAAACTTCATGACAATAATTGCAATTAAAAGCACACCTGGGACACCTGGTTTGCCAATTAAATTTAAAAATGGTGCAAGTTTCGCACCTTTGCACCACCCCTATAGCATATCATGTGGATAAGATATGTTTTAACATGCATTGAAATGCCTTATCGTCTTTTCTTCATGAATATGCTTTAAAAAAAAGGACCCACACGTTATCAAAATATGTATATGTACCTGCTAAATTAATTTGTTAGGTTTGTCTGAGGATATAAGACAATATGAATGCACAACTCCTGAAAATGCCTCGAACAGATGTATAGACTAAAGGTTTGACATAAAATAACAATGAAATTTCAAAGCATACATGTTCTGCGTCTGTCAAGTAGCTTAAAATAAGAATGTTTAAAATTCCAAAGCAGCAAAACATTCGTTGACAGAGTAAAGTGTGTTAAACTTTTCTTTTCAAAATGTAATCATTTTTCTTGAAGATCAAAACCTTGTATAAACAATTTATTTAAGTATTTTCAACGATCAACCTTTTTATAGCAATATTGCAAGAATCTGCTTGCAATAAATTAGAAGCCTTTGACATACAGTAGTTTCAAATAGTTCTTGAAGGGATTGTAAAGAGGTTTTTCTCAACTATATATGTGTATCGGGGACACTGACAGCATCAATTTGTGCCATTCTAATTTCCATTCCGACGTCGTGGTTCTTGCAATTCCACGAAAACTAAGGCGTTTTATGACATCACTATACCAGTGATCTGCATCATAAACGCGTTAGTTTTAGTGGAATTGCAAGAACCACAGACGTCGGAATGGGAATTGGAATGGCGCTATCAGTGTTCCCGATACACATACAAAGTTTAGAAAACCTCTTTACAATCCCTTTAATGATTGGGCACACAAGCATGATTATAATATATCTATAAAATGCTCATGATAAAAAAAAATAAGTGAAGAAATACAAGGTTCAATACAGTCTTTACAAGATAAATCAAACAATAAACTAGAGCCACATGTGGCACAGAGTGGGACTTTGCTAATGTGCAAATTGCTAAGGGAAATTTAAAAAAAATGGGCCCTGAACGTAAATCCGAAGTGTCAAAGAAGTCGACAACTTTTAAAATTTTTGAATTTTTGGAAAGGTTGTGAAACCGGAAGTAGTCACCAGACCTAACATTTGAACATAGCAGCTGAAAACCTTTATCAATAACCTTCGTCCTACTGAAGGTCAAGGTCACTGAAGGTCAAATTCACGAGAAACAAGTCTTTAAAATTTGGTAATGCATACTGTAATAACACCGGAAGTTGACGCTAGACATCAAATATGAAAGTATAAATAAACAGCCAAAGTCAATGACCTTTGATCCTAAAAAGGTCAAGGTTAACAAAGGTCATGGTCAAAAACGTTTTTTTTTTATTGTTTTAATTCTGTTCCCTTTTTGGAACTACAAAGCCGAAATCTATGAACCTTTAACATAAGCTTAATAAAGCAATGCTGTAACTGAATGCAAGGTCATTTGTTGAAAAAAAAAAAATTTAACTTTTTTTTGATAAACAAAATTTTGACAAAAACAGAATTTTTCCCGGATGTGCCACGCCCACGTTAGATTTTTTTATGTGACTTTATTTATATTAATAATATCTTAGTATGACTAAATTAGCAAGCCTTTGCATGTATTGGTTAACGAGATATACAATCATAAATGTCAAAAAGGTCAAAATCAATAATCGGAAATTTTGAAATTAATAAACCTTGTTCCCTTTTTTGAACTATACAGCCAAAATAGATGAGATTATGATATAATATAGCTAAAGTAATGAGGTTGGTGTGTGCAGAAGCATTTAAAAAAAAAAATGTAGTCTATATGGATTTTTTTCAGACAACAAAATGTAAACAAAATCAAAATTTATCCCGGATGTGCCACGCCCATGTCTATTTTTTTTTTGATGGATACATTGGTATGGGGAATGTTCACTTATGTTCAAATTTTCAAGCCTCTAAACTTAATAGATCATAAACTATGCATATATTACAGTAAAAAAATTCAAAAAATCGGGTAAAGGTTTTCAAAATAGCAAAATAGCAAAATTTAAGAAAAAACTATTTTTGCATTACAATACATTGTGATATATCGTTCAAAAGAGCTCATTAATCCCATTCAGAATATGCAAAAATGAACCCTCTAGGTTAATTAGGTCACCTGTAGGAGCAGTACAAAGTTGCGAATTTGGCTATTTTTGGACACCTATAAAACCGGAAGTTGATATAGGAGGTCAAATATTAAAGTATCATCAGGTAGCCAAGGTCGATGACCTTTGACCTACTTAAGGTCAAGGTCATCAAAGGTCAAGGTCACGAGATATTAGCCTTCAAAAACTGAAAAAATTCAACCGGAAGTTGTATAAAAGGAAAATCGAAATTCAAATTTCGGCCTCCTAGTTTCTGGTCGGAATCGACTATAGTTTCCAGAAATACAAACAGCTAATACACCACACTTACCACCAAGGCCCCATTTTTCGTTTTATAAAAATATTACAAATCAACATGGCGGCCAAAGTATTTTTTTTGGACTAATTTTTTTTTTAAAATCGTCTGTAGAATTACGATTAATTACGATAAACATAATTTCGTTGAAATATTTCAATTTCACCGGAAGTTATTCAACCGGAAGTGAAAATCGATTTTCCACTTTAACCGGAAGTGACGCAAAAATTTTGAAGACGTCAAATTGTTAACATTAGTAACATGCATCTTTTATTACAATTTCAGATTAATCCGAAAAAAACTGAAAAAAATCCGAAAATTTCGAAAATTGGCCAAAAAAGTATACTACGAATTTTCGAAATTTGATATTTTTTTTAACTCATATGGCATTGGAATTTAGTCACAGATTCCAAAAATGAAAACCCGAGCAAAATCGGCCCAAAAATGTAGCTTCCAGAGTCGAAAAACCTGTTTTTGCTAAAGTTGCAATGTGCAAATTGCACTTTTGCAAAACTGTTTCAATTTATATTTATTAACGAGGTCGCCACAGTAGAAGGTCAACATAGGTAGAAATATTTCTAAAGCAGTTGAATCCTTAGCTGTGTGCCCTGTGGAAAAATCGAAAAAAAAAAAAAACTAGAGCCACATGTGGCACAGAGTGGGACTTTGCAAATGTGCAAATTGCTAAGGGAAATTTAAAAAAAATGGGCCCTGAACGTAAATCCGAAGTGTCAAAGAAGTCGGCAACTTTTAAAAAATTTTAATTTTTGGAAAGGTTGTGAAACCGGAAGTAGTCACCAGACCTAACATTTGAACATAGCAGCTGAAAACATTTATCAATAACCTTCAACCTACTGAAGGTCAAGGTCACTCAAGGTCAAATTCACGAGAAACAAGTGTTTAAAATTTGGAAATGCATACAGTAATAACACCGGAAGTTGAAGCTAGACATCAAATATGAAAGTATAAATGAACAGCCAAAGACAATGACCTTTGATCCTAAAAAGGTCAAGGTAAACAAAGGTCAAGGTCAAAAACGAAATATATTTTTTTTTTAAACCTTGTTACCTTTTTTGAACTACAAAGCCGAAATCAATGAGCCTTTAACATAAGCTGAATAAAGCAATGCTGTAACTGTATGCAATGTCATTTTTTGAAAACAATTTAAACTTTACCTTTTTTTGGGATAAACAAAATTTTGACAAAAATTTTTTTTTACCCGGATGTGCCTCACCCACATCAGATTTTTTATGTGACTTTATTTATATTAATTATATCTGACTATGGCTAAATTATCAAGCATTTGCATCTATTGGTTAACGAGATATACAATCATAAATGTCAAAAAAGGTCAAAATCTATAATCGGAAATTTTGAAATTGATAAACCTTGTTCCCTTTTTTGAACTATACAGCAGAAATAGCTGAAATTTTGATATAATTGAGTTAAAGTAATGAGGTTGGTGTGTGCAAAAACATTTTTCAAAAAAATGTAGTCTATATTGATTTTTTCCAGACAACAAAATGTACACAAAATCGAAGTTTAACCCGGATGTGCCACGCCCATGTCAATTTTTTTTGATGGATTCATTTATATGGGCTATGTTCACTTATGTTCCAATTTTCAAGCCTCTAAACGTACTGGATCATAAACTATGCATATATTAAAGTCAACAAATTCAAAAAATCGGGTAAAGGTTTTCAAAATTGCAAAAATTTAAAGAAAACTAATTTTGCATTACAATGCATTGTGATATATCGTTCGAAAGAGCTCATGAAGCCCATTCAGAATATGCAAAAATGAACTCTCTAGGTTAATTAGGTCACCTGTAGGAGCAGTACAAAGTTGCGAATTTGGCTATTTTTGGACACCTATAAAACCGGAAGTTGATATCGGAGGTCAAATATTAAAGTATCATCAGGTAGCCAAGGTCAATGACCTTTGACCTACTAAAGGTCAAGGTCATCAAAGGTCAAGGTCACGAGATATAAGCCTTCAAATATTGAAAAAATTCAATTGCAAATTGCAAAAAAGCAAAATCGAAATTCAAAAATCGGCTTCCTGAGAATTCCCACAATTTTTATGTTCTTTCATTTGACACCAAAATCATTCAAATCCGACCAGCCGTTATGTCGGAATAGCAAATGTGATGTTTCAAGAAAATCAAAATGGTGGCCAAAGTTCTACTTCCGGGTGGAATTTTATTTTTAAATCGGCTGTAGAATTACTTTGGCTATCGCTCAACAAAATTTCGTTGAATTTCAGAAATATCACCGGAAGTTATTCAACCGGAAGTGAAAACCGATTTTCCCCTTTAACCGGAAGTGACGCCAAAATTTTGAATACGTTAAATTGTTTATATTAGTGACATGCATCTTTTATTAAAATTTCAGATTGATCCGAAAAAAACTCAAATTTAGTCAAAAAATTTCGAAAATCGGCAAAAAAATTTATGCTATGAATTTTCGAAATTTGAAATATTTGAACTTTAGTCGTATCAGAATTTAGTCACAGATTCCAAAAATGAAAACCCGATGAAAATCGGCCCAAAAATGTAGCTTCCAGAGTCGAAAAACCTGTTTTTGCTAATGTTGCAATGTGCAAATTGCACTTTTGCAAAACTGTTTCAATTTATATTTATTAACGAGGTTGCCACAGGAGAAGGTCAACATAGGTAGAAATGTTTCTAAAGCAGTTGAATCCTGAGCTGTGTGCCCTGTGGAAAAAACGAAAAAAAAAAAAAAAAAAAAAAAAAAAAAAGAATAGACATTTCGAAAACAAACTGGGACTTTGCGGTAGCAAAGTCCCACAACTAGATCCATTGGCTTTGCATGGTTCTGAGCAGTGCGTAACAGTTTAGGAATTACTTAAAAACTGTTTTTAAATGGGTCTGTATGGGTATTATTTCTAGACAAAGAAAGCTACCACAACTAGCGAAACCTTGGATGTTGCTTGTAAAGTAAAAAATCGCAAATTTGATTTGCTTACAAAACCGGAAGTATACATCGGACTTTAAATATAAATACATAGTCGGATAGATCTCATGGAGTGCAAAAACTTTAGTTCAGGTCACAATGTCACCAAAGGTCAAGGTCACGAGATATGAGCCCTGAAAGTTTTGGTAATTACTGAAAAAAATAAAACGGAAGTGCAAGAAAGGCAAAACGGAAGATCAAAAATCGATTAACAATGCTATGAATGCAAACGACTGTAGTTTCCAAAAATATCAAAGTTACGAATTCCGCTCATAACCCTGAGGCCCCATTTTGAGTTTTACAAAAGTTAGTCATATCAATATGGCGGCCGATTTGTAACTTCCGGGTTAAATTTTTTTATTTCAAATTGTTGATGTACCATAATGTTAAATGTTGCAAAAAAACAAATTTCAAATATATTCAAAATTCCGGAAGTTGAAATTTCAAATTTACCAGCTAATTACGTCAAAACCGGAAGTGGTATCAATTTTTCGAAAACAGATTTTGGATTGCAATCGAAATATCTTTCCATCTGTAAATTTTCAGATCGATTGAAATAAAATTTGAAAAAAACACGCACAGTTACAATGGAAATTTGCACAAAATGTTCAAATTTTAAATCGTGCAATTTTAATTTAAGTGTATATTGTCGTACATCATTGGAAAGAGCAAATCACGCATAATATGACTGTTAAATCATTTTTTACGTATTTACGCTAGGTCACGTGACAGGACTGTTTAAAGTAAAAAATCACAAATTTCAATTGCCTATAAAACCGGAAGTATATTTCGGATCACAAACATGAATACATCATTGGATAGATTTCATCAAGGGCAATAACTTTTGTTCAGGTACCAAGGTCACCAAAGGTCAAGGTCAAAAGATATGAGCCTTGAAAGTTTTAGTAATTGCATAAAAAATCAAAACGAAAATAAAAAAAAAATTGAAATCAAAATTCAAAAATCGGCGCCTAGACTTTTTTAGCAATCTATTGTAGTTTCCAAAAATACTAAAGTTACGGATGCCGTTCATAACCCTGAGGCCCCATTTTTAATTTTACAAAAGTTACTCACATCAAAATGGCGGATGATCTGTTACTTCCGGGTCGGATTTTTTTATTTCAAATGGTTGTTATAACAAATTGTAACACATTGCAAAAAACAAATTTCAAATATCTTCAAAATTCCGGAAGTTGAAATTTTAAATTTGCAAGCTAATTACGTCATAACCGGAAGTGGTATCAAAATTTTGAAAACTGCATTTTGTTTGGAATCAAAATGTCTATCCACCTGCAAATTTGCAGATCGATCGAAATAAAATTAAAGAAGTTGAAAAAAACGCAAAAATTAAAATTAAGAAAATGGGCAACTAAAAGTCAAAATTTGAGAAGTTTAAAATCCTTACTTAGTAGCTAACAGTTATAGAAAACAGTTCAAAACAGTTTGATAAAAATCGGATCAAAAATAGGGCTGTGAGATTCCAAAAACCAAAATGATGTTTTTTGTTCTACCTCATTTCCGGTTTGTCAAAATGGCACCAATTTATATTTAATAGTTGATGGTCAACACTTCATCGTAGATAATTGAAAAAAACTGTATGTAGCATGTTGCCTTCTTACTAAAATAGCGAGTGTAAAATTCGAAAAAAAAAAAAACTAGATCCATTGGCTTTGCATGGTTCTGAGCAGTGCGTAACAGTTTAGGAATTACTTAAAAACTGTTTTTAAAAGGGTCTGTATTGGTATTATTTCTAGACAAAGAAAGCTACCACAACTAGCGAAACCTTGGATGTTACTTGTAAAGTAAAAAATCGAAAATTTGGTTTGCTTACAAAACCGGAAGTATACATCGGACTTTAAATATGAATACATAGTCGGATAGATCTCATTGAGTGCAAAAACTTTAGTTCAGGTCACAATGTCACCAAAGGTCAAGGTCACGAGATATGAGCCCTGAAAGTTTTGGTAATTACTGAAAAAAATAAAACGGAAGTGCAAGAAAGGCAAAACGGAAGATCAAAAATCGATTAACAATGCTATGAATGCAAACGACAGTAGTTTCCAAAAATATCAAAGTTACGAATTCCGCTCATAACTCTGAGGCCCCATTTTGAGTTTTACAAAAGATAGTCATATCAATATGGCGGCCGATTTGTAACTTCCGGGTTAAATTTTTTTATTTCAAATTGTTGATGTACCATAATGTTAAATGTTGCAAAAAACAAATTTCAAATATATTCAAAATTCCAGAAGTTGAAATTTCAAATTTACAAGCTAATTACGTCAAAACCGGAAGTGGTATCAATTTTTCTAAAACAGACTTTGGATTGCAATCGAAATATCTTTCCATCTGTAAATTTTCAGATCGATTGAAATAAAATTTGAAAAAAACACGCACAGTTACAATGGAAATTTGCACAAAATGTTCAAATTTTAAATCGTGCAATTTTAATTTAAGTGTATATTGTCGTACATCATTGGAAAGAGCAAATCACGCATAATATGACTGTTAAATCATTTTTGGTTTTTTTACGCTAGGTCACGTGACAGGGATGTTTAAAGTCAAAAATCACAAATTTCAATTGCCTATAAAACCGGAAGTATACATCGGATCACAAACATGAATACATCATTGGACAGATTTCATCAAGGACAATAACTTTTGTTCAGGTACCAAGGTCACCAAAGGTCAAGGTCAAAAGATATTAGCCTTGAAAGTTTTAGTAATTGCATAAAAAATAAAAACGGAAATAAAAAAAAAATTGGAATCAAAATTCAAAAATCGGCGCCTAGACTTTTTTCGCAATCGACTGTAGTTTCCAAAAATACTGAAGTTACGGATTCCGCCCATAACCCTGAGGCCCCATTTTTAATTTTACAAAAGTTACTCATATCAAAATGGCGGATGATCTGTTACTTCCGGGTCGGATTTTTTTATTTCAAATTGTTGTTATAACAAATTATAACACAATGAAAAAAACAAATTTGAAATATCTTCAAATTTCCGGAAGTTGGAAATTTAAATTTACAAGCTAATTACGTAAAAACCGGAAGTGGTATCAAAATTTTGAAAACTGCATTTTGTTTAGAATCAAAATGTCTATACACCTGCAAATTTTCAGATCGAACGAAATAAAATTGTAGAAGTTGAAAAAAACGCAAAAATTAAAATTAAGAAAATAGTCAACTAAAAGTCAAAATTGGAGAAGTTAAAAAATTTTATTTAGTAGCGCACAGTGATAGAAAACAGTTCAAAACAGTTTGATAAAAATCGGATCAAAAATAGAGCTGTGAGATTCCAAAAACCAAAACTGTGTTTTTTGTTCTACCTCATTTCCGGTTTGTCAAAATGGCACCAATTTATATTTAATAGTTGATGGTCAACAATTTATCGTAGGGAATTGAACAAATCTGTATGTGGCATGTTGCCTTCTTACTAAAATAGCGAGTGTAAAATTCGAAAAAAAAAAAAAACTAGAATCGTGAGACGATACTGGGCAGTGCGCATCCGGTTTCGTCCATGGGTGAAAAATGGCGTTTTCAATCCATACCTCGAAATGTACAGAACATAAAATTCGGCATATAAATTTTTTATATTCGGGAGTGAAAAGTAAATAACCATTTCACGTTCAGTAGTGAAAAGTCATCTGATTAAAAAGTCGTTGTTTTTACTAATTTACATTTTTATACCATTGGAAGTGGAATACGCCATGCAGTGTGCAATGAGGAAAATTTTGCCAGGACAGCGGCATTAGCAAGCTCTTATTTTCGATTTCCAACTGTCGAGGATTTTTTGCATGTTCGGATGGGACAATAAACCAAGGTCCCGCGCGCTATTGGTTTATTGTCCCATACGAACGACTCGGCACTTTTTCCATGTCAGCCCCTCCGACCTGCATCATTGAGAGGGTGAAACTGGGTAGAAAAATCCGAAGGCATGCGACCCATGCCGGAATTGAACCCTGGAACATCAGCTTAGCGAGCAAGAGTCTAATTCACTGTGCCATGGCAGCTCCCTACATGATAGAGCCAATTCTTGATATGTCGAATAAATGACAGCAGAATACTGAGTGTTAACCTCCATACATGAAAGTTCGAAGCACAGTTCGTAAATTGTCAATTTAACATAGAGCTAGCAAAAAAATCTATATTATTATTTTTTCAGAAAACCTTTTTAATGGTCAACGTTTTTAGACATGCAATTTTAATAAATGACAGAACCAGATTTTTAGAACGGATTTTCTTCTTTTGGCATTAGATCGTTATCTACTTCTTTTTGTTTATCTTTTTTAGTACATGATTTACAACGTTAAACATGCAAGTTACAATGAAAGAAAGTCATGTTAAGCATGGTGCAATTGTCAGTTGAAGGAAGAGAACTGTATTTTAAACATAAAGACAACAAACATTTTTCAGTTGAAGGGAGAAAACTGCATTTGAACATTTTAAAATACTACTCTGACCAGTGAGAAGCGTTAAAAGAAACAATATGGTTAACTGTAACTTTCTAGATATTGGTATAATGACCATGAATCGTTTAATGTGCTGAGGGAATAATACGTTGTAATACAACAGCGCTGACTCTCACATGTTACTAGATTTAGTATCTAAAGCTGTTTCTCTCGAGGTGTGATACACCTAATAGAAGATTACAGGCAAATAATACTTCCTGGTCATTTCAACTAGTAGATATAGAACTTTGAGCATTGAAAATTACAGTCTGAATTAAAATTCTTGTCCCAGAAATATATAGAAATCGAAATTAAAAAATCAGTTGCCACAAGGTTGTTGGCCATACACTAAGGATTTCATAGACACCGGTATTATGCAAATCAGATTATCCCCTCAGGTCCCATTTTGAGTTTTATAAAAATAAGTCACAACAACATGGCACCTGACATAGTACTTCCGGGTCGGATTTTATCATTTATATCTTTTCTGATGATCATTTCTAACATGATGCAAAAAGAAACTTTCAAATAATTCGGGAACTCCAGAAGTTAGAATTTCAAGTTTACAAACAAATGACGTCAAAACCGGAAGTGATATCAAAATTTCAGAAATATTGTTTTGTTCATTATCAAATTGTTTATCTACTTGTAAGTTTTCAGATCGATCGAAATCAAATTTCCAAAAAACACGCACAGTTACAATGAAAATTGTCGCAAGATTTGCAAGTTTTAAAAAGCGCAATTTTGATTCAAATATTTTGTGTTATATATCATTAGAAAGAGCAGATTTAGCATAGTAAATATGTCTAAAAATTTGTGACGTATGTTTATTAGGTCACGTGACAAAGCTCTTTAAAGTTAAAAATTCCAATTTTCAAATGGCGATAAAACCGGAAGTTAAAATCAGAAATCGGAAATGAATATATCATTTGGTAGATCTCGTTAAGGGCAATAACTTTTGTACAGGTCAAAAGGTCATCAAAGGTCAAGGTCACTAGATATGAGCCTTGAAAGTTTCGGTCATTACTGAAATTCTTTGTCCGGAAATAGAAAAAAGTCTTAATTGAAATTTAAAAATCCGCTGTCATAAGGTTGGTGGCAATCGACTAAGGATTTCATAGACACCAAAATTGTGCAAATCCGATTAACCCCTGAGGCCCCATTTTGAGTTTTATAAAAATTACTCACAACAACATGGCGCTTGACATATTACTTCCGGGTCAAATTTTATCATTAATATCTTTCATGATGACAGTTTCTAACATAATGCAAAAAGAAATTTTCAAATATCTTCAAAACTCCGGAAGTTGAAATTTGAAGTTTACAAGCAAATGACGTCAAAACCGGAAGTGATATCAAAATTTTGAAAACACATTTTTGTTCGCAATAACGATGTCTATATGCCTAGAAGTTTTCATAGTGATCGAAATAAAACTGTGGAAGTTGAAAAAAACGTCAAAAAATAGTTTCAAAATTCAGGGTCAAAAGTCAACAATTATAACTTTTAAAGTGGTTATCGTGTAGAAAAGACACAACGGAAATAAACAAAAAAATATTCATCAAAATCGGTTGAAAATTGTAAGTTAAAATGATAAAAAACCGAAAATACACGTTTTGTCATACCTCATTTCCGGTTGGACAAAACTGTGTCATTTACCCTCTAAGCCACAATGAGCAGCAGTTTATCGTGGGAAATCGTGTCAGATTGTGCGTGACAAGCTCCCTTCATACCGAAATAGCGAGACCAGAAAACGAAAAAAAAAAAAAAAAAAAAAAAATAGTCAATTGCAAAACAATGCAGTGCGTTCGAGAATCGAACGCACTGCAAAAAATAGCCGTTTGCAAAACAATGCAGTGCGTTCGATTATCGAACGCACTGCAAAAATAGCCGTTTGCAAAACAATGCAGTGCGTTCGATTATCGAACGCACTGCAACTAGATCCATTGGCTTTGCATGGTTCTGAGCAGTGCGTAACAGTTTAGGAATTACTTAAAAACTGTTTTTAAATGGGTCTGTATAGGTATTATTTCTAGACAAAGAAAGCTACCACAACTAACCTTGGATGTTGCTTGTAAAGTAAAAAATCGCAAATTTGATTTACTTACAAAACCGGAAGTATACATCGGACTTTAAATATGAATACATAGTCGGATAGATCTCATGGAGTGCAAAAACTTTAGTTCAGGTCACAATGTCACCAAAGGTCAAGGTCACGAGATATGAGCCCTGAAAGTTTTGGTAATTACTGAAAAAAATAAAACGGAAGTGCAAGAAAGGCAAAACGGAAGATCAAAAATCGATTAACAATGCTATGAATACAAACGACTGTAGTTTCCAAAAATATCAAAGTTACGAATTCCGCTCATAACCCTGAGGCCCCATTTTGAGTTTTACAAAAGTTAGTCATATCAATATGGCGGCCGATTTGTAACTTCCGGGTTAAATTTTTTTATTTCAAATTGTTGATGTACCATAATGTTAAATGTTGCAAAAAACAAATTTCAAATATATTCAAAATTCCGGAAGTTGAAATTTCAAATTCACCAGCTAATTACGTCAAAACCGGAAGTGGTATCAATTTTTCGAAAACAGATTTTGGATTGCAATCGAAATATCTTTCCATCTGTAAATTTTCAGATCGATTGAAATAAAATTTGAAAAAAACACGCACAGTTACAATGGAAATTTGCACAAAATGTTCAAATTTTAAATCGTGCAATTTTAATTTAAGTGTATATTGTCGTACATCATTGGAAAGAGCAAATCACGCATAATATGACTGTTAAATCATTTTTTACGTATTTACGCTAGGTCACGTGACAGGACTGTTTAAAGTCAAAAATCACAAATTTCAATTGCCTATAAAACCGGAAGTATATTTCGGATCACAAACATGAATACATCATTGGATAGATTTCATCAAGGGCAATAACTTTTGTTCAGGTACCAAGGTCACCAAAGGTCAAGGTCAAAATATATGAGCCTTGAAAGTTTTAGTAATTGCATAAAAAATCAAAACGAAAATAAAAAAAAAATTGAAATCAAAATTCAAAAATCGGCGCCTAGACTTTTTTAGCAATCTATTGTAGTTTCCAAAAATACTAAAGTTACGGATGCCGTTCATAACCCTGAGGCCCCATTTTTAATTTTACAAAAGTTACTCACATCAAAATGGCGGATGATCTGTTACTTCCGGGTCGGATTTTTTTATTTCAAATGGTTGTTATAACAAATTGTAACACATTGCAAAAAACAAATTTCAAATATCTTCAAAATTCCGGAAGTTAAAATTTTAAATTTGCAAGCGAATTACGTCATAACCGGAAGTGGTATCAAAATTTTGAAAACTGCATTTTGTTTGGAATCAAAATGTCTATCCACCTGCAAATTTGCAGATCGATCGAAATAAAATTAAAGAAGTTGAAAAAAACGCAAAAATTAAAATTAAGAAAATAGGCAACTAAAAGTCAAAATTTGAGAAGTTTAAAATCCTTATTTAGTAGCTAACAGTTATAGAAAACAGTTCAAAACAGTTTGATAAAAATCGGATCAAAAATAGGGCTGTGAGATTCCAAAAACCAAAATGATGTTTTTTGTTCTACCTCATTTCCGGTTTGTCAAAATGGCACCAATTTATATTTAATAGTTGATGGTCAACACTTCATCGTAGATAATTGAAAAAAACTGTATGTAGCATGTTGCCTTCTTACTAAAATAGCGAGTGTAAAATTCGAAAAAAAAAAAAACTAGATCCATAGGCTTTGCATGGTTCTGAGCAGTGCGTAACAGTTTTGGAATTACTTAAAAACTGTTTTTAAAAGGGTCTATATTGGTATTATTTCTAGACAAAGAAAGCTACCACAACTAGCGAAACCTTGGATGTTACTGGTAAAGTCAAAAATCGCAAATTTGAATTGCTCACAAAACCGGAAGTATACATCGGACAACAAATATGAATACATAGTCGGATAGATCTCATCGAGGGCAAAAACTTTTGTTCAGGTTACAATGTCACCAAAGGTCAAGGTCACGAGGTATGAGTCATGAAAGTTTTTGTAATTACTGAAAAAAATAAAACGGAAATGCAAGAAAGGCAAAACAGAAGATCAAAAATCGATTAACAATGCTATGAATGCAATCGACTGTAGTTTCCAAAAATATCAAAGTTACGATTTCCGCTCATAACCCTGAGGCTCCATTTTGAGTTTTACAAAAATTAGTCATATCAATATATCGGCCGATTTGTAACTTCCGGGTTAAATTTTTTTATTTCAAATTGTTGGTATACCATAATGTTAAATATTGCAAAAAACAAATTTCAAATATATTCCAAATTCCGGAAGTTGAAATTTCAAATTTACAAGCTAATTACGTCAAAACCGGAAGTGGTATTAATTTTTCGAAAACGGATTTTGGATTGCAATCGAAATATCTTTCCATCTATTAACTTTCAGATCGATTGAAATAAAATTTGAAAAAAACACGCACAGTTACAATGGAAATTTGCACAAAATGTTCAAATTTTAAATCGTGCAATTTTAATTTAAGTGTATATTGTCGTACATCATTGGAAAGAGCAAATTACGCATAATATGATTGTTAAATCATTTTTGACTTATTTACGCTAGGTCACGTGACAGGACTGTTTAAAGTCAAAAATCACAAATTTCAATTGCCTATAAAACCGGAAGTATACATCGGATCACAAACATGAATACACCATTGGATATATTTCATCAAGGGCGATAACTTTTGTTCAGGTACCAAGGTCACAAAAGGTCAAGGTCAAAAGATATGAGCCTTGAAAGTTTTAGTAAATGCATAAAAAATCAAAACGAAAATTTAAAAAAAATTGAAATCAAAATTCAAAAATCGGCGCCTAGACTTTTTTAGCAATCGATTGTAGTTTCCAAAAATACTAAAGTTACGGATACCGCTCATAACTCAGAGGCCCCATTTTTGATTTTATAAAAGTTACTCATATCAAAATGGCGGATGATCTGTTACTTCCGGGTCGGATTTTTTTATTTCAAATTGTTGTTATAACAAATTATAACACATTGAAAAAAACAAATTTGAAATATCGTCAAATTTCCGGAAGTTGAAATTTTAAATTTACAAGCTAATTACGTAAAAACCGGAAGTGGTATCAAAATTTTGAAAACTGCATTTTGTTTAGAATCAAAATGTCTATACACCTGCAAATTTGCAGATCAAACGAAATAAAATTGTAGAAGTTGAAAAAAACGCAAAAATTAAAATTAAGAAAATAGTCAACTAAAAGTCAAAATTGGAGAAGTTTAAAACTTTTGGTAAGTAGCGCACAGTTATAGAAAACAGTTCAAAACAGTTTGATAAAAATCGGATCAAAAATAGAGCTGTGAGATTCCAAAAATCAAAACTGTGTTTTTTGTTCTACCTCATTTCCGGTTTGTCAAAATGGCACCAATTTATATTTAATAGTTGATGGTCAACAATTTATCGTAGGGAATTGAACAAATCTGTATGTGGCATGTTGCCTTCTTACTAAAATAGCGAGTGTAAAATTCGAAAAAAAAAAAAAAAATAGCCGTTTGCAAAACAATGCAGTGCGTTCGATTATCGAACGCACTGCAAAAATAGCCGTTTGCAAAACAATGCAGTGCGTTCGATTATCGAACGCACTGCAACTAGATCCATAGGCTCTGCATGGTTCTGAGCAGTGCGTAACAGTTTTGGAATTACATCAAAACTGTTTTTAAAATGGTCTGTATTGGTATTATTTCTAGACAAAGAAAGCTACCGTAACTAGCGAAACCTTGGATGTTATTGTTACTGGTAAAGTCAAAAATCGCAAATTTGAATTGATTACAAAACTGAAAGTATACATCGGACAACAAATATGAATACATAGTCGGATAGATCTCATCGAGGGCAAAAACTTTTGTTCAGGTCACAATGTCACCAAAGGTCAAGGTCACGAGGTATGAGTCTTGAAAGTTTTTGTAATTACTGAAAAAAATAAAACGGAAATGCAAGAAAGGCAAAACAGAAGAACAAAAATCGATTAACAATACTTTGAATGCAATCGACTGTAGTTTCCAAAAATGTCAAAGTTACGAATTCCGCTCATAACCCTGATGCCCCATTTTGAGTTTTACAAAAGTTAGTCATATCAATATGGCGGCCGATTTATAACTTCCGGGTTGAATTTTTTTATTTCAAATTGTTGATATACCATAATGTTAAATATTGCAAAAAACAAATTTCAAATATATTAAAAATTCCGGAAGTTGAAATTTCAAATTTACAAGCTAATTTTGGCAAAACCGGAAGTGATATCAATTTTTCGAAAACAGATTTTGGATTGCAATTGAAATATCTTTCCATCTGTAAATTTTCAGATCGATTGAAATAAAATTTGAAAAAAACACGCACAGTTACAATGGAAATTTGCACAAAATGTTCAAATTTTAAATCGTGCAATTTTGATTTAAGTGTATATTGTCGTACATCATTAGAAAGAGCAAATTACGCATAATATGATTGTTAAATCATTTTTGACGTATTTACGCTAGGTCACGTGACAGGGCTGTTTAAAGTAAAAAATCACAAATTTCAATTGTCTATAAAACCGGAAGTATACATCGGATCACAAACATGAATACATCATTGGATAGATTTTATCAAGGGCAATAACTTTTGTTCAGGTACCAAGGTCATCAAAGGTCAAAGTCAAAAGATATGAGCCTTGAAAGTTTGAGTAATTGCATAAAAAATCAAAACTAAAATAAGAAAAAAATTGAAATCAAAATTCAAAAATCGGTGCCTAGACTTTTTTAGCAATCTATTGTAGTTTCCAAAAATACTAAAGTTACGGATGCCGCTCATAACCCCGAGGCCCCATTTTTAATTTTATAAAAGTTACTCATATCAAAATGGCGGATGATCTCTTACTTCCGGGTCGGATTTTTTTATTTAAAATTGTTGTTATAACAAATTATAACATATTGAAAAAAACAAATTTGAAATATCTTCAAATTTCCGGAAGTTGACATTTTAAATTTACAAGCTAATTACGTAAAAACCGGAAGTGGTATCAAAATTTTGAAAACTGCATTTTGTTAAGAATCAAAATGTCTATACACCTGCAAATTTGCAGATCGAACGAAATAAAATTGTAGAAGTTGAAAAAAACGCAAAAATTAAAATTAAGAAAATAGTCAACTAAAAGTCAAAATTGGAGAAGTTTAAAACTTTTATTTAGTAGCGCACAGTTATAGAAAACAGTTCAAAACAGTTTGATAAAAATCGGATGAAAAATAGGGACGTGAGATTCCAAAAACCAAAACCGTGTTTTTGGTTCTACCTCATTTCCGGTTTGTCAAAATGGCACCAATTTATATTTAATAGTTGATGGTCAACAATTTATCGTAGGGAACTGAACAAATCTGTATGTGGCATGTTGCCTTCTTACTAAAATAGCGAGTGTAAAATTCGAAAAAAAAAAAAAACTAGATCCATAGGCTTTGCATGGTTCTGAGCAGTGCGTAACAGTTTTGGAATTACTTAAAAACTGTTTTTAAAAGGGTCTGTATTGGTATTATTTCTAGACAGAGAAAGCTACCACAACTAGCGAAACCTTGGATGTTACTTGTAAAGTCAAAAATCGCAAATTTGAATTGCTTACAAAACCGGAAGTATACATCGGACAACAAATATGAATACATAGTCGGATAGATCTCATCGAGGGCAAAAACTTTTGTTCAGGTCACAATGTCACCAAAGGTCAAGGTCAGGAGGTGTGAGTCTTGAAAGTTTTTGTAATTACTGAAAAAAATAAAACAGAAATGCAAGAAAGGCAAAACAGAAGATCAAAAATCGATTAACAATGCTATGAATGCAATCGACTGTAGTTTCCAAAAATATCAAAGTTACGAATTCCGCTCATAACCCTGAGGCCCCATTTTGAGTTTTACAAAAGTTAGTCATATCAATATAGCGGCCGATTTGTAACTTCCGGGTTAAATTTTTTTGTTTCAAATTGTTGATATACCATAATGTTAAATATTGCAAAAAACAAATTTCAAATATATTCAAAATTCCGGAAGTTGAAATTTCAAATTTACAACCCAATTACATCAAAACCGGAAGTGGTATCAATTTTTCGAAAACAGATTTTGGATTGCAATCGAAATATCTTTCCATCTGTAAATTTTCAGATCGATTGAAATAAAATTTGAAAAAAACACGCACAGTTACAATGGAAATTTGCACAAAATGTTCAAATTTTAAATCGTGCAATTTTTATTTAAGTGTGTATTGTCGTACATCATTGGAAAGAGCAAATTACGCATAATATGATTGCTTAATCATTTTTGACGTATTTACGCTAGGTCACGTGACAGGATTGTTTAAAGTCAAAAATCACAAATTTCAATTGCCTATAAAACCGGAAGTATACATCGGATCACAAACATGAATACATCATTGGATAGATTTCATCAAGGGCAATAACTTTTGTTCAGGTACCAAGGTCACCAAAGGTCAAGGTCAAAAGATATGAGCCTTGAAAGTTTTAGTAATTGCATAAAAAATCAAAACGAAAATAAAAAAAAAATTAAAATCAAAATCCAAAATTCGGCGCCTAGACTTTTTAAGCAATCGACTGTAGTTTCCAAAAATACTGAAGTTACGGATTCCGCCCATAACCCTGAGGCCCCATTTTTAATTTTATAATAATTACTCATATCAAAATGGCGGATGATCTGTTGCTTCCGGGTCGGATTTTTTTATTTCAAATTGTTGTTATAACAAATTATAACACAATGAAAAAAACAAATTTGAAATATCTTCAAATTTCCGGAAGTTGGGATTTTAAATTTACAAGCTTATTACGTAAAAACCGGAAGTGGTATCAAAATTTTGAAAACTGCATTTTGTTTAGAATCAAAATGTCTATACACCTGCAAATTTGCAGATCGAACAAAATAAAATTGTAGAAGTTGAAAAAAACGCAAAAATTAAAATTAAGAAAATAGTCAACTAAAAGCCAAAATTGGAGAAGTTTAAAACTTTTATTTAGTAGTGCACAGTTATAGAAAACAGTTGAAAACAGTTTGATAAAAATCGGATCAAAAATAGAGCTGTAAGATTGAAAAAACCAAAATTGTGTTTTTTGTTCTACCTCATTTCCGGTTTGTCAAAATGGCACCAATTTATATTTAAAAGTTCATGGTCAACAATTTATCGTGGGGAATTGAACAAATCTGTATGTGGCATGTTGCCTTCTTACTAAAATAGCGAGTGTAAAATTCGAAAAAAAAAAAAAAAAAATAGCCGTTTGCAAAACAATGCAGTGCGTTCGATTATCGAACGCACTGCAACTAGATCCATAGGCTTTGCATGGTTCTGAGCAGTGCGTAACAGTTTTGGAGTTACTTAAAAACTGTTTTTTAAAGGGTCTGTAATGGTATTATTTCTAGACAGAGAAAGCTACCACAACTAGCGAAACCTTGGATGTTACTTGTAAAGTCAAAAATCCCAACTTTTAATTGCTTACAAAACCGGAAGTATACATCGGACAACAAATATGAATACATAGTCGGATAGATCTCATCGAGAGCACAAACTTTTGTTCAGGTCACAATGTCACCAAAGGTCAAGGTCACGAGGTATGAGTCTTGAAAGTTTTTGTAATTACTGAAAAAAATAAAAAAGAAATGCAAGAAAGGCAAAACAGAAAATCAAAAATCGATTAACAATGCTATGAATGCAATCGACTGTAGTTTCCAAAAATATCAAAGTTGCAAATTCCGCTCATACCCCTGAGGCCCCATTTTGAGTTTTACAAAAGTTAGTCATATCAATATGGCGGCCGATTTGTAACTTCCGGGTTAAATTTTTTTATTTCAAATTGTTGATATACCAAAATGTTAAATATTGCAAAAAACAAATTTCAAATATATACAAAATTCCGGAAGTTGAAATTTCAAATTTACAAGCTAATTACGTCAAAACCGGAAGTGGTATCAATTTTTCGAAAACAGATTTTGGATTGCAATCGAAATATCTTTCCATCTGTAAATTTTCAGATCGATTGAAATAAAATTTGAAAAAAACACGCACAGTTACAATGGAAATTTGCACAAAATGTTCAAATTTTAAATCGTGCAATTTTAATTTAAGTGTATATTGTCGTACATCATTGGAAAGAGCAAATTACGCATAATATGATTGTTAAATCTTTTTTGACGTATTTACGCTAGGTCACGTGACAGGGCTCTTTAAAGTCAAAAATCACAAATTTCAATTGCCTATAAAACCGGAAGTATACATCGGATCAATAGCATGAATACATCATTGGATAGATTTCATCAAGGGCAACAACTTTTGTTCAGGTACCAAGGTCACCAAAGGTC
The DNA here is from genome assembly GCA_029955415.1 of Lottia scabra. NCBI lineage: Eukaryota > Metazoa > Mollusca > Gastropoda > Lottiidae > Lottia > Lottia scabra. Next base: position 15,708,475 of record JARJEI010000002.1, on the reverse strand, counting down.
AAGGTGAAAAGATATGAGCCTTGAAAGTTTTAGTAATTGCATAAAAAATCAAAACGAAAGTAAAAAAAAAATTGAAATCAAAATCCAAAAACCGGCGCCTAGACTTTTTTAGCTATCTATTGTAGTTTCCAAAAATACTAAAGTTACGGATGCCGCTCATAACCCTGAGGCCCCATTTTTAATTTTATAAAAGTTACTCATATCAAAATGGCGGACGATCTGTTACTTCCGGGTCGGATTTTTTTATTTCAAATTGTTGTTATAACAAATTGTAACACATTGCAAAAAACAAATTTCAAATATCTTCAAAATTCCGGAAGTTAAAATTTTAAATTTGCAAGCTAATTACGTCATAACCGGAAGTGGTATCAAAATTTTGAAAACTGCATTTTGTTTGGAATCAAAATGTCTATCCACCTGCAAATTTGCAGATCGATCGAAATAAAATTGAAGAAGTTGAAAAAAACGCAAAAATTAAAATTAAGCAAATAGACAACTAAAAGTCAAAATTTGAGAAGTTCAAAAATCCTTATTTAGTAGCTAACAGTTATAGAAAACAGTTCAAAACAGTTTGATAAAAATCGGATCAAAAATAGGGCTGTGAGATTCCAAAAACCAAAATTATGTTTTTTGTTCTACCTCATTTCCGGTTTGTCAAAATGGCACCAATTTATATTTAATAGTTGATGGTCAACAATTTATCGTAGGGAATTGAACAAATCTGCATGTGGCATGTTGCCTTCTTACTAAAATAGCGAGTGTAAAATTCGAAAAAAAAAAAAAAAATAGCCGTTTGCAAAACAATGCAGTGCGTTCGATTATCGAACGCACTGCAACTAGATCCATAGGCTTTGCATGGTTCTGAGCAGTGCGTAACAGTTTTGGAATTACTTAAAAACTGTTTTTAAAAGGGTCTGTATTGGTATTATTTCTAGACAAAGAAAGCTACCACAACTAGCGAAACCTTGGATGTTACCGGTCAAGTCAAAAATCGCAAATTTGAATTGCTCACAAAACCGGAAGTATACATCGGACAACAAATATGAATACATAGTCGGATAGATCTCATCGAGGGCAAACACTTTTGTTCAGGTTACAATGTCACCAAAGGTCAAGGTCACGAGGTATGAGTCTTGAAAGTTTTTGTAATTACTGAAAAAAATAAAACGGAAATGCAAGAAAGGCAAAACAGAAGATCAAAAATCGATTAACAATGCTATGAATGCAATCGACTGTAGTTTCCAAAAATATCAAAGTTACGATTTCCGCTCATAACCCTGAGGCTTCATTTTGAGTTTTACAAAAGTTAGTCATATCAATATATCGGCCGATTTGTAACTTCCGGGTTATTTTTTTTTATTTCAAATTGTTGGTATACCATAATGTTAAATATTGCAAAAAACAAATTTCAAATATATTCCAAATTCCGGAAGTTGAAATTTCAAATTTACAAGCTAATTACGTCAAAACCGGAAGTGGTATCAATTTTTCGAAAACGGATTTTGGATTGCAATCGAAATATCTTTCCATCTATTAACTTTCAGATCGATTGAAATAAAATTTGAAAAAAACACGCACAGTTACAATGGAAATTTGCACAAAATGTTCAAATTTTAAATCGTGCAATTTTAATTTAAGTGTATATTGTCGTACATCATTGGAAAGAGCAAATTACGCATAATATGATTGTTAAATCATTTTTGACGTATTTACGCTAGGTCACGTGACAGGACTGTTTAAAGTCAAAAATCACAAATTTCAATTGCCTATAAAACCGGAAGTATACATCGGATCACAAACATGAATACACCATTGGATATATTTCGTCAAGGGCAATAACTTTTGTTCAGGTACCAAGGTCACAAAAGGTCAAGGTCAAAAGATATGAGCCTTGAAAGTTTTAGTAAATGCATAAAAAATCAAAACGAAAATTAAAAAAAAATTGAAATCAAAATTCAAAAATCGGCGGCTAGACTTTTTTAGCAATCGATTGTAGTTTCCAAAAATACTAAAGTTACGGATGCCGCTCATAACCCTGAGGCCCCATTTTTGATTTTATAAAAGTTACTCATATCAAAATGGCGGATGATCTGTTACTTCCGGGTCGGATTTTTTTATTTCAAATTATAAACAAATTATAACACATTGAAAAAAACAAATTTGAAATATCGTCAAATTTCCGGAAGTTGAAATTTTAAATTTACAAGCTAATTACGTAAAAACCGGAAGTGATATCAAAATTTTGAAAACTGCATTTTGTTTAGAATCAAAATGTCTATACACCTGCAAATTTGCAGATCAAACGAAATAAAATTGTAGAAGTTGAAAAATACGCAAAAATTAAAATTAAGAAAATAGTCAACTAAAAGTCAAAATTGGAGAAGTTTAAAACTTTTATTAAGTAGCCCACAGTTATAGAAAACAGTTCAAAACAGTTTGATAAAAATCGGATCAAAAATAGAGCTGTGAGATTCCAAAAACCAAAACTGTTTCAATTGCCTATAAAACCGGAAGTATACATCGGATCACAAACATGAATATATCATTGGATATATTTTATCAAGGGCAATAACTTTTTTTCAGGTACCAAGGTCACCAAAGGTCAAGGTCAAAAGATATGAGCCTTGAAAGTTTTAGTAATTGCATAAAAAATCAAAACGAAAATAAAAAAAAAATTGAAATCAAAATTCAAAAATCGGCGCCTAGACTTTTTTAGCAATCGATTGTAGTTTCCAAAAATACTAAAGTTACGGATGCCGCTCATAACCCTGAGGCCCCATTTTTAATTTTATAAAAGTTACTCATATCAAAATGGCGGATGATCTGTTACTTCCGGGTCGGATTTTTTTATTTCAAATTGTTGTTATAACAAATTATAACACATTGAAAAAAACAAATTTGAAATATCTTCAAATTTCCGGAAGTTGAAGTTTTAAATTTACAAGCTAATTACGTAAAAACCGGAAGTGGTATCAAAATTTTGAAAACTGCATTTTGTTTAGAATCAAAATGTCTATACACCTGCAAATTTGCAGATCGATCGAAATAAAATTGTAGAAGTTGAAAAAAACGCAAAAATTAAAATTAAGAAAATAGTCAACTAAAAGTCAAAATTGGAGAAGTTTAAAACTTTTATTCAGTAGCGCACAGTTATAGAAAACAGTTCAAAACAGTTTGATAAAAATCGGATCAAAAATAGAGCTGTGAGATTCCAAAAACCAAAACTGTGTTTTTTGTTCTACCTCATTTCCGGTTTGTCGAAATGGCACCAATTTATATTTAATAGTTGATGGTCAACAATTTATCGTAGGGAATTGAACAAATCTGTATGTGGCATGTTGCCTTCTTACTAAAATAGCGAGTGTAAAATTCGAAAAAAAAAAAAAACTAGATCCATTGGCTTTGCATGGTTCTGAGCAGTGCGTAACAGTTTAGGAATTACTTAATAACTGTTTTTAAAAGGGTCTGTATTGGTATTATTTCTAGAAAAAGAAAGCTACCACAACTAGCGAAACCTTGGATGTTACTTGTAAAGTAAAAAATCGCAAATTTGGTTTGCTTACAAAACCGGAAGTATACATCGGACTTTAATTATGAATACATAGTCGTATAGATCTCATGGAGCGCAAAAACTTTAGTTCAGGTCACAATGTCACCAAAGGTCAAGGTCACGAGATATGAGCCCTGAAAGTTTTGGTAATTACTGAAAAAAATAAAACGGAAGTGCAAGAAAGGCAAAACGGAAGATCAAAAATCGATTAACAATGCTATGAATTTAAACGACTGTAGTTTCCAACAATATCAAAGTTACGAATTCCGCTCATAACTCTGAGGCCCCATTTTGAGTTTTACAAAAGTTAGTCATATCAATATGGCGGCCGATTTGTAACTTCCGGGTTAAATTTTTTTATTTCAAATTGTTGATGTACCATAATGTTAAATATTGCAAAAAACAAATTTCAAATATATTCAAAATTCCGGAAGTTGAAATTTCAAATTTACAAGCTAATTACGTCAAAACCGGAAGTGGTATCAATTTTTCGAAAACAGATTTTGGATTGCAATCGAAATATCTTTCCATCTGTAAATTTTCAGATCGATTGAAATAAAATTTGAAAAAAACACGCACAGTTACAATGGAAATTTGCACAAAATGTTCAAATTTTAAATCGTGCAATTTTAATTTAAGTGTATATTGTCGTACATCATTGGAAAGAGCAAACTACGCATAATATGACTGTTAAATCATTTTTTACGTATTTACGCTAGGTCACGTGACAGGACTGTTTAAAGTCAAAAATCACAAATTTCAATTGCCTATAAAACCGGAAGTATACATCGGATCACAAACATGAATACATCATTGGACAGATTTCATCAAGGGCAATAACTTTTGTTCAGGTACCAAGGTCACCAAAGGTCAAGGTCAAAAGATATTAGCCTTGAAAGTTTTAGTAATTCCATAAAAAATAAAAACGGAAATAAAAAAAAAATTGGAATCAAAATTCAAAAATCGGCGCCTAGACTTTTTTCGCAATCGACTGTAGTTTCCAAAAATACTGAAGTTACGGATTCCGCCCATAACCCTGAGGCCCCATTTTTAATTTTACAAAAGTTACTCATATCAAAATGGCGGATGATCTGTTACTTCCGGGTCGGATTTTTTTATTTCAAATTGTTGTTATAACAAATTATAACACAATGAAAAAAACAAATTTGAAATATCTTCAAATTTCCGGAAGTTGGAAATTTAAATTTACAAGCTAATTACGTAAAAACCGGAAGTGGTATCAAAATTTTGAAAACTGCATTTTGTTTAGAATCAAAATGTCTATACACCTGCAAATTTTCAGATCGAACGAAATAAAATTGTAGAAGTTGAAAAAAACGCAAAAATTAAAATTAAGAAAATAGTCAACTAAAAGTCAAAATTGGAGAAGTTAAAAAATTTTATTTAGTAGCGCACAGTGATAGAAAACAGTTCAAAACAGTTTGATAAAAATCGGATCAAAAATAGAGCTGTGAGATTCCAAAAACCAAAACTGTGTTTTTTGTTCTACCTCATTTCCGGTTTGTCAAAATGGCACCAATTTATATTTAATAGTTGATGGTCAACAATTTATCGTAGGGAATTGAACAAATCTGTATGTGGCATGTTGCCTTCTTACTAAAATAGCGAGTGTAAAATTCGAAAAAAAAAAAAAAAAAATAGCCGTTTGCAAAACAATGCAGTGCGTTCGATTATCGAACGCACTGCAACTAGATCCATAGGCTTTGCATGGTTCTGAGCAGTGCGTAACAGTTTTGGAATTACTTAAAAACTGTTTTTAAAAGGGTCTGTATTGGTATTATTTCTAGACAGCTTACAAAACCGGAAGTATACATCGGACAACAAATATGAATACATATTCGGATAGATCTCATCGAGGGCAAAAAATTTTGTTCAGGTCACAATGTCACCAAAGGTCAAGGTCACGAGGTGTGAGTCTTGAAAGTTTTTGTAATTACTGAAAAAAATAAAACAGAAATGCAAGAAAGGCAAAACAGAAGATCAAAAATCGATTAACAATGCTATGAATGCAATCGACTGTAGTTTCCAAAAATATCAAAGTTACGAATTCCGCTCATAACCCTGAGGCCCCATTTTGAGTTTTACAAAAGTTAGTCATATCAATATTGCGGCCGATTTGTAACTTCCGGGTTAAATTTTTTTGTTTCAAATTGTTGATATACCATAATGTTAAATATTGCAAAAAATAAATTTCAAATATATTCAAAATTCCGGAAGTTTAAATTTCAAATTTACAAGACAATTACGTCAAAACCGGAAGTGGTATCAATTTTTCGAAAACAGATTTTGGATTGCAATCGAAATATCTTTCCATCTGTAAATTTTCAGATCGATTGAAATAAAATTTGAAAAAAACACGCACAGTTACAATGGAAATTTGCACAAAATGTTCAAATTTTAAATCGTGCAATTTTTATTTAAGTGTATAATGTCGTACATCATTGGAAAGAGCAAATTACGCATAATATGATTGTTTAATAATTTTTGACGTATTTACGCTAGGTCACGTGACAGGACTGTTTAAAGTCAAAAATCACAAATTTCAATTGCCTATAAAACCGGAAGTATACATCGGATCACAAACATGAATACATCATTGGATAGATTTCATCAAGGGCAATAACTTTTGTTCAGGTACCAAGGTCACCAAAGGTCAAGGTCAAAAGATATGAGCCTTGAAAGTTTTAGTAATTGCATAAAAAATCAAAACGAAAATAAAAAAAAAATTAAAATCAAAATCCAAAAATCGGCGCCTAGACTTTTTTAGCAATCGACTGTAGTTTCCAAAAATACTGAAGTTACGGATTCCGCCCATAACCCTGAGGCCCCATTTTTAATTTTATAAAAGTTACTCATATCAAAATGGCGGATGATCTGTTACTTCCGGGTCGGATTTTTTTATTTCAAATTGTTGTTATAACAAATTATAACACATTGAAAAAAACAAATTTGAAATATCTTCAAATTTCCGGAAGTTGAAATTTTAAATTTACAAGCTAATTACGTAAAAACCGGAAGTGGTATCAAAATTTTGAAAACTGCATTTTGTTTAGAATCAAAATGTTTATACACCTGCAAATTTGCAGATCGAACGAAATAAAATTGTAGAAGTTGAAAAAAACGCAAAAATTAAAATTAAGAAAATAGTCAACTAAAAGTCAAAATTGGAGAAGTTTAAAACTTTTATTTAGTAGCGCACAGTTATAGAAAACAGTTCAAAACAGTTTGATAAAAATCGGATCAAAAATAGAGCTGTAAGATTGAAAAAACCAAAATTGTGTTTTTTGTTCTACCTCATTTCCGGTTTGTCAAAATGGCACCAATTTATATTTAAAAGTTCATGGTCAACAATTTATCGTAGGGAATTGAACAAATCTGTATGTGGCATGTTGCCTTCTTACTAAAATAGCGAGTGTAAAATTCGAAAAAAAAAAAACTAGATCCATAGGCTTTGCATGGTTCTGAGCAGTGCGTAACAGTTTTGGAATTACTTAAAAACTGTTTTTTAAAGGGTCTGTAATGGTATTATTTCTAGACACAGAAAGCTACCACAACTAGCGAAACCTTGGATGTTGCTGGTAAAGTCAAAAATCGCAAATTTGAATTGCTCACAAAACCGGAAGTATACATCGGACAACAAATATGAATACATAGTGGGATAGATCTCATCGAGGGCAAAAACTTTTGTTCGGGTTACAATGTCACCAAAGGTCAAGGTCACGAGGTATTAGTCTTTTAAGTTTTTGTAATTACTGAAAACAATAAAACAGAAATGCAAGAAAGGCAAAACTGAAGATCAAAAATCGATTAACAATGCTTTGAATGCATTCGACTGTAGTTTCCAAAAATATCAAAGTTACGATTTCCGCTCATAACCCTGAGGCCCCATTTTGAGTTTTACAAAAGTTAGTCATATCAATATGGCGGCCGATTTGTAACTTCCGGGTTAAATTTTTTTATTTCAAATTGTTGATATACCATAATGTTAAATATTGCAAAAAACAAATTTCAAATATATTCCAAATTCCGGAAGTTGAAATTTCAAATTTACAAGCTAATTACGTCAAAACCGGAAGTGGTATCAATTTTTCGAAAACGGATTTTGGATTGCAATCGACATATCTTTCCATCTGTAAACTTTCAGATCGATTGAAATAAAATTTGAAAAAAACACGCACAGTTACAATGGAAATTTGCACAAAATGTTCAAATTTTAAATCGTGCAATTTTAATTTAAGTGTATATTGTCGTACATCATTGGAAAGAGCAAACTACGCATAATATGATTGTTAAATTATTTTTGATTTATTTACGCTAGGTCACGTGACAGGGCTGTTTAAAGTCAAAAATCACAAATTTCAATTCCCTATAAAACCGGAAGTATACATCGGATCACAAACATGAATACATCATTGGACAGATTTCATCAAGGGCAATAACTTTTGTTCAGGTACCAAGGTCACCAAAGGTCAAGGTCAAAAGTTATTAGCCTTGAAAATTTTAGTAATTGCATAAAAAATAAAAACGGAAATAAAAAAAAAATTGGAATCAAAATTAAAAAATCGGCGCCTAGACTTTTTTCGCAATCGACTGTAGTTTCCAAAAATACTGAAGTTACGGATTCCGCCCATAACCCTGAGGCCCCATTTTTAATTTTACAAAAGTTACTCATATCAAAATGGCGGATGATCTGTTACTTCCGGGGCGGATTTTTTTATTTCAAATTGTTGTTATAACAAATTATAACACAATGAAAAAAACAAATTTGAAATATCTTCAAATTTCCGGAAGTTGGAAATTTAAATTTACAAGCTAATTACGTAAAAACCGGAAGTGGTATCAAAATTTTGAAAACTGCATTTTGTTTAGAATCAAAATGTCTATACACCTGCAAATTTTCAGATCGAACGAAATAAAATTGTAGAAGTTGAAAAAAACGCAAAAATTAAAATTAAGAAAATAGTCAACTAAAAGTCAAAATTGGAGAAGTTAAAAAATTCTATTTAGTAGCGCACAGTGATAGAAAACAGTTCAAAACAGTTTGATAAAAATCGGATCAAAAATAGAGCTGTGAGATTCCAAAAACCAAAACTGTGTTTTTTGTTCTACCTCATTTCCGGTTTGTCAAAATGGCACCAATTTATATTTAATAGTTGATGGTCAACAATTTATCGTAGGGAATTGAACAAATCTGTATGTGGCATGTTGCCTTCTTACTAAAATAGCGAGTGTAAAATTCGAAAAAAAAAAAAAACTAGAACCATGAATGGTACCATGCAGTGCGCATCCGGTTTCGTCCATTGGTGAAAAGTGACATCTTTCAATCCATGATGTCAGGTTTACAGAAAAAAGCTGTTTTTACATTAAAATGCAGAAGGTACAAAATTTTAAAACGCACACTTTTGAATTCGGTAGTGAAAAGTAGAAAAACCAGTTCACACACGGTAGTCAAAAGTGAAATAAACATTTCATGTTCGGTAGTGAAAAGTCATCTGATTAAAAAAGGCGTAATCACAGTTTGATATACTTCAGTGGAAAACGCATATCACAAAATTTCTAAGATTTGTAAATAAGTTCTAAAGTGCAAGAAAGGACACATGAAAGAGCCAAATCTCAATTTAGAAACGGACTGCACAGTATTCATACTTCATAGTTTGAAATACAGATCGAATTTTATCAATACATATTTCATTCAAAGAAAATATATCTTAATGTTTCTTTTAAACAGTTACAATGTAAAAAAAGGACATTAATGATAACGTATCGCCCAAACGCAAGTTAATGGGAGAGGACGATCGCCCAAACGCAGCTTTATGTCAAAATGTAGTTCTCTCCCTTCAACTGAAATTTGAATTTAATATTTTACAAGCAGATGGAATAACTAATTTTCAAAATTCAAAAGGCGCTATTTTGATTTTAAAATATTGTGTTGTATATAATTGAAAAAGTAGATTTAGCATAATTAGATTGTGAAAGAATTTGTGACGTACATGAATTAGGTCACGTGTCAGAGCTCTTTGAAGCTAAAAACTGCAATTTTCAAATGGATATAAAACCGGAAGTAAACATCGGAAAACCTAAATGAAAGTATCTGTGCATAGGTATCGTCAATGGCAATGAATGTGTTTCAGGTCACTTGGTCACCAGAGGTCAAGGTCACAGGATATGAGCCTTTAAAGTTTTGACAATTACTGATTTATCTTAACCGGAAATTAAAATAAATCAGACTTGAAATTCAAAAATCGGCGTCTCATGTTTTGGTAGCAATCGACTGTAGATTCCAAAAACATCAGAATTATGCAAATTTCATTACACCCTGAGGCCCCATTTTGCGTTTTATGAAAATATACCATTTAAAGATGGCGACTGATCTGTTACATCTGGGTCAAATTTTATTATTTGTATACTTTTGTGTCTATATTACATACATACTGCAAAAAGAATTTTTCAAATATCTTCAAAATTCCGGAAGTTGAGATTTCGACTTTGAGAGCCAATAACTTCAAAACCGGAAGTGATACAAAAATTTTGAAAACATATTTTTGTTCGCCATCAAAATGTCTATCTACCTGTAAGTTTTCAGAACGATCGAAATAAAAATTGAAAAAAACACGCACAGTTTCAATGGAAATTGACACAAATTTTTCAAACTTCAAAAGGCGGAATTTTGATTCAAATATATTGTGTTGTATATCATTGGAAAGAGCAGACATAGCATATTACGACGGTGAAAGAAAATAAGACATATGTAAATTAGGTCACGTGGTAGGGCTGTTTAAAGTTAAAAATTACAATTTTCAAACGGCTATAAAACCGGAAGTAACCATTGGGCATCTGAAAAAAATATGTCATTGGATACATCTAATCAAGGGCAATAACTTTTGTACAGGTCACAAAGTCACAAAAGGTCAAGGTCACAAAATACGGGCCTTGAAAGTTTTGACAATTACTGACTTATTTTTTCCGGAAATCAGAAAAATTCAGAATTGAAATTCAAAAATCGGCTTCCCATGTTTTGGTCGCAGTCGACTGTTGATTAGATAGACCTAAACATTATGCAAATTCCATAACACCCTGAGGCCCCATTTTGCGTTTTATGAAAATATACCATTTCAAGATGGCGCCTGATCCGTTACATCCGGGTCAAATTTTATGATTTGTATAATTTTGAGTCTACATAACAAACATATTACAAAAAGAATTTTTCGAATATCTTCAAAATTCCGGAAGTTGAAATTTCAACTTTGAGAGTGAATGACGTCAAAACCGGAAGTGATATCGAAATTTTGAAAATTGCTAAATGTTTGCAATCAAAATGTCTATAAACATGTAAGTTTTCAGGTTGATCAATATAAAATTGCAAAAGTTGAAAAAGTGGTCCAGAAAAGGTGCTCCAAAAGTCAGCAAGATTTTTCTCAAAATGATATTGTTAAACTTTTGTATCATGGACAATCGATTAGAGAAATAAGGAAAGTCAGTCCGATCGAAATCGGTTGAAAAACAAAGGAGATAATAGCCAAAACATCAAATCCGATATGTTCTTATACCTCATTTCCGGTTGGTAGGGCATGCGCCATTTTACATTTAAACAATACCGAGCAGTAGATTATCGTGGGAAATCTTGAGAGATGGTGTGTGGCATGCATAGTTTTGGCTGGGCGCTCTGACCAGAAAACGGAAAAAAAAAAAAAAAAAAAGACATTTGCAAAACAAAGCAGTGCGTTCGCTAGAACGCACTGCAAAAAATAGCCGTTTGCAAAACAATGCAGTGCGTTCGATTATCGAACGCACTGCAAAAATAGCCGTTTGCAAAACAATGCAGTGCGTTCGATTATCGAACGCACTGCAAAAAATAGCCGTTTGCAAAACAATGCAGTGCGTTCGATTATCGAACGCACTGCAAAAAATAGCCGTTTGCAAAACAATGCAGTGCGTTCGATTATCGAACGCACTGCAAAAAAAAGAATAGACATTTCGAAAACAAACTGGGACTTTGCGGTAGCAAAGTCCCACAAAAACTCACTTTACCTTGGATTCATCCTTAATGATGTTTATAACAATCTAACTCCACCTTTTTTTTCTCTTTAATTAGTAGATTTATAGCACTGTATCCTCATAAACATACATTTAATATAACGGTATATTGTCTTATTTCTACATTATCACTCTACATACCACCGTGTACTTATTCTCAATAATATTTGTTTTTCTAATCAAGTTATTTGAATGGGTTGGACTGACTTATGTCACTGGTTGAAATGATAGACACTCCACAACTTGTCACCTTGTAATCACTCTAGAAGATATCGGAATAAAGATGGTAAAAATATCTCGATTTCGTTTCCAATCCCTCCTACACAATATAAAACCTATACTTTAAACTGTTTGATATGAACTAAAAACTTCAAACACTTCAAATCTCTTTCCATATATAATTTATTCTTTATTGGCATGTGTGCGTTTCAGATTTCGAAAAACTTTTACAACGTTGAATTTCCCTTAAGTTGCTTGATCTTAGTCGTAATATACAAACAAATTTTTTAAAGTAAGACTTTCATTAATATAAGATTGTCTTTGATATTCCAAATGCACTGTTCAAAAGTTTCCAAGTCCGAGTACAAAACAGCATTCACAAGTATCCGTATAAATTGGATGTGAATAGGCCTACAGTATGTAATGTAGACTCGGCACAATTATAATTTTTAATACAGTTAAGTACACGATAGTTATTTCCATTCATAATATCATATAAAACCACCTTTTAAGATACCACTTTTCACCCGAATAAAAACCTTGTGTGGTAGTGGCGAGCCAAGATTCTGGACTGCAGGTTAAATATATTCACATATATAGCCTTACTTTATCTATATTTCTCGCACTTTATAAAGACCCACTTATTCACTCTCCACTAAACCTTTAATCTCGACCCTTTAATATTAAATATTTCTCTTACGTTTTTATCCTTATTAGATTAACTCCATACAGTAACTATCTAACAAAAATTCGAAAACTTCTTTCATCTTGAATTCTTCTTATTTATAGAATTCTTTTCCACATTAAAACATCTACGATCAAGAATCGTCATCGACACCTAAACGTAGCTGAACATGTACAATTCCTGCGTTTTAAGATATTGTCAATGTACGAAGACAAACTCAACTGATACGAGAAAAAAAAGCTTGACAAATTTTCACCTCTTACACTAGCTGTTGTAAATCACAGTGTGTGTTCGTAAATTTTATTCTACCCTCATGTTATTCGACAACTTGTGTTATCTTTAAAAGTGTTTGGTGTTATATATAGGCTTTGACAATTTTACAGAAAAAGATAACCAATCGGTAAAACCGTTTGTCGGTTATGATGTTACCGGTAAACTACGTCTACATTAAACAGGATTTTTACTGAACTTAAAAACATGGAATCGGTCGAAAAAAGTCATATAAAACAAATGCTTTTCCGATGAAAATTGATAATTTTGACCATGGGAAAAGAATAAAAAAAATCGCGTCAGATGTATTCTCCGGGTTTCCTAGATTTTAAAATTTTCCGGGGGAGGACCCCCAAACCCCCCACTAATACGAAGGAATTTGACCAATTTGACTCACAGAAGCACCTTCAAGTCTTTCGATATGTGTTTTGCAAGCTAAATGAGATTCACAGGTGATTTGAATTCTATTCTGCTTATTAGCAAAATTGCCCCTCCGAATATATCACTTGCCCCCCCCAAACACTTACGTCTGGCTACGGGCCTGCGTGGGGCAAGATGATAACTTCAGATTTTTTTAATCCGGTTTCCCTTGTCATTGCCACAGGTCAAAAGAGAAGGCTAATGCCTTGTTTTCCCAATAGATGCAGAAAAGTAGGATGTAAAGACAACTATAAACAGAATTATGATATGTGCTACCCAAAGATTTGCTTATATACTCAAAACTCTTAAAATGTTATATTTCAAGGTATAAGATTAAAGGGATTGTAAAGAGGTTTTATAAACTTTGTACGTGCATCGGGGACACTGATAGCATCAATTTACGCCATTCCTATTTCTATTCCGATGTCTGTGGTTCTTGCAATTCCACTACAACTAACGCAAGTGGAATTGCAAGAACCACCGGAAATTTGAATGGCGCAGATTGATGCTATCAGTGTCCCCGATACACATACAAAACTTCTTTACAATCCCTTTAATAGTACCCTACTATGAAGCTACAACTTGGTAATTCCAGATATATAAAGAGTCCGTTCGGTAATATTACAAATGAATATCTTCAGAGAGAATCAGGTAATGTGGTAGGCCTACAAATTTATAGAGGAAAGGGGGTGATTCACTCGAAAAAGGAATCTGTAAGGGGTAATTGAAAAGGTCTGAAAACCCCAGCATTATAAATAAGTTGCACCGAAATCGTTGGTTTTTAAGACCGTATATTATCATGCATTATATCAAACTTAACCTGATTTATTTAACACCATGGGAAGTCTGTTTTGATGGAAATATTTAAATGCGATGCTGATTTATGCTACAAAAGGCACAGAGAATTATGTGTACTATATGAGTTTTTTTTTTTTACTTTATTTACAATATCCATATATTTACACTTTACATATAATACAGTATCAAATATGCTCTTCTCATACTACATTAATACATATGAGTTGAAACTTAGAGATATTGAGAAAATTTATAATCGTTGCACGAGGCCATACGATATGTTTAGTAGCTTTTGCGACAGTGACCTCATATACAGTTAAGGAATATAAGGATTCCATTTATATAATCATAAATCACATGAACGAAAGTCACCTGAAAAATTTTGAACATATGCTTAAAGTTGCCACAAATGTACTCGATACTATAAATAATAAAACCTCTTTGCAACCCTTCTTGCTACCAACTGCTACGACTAACAACAACTACCTAGTTTGTGAAATTAGCACAAGCTGGAAGCGAACGCAATTTTGTCATCTACCAACCAAACTAGCCTTCAAGACAGAAACGTCCATGATATTCAAGTAATAAGGCAACAAACATCCACATAGATTCAGGCCTTCTCAATTAATTTTTGTAAAGCGCCAAAAAATGCATTTTATCAAAAAAATATAAGGGCCAAATAGAGTTAAGCTAGCATAGCGAGTAGAGCGTTTTAGCGGAATGGGTCACTCTTCACGGGCCATTCTCAAGGGCGTCGCGGGCCGCCATTTGAGAAGGCCCGAAAAGATCTTCTTTTTTTTTTGGTGAATGAAACAAAACATAGTACGTATATGCAAGGAGTCAAAAGATCGATAATCAACAAGTCTGGCTGTAAAATTGTAATTCCTTGGCATAGGTTAGTTTTTATACTTGAAACCTTGTATTTGATTATGAATATGACTTTCATATTGGGCATAACTAAAGGCTACTTTGTAATGGAAAAGCTTATCATTGGTATTTGATTCGATGAATTCTATCTTGATTAGCATCTGAAATACTAATTACACATTATACAAGAAGAAAGTACAAATTCTGCAATGTTTATTGGCGTTGAAAAATAAATTTACATTTCTTCTGGTTTAGCAATGTTATGGCTGTTTGGTTGAGTTATTAATGAACTTGAACCTTCACAAAAAATACATTCACAAAGAAAGTTGAAGTAGGTCTATTTTTACTATAAAAATAATTTGTGTTTGAAATACATTGAAACTTGACTAACATTGTTTTTTCACTCCTCATTATTTTCAATAAGTTAAGTAGTTTTACAGACCTAAGATTTGTTACGGCAGATTTTACTGTTTGGGTTTTGTATGTAGGCCATAATTTCATAATAAGTTTTGGCGTGATTGTTGGCAAAATAATAATATTGTTTTAGAAACAGATCAGCAGCACCATTGTTTATTCTGATGATGGCCTTGATGGTCGTGTCTGAAACAGCCGTCCTGGGTTTTCAACTTGGGGTACAAGTCCCAGACTGGGAACAAAAACTGAGCTTTAGGTTAAATTTTATTATATTATCCGAGTGGCTATGCATCAGATGCCCACTGCCCACAACGACTCTATCCACAAGTGACACGATTTAAGTTTGTATTAAAAAGAGAAATGCTTACACTTATCGGGGACATTTAAAAAAAAACAGTTGAAAACCCAGGCGTTATGTGGTACCCTCGCAAAAATGGTATCTGATTTGACCACTAGAACAATTCTTTTGATGATCCTTAATGGTCCTTTACATACGTCCGTCTGTAATTTTTATCATATCAAATGAACAATTTAAAGGGTAATACTCGTCTAAATATTTGCATTGCCATTTAATAAAGTTCCATTTCAATTGGCCACATTTCTTTTTATTCTTTCTTTCATTTCTTTTTTATAATATGTGTAATAACCCTACATCAAAAAAAATATAAAAATGACGAAAGCTATAAGTTACAGTACATTTGTTTCGAAATGTAGAAGAACAGAGCATCGAAACTTGTTTCTGAAAAAAGAGATATAATACATGTGGCATATGGATAGCTGAAATGGACTAAAAGGGATTGTATCCCTAGAAATTGTTCTCTTAAAATACCTTCAATATATGCTTGTTTTATTTTCCGCTCGTGTACATAGCTACAAAATTAGACAATTAGGATTGGATATAGATCTTGAATGACTTTTATGGTAAAATTAAATTTCAGTAACAATATCTAGAATCAATCTGCGATATACGAACTGAAATAAGATATGATCAGTTTAATTTCATCCTCTGATACCTGTCAATTCTGCCCAGAAAACATTGAACGTCTAAATTCGTGAATTTCAGAAATGTCACAAGAAAAGACCTTGATGATGTCATTGACCGGCAGTGTTGCTACTGAAGTACTTTTAGACAACAAATTGTTGAACACAAAATAAAACACATCGCACTTATTAATCTCTCTAATATGACATTGGGTGTGCATCAAATGTTTTCGTTGCATTCGTTCCAGAATAACTTGTAAAAATATAAGAAAATGTCTATTTTTGCTAACTGTTTATTATGATAAGTTTTCATATTCATGTACGATTAATAATCAAGTAGGCAGATCCTGAGTTTTTGGTATGTTGTATACGTGGAAATCTAATAACAACATAATGATAAATTTTGAAATATTTAATGAACATGAATAGTGTTTTAATTGTGTATTTCAAGAAACCATCTGGTCACTTTATAAAAAAACGTTGACTCAAATTTAGGAAGAATCCAATACGTTCATCCCCAATGATCTAGATTCATCTACAATCACTCTCAGTAAAGATAAGTCACTGTCCTGTGATCTAGCTTCATCTACAATCACTATCAGTAAAGATAAGTCACTATCCTATCATATAGATTCATCTACAATCACTGTGAGTCAAGATAAGTCACTGTCCTGCCATCTAGATTTATCTATAATCACTGTCAGTAAAGATAAGTCACTGTTCTGTCATATAGATTCATCTACAATCACTGTCAGTAAAGGTAAGTCACTGTCCTGTCATATAGATTCATCTACAATCACTGTCAGTTAAGATACGTCACTGTCCTATCATCTAGCTAGATTCATCTACAATCACTGTCAGTAAAGATAAGTCACTGTTCTGTCATATAGATTCATCTACAATCACTGTCAGTAAAGGTAAGTCACTGTCCTGTCATCTAGATTCATCTACAATCACTGTCAGTAAAGATAAGTCACTGGCAGTAAAGATAAGTCACTGTCATGTCATCTAGATTCATCTACAATCACTTGCGGTAAAGATAAGTCATTGTCCATACATCTAGATTCATCTACTATCACTGTCAGTAAAGATAAGTCACTGTCCTGTCATCTAGTTTCATCTATAATCACCTACGGTAAAGATACGTCACTGTTCTGCCATCTAGCTTCATCTACAATCACTGTCAGTATGGAACAATCACTGTCAGTATGGATAAATCACTGTTCTGCCATCTAGATGCATTTACAATCACTGTCAGTAAAGAAACGTCACTGTCATCTAGATTCTTCTACAATCACTGTCAGTAAAGATAAATCACTGTCCTGCCATCAAGATTCATCTACAATCACTGGCAGTCAAGATAAATCACTGTCCTGCAATCTAGATTCATCTACAATCACTGGCAGTAAAGATAAATCACTGGCAGTAAAGATAAATCACGGTCCTGCTGTAATGTAATGTAATGTTTATGTTACTTCTACTATATATTCCAAGTCCATATTATAAAAGACACACATCACTGATACAACATATTTTATATTTACTATATACAAGACTACAAGAGTACAAAAGTCAAACTACATCTTCAAGTAACACGTCCGATCCTAACAGCGGCTTACCCTAGTCTGCCGATGTGTGAATCATATTCATTTGACAAAGGCGACCAATGCTATCATTAAAATTAAAGAGTAATTATCCAGATAGAATTATCAACTTCGACACGTGGCCAACAACAAAGGCCCTAAACGTCGTGGTCATCTGGCCCTAAACGTCGTGGTCATTCAGTTGATGAATCACCATCTGGACATTGAACTCTTCAACTCAGCCCTTAATGAAAGTTATTGATTTCCCTCAAATGAATATAATACACATACATCATTATACTGCCATCTAGATTCATCTACAATCACTGGCAGTAAAGATAAGTCCTGTCATCTAGATTCATCTACAATCAGTGGCAATAAAGATAAGTCCTGTCATCTAGATTCATGTACAATCACTGGCAGTAAAGATAAATCACTGTCCTGCCATCTATATTCATGTACAATCACTGGCAGTAAAGACAAGAAACCGTCATTTCATCTAGATCCATCTACAATCACTATCAGTAAAGATAAGTCATTGTAATATCATCAAGATTCATTTACAATCAGTGTCAGTAAATGTAAGTAGCCTAACTGTCCTTTGTTTTCAGATAATTTCGAATGTTTAAGGACTCGGGTTTAATAAGGAAGCTGGAAATATCAGCATAACACTATGATCATGGTACAAACATCGAACAATTGTGCGAATTGGGATGGAATTAGAGAAACAGTAGAAAGTAAAACACTAGTAACACGAAGTATAGTGCCATAAACGAAGTAGACACAACTAACTTTCTTCATTTCTGTGGCATCGATAATACAACACCATACCTTATCTATTGTTTGCTCTGAACCAGACTAATGGGAGTTAACTCTATAAAATGTTGAGAGTAACGAACTATAATAAAGTTAGGGGTAATGATTTATTTTCTTCAAAAATACAATGGGTAGTTGAAATGGAACTTATTTCCCAATATAATATAGTGAGAACACATCATTTTTCATTTAAAACCTTTCCAACCACTTCGGATGTCTGAAATATAATCAAACAAGCTTAAAGGTACAGTACATTGTTGTTAAATAGAAAATCTCAAACAGAAAGGGTAGCCTTATATCGATAGCAACTGGTGGTTCTGGAGAAACTAGTCAGATAAAACCTGTCGTTGAGCGGGTATGGAGAAACCAGATCTCTCGTTGAATCTTTAAACTAGACGTGCATCGACATTTACAACATGGTACACTTGTCACTCATCGCGACTGATCAAGCGCTAATATCAGTCGATGACCTGTTGCTTTCAACCATCAGAGTTGCTGTCACTATATCTCTGTTACAAACAGTCAAACATTTTTAGTTTGTTCGTTCATACGATTGCGACCAAGATTCTTAAGGGGCGTTAGCTGAGCGGGGGGAGGGGGGGCAAAAACACCCCCTGCACCCCCAGCTCGTACGCCTATGCCAAGATGTACTGTTTCGGTTCACTTCTTGGAAAAGTTACGTAAAAACCTACCCAAATATGAATTAGTGCAGCAGACATACTAACTTTCATGACCATTTCACTACTACCGGTTTCTTTGAGTATTTCTTCTGCGAGTTTTGCTTGCTTTTTACTGATACTTTTTATCTGAATGTTTTTACATCTCATAATAATATCTGCAGTGTTTCCCATCATTATTTTTATCTTTGCCCATTTCTGAAACCAAACGATTATTTTTAGTTGTGAATACATGTATGATATACGCCAACTGACTAGATTAGGAATACAATCTATACTATGTATAATGTGCAGCTAGGTGGCACGCTTGAATTGTTATAATTCACTTAAAGTTAAAGGGGATTTTGTTTTATTGGGAATACCATCGTCACGATGTAAATAAAGCTGATACGAACTGTTTTATATTATCATTATACACTTTCTTCTATCACAGTTGTTTGTTTGTTTGTTTGCTGCATTAACAAACTTCCGTGATGTCAGAAAAGTGTCTTCCTTACATGATGGAAATCTATTAAATGCAGTTGTAATAACTTGACATTGTGAAGATGCGGGGGCACTGATTTGCCACATTAAAATTTTCAGTCCGACGTTTCACTATCGCAAAAAGTGGTAATAAAATCAACGCCTTTTCGATAGTTTTACTTGAATTGCATTACACGTAGGCCCTATGGGTTCTGAATGAATGTGTTAATGCTCTATATCAATGTTTCTAATGGCCTACCAATATGAAAGTCAAGAGAGTATCTTTTCAATACCTTTATACTACCGTGGTGCGTAGCAGTAGTTTCAAAATTAGTTGTCACGTTTTAGCCACAGGCACCTTATTCTGGTAAAAAAAAAATCGTATACAGCACAGTTATAGCGTTTCAAGGTATGTGAAAGCAGCCATCTTGAAACTTTTATACACTAAAACTATATACGATTTTTTTTTTACCAGAATCAGGTGCCTGTGGTTTTAGCTGGCCAAAAAAAAATCAATTGCTTTATCAAATTATTAGAAATTTGAAAATCAATAGAAATTTGAAACATTTTTGTATTTGATATCTTATTCTAAGAACATCGCGTTAAACATTTCCAATGCTTACCTGTGCATCTGTTACTGGGTATCCTAAAACAATCATAAATGCAGACAGTGTCTTTTTTACATTTTCTGGTGGATTTGATAATGATTTTAATTCTGTTAACATATTTTTGTCAATCTTTGCTTCAACTTCATTTGTATCATTTTTGGGGGGAGTTACATTCTTTTCTGGAAGCTCTTTTTGTTGGCGTTGATCTTTTAAAGTCTTCACGGCATTTTCTAATTCATCCAGTTGTTCTGTATTCATGTTTTTCAATTGAACTACAATGGATAACAAAGTCATTAAAATGTTTTAAGAAATACGAAACATACGTATGGTTCTGACATTGACATAACAAACACGAACTTGGTGAACACCATTTTTATATCATTTCGACATTTCGATCATTTAAATGGGATAATACTTCAACTAAGCCTTCAATTCTCATTTCAAGCCATTTCTAAACTTTTATGTTAGTAATTTGCGATCTCAGTTGGAATATTAGGCTACAGCTTTTTGAAAACTTCGACCTATTAAGTCGAAATTTTATTCAAAATGAATGTTCACTACTTTCGTATGTTATTTCTCTTTAAGAACCATATACCGTACGTGTATTATTTCCTCTACGACGTGAGCAGAACTAATTAGTAGGTTTAAATAGTTCACGGAGTAATATCTCCGGCTTCAAGTCCTCAGTTTTTGCAAAGTGTATCAATTTCTTTAACAAGAGATGTCTTTGTGTAGGATTGATTATATTGTTAACGACCTTAACTAACTGTGACGTAATATGATTCGAATAGTGAACATTAGTAAATCTGAACGTGCCAATCTGTAAAATGACATGAATGTACTTTGCTGCACCTTTTTAATGAGGACGAGCAAACGCCATGCAGTGTGCAATAAAAGAAATTGTGCCAGGACAGCGACATTAGCCTGCTCTTTCTATTTCAATTTGTCGAGAGACCTTCAAGTACAGAGCGTCACTGACAGTGAAAGGGGAAAAATTCGAAGATATTATCTCTACCTATGAAGGGATTGAACCCTGGACCTTCAGGTTAGCGAGGAAGCGTCCGACGGGCATAGGGAACCGCAAAACAGGACACAAAGAATAGGAAGAATTCTCATACAGAGCCCGCGTTTTCATGACAGGGAAAAGTTCATTCTGTCATAAAGATTTAAATATCAAATTATTTTACTTACTGTAGTCTGAGCAGTTAACATTTTTCAGCAAGTTTTTTGCCTTGGTAATATCCATCATGATAGATTTTCTATAGACATATACACGAATGTTCTGAACTCAACAATTACCATGTAATGTTTGTTAACTAAACTGAGATTTACACCCTATATTGATATATATATATAGCTAAACTATAACAAAGAGGATTAATGTTGATCCGCTTCGATTAATTTCAAAATCTGATTAACCCATAATTCATTTATGGCCAATTTGTTAACCGTCAATGAAGACATTCTATAAACAATATTTCGTTATTCAATTATAATATAGCATCGCTACAATAGGGAAACATAACTATAAACAGCCTTACAACCTGTTAGTTACTTATCTGGATCTCTTTGGGGAGAAATTAGCCGACAAATGAAAGTGGTAAATGATCAGAAGGGAGTTTTGGTATCACCAACTCACCAACTGTTGAAAATATAAGAATCTTCAGACAAGGGAGTTTGCAAGTCACCAGAGATTAAAGTGGTGAACATCGATCAGAATGGTGATCTCGAACTTAAAAAGATTAAGATTCAGAATAGATTAGTGTTCTCAATAATTGACACCAGTTTCAAAGTTACCTGAGAGTAGAGTCTAGAGTTGTGAATATTAGACAGGGGTTTCAGAGTCACCAGGGATTAGTGTGGCGAATATCAGTCACCAGTGATTAGAGTGGTTAATAACTCTAAGAGAGGTTTCAGTCAACAGAGATTGGAGAAGGAAATATCGGACAGAGTGGGGAATATCACACAGAAGGGTTTCAGAGTCACCAGCGATTATACTGGTGATTATCACATACTGGTATTTCAGAGTCACCAGAGATTATACTGGTGAATATCACATACTGGAGTTTCAGAATCATCAGAGAAGGAAATATTGGGGGGCTGGTTTCAATTATTTACCAGAGTGTCACTCCGAGTTTCCAAGTCATCAGGAGGTCGAGTAGTGAATGTCAGACGGGGGTTTCAGAGTCACCAGAGAGATAAGTGTGCGTGTGTGTGTGTGTGGGGGGGGGGGGGGGTATGGGACAGGGGCTAGTTTCAATCATTTACAAGTGTGTCACAGGAGATTAGACCACGAGTTTCAGCTGACCAGACTGTGGGGTTTGTTTGAGAGGCACCGGGAACTAGAGCAGTTTTCTGATGATTATCATACTCCCAATTTGCAAACGAATTTATTCTGATTAATTAGATTAAAAATAGCGATGGCCATCGTAATACGCCCTCTTTTATAATGGCAGCCAATTCGTACGGGGGGGTTGACAAGAGTGATTAGTAAATAAAAGATTATGAGAATGACATTTTCTCTTTTTACAAGAGTAAAACCATGGCTTCAAGTTTCCTGGAAAAAACAAATATGTCACTGAAATATGCATAAAACAAGGGCAACCACCGTTTAGGTTCCATCTTAAAATGATTAAGAGCAGTCACATAGTTGATTGATTTTCAATAAGGTGTATCCGAAGGTCAATACAAACACCAACAGCCAGTTTCATAAAAATCCACCAAGAAACCAGCTCTGATCTCTATCGTGTCCACAACGTTGAGAGTGTAACGGCTGAAAAATTAACGTGTTTTAAAGAACAAGGGGCAATAGGGTTTATCCTAATGTCAATACAAACACTCATACCAAGTTTCATCAAAATCCATCAAGAAACCAGCTCTCTATGGTGTCCACAACATATTTTCAAAAGCAAGGGCAATAACCCATGAAATATTTTTCGATTTGTCTGATTTTCAATAGGGTTCATCCTTGGGTGATAACAAACACTCACAGCAAGTTTCATCAAAATCTCTATTGTGTCCACAACAATTGTGGACAGACAGACAGACAGACGACTACAATATACGCCCACATTAATGTGTGGGCTTATAAAAATTAAAAAACAATCCATATATTTAGTAGATGATTTTAATGATATATTTACACATGATATATTTACATACAATTATTACAAGATATACAAATTCTACACTATACTAGTTCACCACATTGAGATATTATTACTCTTTCTGTAGGATTACCTCCTTTAGTTCCAAACGTCTGAAAGAGAAATATCATTTTGTTTAGATGAATTCCATCTGCTCAATATGAATTTGAATTCAACAAAAAAGTCAACAAACATTTAATTTCTATTCAATATGCATAACTATAAGATATTTAAAGTCAAAAACCTAAGCATCAAAGCCAAAAAATAAAGATGTTTCTGCTTAAAGTATTCTCATAATGAATGTTTAAGTTAAACAGCAGACTACAGCATTATGTTTTTGATGAGATAGAATTTGACAAGAACCTTCTCTTTTTCATCAAGAGTACAATCAAATTAGTTAATAAGGTTAATGCTTAAATAAGTCCATAAAATAATGCTTTAATTAGTCTAAAAGCATAATGCTAAAATTATTAGCCAAAGAACATTACAGACAAGTTTTTAAACATACTTACTTCCATTTTTCTTACTACATCCATTCCTTCTATAACTTTACCAAAAACAACATGTTTTCCATCCAACCTACAATCCAAAAACATTTCCATTTAATCAAATGCTGAAACGTAGTTTTTTACTACTAATGTAACTTTATTTCTATATCATGAACACTTTAATTTTTGAAAGTAAAGGCTATAAATACTTACCAGTCTGTTTTTTCGGTGGTTAAAAAAAATTGCGAGCCATTTGTGTTTGGACCAGAATTTGCCATAGACAAAATACCTGCAAATATAAAATTATGGTATCAAAATAAAGTGGGTATATTTCCATGCAACATTTGATTTGTGTCAAAAAACAGCACAATTATTCATTAAGGTAAATAAATGACATTAAATCAAAACATGTAAATTATTGAATCAAGCTATACATATGATCAAATATTCCAAATTACTATTATTAAAACATTAACACATGGTTACATATGATCTTTGCAATTTCATTAAAAACAAGATGAAACTATAAAAGGGTAATATGTTACCTGGGCCAGTATGTTTCAGTAAGAAATTTTCATCTTCAAACTTCTGACCATAAATAGATTTTCCACCAGTACCATTACCTTTAGTAAAATCTCCACCTTGACACATCTATAGTCACGTTAAGTAAAATATTGAACTGCATTTACACCCAAAGATGAACCCAAATTACAAGACAATATAACAAATGAAATAAGCTTAACAATTTTTTTTATTTTTCACCTTATAAGGTTGATGGTTATCTGCAAAATCAATTTAGCAATTTTAAGTCCTACATATTTTTTAACTAAATTTATTGCCATATCACCCCTCTGACCTGCATCACTGATTAGCAGAAACAGGGTTGAAAATTCACCAAGACAGATATGTTTCATGATGTACTAGCATTATAAAGGATACAAATGAAGGTATTATTCTATGAAAAGTTGAACCTTTATAACCAAATCCTTTCTCGTGTGTACATAAACATCGGAAGTTCTCTACAAAACAAAAACTCATAAAATTAGCTATATTTTCCACAACAATTATCCAATTCTCTACATTTGCTTGACATATATTTCTGAATTGAAAATTTAAACTAGCAATCAACAATGTTATCAGTCAACATAAAAAAAAACTATACATGTGTATCCCTAAATCCTATCTGAAAGTTTAAACTAAAATGTTTTGAATAAAAACTAACAGAATGTAAGTGAACATACCTGCAGTTTTGGGAACAACTTCTGACTGTAATTCTATAATAATACGACCAATATCTTTTTTATTGGCCTTGATATCAAAATATACTTGAGCATTTCCACGTGATCTTTTAGCTGGAACAGTTGACTATGAAAATATAAATAACATTCTGACAATATTTATGTAGCAATGATGGATAAATATATCAAAAACAAAAATTGACTAGATTTGATTGTTTATATCAATGAGGTTTGACTTGCAACAACCCATATTTCTGTTTTTATTCTTATATCAAATTACAATAATAAAATTTAATGTTTTAGGCAAGGCCTTCTAAAATGAGAGCCCGCAGGCCAACACTTCAAAATCGCCCCTCACAAGTGACCCCTGCAGCTAAATTGCTCTGATGACTATACATTATACTAAGCTCTATTTGGCCCTTCAATTTTTTTTTTTCATATCTCTTTTATAGTTAATCCTATAACTGTTACTCACGGTATCACTATCTGGAGCAGAACGTTTAGGTGCTGGGTTTTCAGGTTGCTCTACATCATCTGCATCATCATTTTTCTCTAATGTTTCTCCAGCATGTTGTTGTAACCAGGAATCTTCAGCCCAAACTGTGAAGGGGAAAAAATATGCAAAGCATGATATGACTATGCAGGTTTAATGGAATAGCACCTTTTAGAATGAACATAAAGTTATCTATTTGACATGCCTAAAATTTATTTTGAATTTTTCCACTTAGGCATACTGTCTTTAAATACGAACTGTAAAAGTATGATTTGTAAAATTGGTGATTTTTTTTTCCTTTGGCTGTTTGACTTTGCATTTAATTTTGGAGTGGATCTTAAGAACTTTTGTTTTTTAAAATCCTTGACTGGACAACCACAAATATTTATGGTTTTAATAGTACAATATTTATTGGGTGAAAAGATTATATATTATTATTACCTGCCCTTGATGCACCTTCCTTCACTTTCATTGGTTTCGCTAGATTTACTCTTATTGTTCTTCCAAATAGCTCAGAATCATTCTAAAATAAAAAAAAGATAGATAAGAAAACATCAAAGACAAACAGTTCAGACGTAATATTTGTCAGTCTATGAATCTATCTTGTCATTGTTTAAAATAACAGACAAAACTCATCTCAAGGATTTTCTTTTAATGTGTTTCAGGGTATAAAAGCATAAATTATGGTGAATTAACTTACCATATTATCAATAGCTGCTGCTGCATCCTGAAAATAAATATAAAATAAATTAGAAGTCTTAAATATTCCACTTCAAAAGCTCCATGAGCATTTAATACAAGCCAACTCTTGTTAACTCTGCAACCCTTTCTGGGAGAAACCATTAAATTAGGTTAATTGGCATATTAATAAATTCAATCTAGAGTTTGGTAATATTATGGTACATACCTCTGCTAATTCAAATTCAACAAAAGCAAAGCCTCTGTGTTTTTCTGAAACAAAATTACAAAGATAATGTATTCAGGCACAAAATCTCACAATTATTAATTTAAATGCTTATAGAAGATTATGTAAATAAATCAGAAAAAAGTTAGTCAGAAAATTCACCATTTCATACTTAAAGGCCAAAATATATACCAACCTGTTTCATAATCTAAAGGAATGTTTATATCTATAACATCACCAAATGGAATGAAGGCTGCATGGAGTATTTTATCATCCACCTCTTCAGCCAGACCACCTGAAATAATAAATACAGAAACTAGGGTCACAATAATATTTTAGCATCAACATAAATTGCAATAGTAACTAGTGGCTAATGACAAAGTAATACAACAGGCAACTTACTACTTATTATAGGTAAGTAAGGCTTTCATTATTAAATTTTTTTAAATAAGCTAAACTATTCTCTACCATTGACCCAATTTCAGTAGTATGTACAAAATGTCAAGAGCCTGCAAATTTTGCGTAAGAGTTGACGAGACGGCCCAAATGAAAGACTCTTTCTAAGGGCTTTTTTTACCTTTTTTTCAGGGTACCATTTTGATCTAATTTGAGATTGAGCATTGTGATTGTTGAGGCCATTATTATTTCGGCTTCCTTAGAGCCAAGTTGACGATATAACCTAAAGAAAGCATCACCCTAAGAGCAAGATCTATGTGACATTAGTTAGTTTTGCTTTCTTTAACTTTATTTTCTTAGTTTCAGTTCTTGCGTATATTTACATACCGACATATACCATTCTTTTAGCGTTTGCTGTGTTAGAACTCATGCTTGCGTTTGAAACCGGAAGTTTACATTTTCTATGGCTGCGTACAAAATCTTGATTTAATGAACAGTGACAATAGTATGTAAAACGAATTATAATTTTCTCTATCTTTTGATATAACTTCCACACGAAAACACGAAATTAACATCAAAAAGCTTTAATTCTGTTAGAAATTCTCTAATTATAATGAACAAAAAACATTTATTCGGGAAAATACAAGATTTCAGTCGGATGCGTTCGATTTATTTCTCGATAATCGAACCCGGGTTGTTCCGAGAGTTCATGAGTGCAGTATAATTTACTGCAGAGGCAGCACCAAGGTTGAATTGAAAATAGAAGCAGGAAACGACACAGGCGTAAACCCCTCATATAGAGTCTCATACTGATCTTCTGCAGAAAAAAAACATCTGATTTATGCATTTTGACATATTTTCGGGTGTGGGGCGCAAATTGGGCTTCCGCCACTGTTTAAAGGAGCACCTCAACTTATAATCAATTTTAAACATGCACCATAAGACAAGTTTTTTAATTGAAATGTGAAACGAATTGGCAGGATTGGCAATTCATTTTCAATTAAAGTAATCTGCATCAGGCTGACAGAACTGTTACCGTTTTAACCGTAAAATCTTGTTACCGTTTTAACAGACCTGTTAATACCGTTTTAACAGACCTGTTAATACCGTTTTAACAGACCTGTTACCGTTTTAACTGGCATTCCATCAGCTTACCCCCTGTCTGATACACAAAACCCGGAAGACAAGTTCTGGGATTAGAATTGCGCAACGAAAACCAAAATCAACAGAAAGCCAATTCATTGGTACTGGAAGCAGCTAATAAACAAGGCTTGTTACATGGTATTTCAAACGCCAAATTACGAACATTGAAATAATTATGGACTCCAAATCTTTGAAAGCACATTTGATTTTGTATGAAGTATAGTTAGTGTATCTAGCCTACTTATAATACAGTAAAAACCCGCGTATAAGAATAAGTGGATTAAGAACCCACAGGCCTGATTTTAGGAAATAAAGTAACATTTAGCCTGAAAATTGAAAGTTGTTCGTATAAGGAAAAATATCAACACTACTTTTCATTGCACACATAATAGTTCCATGTAACAAAATATTAAACAAAAATAGAAATTGTATTAATTAATCAAAATTGTGTGAATATTGATTTCATTTATTGGTAGCCTTATTTAAAGAACACTAAGTCTTACAGGCTGATTTTGCAGATTTTAACCCTTTATATAAGAACCAAATCAATCTGAACCGCCAAAATAGGTGTTCTTATACGCGGGTTTTTACTGTATAATTATATATTATGCATAATAGATATCTTTATCAAGCATTGGCTTGAAAACATATGATTATGTAACAATAAGCTTACTATAAGATGACCCACTCGATTAATTCCAGTCACTAGAACAGTGTTCTTCTTCAACACGTGTTGTTCCGAGTGGATCAATACTATGTTTCGAACAAACATTCGAACGGAATTTCCCAAAGATTCCCGCCAGTTTTACCATAATATTCTAACTTTCAGGAATTTGCAGATTGTAAAATTAATGCAGGCTTACAGGTTCTCTACATTTTATTTACTTCAAGGCTTTTTTTTTATTGTGAAAGAATTGTTAATTCACAAGCTATTTCTACTTGCAGCTACAGTTATCTTGGCCTACTGAACTCAATTCTCAAACCGTCCAACCACAACTTGGCACAACACTACAACTACAAGTTGATTTAATTATTAATTTTCTAGTACTAAGCAGCCTAGATTAAATTGTATTGATTTGAATGAGTGCAATGAATAGGCCTAAAATTGCGATGAATACTTCAGACTCTAAGCTACTAGAATCAAAACAACTACTGAGGGATATCATAATATAATACTAATAGATTTAAATTGTCTTTTGATTGATGAAATAAGAATTAAAGAAAAAAAGATTTTTGGTAGCTGAAAATGAAATTATGATTTTACAGAAGCATGAGAAGGGCAATCTAATAAATGGGCTAAATTGGATATGTATCTCCCTATCACCGGTTTTGGAGCTGAAAAGACATTTTGCCAAATTCCCGTCACTACAGACTTTTTACTGGTGATTTTTTAGTTTGAAAATAAAATTTAATTAACAGCTTTATTAAAAAAATTATAGGGCCTATCAAATTACCAAATTTGATAACTATGATTATGATATTTCAGATATTTTATATTTAAAATTTAAAAAAAAAAATTGTTCGCCCATAGGCCTACCCTTTTTTTTTTCAAGAAATCCTGAGAAACAGAAAATTATTTTGGTACCGTATGGCCTTTGCGTTATTTTTTCTTTTTGTGGCAAAATTGCACAGTTTTATAGCACCAATTATTCATGATCCTATGTTGGAGAGCATAAAGAGATACATTAATATACTGATACTTCTCCTGTTTTTAAGGTGCCAATAAATCATGTCGAAGCGAAAGTCAGAAGAGACCATTGATAATGGTGTGATAAAGAAGAAGAAGAAGAGTAATAAAGGTAGAAAGAATAGAGAAGAAGAAGACATGTCAGCAGATGAAAACAATGATAATAATTGTTCACAAAATGCTGACGTTGAGCCACAAGCTGTAAGTTGTGTTACTTAACCATGGAGTGGTTTATTGGGCATATGGTGGTATCTATTGAAACTATCTACGGTCAATCTCAATATAATCTACTTATCAATTATCAAAATATTTTTATGAACCCTTTGAACCCTGACGTTACTTTGGCTAAAACGTCAATATACCCTGAACTCCCAGCAATATTTCTTAAAATGTAATACGTTAACATTTACTGGCTTGTCGGGTATATATAACGTAAGGATGGGCCGGTATACCAGGTTGAAAGGGTTAAGTGGAATAACATCAATCTCCCATATAAGCTTATGCATACAAAATTTTGAAAATCTATTCACAATTCTTCAAGGATAGAAAGGATCAAGTGTGGTTCACTGACAAAAATCTGCATCAAAGATTGCTCAATGATTGCTGAATAAAGAAATACTAGATATTATAATATAAATATTAAAATCATTAAAACAGAACCGGAAACATGTTATTATTCATAGTTTCAAGCTGTGATATCTGAACATCAGTTTTCTGAATATTGTACAGCATGATAATTTTAATATCTCTATGATTGATGTAGAAATATTATTATAATGTTTTTCTGGTGATATATTATTTAGATGACATTAACACAGCTCAATTACATGAAATAAAGGTAAAAAAATGTCAATTCTTTTTTTATTGATTTTGTATAAGAAAAGAAACAGGAAATAAAATGTTTAGGTTTGTATAAAACAGATGATGCCATCATTTCTATTTTAGAATCTAAAGGAGGGTGAAGTGGGTATTATTGAGAAGGTATCTGTTAAAAATTTTATGTGTCATAGTCGATTGGATGTGAATTTTGGGCCACATGTTAATTTTGTTGTTGGGCGTAATGGAAGTAAGTATATAGTTAAAATAGATCTTCAGCATGTGGAATGGGTTGAAATAAGTTTCTAAGAATACAGAAGTAAGCTTACAACAAAAGATCTTATTTTTTGACTGGTTGAAGAAACAGCTGACATTGAAAATGTAGAACTGCACTACATAATCAAATTCAAATAAATCGAACACTAGAATTTTGTCTTTCTATATATATCTATATTGCGTCACTAATTTACAAATTACTTTCTTGACATTCAAACACTGATAATTATGGATTATGGATTTGAAGGCTCAAATTTTGACATTGAACTCTGAATGCTTTAACTGTTAAGGTTAGCTAACCTTGTTTCTGAGACAAAGGATAATGAATGTGCCGTGCCCTTTTTAGCAGTTCTTTTTCATAAAATGACAAGATTATTTAAACTGTTGATCTTAACTCATGCCACAATTTTTTTTGAAGAACAAAATATTGAATTGTTCAAATTGACGAAGCGATTCCTTGATGTGTAACAATATGTATATTTATTTAATAGGTGGTAAGAGTGCTGTGGTAACTGCCGTGGTAGTTGGATTAGGTGGTAAAGCATCAGTCACTAGTCGTGGCAATGCTATCAAATCTTTTATCAAACATGGAAAACAGTAAGTAATACTTCATTTTATATATAGATTTATTTGCATTAAAGGAAAACTGTCTACATTCATTTTCTTGCTGAAAGTGGTCATCAAGCTGACTCTCAAAAGCAGTTACCTTTTCTTGAGGGGGGTTCGAACCCACGACACCTTATCAACTCACTGAGAACAAGTTTACAACCCAACATGACCAATATAGTTTTTTTTAAGTTGACCAAGCTATGATCTCTGCAAAATCCGAGGAGAGCCATAAAGTTTAACTGTAAGAAAGAATCCTCAAGAGTAATATGATTGTTTATAAATGACAGTTTGGGTGTTAAATATATATATACCTTTCTATATTACAGACGAGCTGAAATTGAAATCAAATTAAGAAATCGTGGATTAGATGCGTTTAAACCTGATTTATATGGTGATACTATTATTGTACAGAGAAAGTTTTCAGCAGAAGGTGGCAGCAAATATGAACTAAGAAATAAAGAGGGTATGTTCAATTTTTGTTTCTTTGGAACACAGAACCATGGTAGCTCAGCATGCTAAGCATTGCTCGTTATCCTGGAGGTCCAGTGTTCTATCTCTGCATTGTGATAAGATAATGCCTTCATATTTATTTTAAAAATCTTAGGCCACTGGTAGGCAAATTTCCCCTGCACATCTCAAGCAGTAGTTTGTCTTCATTAGTCCAAGCCAGTTTTGTTTTGAGGAATTTCTTTATTGTCAATTTCTCAAAACTTCTTTGACACCATAGAAATGTATAAGACTGGAAGTCTTAGTCTACTCATCGTCTATTGAACTTCTGTTTCAATTTATGGTTGACCTAGTTTCTTCTCTAGGACTAGTTGACTCTAAGTTATACTGTAGCAGAGAAACTGGATGTTCCGTTCGAATTAAATCGCGTTTATCATGGCTTTTAAATTAATATAACTTCTTGCAGAAACCGGAAGTTATGGGCATACCTCCAATTCAACGCATGCGTGCCAAGCATAAATCTTGTGTTATTATTCCCTATCTACATTTCTATGTTGACACATATAATTTTTAGCATGAGTTTTATCAAAACATTTATTATATGTCATATTACCTGAGCACGGAATATTTTCGTTTTGTACAAAATATGAGGAGAAATTTAATATTTTAATTGTCATATATAGGTAAATTGGTGAGTGATAAGAGAGAAGAATTAGCTCATATTTTAGATCAGTTTAATATACAAGTTGATAATCCTGTAGCTATATTGAATCAAGACACTAGTCGTAACTTTCTTAATTCAAAAAGTCCACACGATAAATATAAAGTAAGTATCTTTAACACCTTTTGTAGATCTTTTTGATTTAAATATGTATCTGGCAGTGGCATATTTATTTGATATGTCTAATGGTGGTTGTTGAGTCTTATCTTGGTCGATGCCAAGTGGTTTGGCAAAGGACCAGTTGTTTAAAAAGATAATCTTGAACAAGTATCCTTGTGGAAATGGTTGTTTCTCTTGTTCCCTTTAAATTGCATAATTTCAATTCATTGTAAGAAAAAAAAATTAACTGCTTTATTAGTTTCTTGACCTGTGTTAAAAAAGTTTTTTTATGTAATTTAAATGTCTGTGAAATTTTCAGTTCTTTCTGAAAGCAACACAACTTGAACAAATGAAGAAAGATTATGCTACTGCTGATCAACAGAAAACTATAACAAATGACATTATCCATCAGAAAACAAAGGTAATACACAGTTTATTTTTTTCTGATAATCCGAAAACTGTACACGCCAGCTCTGGTTACAGTGGATTTCATAGTTACTTGCTTATATTCAAACAGTAGATTAGTATGTTCATAGCAATGTTTAAGATTAAATGTTTTCATATTATCCATGTTATTTATTATCACTGATGTTTGTCTTGGAGGCTTGCGTAATATAAGTTGATGGTTCTGAAGTCACTGTGCTTCAGATTGTATATTCATATATACATATGCTTACATGTTTGTCTAGTATGCTTTGTATTTCTATTTACAAGTATCAATGTACGACCAATGTCGACCATATGAAATACTTGAATTTGGCATGTTTTATGACCATGTGTCGATACATCATTCCAGCAATATCTAAGATTATTACATTGAACGCTTTTCAACATTGAAAAAATCTGGAATACTTTATTTTAGACATTACCTATACTGGAAAAAGAGGTATTAAAATGGGAACAGAGGTTTAAAGCTTTTAATGCTTTAGATAAATTAAAGGAGAAAGTTAAACAGTTGAAGAATGAATTAGCTTGGTCTATAGTTTGTGATAAAGAAAAGGTACACCATTTTTTGTGATTATGCAATTGTAAAGAGGCATTCTTTTCTTTCCAATTTTCTTTCAAGGGTTTCATCTAGCTATTACAATAAAACTAAATCTTTAATGAGCCCTCTAGCAAAGACTCTTTTATCACTTGCCTCTGTGATAGCATGTCTTAATATGTTCAGTTTATGTGGAACTGCAAAAACCACAGATGTCTAACCTTATATTGAAATGGTGACAATGGATACCTTAAGTGGATAGATTGCGTTTTCTAAGGCAGAGCATGTTCACTTTTCTGGTACCGTACATCAGACTGCCTTGTAAAAATTCTTATTTGGTATTTAATAATTTATTTTTTTAGTTTTAGAATGTAATTAGATGAACAATTTGAAATTTTTATAGATGTTTCACAGTATTCTCTTCAGTATAATAGTGTTTGGAAGAAAATTTTCTGTATTTTTCAGGGACTTGATCCTATCAACAAAAAAATCAAAGAAGAAGAAGCAAAACTGCCAAAATTGAAACAAAAGACAGAACAGATAAAGGTAACACATTTTTTTTCCAGATTGTATATAGCCAGATCGACTGAAAAAATGAGGAAAGATGTCTTAGTAAGCAGATATGCACTCAACAACTGAGATTAAACCCTTGACCACC
Source organism: Lottia scabra (assembly GCA_029955415.1). NCBI lineage: Eukaryota > Metazoa > Mollusca > Gastropoda > Lottiidae > Lottia > Lottia scabra. The sequence goes on along the minus strand of JARJEI010000002.1, from coordinate 15,673,967 downwards.
ATTTTGTTCATGTAACCCAGCTAATGGAATTCCATTGCTTTTACTGACTGAGCTATGGACTGAACTAAGTAGAGACCATTTCAATCTCATAACTGTTTTAATACTTTCATGTATTAATGTATTATTTACCAACAGAAAAAGATGAAAGATTTAAGTGATAAACATAAAGAAATTAATGATCAACTAATGGCTATATGTGAAGATGTGAAGAAACTAGAACCTAATTTACAAGCTAAGAAACGAAATGTTCATGATGCTAAAGATCAAGTCAGACAAGCACAGGTACAGTATTTCTATGACATTCTCACTGATCTGAGATAACTTCTTGCAGAATACACAGGTAACATCTCAATCCACATTAAAATCAAACCTTCGGGTTAGCAAGGAATCAGCTGATTTCTATGTCATCTGCTTGACTATCAAGGAATATGTTATTGACCTTTAACAAGATAAGTATTTGGTGCATTATTAACAGGGCAATATACATACAATACTTTTAATACACCTAATATTGACATTTATAATGATACATTATTTCAGACAACATGTAGGAAATACGATGAAAATATTAAAAGTATTAAACGTGATAAAGAAGAAGTTTTAAAGAAGATAGCTGAGATTAAATCACAGTAAGTATTGTAATAGATACCGATGCCGATAGCATTATCTTAGATTAAAAATTTGATTTTGATTAAGCATATCTGCATATTTTGAGTCTGTGAAAGAAACATGTTTGAAAAAGAAGAAAAAGATACATCTATATTTAAAAGGATAACAGCTTTGGAATTTGTTTGTGGTTTTTTTCTACCAGCTGTTATTTTGCCAAACGTCCTGGCATTGGATTTGTTTGGGATTATCTGTACCCATTTACAGCTGAATTTTTTGTGGAGATAATTTTTTCAAAGTTTCAAGACTTTTCAGAACTAATAACCACTAACAGCATAGCCTTGTAAAAGACATGATTGTAGAGAACAAAATACTCTTACCAACTATGCTATATATATTTGTTATATGTATATCTAGATCTCAACATGATTATGAAGCAGATCGTATTGAACGTCAGGCTACTATCAACCAATTACAAGATAGTTTACAAGGTTTGGTAGCTAAACAGAATTCTACTGGTCATGATAGGGAACAATATATAGCTGCTGTTAGTCGATTGAAAAATGAAGGTTATAATTTGGGGTGAGTATAGATATTTGAGTTGATACATATTATAATGTTCTCAATGCACTTTAGTACTAAAACATCAAGAGAAATATTTTCTTGGACAAGTGTTGGTGGTTTTCAAAAGTTTTATTTGTATCAACACTGAAAGAATTGATTTGCAACATTCCAATTTTCAGTCAGATGTGGGGTCATTATAATAAAACCAGCTAATAATATTAGCAATAAAGCCTTTGCGATACGACATCTTAAAATTCTTGAGGTAAATTGAGTAAAAGGGAAAATTAATATCTGAAATCTAAAATGCCATCTAATATTTCAGACAAGATGAACAACAGCTACGAAATGGTTTAAATCAAACTAAGCGACAACTAGATACATTAGTATCCTCACGTAAAGATAGATTTCAACGATTTGGTCGTGGCATCCCTAATGTTGTTCAGAAAATAGAAGATTTGTTTAAGAAGGGACAGTTCCATCAGAAACCTAGAGGTCCAATAGGTAAGAGTTGAATAAGTCTCTCACAAGAACTGCACGGGTTTGCATAAGCCCTTCAAATATACCTCTGCTTAGAAATGTCACTATTTCTATTCCTGTATTTTCTGTATATGGCATAGTCTCACTAAAGTAAATAATCATATTTTGAACGTTCTAACATGGATAATTATGGATACATATATATTTGACTATATCTTTTTGATGCAGAAAAGAAAAACATTTATTCATTGCTTATACTATTCAGGTGCTTGTTTTGAGTTAAAAGATCAGAAATGGGCTCTAGCTGTTGAAAGTTGTTTAAAAGGCTTAATAAATTCATTCTGTTGTCATGATCACCATGATGAGAAGATACTGGAGAGAATTTTAGCTCAGGAATGTACCAATAAACGTCCTTCCATTATCACTTGCAAATTTAGGGTAGGTTATATTTTTTCAAGGTTGTCAAGTTGGAGAGAAACAAAATTGTTATCTTAGCTTTTTGAGAGGAAATTATTAGACTGAATTTTTGTATTTATTTATTTATATAAGGAATGGTTAAGTCACTTGAAGTATGGTTAAAATGAGGATTTTAGGATTTTTTGTTATAAAATCTTTTTTTAAATTTCAGCCTCATGTGTTAGATGTTTCAAGACATGTAAGTATTTAGTGGTCTATTTTATACCTTAATTGATGACTTTACACAGCCAGCAAATTTAACAACTACTTGCATGCAGATAAGCAAAGAAACTTACTTTTTATCATGTGTTCATTGTTATTTATCATGTATTTGTTGTTCTTTATCATGTGTTTTTTGTTGTTTATCATGTGTAGACTGTTGTTTATCATGTGTAGACTGTTGTTTATCATGTGTAGACTGTTGTTGATCATGTGTTTACTGTTGTCTTTCTTTATCATGTGTAAACTGTTATTTATCATCCTTCAATGGCATATTAGAAGCTGGCACAATGGCACAAGTTATAGATAAATAAGGATAAATATGGATAATACTTCTAGAAAGTTTATTACTTCAATGTGGACCCTTATTTATCTGTTTATCATTATCAGTGTATTATCATGACATTATATGTATAGGTTTGTTTATCATGTGTTTATTATTGTTTATTCCAGAGAGTACAGAGTGATAATTACCCTTCAGTATTAGATATAATACAAACTAATGATTCAGTTATAGCTAATACATTAATAGATCAGGTTTGTACATAGTTTGAAAGAATAATTTTACGAAAGGATGCATCCATCACTTCAGAACAAAAATTGAATAAATGAACAGTAAAAAATTTTTTGGGTGTTATATTGGGGGTATATTTAAATGAATTATGCACTTATCGTGTACCTTTGAAGACAATATTTGAAGACCCAAATTAAACCATGAAAATGCTTGCTCCCCTTAAATATGAAGCATATTAGTTAATATGCAACCTGAAATCTAGGTTTGTGATTTTATAAGATTTTTTAATTAAATGTAACAGAGTACAGTTATTATTTTTAAGATACACTGTTTAATATAAAAAAAAAATTATTTTATAGAGGGGATTAGAAAATATTATTCTTATCAGTGACAATACAGAAGCAAGACAAGTTATGGAAAGATGTCCTCCCAGAAACTGTAAAGAGGTAAAATATAACTGCACAATTAATTAAAAATTAAAGTGATTTAAATGTATTTAAAGAAGTATATATTTCAATTATACGTTGATAGCATCAATTTGCACCATATCATTTTCAATCAGACATCTGTTGTTCCAACAATTCCATCCACTTAAACTAAGCGTTTGATGACATCACTGATCTCGATAGCCTTATGTAATACAAGCACATTTCCAGATTTTTTAATGCTTTTACATTCACAACAACATATCATGATTTTGATCTTTATATAGTAGTGGCGAGTGTCGCACTCGAAACGCTTACTTTTTCAAAACATCTGATGGTACTTTGATGATATGCTATATAATTATTACACCTGATTTTGTCATGCTCTGGACAAGATTTTTGATTAACAGAATTGTTTTTCTTGTACAGATTTTTATTATCAAATGATTAGTAAATAATGTCTTTTATTAATTTCAGGCGTTCACATTAGTTGGGGATCAGATATACTGTTCACCAACATTCCGATATTATTCTAATAATAATGATAAAGCTAGAATGTTAACAGCCAATGTAGAAGAAGATATTAGAAATTGTGAAATGGAGATACAGAAATCACAGTCAGACTATGACCAAGTTAGACAACATAAAAAACAAATGGATGACGAAATCCGTAAAAACCAACGTGAAGAGAAACATTGCGAAACACAACTGATGAAAATCAGTGAAGCTATTAATAGCACTAATCAGGTATATTGTAGCACTTTCTTTGATTTAATTTGTTATTAAAAATGAGTTTGGAGTTTGTTACGGTATTTTTCTGTATGATTTAAACTATGCTGTCTTTATATCCATATTTTCTATTGGGCTATACAGTGGGTATTGTGTGGCACTATAATGTAATACTTGAATTATTTCTTATAGAAAATTGAAGAGTTAAAGAGTATAGAGGATCCAGCACCAGTTGATGTTTCTACATTAGTAAGTACAATTTCACTATCTTTACATCAGCTATTTTCAGCTATGATTATATGCTTTTACCCTGTCAGAAGAAACAGTGTTAAGAAGTAGAAAAGTGTTTTCTCAATCAATATCAGGATTGCGTCCTTGACCTTCAGGTTAGCGAGAAGGGTCCAACTTATTTAATGAATAAACATTTAAATTTAAAAAGTCTGATAGCAGAAAAGGATATTGTGATTTATTTTAACTTGTTTGTTACAGGAAGAAGAAGTACAAGGCTATGACCACCAGATTTCAGTAATCACAGAACAACAAAAACAAGCTTTAGCAGAATTAAATGATAAAAAGGCCTGTTTTCATACTGCTGAGGCTGATTATGTCGCTCAACAACGAGAAATAAAAGCTAAAACTGAAGAATCTGAACCTTTACAGGTATACTTTGATACCTACCTAGTGTCATAACTATACAACAGAGCCCTTCAATAATACCATCAATAATACATACATTCTAGTATTTCTTTTGACTCAAATGTTGACTGTTCCCCTTTTAGTATCCTTGTAAACCTAAATTATTCTTGTATAATATGGTTATTTCTTTATTCCATTTGATATTTATCTAAGCTCAAACCATATTAATGATTTAAATGTTACATGGATGAGATTGTGGGATTCCATAGCACAATCGGTTAGAGTGTCGTTCCTAACAATCATGATGTCATTTGGTTGGATACGTGGTATAAAAGTTTGTTAGGGAGTTTGGTTCTCGATTGGGTTGTGAAAGTCTGATGACCTTGAATAAGTCGCCTTCACTTATAATTCCAGTCAATTTCAGCTGTAAAAGGGTATGGATAATCTGGGAAAGATCAATACCAAGAGATTTGGAAAAGAATGAACTGGGAAAAAGGATCCTCATGGAACTTAAGTTGTTATCCTTGTAAAATATAGATGTTTCTTTCTTTCTTTTCTTCAGATATCTAACTGTATTTCAGTCATTTTAATCACAGTATTCAATATTTTTTCAGACTGAAATGACAGAAGTTAGTTCTGATCTATCAACTATTAAACAGAATAGTAAAAGATATGATGAAATGTTGAAAAATCAAGAGAAGATAGTAGCTGATATACATAAAAAAAAAAAAGATTTTGAAGAAGAATTAGAGGTAATATCTTAGTATTTTAGATACTTGCTCACTAACATGATAATCTATTCTAGTTAATTGTTTGAGATATTTTAGACTGAATTTTTAGTATTGGATGAATAATAATTGGCTGTAATGCTAGGGTACAATGAGATGGCTCTTAGGTTATTTTTTTCCAATTTCTGTGATGCAAGAAAAGTGCTGGAGGATGTCAAGGCATTAAACACATTTCTTGATAGCCTGACACTGTGAAGATGAAAACATTTTTACTATTGGCATGTGAAAGAATATGTGACTGCATCACAGATCAAATATTCAGCGAAAGTTAACTTTTGTGTTTGTTTTTCAGTCATATGTGAGGAAAGCAACAGAGTTTTGTCCAGAACGAGTAAATACTAGAAGATCACCTGATAAATTACAGAGTGAAATTAGTCAAATTAATAAAACTATTAAAAACGAAGAAAAATTGTAAGTGTTTAAAAACTTTCTTTTTAACAAAGATAACAACTCAGGTTCACAAAAATCCTTACAACCCAATGGTCCTAGACCAAACCTCTGGCCATTGATCTTTCCCCGATTTATATATAATTTGTCTAGATATAATTATAATTTAGTAGATTATTTAATTTTCTTGGGTTTTTTTTTTTCATTTAGACGTGGTAATTATGAAGAAATAACAAGAAAATACAAAGAAACTGGTGATGCTTTTAAAAAGATTGTTCATGAAGTAAAACAGTTAAAGAATTTCAATTCTGTGAGTTTTAACTTTAGAAACAGTAAAATTTTATTTCATGCTTAAAAAATGTTACTGTTCGAATCCAGGTAAATCTGTAAAGTTATAATTATTATTATAACATGACTTGTATTGTATACTGTAAGGCTACAAATTATTGCGAGATAGAAATTAATGCGTTAAATGCGACCTATCCGCGATCGCATTAATTTGTATCCGCATTTTAAAATACATATTTCCAAATGAATTATATGGAGTTATGTCCCTTTCAAATATGGCTGACATTAGTGAACATCGATATTTGTTGTATGTCACGCAATTTAGTAAAGACATATTAAGTTATGATTATAAAATAATTTTTTTTATATATATATAGTAAGTAAAATTCACAATACAAAATTAAGCATCTCAACAATGAAAATATAATCAAATAATAGACAAAAGGTAATATAGGTCAAGTATTTTAATTGAGACCGGGCTGGATTAAGTAATTAGGTAATCTTTAAATTTGAAGCTGATTAGTAATCAAACTCGTTGATCATGGCTTGAGTTTTAATGAAAAGAACCGTTAATTGATAAGATTAGAGGTGAATACAGCACCAGCCGTCATACTTCCGGGAAGCCATTTTCTTTTTTCTGATATTTAAAAATGCGACACCTATCACGGATCGCATTAATTTGTACTCGCATTTTAGTCTCTATACCCCATGTCGCATTAATTTGTTGACGCATTAATTTCTAGCCTTACAGTAATTGCATTGTGATGTGTTGTATTGTATAATTGTATTGTGATTGTGTTGTATTGTATTGCAGAACATGGAAAAGATAATGACCAACAGAACAAGGAGATACTCTAAACTAAGACAGTACATAGCTTTAAGAGCTAAATTATTTTTTATAGTATTATTAAATAATAGAAATTATAAAGGAAAGATGAGTTTTAATCATAGTAAAGAAACACTCGATATGACAGTAAGTGTATTTTCTTGTAACAAATTTTGTATGTGTATAGGCATGTTCCTTTAGCATTTCATTACAGTAATCCGTTGCTATCATGATAAGACTTTCTCGTCATTAATTTTGATTGGTCGAAGATTATTGTTCGACCAGTTATATTCCTTGTAACAAATTATTGTGGGAAAACTTTCGAATGACCAGGCGTCAAATTTCTTGAAGCAAATTTACCTTGTGATAATCGAGTCTCAACGGTCATAAATTGAATGTGATGTAGTGTTTTTTAAACGAGGTTGTTAATGATGAGAAAACTCAGTCAATCCAGCAACGGTAGATAATGCCAATGTCTAACGTTGCTGAAGGAACATGGTGTACAGGGCACCCTGATAGCATCAATTTGTACCGCTGCGATTTTCAACCAGAAGAAGTGTTTGATGATGTCACATTGGCAAAGATTTTCTGTGGTACAAACCTATTTTGCAGGTTTCATGTCACATAATGCTTAGCTAAAGTGGAATTGCTGGAACCACAGACATCTGATTGGAATGGTGCAAATTGATGCCATCAGTGTCCCTGATACACCTAGAACTTAATAATCAGCTACCCTTTCTTGACATCCTCATTAAGAAAACTGACCAAACCATTAACACCTCAGTTTACAGAAAACCTACCCATACAGACCAGTACATCAACTACAAATCCAACCATCCCAACCGCACCAAGAAAAATACCGTCAAGGCCCTGGTAACCAGAGCCAAATCCATTTGTAGTGACCAACAGTCCTTCCAAACAGAAATAGACCACCTAACGAATGTGTTTAGTCTATACAACCAGTACCCACGCAGCCTAATAGCAGACACCATCAAGCAAGTTAACCTGCCCAATAAAGCTGTGAAACCAAACCAACCACCAATCAACATAACCATCCCCTTCATAGGCCCCGCTAGCTACCAAATCAGTAGGAAGATCTCAAAACTAGCCAGTATATCTACTAGATTTTCCACTACAGCCAGTCTGAAAACAGCTTTAAAAGCCAACGGTCGTACCGATTCCGCTACAATTAACAAAGAAATGCAGAAAGACATAGTATACCAAGTCCCATGCAATTGCGGAGCTAATTACATAGGTGAAAGTAGACAACCCTTAAAATTGGCATACGACAACACAAGACCTCCTGCAATATGACTAATGGTAAATCGGCGCTGAGTCAGCACCTCATTGATAACCCTAACCACATCATCGAATGGAATAAATCAGAGGCCCTCCTCACCAACCTTCCAGATGAAGTTACCAGAAAATATCAAGAAAGCATCTTAATTATTCTTAATAAGAAAGTTGCAACCTGCCCTCAACCGTGACCAAGGCTACCATCTACCAAAGATATGGGATACTATTCTTCTTTAATCCTTCCCTTTGATCTTCCCAGCTATCATATCTAATTATCACCCTGATTGGCTTCTTCTGCATATCCACCTTAATTATTACTTTAATTCTCCTTTCATTCTCTAGTAGTTAATCCTCATTATGGCTTCATATCTTGTACCTTTGTTTTCTATGTTGTAGTTGTTATTGTTTGTTGCCTATATATATGCTATCTTGTTATTTGTTTGTATCATTATATTCCTGATGACGGTGTGAGAACCACATTGAAACGTTGAAGTAATAAACTATCTAGAAGTATATATCCATAAAATTGTCTTATTTATCTATAACTTGTGCTTCTAATATGCCATTGAAGGATGATAAAATGAAAGGGTCACCTTATTTTTTATCAGGTTATGCCAGCTATACAAGGTGGTGAAGTAGCTAAAGATTTAAAATCATTATCTGGAGGTGAAAGGTCATTCTCTACTGTATGTTTTATATTGGCTTTATGGGATGCTATGGAGTCCCCATTCAGATGTTTGGACGAGTTTGATGTATTTATGGTATGTTGAATTTTACTTCTTGATGCTGATCAGTTTCGTCAACTACCAAAAACCAAGCACGAACGATCCCAAGCATAAAACAAATCTCGAAATCCATGTGAACACATTGGCAATATAATGATTGTAGCTAACAAACATTTCATTTGAGGAAGTATATCAATGAATGAGTAAATATTTCACAATGAAAAGTGATAACAGGTGTCTGGAAGGGTTAGCATACCCTGCATGTGTTTTGGTCAGTAACATCCAATGCTTTGCACCTCTTATAGAATGGGTTCCTCTGCCCAAAAGTGTTCCCTGATCTAAGCGACTGCCACTGTTTGGATGTAAGTAACAATAATCCAATGCCAAATATCAAAAGATTTTTGTTTTAGAAAATCTTCCCTTGCCCCATGAGGTTGTTAGCTAGTTGGATTGTTTTCTACTAGGCAATTATGTGCCCTGGGTTTGAATCCCCTCCAGGTAATTTGCTTATGGAACTTTTAATATATGTATGCTTTTGATTAAAAAAGGATATGGTGAATAGAAGAATTAGTATGGATATGATGATGGTGGTAGCTAAAGAACAAACAAGTCGTCAATTTATATTTTTAACTCCACAAGACATGAGGTAAAGTTTTGTTTTATTGAATGAATTAATTATTTCTCTAAACGGAAATATCTTTTTGAAAAAATTGTTGAAATATTTCTTCAAATAACGTTTGGCATGAGCAACTAATTTGTTCTAGGTACCTGACACCACTTTTACATTCATTGCAAGTGAAATTTATAGAAAAACAAGCAGAACAAGAGCTATTTAGATATGAAACATTTACTTATGGTGTAATTTTAATGCATTTGGAATTATTTCTATTTCAGTCAATTGAAAATTGGACAAAATTTTCGTATTTTCCGAATGCCAAATCCAGACCGTGGTCAAACAACATTAGAACTTGGAGAAAGAACAGAAGATGAATAGATTTGTGTTCAGTTAAAAGACCTGGCCCCTGTTTCTCAAAAAATCTTGCGATAAATTTTGTTGTAAGTTCAGCATTTTGCAATGAAAAATTCCACGCTTACGACCATTTTTAATCGTAAGACTTTTTGAGAAACAGGCCCCTGGAGGAGCTTGTTGGGAAAAATCGTGCTCCTCATCAATTACAGCATTATGAGCCGACCTTCAAAATAGCTGGTTATGCTAAAATAATTGTGTTCTCTCGTATCAAATATTAGTTGTTATTGAAAAAATATGATTTTATTATTGATTGTTTGAAATGTTTAATTAATGTATCTTGAATAAGGGAAAATAGTATTAATTCTACTTAAGAATATTGATCATTTCATATTCATTTTGATTGAACTGCAGTCTTATTAAAATCAGACCCTAATTTCGTTTCATTCGGTTTTTTAAATCCGTTTTTTTAAACACTACATTAGGGTCTGACAACCACGTGCGATAGAAAGTGTGTACGTTAATTCTGGTTTTTACCAATCAGATCTGTGCCCTCTCCCGCGCTTTAATTTTGTTCGCGAACAACAGGTGTATTCTAGGATTCCTTAGTGCTGTAGACTAGTTTTATCAGGTCATTTTTATCAAGGTATGGTCAAGTGCACGTAGATACTTTCTATCGCAAGTGGTTGTCAGGATTTTAAAAAAACGAAATAAACGAAATTAGGGTCTGATTTTAATTAGACTGGACTAAAGTGGTAATTCAGGAATCTAAATGAAAAATAAATTAATGTTGAATAGAAAGCATTTAGTTTTGGAGTAAGAAATAATTCAGACTCATTCATAGGAGAGAGGAAGAAGCTTGCCTTTCATGTGTGCCAATTTTAGTGTAAGCATGTGTATATTCATCAGTGAACTTGCCTAATGTCATAGATATACAACAGAATCCTTGTATATTTCAATAAAATTCATAATCTTTTGATGAATATATACTCCAATTAGTCAAGTTTAAGAATATAAATACTATGTAAATTCTAGGTAGTATTCCTTTAATTATATTTTTGTGTATCTATAGTTTTAGATGTGATAACTTTTTTTTAAAATCTTTTTGTTAATGTTATTAAATTCTAGTGCTATTTCGAGTGATGGTGAAGGATTTAGAGGGCTGTTGTCAGTAGCCCTGGTATCTGGGATTGTTTGAGTTATCATAAGACAATATAGATTCAAATTCAAATCATTTACATAACTTGAAAAGGGAGTTTTCAAATAATTATATTTATCTACATACAACGAATCTTTTGGAATCAAAATTTGTTGGTATATCAAAAATAAGTTTCATAAATCTAACATGATCGAATTTCAAATCATTCTCCAATTTTTGTCTCCATGTGAAGAAAGTTCATAATTTTTTAGAAGTGTAGATATAAGATTCTATGCAAAAATTATATTTAATATATAACAATAATTTTGTATCAATTACTATACAATAAATCATTAAAATTCAACTGTATGTTTTATCTCACTTATCAGTCTTCAAGAGACTTGATATGTTCAGGATATATAGAGGTAGTTTTTCTCAAAGTGTTGCTTGTTTATCCAAGGGGAAATTTTAAGTTTCGTTGCAACATTGGTTATTATTTCTTTCTGATTAAATAAGAGCTGACAATGTAATAATCTGCACGCGGACAGCTCAATTAGGATATTTATGTATTTATATCACAATGTGCACACTGTCTTGGATAGAAATTCCAATTTTTTCAGTCCGCCTTATTTTAACAAATCACTTATATCTGGGACTGACTAATTTCTTCATTTTATCCAAAACCACATTGATATTTTGTTTATAAAGTCTGTCATTACTAAGATCAACACATGTATGCCTTAATAATGTTCTTCGTACTTGTAATGGCGCCGTGTCGAGAGGGGTATAGCGTAATAATATAGGGATTATAGGTTTATTGAATGTTTCTGCTAGAGTCAAGTCCTTGCTACAATTTTCACTCTGTAAATATTTAGGTGTTATACAAGATAACACTATTGATGATTCCTTCATATTTAGATGTATTTGTCCATGTAGATTGGCACTACTAGCATCAGTATGACTTATAGATTGACTGCGACTACTTCCTCTACTGTGTCCTCGTGGAAGGTTCATATCCGTCCAACAAGAGAATCCACTTTTTTCCAACACTTGTTTCATTTCTTCCACTCTTGAGTGCATATCCCAATGAAAGCTTATGTAGACTTTTGGTTGGATTAAAGATGGTACATTGTAAATTGGTTTTATTCCATCTGAAAAAAAAATGAGTCGATGATTAAAGTAACAAATTTACACAGAGACGTCATTGTGGATTTTTGGGGGGTTTTGCAACTTACTCCGGATCAAATATGGCAAGTCTGTTCTTGCATCTTGGCAGATTTTGTTTGTCGAAAATACATTGATTTTGTCGATCTTATGCCTGCTGATTTTTATTGTACTATACGACTACCACTCTAAATTATGTTATTTTTTAGTGTTTTATTATCATGAAAACGACCTCTAAGCTAGATGAGAAGGGAGCCAACAGAAAGCTACAAGTATAGTGTGCCTAATGTATTGTTACAGTAAGGCCAATGTAACAATGACTCGGTATTTAACATTGAAAACTTAATCATCCTAATTTTTTTTAAAGAAAAGAAAAGTTATTAATTGCGCTTTGGATATGACCACTCAACGGCAGGTTTTATCTGACTACGCTTTGGATAGATTTAACTTACTTCCAGTGCTGCTAAGATGTTCTAATGGTTTTAAACCGTCAGCCATTTTGTTGAGGTATGATTGTTCTAACACCACACCAGGTACTCGTCTTAGTGGTTTGATATGATGTTCTAAAACATCCAGACTTTCAGTATACGGTTTGGTTTCAAAATTAACAGCTGGACAATCTCCTGAATAAACAAAACAGTTAAATTTATTACTTGGGACACTGACAGTGGGTCTATCAATAAGCATCTTTTACGAGAATTTGAAAATACAGACAAGTAACGAAGTAAATACGAATTAAGAGTGAATATATGTAGTCCAGTTTTGAATGCATATATAGACCATCGATGGTAATAGTTGAAAAAATGATAATTTCTTCAGATTGTGTAAGGATTATAAACATAATCGAAAAAGCAGACTGATCGTGTAAGAAGACATATTAAAAAAAAGTAGTATTTTCTGATATAACAAAATCTAATAAAGTATTTCAGTCTCGTCGATCTTGCATACGGATATTGGCAATTACGAGAATATCGTTTCTTACCTAGTACAGCCTTGGCACTGGCTCTCATGTTACTCCAAACATTATTATACATCGCCGTGACTAGTTTTTTACCCAACCAATCGGCGAAAAAGACTTCTTGATACACAAATGGTGAATTCGTGGCAGCTTCCGTCAAAATAACAATTACATGAGAAGATGTAGCTATTTGAGGTCCATTTATTCTCAGGAACTCTTCCTTTGATTTCCCAAGTTTGTGACTGTCATGATGGATGACCTGAAAGAAAGGTAATACCATGATTGTATATTTCTGAATAAATTGTTACTACAGTGTTGTCCAATATGGTATGTTAATACGTAAGCTTAAGTAATGGTCCTCTCATGAAAAAGAAAAAAAATTCAAAAACATAGCTTCAAATAGCCTTCAATGTGTCAAATACCGGTAGCTAAAACCCATAGGCGTACGAGCCGGGGGAGGGGGTTTTCATGAAGGAAATTTAAAAAAATAAAATCGTTCGGAAATGATGTGATCAGGCAGATGGCGTAAAGTTTTTGGAAATAGGGGTGGGGTGGGGGTCGACTTGTCGGGTATTTATATTTCGTTGTCGGGCAAATTAGCATTAGTTGTCGGGCAAATTGGTTTTGCCCCCCCCCCCCCCCCGCGCTCAACTAACGCCCCGTACGCCTATGCTAAAACCCCAAAGCTTCCGAGGACTACGCCTCCGGACCCACACAATCCTCAGACGGGTCTCTGGGTCCCACCCTTTATTCATGTAAATATATTCTGTCGGTTCATCTGTACCATTGAACCCCCAGTTTCGAAAACCTGGCTACGCCACTGTGTTTGATTAAAATAGGGTATTTACAATATTTGAAACGGTAATTCATATGTTATGTATCGTTTCCGAGTCACTGAAGACATTGATGGTTAACTGAATTAGTAGTTGTTATTTATTCATTAGAAGTTTTCAAGTCACTAGTTTGTAGACGTATAGTTCTAGTTAAAACATGTTTTACAAAGTAATTTAGTATTAAATATTATGTATTACATACTATAATTTATAATAGTATTAATAGGCTATAAACCTTTCACACCTTTGGCAATTTGCTAACATTTTTTATTGAGGATCGTTCGTGAGAAATACTTTTACAGGTCTTGGTAGGTTTTATATGTACGATTTTATGGCATTAAAGTGCATAGATTAAGACCTAAAACGATTTATTCATTGAATTTTTCAACAATGGTTTGTATACAAGAAAGTGAAAGTGCGCTAAAACTTTAGTTGCTGGTATTATTTCTCAACATTGATATGTAAATTTTTGTTAAATCAAATATTAATTTAGAGATATATAAGTACTTTATTTTCTGAATAAACTTATATCTAATGTTACAGGATTTGGAAAAAATAGAACTGCACGAAAATCGCCATTTTCTTCAAATATCGTTCAATATAATATTTTCTTTTAAATATCGTTTCTGAGAATATGATTAGTTGAGTGAATAGCGAACTCTCCTCTTAAAATGTGCATTTACATACAAAAAAAAATATGCATTTTTTACAATATAAGCAGTGCAGACTCCTGCAAGGGAAGGCCGATTTGACAAACTCATTCCAAGTTTGGTGACGGGTGTTTCAATCGCGTCAGCATGACCTGCCTTGCTAATGGCACTTATTTCAGTGGAACTCTGATCAATAAAGTGTTTTAACTTGGACTCAGAGCTTAAAATTAAATCCTTTGCAGTCAGTAGGCCTAGGCTACACATTATTGCTTGGTAGCGATATTTTGTACAAATAACCAGTGTCCTTGACAAGCTAATCCTGGGTTTAACTTGTCAGATGGTCGATATGTGATCGATAATCCATTTATTATTACGTCCTTAATAATAGGCTTAACCTGAGTAATAGTCAAATTCGTTCAATTACAGGTGAAATCAAGGTCGAGGAAATATAATTTGCACAAAAAACACCTGTTTAAATAGAAGAGTAATATTATATAGGTCTACAGTATATGCTTGTCGATATTCATGTTGACAATACTGATCATATTTTTTTATAATACTAATGCAATATAAACACATGTTTAATCCCCAACACTACTTATTTTATTCATATTAACCAATTTATCAAGATTAGCATGTAAAAAAAATTCACATTCCATTCAAGTTAACGACTGTTAAGATTGTCTTTTCTAATCGGAAAGTTCTAGTAAGGAGACTATAATTTCCTGTTAGAGCAACCGGTTCTTAACCAAAAGGCCAATGTTTTAGTCAATAGGGCCTTTAGATCTACATTTATGGTCGATAGATCTAATAAAGTCATGGTTGATATAGATCTAAAGTAGTGGTTGATATATATCTTAGGAGTTGGTTGATATAGATCTAAAGTCATGGTTTATAGATCTAAAAAGTCATGGTTGATATAGCTCTAAAGTCATGGTTGATATAGAACTAAAATCTTAGTCAATATAGATCTAAAGTCATGGTTGATATAGAACTAAAATCTTGGTCAATATAGATCTAAAATGCCACGGTTGATATGCATGTATATCTAATTATGTCGTTCTAGATCTAATGTCCTGGTTGATATAGATCTAAAATCTTGGTCAATATAGATCTAAATTCATGATTGATATAGAACTAAAATCTTGGTCAATATAGATCTAAATTCATGATTGATATAGATCCAATGCTGCGGTTGAGATAGATCTAATTTAAATGTCTGTCGTTCTAGATCTAATGGCCCCCCCCCCCCCCCCTGCACTCCCAGCCCGTACGCCTATGGGTTTGAGTGCATTTCCTTGTACTTTGAATAATTTGAAACCTTGCAATTCAATTATTTTTTACAATTACTTACCTGTAAACCCTTTCTTCTTAAATCTGATTTGATGTTCTGTATTAGTCTAACATCAGATGGATCGTATATCAGATAAACCACATCCGACTTAGTTCTCTGTGCCCGAGCCCTCAGGTGCCAATTATCGGGCTGCTTGTGTTCTTTGTCTAACGTTAACAATATTTGTTGCATGATTTTCTTTCGAACTATTCGACTATCAATACCTAAATATTGAACCATGTCATAATCAGTCAAAGACATTAATAAGAATCCATCAATCATATTTTCTGCTAAACTTTGTAAATAGAACTCTTTGATTCCCAGATTAAACAACCATTCCTGTAAATCACTCACAGTCCATTGACAGATCTTTTTATTGAGATATTCTCCAGTAAATTCTGTGTCTATTCGATTGTTAGGATTGGAGCTCGAATTCAGCGAACCAAATTTTTCTAATTCTTCCATAATTTCACCTATCACTATAGACGTTTTCTCTGCTACACTCTTTTTGATGTGATGTTTCGTCAAATCTACTGGTCTTTTCATCAAAGGAGCAAATTGTTTAAGAATGTCCTTATTTTCTATAGGTGAAAACATTATAGGGAACAATTTTACACAGTTCGGTTCTTGTTTCAGTCTTTCTAACAATGTTTTGCCTTCATACACCGACACAGGGCATGAAAAATAACTTTCTGACAGCACTAATATTACAGCACGACATTTTTCAATGGCCTCCATTCTGAGTGAAAACCATGATGGGCTGTCAGTATTCTGTTCATCCTTATCAAACCAAATATCATCAGCTAAGTTATTCTCTTTTAACTGTCGCACAATTTCCGAGACAAACTTCCTTTCGATATAGCTTGCATCTGGAGAATACGACATAAATATGGTCTTCTTGGGCTTCTTTTGTCTGGACTTAGTACTTCTGGATTCACTACGAGATGGTTCCTTCGTTTGTGCAGAGTGTTTGAAATTGATATTAGACACTGAATCATAATGATGTATTTCTACCTTTTCTTGTTCAGTTTGACTTTCAGAAACATCATTATCATCACCACGCTCTTCGGTGGTTGCTCCAGCAGTTGGTATCGTAACATCTGGCTTTGCTTCCGCTGCAGAAACGGGCTCTGTGTTATCCTGAACATCTATCTCTTTAGCATCTTCTGTTGGCTTTTCTTCGTTTTCTGGCGGCTTAGTTTGATTATTTGGTTCCTCTTCAACAACTTTTCCATTTTCCACACACGGTTTCTTTGAATCATCATTGGAACCTGAAACTTTTGGTGTGTCCATATTCACTTTCTCCTTTTCCGTTTCACTCTTGCGTTAATTTAACAATGCAAATCAAATATATTTTTACCATTACACAGTGTTTACTCTCCAGTGTTATGTTTTTAATCTAATATATATCTAAGATAATAATAAGCCATATGATATGTTCAACTTGCTTAGATACCAAACATTACATGCTAATAATATCGTGTATCCAGACACAACAACAATTAGTAGCCATTTTAATCAACAATAGCCTCTTGTAATGGGTGTCACGTGAACAATCATATTGTTATATACTGTAAAGGTGATTTGTAAACAACAATAATACGATATTGAACAATCCTATATCCGATTAATAGACTCATGTATTGTTAGGACTTTATTGGATTTATTAGGAATTCTGTGAAGACAGTGTGATAATCACTATTGAGTACCGTATATTACCTAATAATCAATCACAATTTTCTATTTCAGAAGACCGAAATCACGCACAGGTACTTTTAATAATTTTTAACAGGATTTAAGATAAATTTCTGTCATTAATAACGCAGAATATGATCTGTTTTACTTTCCCATTTGGTAATTCCTTTGTGGTAGGCTACACTAACTCAGCAGTTATCGTTTTAAAGAATTGACCAGACAATCTCATATTACATAAAATTTACATCAACAATCAATGATATTATGGACAGTATTTGAATAAATTAAGAGTAGTAAATTCCTGATATTACTGTATAATCTGTTCTTGAGAAAACAGTGTGTACTTTTCCAAATAGTTTCGGCGCTTCTGTGTTCTTGGTAAAGAGCATCATACCAAAAATGAAACAAATGCTGCCTTCAAGGTGATTTAAGAACTCTTTCTGTGTGATGACGAACAAAGTCACATAGAAAACGCAATAAAAATGTCTTCAAGAAATCGCTGGTCTCATAATCTGTTCGAAGCAAATGATGCGTTTGGGTGTAAAGAAATGGAATAACAAAATGATGTATAAGTATTTATTTAAGCCCCTTGAAGACAAGGAAATGCTAATGCATGGGTACCATTGTCATCTAAACTGGCATTGATAGTCATGACTACAACAACTACAAACATTACAGCTACTATAATTACCATTACTGCTGTTACTACCACCATAATAACCAATACTATCAACGCCATTACTGTTAGCTTGATAACGATTACAAATATTACCATTATTACTGTTATCAATACCAATGTTGCTGCCACTGTCAGTAGGGTTGTAACAAATACAAAACTGATTACCACTACCAAAGCCAAAATAGAAATCCATGCCAGAATTGCCAATGATACCAAGCCAAAAAATAAACCAATAGTTAGCATCATCTTTGACACCATCATTGCTGCTGTAGTTGATCCCATTTCGAATCTGTGATTTTGGTAAGCAAGTGCGCCTTTGTTTTTTATTTACGAGTACTTTCATCTAATATCGTCAATTTCCTTGTCAAAGCTTGGACAGAAGGAGGAATATCATTGAAGTGATCACTGCTATCAATTAGAACTTTTTGTACATCTCCTGTACTAGGCTATATGATTCAACGGCTTCTTGATTCAGATGTTACTTCTGGTAGCCATTGCTTTATCTTGGTTTGTGAAAAAAAGCGCCAAAAAATATATAGTTGTGTTTTCACGAATTTTACTTGTCTTACAGAAAGCAGACTGATTCTTTTACGGTTAATAGCCATTGTAAGCTGTCATCAAACGATACGTTAGCCAGATTTCATTGTTGACGGAGCAAACAATATATCCAGGGGGACAATGCAATGATGACAATCTGTGGGCCTGAATTGAATCAAGAGCAATCTGGCAACCATTTTGCTTTTACAAAAGTGTTGAATAGAATAACAAGTTTGTTAACAAAATGTTTAATTATGTTAAAAATAACCCACAACCTAAAACATTTCCAAAAATATGATATACACACAATATAGACATGCGAAATATTGTTCTTTTTTTACTTTATATATCATAAGTACATTATGTTAAGAGGTTGGCAAAAAGAAGATATAATAAATTTCCATAATACATTAAGACTTGTTAATCGCTTTGGAATTGCTTTAAAGTTTAAAGTATTGAAATTGCACCAAATGCATGTGAAGTAATAATGAAATGTTATAAAATTGTCTATGGTCAAAAATAGAAAAATGACAAAGGAAATATATCAAATTTCATATCATTTGAGATCATGTTTAAGTCTGAGACATTTGATTTTGTACAATGATATTTGATTATATAAATGGCTAATATTGACTGGGGAACATGTGGTGAAAAAATTATCACTGTCCATAATAGATATACTATGTGTATACACACAAATATAATATATAATATCTGTGGTTTTATTTAGGTATCACATAGAGTAATAATTTCTCATGCAATTATCATATGAAAGGCAGGGCAATATGCATTGTACATTTAAATTAAAACTTATATAATAGAATTTCAAAAGCGTCTCTATGTAATTTCTGCTAATTTATAATATATTCCAGAAAGCTAATAGCCCCTGTTTTACAACCTGGATTTTAAGTGTAGGATAATGCATGGTTTCGAGGGATTAGTTGACATAATGCCCGCGGGTTCGGGAAAGCACGAGGGCCGAAGGCCCGAGGGCTTTCCCGAGCCCAAGTGCATTATGTCAACTAATCCCGATAGAAACCATGCATTATCCGACATAAAAACCGATTCCTAATTCAATAATTGGTAAATATGTTGAAAAATCAATCAATACATTTAACATCACATGGGAGGTAATCCATGTCGTGTGAAAAAGATAGTGGACCACGGCCATATACGCCTAACAAAAAAGTCGAAAAAGGAAAAAATTTAATCAGGAGAAAACAAAATTTTCTCAAACCTTTCGATTTAGCTCCAATAACACCCATTTTAAGTTTCATCAAAATCGGTTGAAAACTAAGAGAGTAATAGCATATTTAAGATTTGGGGCAAGGGCAATAACTCTGCTTGTAACAATCGAAAATAGCTCAAATTCGAACTTGATCTGCGTTTTCTGATCATATATACACATATCAAATTTCATTTGATTCCGTCAAAAACTCTAGTTTTTAGAGCGTTTACAAGGAAATGTTGATGGACGGACCGACAGATTTGAGGCAAGGGCAATAACTCTGCTTCTAACGATCGAAAAAAGCTCAAATTCGAACTTGATCTTCGTTTTATGAATATGTATACACATATCAAATTTCATTTGATTCCGTCGAAAACCCTATATTTTTCAGAGCGTTTACAAGCAAATGTTGATGGTCGGACCGACGGATTTGGGGCAAGGGCAATAACTCTGCTTCTAACGATTGAAAATAGCTCAAATTCGAACTTGATCTTCGTTTTATGAATATGTATACACATATCAAATTTCATTTGATTCCGTCAAAAACTCTAGTTTTTAGAGCGCTTACGAGCAAATGTTGACGGACGGACGGACCGACGGACCGACAGACCGACGGACGGACGGACAGGGGTGACTACAATATACGTCCTCATAGAGAGATGAGGGCGTATAAAAATGTTCCAGAATTTTCAGAAATATTTAGTTTTTAATATTAAATATCTAATTTTACATTAAAAAATTCTAAAATGTAGTATTGCAAGATAGAAATCCCTCGAAAATTAATTACGCTCTAAAAATCTAGTTTTTAAATTTTTAAAACCATTTTTAAAAAATAAGATGACCAGTAAAAAACATTACAAGAAATGTGAGGGTATATATTGTTGTATCAACCTTCACTGTATCATAGAAAGCAAGAAACCATACATTGATCACTGGGTAGTGACTTGAGACTTGTCTGATCAGATTGCATTCTTTGTCACTGGGTAGTGACTAGTTACGATTAATCAGCTTGATTTTGAAACTTCAATATTAAGTTTGAAAGAAAAAAATCTTTAAGACATAGAGTTGATTGCTCAAAAGCATTGGTGTAAGATTAAAGTATATTCTCTCGAATGTACTTTGGTAGAGGGATATTATCTCTAATATACCTGTCCACGGGGGATATTCTCTCGAATATCCCTGGGTTGAGGGATATTCTCTCGAATGTCCCTGAGTAGAGGGATATTAGTAAAAAGAAAGACCTGCCATAACAATGGGATGACGTCACAAGAGGTTTTTATGGCAACATAAACATTTTTAAAACTTCAAATAATGTTGTTCTTATGTAAAAGGGCCTTGCCTTGCTTTCCCTCTATCACAATTACACGAAATAAATTGTCTTAATATAACACAGAATATAATCACATTTTTTTTTCAATACTATCAATTCTATTACGTAATTGTCATTGTCAACTACACTTCATTACATAGAAAAAGATAACAAGCATTTAGCATCTGACTGATGACTGATAGTCAAGTTTTACTAAGTTAAAATTTCATAAAAATGCATATCTAGATTTTTCATTTCATATTTTTCTGTGTATTACTACAAGAAATAACATGATCTAAGATTGAATGTGATTGACCTTGCAGATTAAGTGCACATTAATATTCTAAACATAATATCCCTGTAAAATACCATAACAATACAAATAAATAATAGCAAAAAATACCTTGTCAAATACAATAAATAAATACTATGATAATACAATGATGGTTTGGTTTTAGCACTAAATCGTTGTAATTAAAATAAAAATGATCTTAAATAAAGAAAATCAAACGAAAAATAACCTTTAGTAAAAAAAATATGAGATTCTTAAGAATACCCTATTGACTGCAAGGAAAAGTATGAACTATATGATAGTTCACAAAAAAGATTTTTAAGAGCTTTTGTAAACCTTTTAAATGTTTAAGGGACCATTCCAATTTTCTGTCAGACATTCGTAGTTATTGCAGTTTCCCTCAATCATTTTATGATGTCACTATAGTTTAAGTTGATTTTGTAATATTCAAAAAATCTGGATGGTTCAAATTGGATCTATTAGTGTCCCAAATACAAATAAAAACTTTAGAAAACCTTTTTACAATTTCATTTTTATAAGTAAAAGCAGCAGACATCAGTAAGCCTTAAATATTATAAAATACACGTAAATCAATGACTAGATTGACTGTGGACTTTATTAAATTATTAAATATTATATTTTATTACAACAAACAAAATGATATGAAAGGTTATTAAATGGTAAAAAGTCATGAAGATAACAAATTATGGTGATGTCTTTGAGAGAATCTAATATAAGCTACCTGTATAACTTTCAGAATGAAATTTATCACAAATTAAGGGTGAAAAAAGACCCATAGTATAACAGACAGAAGGTTAGGATAGGAGAAAAATATAAAGTTACTTCAATTTGTTAATAAAAATGAATAGATGGGACCTTGGCTCACTTATCAAAGTGAGGTGAATTTTAAACAATGAACACTGCTGCGTGTTGAAATTTGTCAATAAGTATAAAATAAATGTAACATCATGAATACTTATTACATTCATAAGGCAAAACACAAACATAGCAATACAAAAACACAACATAACAAAAAGCACCAATATATAATAATCCTTTTAAAAAAAGATATAATGCTCAATATAATTTGATATAACAAAAACCCAAACTGGTAAAACAAAAACAACCAAGTTCAGGTTTAGATGTTAAAGCATAGATTCTATTTTGGGTTTTCTTTCATGACAATAGTGCGCTTCAGTGTTAGTAAAGTACGGTATTTGATAGTTTTTATAATTACAATTTTTTTTTGGCTGGGAATGTATAAATGGACATAATTATGCCTTTATTATTTTCCATATTATCGTTTTAGCTCAACAGCATATTTCCCTGTTATCATTGTATTTCACGACATATTTTGGTTTTGATGTAGACGCCTGGCAGACTATCGAGAAATCAATGAACTAGTTCAAAGGGAAATAACTTAAATACATATGTTAAACGCAGTTTATCTTGGTAACACTGAATCGACTTAAAGCTCTTGCAGTTAAGCTTATATTTAATTTTCAAAAAAATACTTTATGGTCAAAGATGTTTCAACACAGTCAGGAATAATGCAATCATAAACAAGAGCAGAAGATGTGTGATAAGGGTTGACCTTGGAATCAGAAATGTTTTCACCTTGAAAAGGGTTCAAACCCACAGCACCTAACTTTCTAGCTCTGACACTTAGTTATTGACACTTTACAAGTCAGATTTGAATTGAATTCATTCCTACTTAAACTGGCCCACGGTGCCAATTTGTTCCACGAAATTTGAGGCATAAAGCACAAAATCAATTCTTTTTTTCCCCCTTAAAATCATTAGGCTTCTCAGTCTTGCCCTTTTGAAATTCCATATTTGGAATTCACAGTCTGCCCACTATTTATAGGAGACTGCAGGTTAAAGGAGGCTAGCACCTAATCTGTTGAAACTATCTCAAAAGAAAGTAGACCTATAGTGTTGATGTTTTGAATCTTGCCTGAATGTGCAGAAATATCTAAACCAATCAAATAACTTACATAGTAACATCACAAGAACAAGCCACACCACCACCATTAGTAGTAATAGTTGTTAATAATGTATCACTAGATACATCTTTACTTAATGGTTCTAATTCTTGACCTTCACCAATATTACAATCAAATGTCTTCTTACGTAATATCAGCATTTCATTTCTCTTCCCATCTTCAAACTCACCCCATCCAAAGAAAAAATATCCCAAGCCCAGACCAGTGATAGCTGCTGTACACACCCACACATTGTAGGTCATTACAGATAACATTACCAAATATCCAGTAGCAAATTGTACAATATACAAAAATGTCTGTACTATATGATTCTTATTTAATATATATCTTCTGAAAAATGAGAAGAAAAAAATATGATAACACAAGAAGCCATTGACAGCTTAAAAAGAGTTAAAGACATTTTTGAGCTATTTTTGTGTATCTTGTATCCATAAAATTCTATTTGAATAATTACATTTTTAAATCAAATGTTTATGTTCCTGTTATTATAGAAAATATTAGCAGTATTGTATTATATTTGCCTATATTAGCAAAATATGAAAAAAAAATGTCAATGAGTCTTACCTGCAATTCATATTTGCACATTTTCTCCCCAACTTATGACGAACAAACTTTAAACATTGAAAGGCAATAGCCAATATAGCTAGGAATATACACCATAAAAATGTAGCTGAAATGATAAAAACACAATACTTGATTGCTGTCTGGGACTTTCAAATTCTCTGCCAGTATCTAGTCATCTAAAGAAAAGTTTTATGGAATGACATCTCCAAAATTTATTTTTTTATATGGAAAATGTAAAACAAAAATGCTGTTATCAAGGGGAAACATTATTCAGAATGCATAAATATACTAAATTTTAAGTTTCAATCATTTACAGTATTCATGTGACAACTTCTTGAGATTTTTAATATATTTTTGGATATCACCCTATAACCATGGACAAAAGAAACAAACTCCTAAAAAGAAATCATCTTGCATTCAGCTTCATGTATGCTTTAATTATGGCAATAAATAAGATGCATTGATTTTTGACCGGTCTCTTCCCTTAAGTCTGTAATCTTTTTATACCTTATTACATTACAATTTAATATAAAAGATTAAAAGATTCACATAAAATAAAATCTTACATTTGCTATCTTTTAAAAACCATCCATAAAATATCATATAATTACCATATGCTGTATGGAAGAATGCCTGGAAAATAATAAATGTGAAAATTTTTTTTTGGCACAGTTAGGTTTTGTGGTGCTTTAACATATTTAATAGTCTACAGAAGTGTTGGAACTGCATAAAAATTATAAAATTCCTTCAAATATCCTTAATGGAAAAAGATAAGATATACCTATAAAGATAAATGGATCGTATAACTTTCACAACAGTAAGCACATAACATAACATACCTGATGTCCTTCATGACTACCAACATGGTGAGTGGAATGGTCAATGTTGTTCCCATGAGAACTCATTTTTAACGAAAAATACAACCACCAGTTACTTACTTAACTATTGTATCTAATAAATAAAAATTAAATTAAATAAGATAAATTATTACAGATTCATTGGATAAACAAGGCTAATGATCAAGGAGATAAAAAAAAAATATTGAAATGACTAAAAATGCATTATTATCCTGTTACAATATTTATGTAAGAGGATTAATAATTATTTTGGTTCAGTCTAAGTTATAACACTATAAGTTCATTGAGTAAACTCTTAAACCGGCATTAGACTTAGAGTAGGCCTAATGAATTACTTTACGTTTGTTATTACCGTGGTATTGGTAACTCAAGTAACTGTCAAACTGTAATCATGTGTCAGTGTCAGTGTGAGTGTGGACAGTGCCAACTTTTGTCTGTTAGTGTTGAGCTGTCGGTAGCTGACCCCGGGCTACTCATTTTTTTTTCATATATTCCTCAACATGTATACATGTAGGGCCTATGTCATTCAAATTACCTGAGATAAATACTATCTAAATTAGTCTAATGATGTAATATTTTGTGCGAGAAAATAAATAAACCGGTGTCAGTATTTACTTTCGGTTAAAATAACGTGAGATAGGTAAATTGTGGAACGAAACTTTCAGTGGTGGGCTTGCATGATTGCATTTTGAAATTATGAGTTATAAAGATCTTTCTTATAATTCAAATAGTAACCGAAACAAAAATGATTTGAAGTATAAAGTAGAAAATGAAATAGATTTTAAACTTTCGTGTCTGGAAATGTAATAGATATAAAATAGTTCAAATTCTGGGTAGAGTTCGTTTCATTATATTTCATAATGTGAATATTTGATCAATGGAAGCATTTTTTATATTTGACTGTAAAACTGCCCGAAATGATCCAATTCCAATCATATAACCTTTTGAAAAACCTTGATATAAATTAATGATCGATTAATCCCAAATACAATTCAGAATAAAGCTTGAGTTGTCTCCCTTTGTAAAATTATGAGGCATTTTTACGCACTTAAATCTGATTCGATTACCTTAATCAAGGTGACGTCACTAAACAAATCAGAATTTGTCGACAGGATAAATGTAAATTGAATATTTTCCAAGATGGCGGCTAACCAGCTGCCCCACCCCACCTCCCAAAAAAAATAATAAACATTAATATTTTATGCCCCTATTGCGTGCTTATTTCCTTTTTAGGTATACATCCTTCCTGAAATGTGTCGAAATGACATTTAATCATATTGTGTATAGATGACACGTCAAAATAATACAACATAAGGGTGTAAAGCCATTTATTCCTATCTTAGAAACGTAATAAACATTCTAGACGCCATTACTAAAGCGGAAGTTAAAAAAGTAATTATGCTCCAAAGTTGATTTACTCGATTAATGTATATCGATTCGATTTGCTGCTACAATAAATGCTCTGATTACCATAATCAAATTTGATTTGATACAGGATAAATGGTTTTTAGACCAAATCGAATCAGATTAACCCAGGATAAATATGGCTATGGAGTTATTAAAGGGGCATAAACGATAAAATATTTTAACGAATATATCTTTTTGTGATAATATATAATAATAATCTCCTTATTTTAAAAGGGTTAAAAATGAGGCTATGGCCTTTCTAACTGTTTGCCCTTAAAATAACTCTTAATATATTTGATCGTCTAATTCTTGTTCTATGTCGTCGCTGTCGACATTCTGTTTGCAATTTATAGACATACTATGTCACATAGTCTAGTCAAAATATGATATAAATACCCTCTACCCCGAACAGATTGCAAGAAATCGTTTTATGGTGTCATTTTTACTTGGTACAAGGTTTTGAGAACGACATACTAAATGTTTACCAAAATCCCTTTATCAGAATTATATTTATGTTACAAAATTAAGACGTCAGTGCCTTTAGGGGGTGGAATGCCCCTAAAAGCAATTGTTTTACTTATCAACTTATCTTGTATTTTTTCCTTGGTATCACACCTACAAAGGTTCTGATTTTTAAAAAAAAAATGCCATGTTTCATTCCATACATATGGTTACCATGGAAACGAAAAAATGGCGGGAAATTCATGCTATATCTTCGGAAGCATATTTCTCTGAATGTAATCGTACTATCAATATGAAATTTTTTGAAGCATGAAATAGAATGATATTGTATGTAAATATGAAGTTTAAAGAACAAGATTGTAATAACAACACAAAGAAATGATTGATGGAAGTTGGGAGGATGAAAGAAAAGGTGTTGTCTGACGTTACCATAACAACCAAATATCAGCATAAAATTACTTCATATTTTCAAAACTCGTTTACATAGTTGCTGATCAACTGGTTTCAAAGATATTTTTATTTAAAGACCACATATTTTGAGTTAATTATAAAAATTGCTATTTGATACAAATTTCTTTTTAATTTTTTCTTCAAAATAACATAATTTTAGATAAACCTTCTATTCTATTCGCCAATCTAGGGGAAAGGATGGGGGTTCGGGACTGAGATAGATGTGTATGGGTTTGTTCTAAAAATGGACTTGATTGTTCATTTCAATTCATTTCTAAAAGCTTATCATCCCTATGGTTTGGTTCCATACACTATGTGCTGACTGTTTTAGACACCGGATACCACTATCAATATGAAATACTTCCCTGGTACAAATAGTTTATTGCTTCTACCGATATATTGTCATGGATATTGGTTGTGGTTTTCTGTTTCATTTTTTTTTAATTTACGGATGACGATATTTTAAAATTTAGATCGGAAGGAAAAAATATAAAGCCATCATCCTACTATCAACTGAACAATTATAACTTTGACCTAGGACAACGACTAGTTAATCATTATAGATTTCCTATCCATAACGTTGTCATATAGTCTTCTATATAATCTCTTATGATATAAAGCTTTTTTAACAATACCAATAATCAAACATTCTTTTCTATTGATATTTCTTTTCTCCAATACAATACTACACGACAATATCATATCTTAGGTACAGTTAGTTATTCATTGACTATATTTCAATGGTTGTG
This sequence comes from Lottia scabra, assembly GCA_029955415.1. Classification (NCBI taxonomy): domain Eukaryota; kingdom Metazoa; phylum Mollusca; class Gastropoda; family Lottiidae; genus Lottia; species Lottia scabra. Next base: position 15,645,753 of record JARJEI010000002.1, on the reverse strand, counting down.
AACATTATTACAAACCATATCAACATAGGAACGTTTAGTATACATCATTTGTTTGATATATACACTAAATAGAGAATCGTTTTGCTGTGAAAATGTGATTGCTTTTTTAAAGGTTATAAAAACATCAGTGATCAAATATCTTAATGAACACTGTGACTCGTATCTTTTGATAAATTTTTATGTTACCAACATTAGACTGTGGATTTTAAATATGTGACTTGGATACTAAGGTTAAATTGATAGTATACGAGTTGACTATTGTATTATTTTAATTGATTATTTATTGAACGAAGATTAGAAGACATTCAATATAATAGAGGATATACCCATTGTATATCACCACATAACCTAAAACATGATACTCTGATCGATCGAAATGTCTTCAAGATAACAGAAAACATTAGGATGTTTACTTTAGACAAGATTGTGCATGAAATGATTTACTTTGGGATTTAAAATTATTTCTAGTGCATTCATGGCTGTGAATATGATTCAACAGCACTACGCCAAGCTGGACCTTTCTTCACCACAGTCATCAAACCATGAAGATCCCAGCAAGGTTACCAGATTGGCAGAAGTGAAAAAGGGTGCAGACTTTACCAAAATGGTGAATACACTAGCAGAAGAACAGTGGAGGGGTAACAGCGTGGTACCAAGGATAGTTGAAACAGAAGATGTCGCACCATCAAAGAAAGTACCTTCGAGCTTCAGATATGATGAACCTCAGTTGTTACAGACATCTACTCCCATCAAACCAACCATGCCAACCACTCGAGCAACGCCATTGTTTTCACAAGGGTTTTCAGACAGATCCAGTATCGGCACAATTTCAAGAGAAATCCGAAATGTGCCATCTAGTAGATCGTCACTGCTCTCATACACTGAACTATTAGATGAACATACTGAAGTGATGAACAAGGTTCATAGGCAACGTACCAAGGTTAACAATAATAATAATCGTAATAAAAACTATAACAGTAATGATGATTTGATAATTAGACGGCAACCTCTTCTACCAGATATTGCAGAACGCGACCCGAAAACATCAATCGACCTCGAGGAACTTTACTTTAATCCTTGGGGATCCAGAAATCTTGGGATGGATACCAAGCTTGCACCAGAACCACGAGGCAGAGCATACGGTCACGATGTACCTTCCAGCAGAGTTGCTGCGAATAAACACAATAGAGATCTACGAACTGAAACCGATTTCAGATCAAGAAATGGTTTGGTGAGAGTTGTTAAACCACATAAACCTCTACCACCCATTTCATCTTTTCAATGTCCACAAACTGGATTTTTGGATGATCCTGAAAATATAGGCAGGGAAAAAACTTATGTGACTTTAAAACGGATAGATCGTATCTTAAATCCTCAACAAACGTATACTACGGGAGAACTGAATTCTTCTGAAATTGAAATCCTTGGATCTGGATCATCGTCTCCCGTTTCAAATAAGGATAAGTCTAACGAATTACCAAAACCCAAACAGGCTACATATCTAAACCATGCTGGTGGTGTTACTGTGGTACATACTTATCCCATGACTTCAAAGCGAAATAAGATGCGCCTCGTGAACACAGCTCCACATTTAAAGAAACAGCCATATCCAAAAAGGTCGATGTCACCACTTTTAAAAACTTTAGAAAGTGAAAAAATAACCTCATATGAAAAATGCTCAAAATGGGTGGATAAATGTAGTGAATGGTATTAAAAATGTTAATGAATAAAATGTATTGTTTAAAATATTTGCCTTTAAATGCAATTTGAGAAATATGTGATCTCTAAACGTGAATATTTACATACCTGTACATTCGAAGGATTAGAATAGGTATAGATGTGCGATTAAATGTTGTGTTTGACACGATTGTGATCTCATTTTCACAACAGTTGAACATGAGCTGAACATTTTTCTGTTCAGCACACAAGGTGGTGGAGTTGTTCTCCTTGTCACCATATAAAATTAAGGTGTGTGCTTTCCAATACACTACAAAAGTTTGGAGATGAACATAGTCATCTTTTTAGCACCTAAAACCTTCACCACAACACTCTTCTGAGGTCATCATTCCCTCTTCTTTTTTGCCGTAGGGTGTGGGTGTTTTTGCATTCCATAAGTTAGTATAGACGTTAAAAAAAACCAAGTCAGTTATTGTAAGGATGATTTTAGATCTAAAAGATGCAGTACTTGATGAGCTCTTGCCCATCGGGCATTTTTTCAGATTTTAATCAGATGTCTGTGGTTCTTGCAATTCCATGAAAAACTTTTGATAGTGATCATCATATAGATGTAAGCATTTCTATGATAACAGGGACCACAGATGAAAACAGGAACTAATGTCAGTAGAATCCAAAAATGGATCACTAGATAAGCCACTCCTATTATATACAATCAACTATGTATATACAAATATTATGTGAGGTATAAAAATAACAAGATGTGATTCAACCACAATAAATAATATAATATTTACAAAAACACTCTCCAAACATAGTAAAAATATAATGTACATGTAACAGCTATCATAATGTGGAATTTTGCATTTTCAAGAGAATCTAGGCTAAGTTAACAGATGGAGCATGATTTTTTCAGACAACTCCGAAAGGCTTGTTGCTTTAGTTAATCCAATTTTACCCAGTAGTTAACCTCCCCCTCATATATATAAACTTAAAAATTTATTAATTACTGAACTTGGCCACCAACCTATCATTAAATTCACTATGATAACAAATCAGATAATTGCACCAACAATGTGTCACCAGCCGTGACATTTAGACCTCTTAGACCGCTTTTTATCATGAAATATTAACACACTTATTGATATACTTCCTCATATGAAAAGTTCATTATCTTCTACCATTGTATTGCCAATAAGTTTATATGGAGTTTGAGATTTGTTTTACAGTAAGGATCGCTTGTGCTTGGGTTTATATTATTAATAACTACAATTTTACACTTGAAGGTGTGTTAAATGCTGTACCCTTTTCAAAATACTGATATACCGGTAAGTTACTAATAAACACTATTCTTTAAAAAAAAATATACAATAACAAATACACTCATCACAACAAATACAATTCATTCATTCAATTATCACATTGCCTTTTTCTTTCTATCAGCTAATCTCCTTCACGGCATTCTAGAACCATTCGTCTAAATCTCGCAGCAGAACTAGGTCTTTCAGGTGTAATGCTACGATCTGAGACAGGTGGTGATGGGGTTAACTTTAATCTTGAGCATTCACCATAGCGATCTATAACTTTGCTTACTGGAACTACTTTCAGTCTAGAGGCATTGGGGCCAGGTTTGAAATTTAATTGTTCGTGTAGTAATTTTTTATGAGGTAACTGTGGAAGATTGGAGACTTTAGAAGAAATACTGTGTGAAGCTCTCATTGGACTGGGTCTACTGGTAATAACATTAGGTCTTGTTCTAGAACTTGGTGATGCCAGATGGTTCCTGAAAGAAAGACAGAAGAACAGTTGCTTAGTTACAGAGGGACATTCCCATCTTCAGAATCTATTTGACTCAAATTTACACCAAGCAAATGGCTACTATAGGAAAATTATCCACATTAGCATTAAACTATATTTTAACATTGTCTCCAACATTATTACTCAAAATATCATGATATTGGCTATGTACAATATACATGTTGTCACTTGTGTTTGCTGTGTGATTTAATCACAGGTGAACTAACATCAAATTTTTTTCTGGAAAGTGATATCTACAGAAATAGATGTTATACCTGGGTTTGACTTGTATATCAGGTATTAATTCCTTTTCCAGTAAACTTCTTTCTTCTTTTAATTCTACAACAAATAATGAAACAAACAGTTAACTTTTTAACCACCTAAATCGAAAAACTATTTAAAGATTTTAACTTTACTGAGGATTTTGAATTGAATTTGCTTTCATGAATATTATTGTATGCAATCCCTAGGTGCCATCAGTGCCATTCAAATTCATAAAAAAAACTCTTTACAATCCCTGTAACAGACATTCTATCTATATGTAATATGAAGGTATGGTTTAAGACGTATGTTACCTGTTAAAGTGGGTTCCCTCTCTAAAGAATCCCCAGTACCAGGTAATGCTGTTTCATTATCAATACATTGTTGTATGTATTTAATATCTTGTAATAATTGTTCTACTTCTTGATCTAGATGACTCCTAAAAATATAAGAAAATCTTATAACGAGCAATGTAAATATCTAGATTTTATGAGAAAACAAATTGTTGCTGAATTTTTTTAGATTTTGACATAGTAATTTTATTGCTAAATGTTCATGTGAATTAGAATATCAGTTTTGAAAAGTAATGGTATATTTCAGGGGCTGCTGAGCGGGGGGGATGGAAGGGTGAAAGGTGGATTTTGAAAATTTACAACCAAGGGCCCCCCTACTTTCAGAAACGCTCCGCGGCCCCTGTAATTGGTTCATAAAAATGCAAACAGAAACATAGACTATTTTTAGATTTGACTGACTAACCTTAGACTTGCTACAACTTGGTCAAATTGTAGAAAGTTGAGTTTATCATTCATAGAAATAACATCACGTTTAACTTCTGTTTCTTCGTATAATCTGAAAAAAGATTTCATAAAAGACAAGATATTACTTTAAAAGTATCATAAATCACACATAATTTATAAAAAAAATTAAAAAGGCAATTGTTGCCTAAATAGCTGTTTTTTGGCCCAATGTTTAGCTGATGGAATATAGAAAATTTACCTTTTATCTGAAGGAATTAGTGGTGTTTCTCTACCAGAATCTGTACCAGACCTTGGAGTACCTGGTCTTGATGCTGAAACATAAGAGGCGGATTGTTTTTATTGGAAATGCAATTGCATCAATCATTTTCTAACAATGTTTGATTTCAATGTTAAGAAAATGAAACTTTTCATGAATTAGAACATTTAAGTCCTTTTCAATCTCATTTATGTGTAAAACGTAACCATTTCAAAAGCTGTTAATTATATCTCAGGTCCTTTGTGACAGCTACATCATTGAGATTGAATTGCAAGCCCAATAGATGTGAGATTGTAAAATTGAAATGGCAAACTTGATGCTTTGATTGTCCTTGATGCACATTAAAAGTTTAATCTCTTTCAATCCAACTGAAACTGAAATCCAAGATAGTGAAAATCAACCTAGTTACTGACAAACTAAAACTGGAAAGTTTTCATCTTAGTCACGATATTACTTACCAGTACCCTGTGTTTTAAGAGCATAACTTATAACATCTTTATTATGACCAGAAACAATCTTTTCAGGATCACTGAAAATCAAACATTAAAATACAAATTATATAAGGGATGAATTTGGATGTTGTTAGTCTCCCTGAATTTCATATTAATTAACAAGTCACAATGACACAAAAATATGAATGAAGATCAAGGAAAATATAAAAGTATTAGCAATGCAAATATCACTTAATAAAAGATTTGATTCAATGACACTATAACTGCCTAGACACCAAATGTTGCTTTTGAGCAACATGCATTTGAATAAGGTACCACAAAACGATAATTTTGTCCACATATAATCTACAAGTAGACAGATAAAATCTTGTTCAACCTTTATCATAAATCAAAATAATCCTACTTACAATCCATTTAGTTCAGCTTTTTCTTTTACACCATTAATAAAAAATAAAATCTCTTTGATCAATCTATCTCTAATTTCAGGTGGTTCTGGTAATTCTGCTGGTTTAACTCTACTCTCTGATTCTTCTTTAACTGATCTCCAAATATCTAACAACAATTCCACCTAAATAAACAGAATCTTAAGATTAAAATCTTTTATTTATACTCTTCTAGTGCATTCTAAACTGAGAATAAGTATGATCATGGCATACATCTGGCTTGAAAGAAGCAGAGAGTGAACTTTGTCTATCAAATAATGCTTTTGGAAGTTTTAACATTTTCTAATATCCAGGGGCGGATTTAGACAGGGGTGTGCGATACCGGTATATCGCCCAGCCCTATCCGCCCCTGATATCAGCATTTACTTTTATTTTCCGCAAGTCAAACAATATTGAGTAAGCTTATTCATATGCCATTTGATCACGTCAATCTAATTTACCCTATATAAATAAATGCCAGTTTAAAGGCATAAATTGTTTAAAGAAGGAGATAATATTCGAAACGTAATGATAAATTAATAAACATACCTCATTATGTAAATCAATACTCTGTTCTATCAAAGATTCTCCCAACATTCTTCTTATTTCATCATTTTCATGAGGAGAAATCTGATCTTCAATAAGCCTCCATAATGATTCTGGTGGATTGTAAGCTACCATGTCATCCATCTTGATATCAATAGTCTAAAAATGTTCTCACAAAACTTTTGATAACGTCGAATTCCAGTTCTTCTACATCTCTATGCTCATTAACAAATCTGAAAAATAGAGACGAAAATGATGATTTTAAGCAATTTAATATCAGTTTACAGAAATAAAGTTTTACCCCCTACTTTATAATTTCACCCGTTATGGCTATGATGAAAGACTAACGCTGCGCAGTTTGCAAAGAGAAAAAAAATGTGTTGGTACATCATTTTTTCTTTTATTTTCAAATTGTCAAGGGATTTTTAATCTACAGTCTATAGCACACAGGGCCTCAGTAGTCAGTTAGTTTATTGTCCCATCCAAGACAATTTCACTACGGTACCGTATTTCAGTTGTTTGTGACTTGGCGCTTAAATATTTACAAAGGAAAATGTAAGGGAACTTTACATCCAGGCATGCAGTTTAAAGTATTTTACACAAATCCCAGACTGAAAAAGTCTGACAACAGAACTTGAAAGAAAGGAAAATATTCTTTCTCAAGAAGATTTTAGAATAAGCTTATAGTTATAGGCCTAAATGCAACTAATAATAAGCTTATACAATAGATTTAGGCTACGGTATATGAGGTTGTATTTTTTGATTGATTAATTGTTGATTCATTCATTCATTCAATCTATGTATCTTTCCTTTTAACGCAGACTATTCACTATATAACACAAACTCAAAACAAAACAACAACATAGACAAACTACAACAAAGAGAAAGTGACCCCAAAAAAGGAGAACAACGTTAGTTTAAATTTAGTACAACTGTTTTATTCATGCTTGTAAAATATAAACTATATGGAATAAATTGAATAGACATAAAGATATGTTTGAAGAGAGCTAACAAACTATTTAATTCCTTTTTACTCACATCCAAAAAAAAGCGTCATTGGTTTCCATCCGCCATCTTGGATTTACCATTTCCGGTTAAAGGAACATTTCCAATCATATCTACGATTCATTTCAGTCAAAGATTCATGTTGATTCGTACCCAATGTTTTTCGAAAAGCAATGATAAGAAATTCCAGCTCGTGAAGAAAAAACATTTGAACTCCAAATGTCTGTATATGTGTAAATAAAGCTATCCATGGGGCCTACTATATTTGGAACTTAAAGTGTCCCTTTAATTTCAAGAACACCTTCGTTTCATCCACCTTAATGACAACATGCCCTTTCAACATTCTCCCTTTTTTTTTTAATAAATTAAAAATGTTATCTTTATGAACACAAAAACAATATTACAAGAAACTTGATTGAGAGAATATAGGCTTTTTTTTAGTATCTGGAATGTGTGATGAAAGGCAGCCTAATATTCTCAGAGGATGTGTCACTGTGACAAAAAAATTAAAGGCTAGGCTACTCTGAGGTTTTGGGGCAACAGACTACTAAAAGAATATTTTATAGGCCACTCTTACATTTTGTGATGAGAGACTATGTTTATCTTGTAGAACGCACATTGTTCAAGAATACCAAGTCAAATTATGTAAAGAAAAAAAACACTTATTGTATATTTTTTAATAAATGTATTTTATGTTTTCATAACCAGTCACATGAACAGCTCATTCACCAATCTAAATTCAATTCTAAATTTTTTTTATTTCCTGATAGCAATCCAAGATAAACAATGCTTAGCGCAAGGCAAGCAAAGATACAAGATCACGTAACTTGGTTGTCAAATCACATCACAAAAGTTCATCACTGATTTCTTCAAAAGCTGCGAATAAGATTAACTAGTACCAGTATTTTAAAACATAGGACTAGACTTACTCAAGAAATCATACAATGTTTGATATTAAATTATGAGTGAAATGATTAAATAAACTATGGTCCCAAATTTTGAAAGAGGATATAACATTTTTGACATGTTTCAAATTGGTCAACTTAATGATTAAGTGCTTATAATAAGCTTAAACAAATTTGTCTAAAAATGTATGTCATTTTTTCATTTAAGTTTTTGATTTAAATATTGAACTGCCATAGATCTAAATACCTTCATCATCTAGTAGGAAAATAAACTTTATTTTTAATAACATGCATTCCCTACCCTTAATCTTGATCAGAATATTGTTTACATTGATAAATAATATTGCACAGCAATGTAAATACATTATACATTTACACAATTGACGCAGACAGAGTTTAACATTTTACATATTCCATCTAGTATTAACAGTTTCAGTATTTTCCATCAGGTTTCAGGTCATAATATTTATAACATTTAACACTTTTCAACATTACAAAGAACACTTGAGATATTTTAAATACAGCTTTTAACAGCTTTAACTTTAAGATATATTATCACAATACAAATAGCATTTATCACTTCAAATAATCTTATTAACATTATAATTTTCAAAATAGCATTTAACACTTCAAATATTCCCAACATTTTAGATATATTATCACATTACAAATAGCTTTATTACTTCAGATTTTGTCAACATTATAGCATTTATTACTTCAGATAATATCCACATTACAAATAGCTTTTACACTTTAGATAATTTCAACATTACATATAGCATTTGAGATATTTTTCATATTACAAACAATATTTAGCTCTTGAAATATACTTGATATCCAAGGGAATGCATGTTTGATAAACAACAAAATATAACAATGTACACAGTACACTGCTGTCAGACAATAAATATATATTAGTGAGAATTTAAACAAGGAATTCTCTCTATCATAGCTCGGACAATACTTCCAGGTATAGTCTGATGTTCAGCTATTAATTGTTCTACTGCTTTCTGAACCTACAAAATATAAGAAATACATGATTAGTATAATATGAAAAGAAGTAAATAAATAGTATTACATGTATATCAAAGGTTATTTATTCTCAAATATACCAGGAATTGAACCATGAAATGAAAAAATTACACAAAAAACAGACATTTTATCATCCTCTTTAAATTTAGAGTCTGCTTTTGCATGCAGTTGCACATAATCTAAATCTACTAATTTGGGCCTTTGCCAAAATATTGCTGTGCCAAAATTATGCCACTGTGCTGAAATGAATATGAGCCCAATTGAAGTTGCAACTAAAAAATATGACAATGTGCCTAAAATAATGAACTTAGGTACTGTTTCTAAATAATACCTTGCGACTAATTGAGAGTGAGCTCATTTTATAAATTGCAGATCAAACCAATGCTTATAATACCTGATAAGATAATAATTCTGGAGTAATGCCTGGTTCAGGATAAATTGGTTTACCAAGATATGATCTGAAATAAATCTTTGTTCATTAATTGATGCTACCACGTCTTGGTCAAATGTACTATTTAATATGTTAGTTCAAAGTTTAACATTACGAGAGCGTAAATCATCTAATTTTACTAAGGGTTACAAAGTCATTGCAGATAATAATGCCTTGATTGGCTGCAATGTGGAGACAGAAACTGATATATAACATGCTTCAAATTCAACGTCACAGCGAGCGCCAAAGGCACGATCAGCAAATTTTTTAGAGGGTTCTGACATCAGTCGGCCAAAAATAGGGGGAGCTTGCGCCAGGAGATACGCCCCTGTAAATGAAAATACGATATTATGAGTAGATATATAAGAAGTTATTGCCAGATGCAGGATTTATCCTAGTACATACCTCATTTTGACTGGAAAGAAACCATAAATAGGGACTATAGGTAATCTCGTCCATTCATAAAACTTTCTGAGTAAAGCTAGAAAGAAATTGGAAAGAAGTTATTTAGAAAGTTTCACTTTTGTCCGGAATTTACAGTTCCATTTGGTAACCTACCGTAGTAAAAATCGTACTATGATCTTAATTTGCTTTGGAAGTCATTAGGTTCAAGATTGACTTCAATGATTTCCTTGTCCTCTAAGAGTTGATCAATGGTGTGTCTCAAAAATAAATTAGAGCTGAATTAAAGGATTGTTAGAGACATTGATAGCATAAATTTTCACCATTCCAACTGTCAGCCAAATGTCTGACAACAGAGCGTTTTATAAAGTTAATATTGAAAAATTGTAAATAATGATTGTAAGTTAAATTGCAAAAAACTGAAAATTTTCTAACTGTAAGGGTATAAATCCTCTTCAAGATCCCTATAAGGTTAAAAATCTACTCACAACGACCAAGACTAGGGGTACGGAATGCTTCACGACAATTCTGAGTAAACATCGGAACTATAGGCTGGAAAACAAATAAAACTATCTAAATCAGTAAGAACACACAATTCCTCTACCTAAATCTGGAGGTGCACAGACATCTTACTACTATCTCTATGTTACTAAGGTTTTGAAAATATATATCTTTTTTAACTAGAAAAGTATATCCTTTTCTAAAGCCTAGTGTTTTTGAACACTTTTGTTGTCAAAGTATATAATAGTTACCACATTTGCTTGAAGTGCAACTTTGGCAAACCCAACTCTATTGGCCCACATTATTCTATAGTATTCATCACCAAATAAAGCTTCCCTTACACCACCTTAAAGAACAAAATATACATACAAAGATTTGCCCAAAATATTCTATGATATAGAAGTCTTCAGAAGATCTAAAACTACACTAAAATCGCATAAACCTTTTAATTATGACAGTGAGCTGTGAACATTTTTACTGATTAGCACAGCTAAACAATTTCCTGTTTCTGTGACTAAGGGATGATTGGTCTAACAGATGTTGAATGAACTCCTTTAAAACTCTCCTGTGTTTCAAAAGTCAAAGAAATACATGTCTTTATAACATTGAAAACATGAACTCATAAAAATACAAACCGGGGGCAATTGATAACAAATTTCCTTCATTTAGAACATTCACACAACTCTGAACAGTTCCTGGAGTAACATTAAATACCTCCATTAACAAACGCCATCCTAAAAATAAAATAAATGGGTAGAAAATATAGAACTTGCAACAAGTCAATTTCTGTCCATTACCACTTTAACTATGATACTGAAAATAAAGTGAACTGCTTGTATCTATGTTTTGAGCCTTATATGCATAAAATATCTATACCACCTTCAGGTACCATTTGTTCAAATCGAATCTAATATGCTCAACATAGTTACATTAAGGTATTATTGTAAAGAGGTTTTCTAAATTACCTGGAACATGTAATAAAAAACGATCACCAACAATTGAGATTTGTCTCCCTTTTTCTAGTATACAAGTAGCTAGCACATAATAAAAGTCTATAGGAATAGCACCATGATAGTAAACTATGAGGGCAGGTCCTTCAGGAATATTATCTAATCCATGAACTTCAAATCCTGCAATAGAGAAAATAATATATTTTGATAATAATTTTGTTTTGAAGTATGGCTTCAATTACATTAAAGGGATTGTAAAGAGGTTTTCTAGCCTTTTTATGTGGACGAAGGACACTTCCAACATCTATTTCGTACATACAAAATATTCATTGGGTGCCCGTGGTTCCTGTTATTCCAGAAAGAAAAACAGGAAGTGACATCACAATCTTGGAAAAAATCGGACTGGATGATCAGGTACAGGGCATTATAAATACATGTTGTTACAACGATATCATATAAGTCATAGCAGGTGATATGATCCTCAATATTAAGTTACGCCACATTCATACCAGTCAACCAAGAGCAGATAGCATATATAGGTCACAAGATCCTGAGAAGTCTACACTAGCATTTTCACTAATTTAGAACTCTTTGGGTATTATACAGTTTCATTTTTGGAGGTAGGGCTATTGTCAATTTAGGCATGCTGTTAAGCATGTAATCTAAAGGCCTGGATGTATACATCTCATTAATATATTATGTCTTAAATCCATTAAAGATGTGCAACTTTCTCTAAATAAAAATGATGAAAGGAATAATTACCATGCCAAATTCGAGCTTGTCCTAACCATAATGCTGCTAATGTCTTTCTTGCACCATCCCAGAAGTCTCTGGCGTATGCCTCTTGTAAGCGTGATCGTTGACGATAAAGATATAAAAATAAGACAGAGGCATACAGGAATATTAGTATAATAAGTGGTAAGAGGAAAGATATAACAATGGGATAAACAACCCATAAAACCCAACTAAGATATTCTATATCAAGTTCTTCTAACATTATCCATACTATATTTAGATAATGTACTGTTGTATTCATCACACTGTTATTATTCCACCAAGATGTCATATTGCCAGATAAACCATACAGCCATGTAACTTCATCAAAGTGAAAATCCTTCATCTGGGCAACTATTCAACAGATGAACTATTGTCTGGAACAATTCCTGAAAGAACAATTGGTAAAAGTTAGCCTATACAAAAATAACCCTCTACTTAAAAACAAACTCAGTGAATAATGCTACTTCTATTGTTTTCAGAATAACTAAATAACCCCTTTAATATCCAGAGGAGGGGCTTCATGTAGGCCTACTGTTAGGTTATACAATAAAAATACGTAAAATAATGTCATAACAAGATCATGAAACTGATGTAGATCAGAAAATATTTCGGGCTACTGAAGAAGATGCAACGTCCAAAGCCAAGACCAAGTAGTAAAGTACCAATTAGTCCAGCATGGACTCTGTTTTGATTACATACTTTTCATTCCATCAATATACAGAGTCCAGCTTGGGATCGCCCAAACGACTGTAGGTAGGATTGTAATAGGTCGACCTTTGACCTCTTAGTTTCAACCAATCACAGCAAAGGAAATCAATGTGATCAATATTCAAAATGGCTGAACATTTTTTAATATTTTCTGACTACATGTGATTCGATGTATTTTATTATAAATAAATGTAACCAGGTGTTGGCATTGATGGACTTTAGTGTGGATATGTTGATTTATGCATCATGAAGTGCAAATTTGATTGATTTCAACGCACAGTAAGTTCACAATTTGACCATAAACCTTGTCACCGACTATCATTGCATAGTGGATGAAGTATACGGACAAGGTAAACCGTAGTAGACTAAGTACCAATCAGTAGCAGTAGGCCTACAGTTACATACCCACTCAAGAGCAGGTTTTTTAGGCTATCCAACAGTTACACAGTAGATCAAGTACAACAGTCAATGCCACTGCATTGAATCAAAATTCTCAGCATATCATTTACTTTAAAAGGCAATCTTAGTCTAGTAAAGATCAAAATAAGTTGTCATGTGTCATATAGTACCTCACACATGCCCCAGGCCATATAAAGACAAAATCACTTGTGAAAAGTTTTCAAGTTAGTGAATTTTCATGGACGGCTTTTCCTATCTCTGTCAGTGAAGAGTTTGTTTGATTACTCCCCTTTATCAAATATAATCCGAGTCACAAACTTATCGAGATTATGTTTACTTACCCTATATCTTCTTCATATAAACTCATAGGCGTACGAGCCAGGGGGGCAGGGGGGGCAAATTAGCATTAGTTGTCGGGCATATTGGTTTTGCCCCCCCGCTCAACAAACGCCCCGTACGCCTATGTATAAACTATTCGATTCTGCTTAAGTGGAAATCGACCTGAGGCATTTTTCAACCCAGTTGATGCGTATCTCGAGGAGGGAATCAAGGCAGAAACGTTGTTTGTTTTAATAGACTCAATGAAAATCTCTCTGTCAGAAGGTGGACTACATTTATAAACTGAATATGGTTTTTGATTGATATACCGGTAAGCAGATAATGTGTGTCTTTTATGTCCATGATACAAATGGTAAAAATATAAATGGTCGGAAGTAAAACTTCCATTTATTAAATAAGCTTCAATTATAGCATCAATTCATTTTTATACGCCCTCATCTCTCTATGAGGACGTATATTGTAGTCACCCCTGTCCGTCCGTCCGTCCGTCGGTCCGTCATGCCGTCCGTCCGTCGGTCCGTCCGTCAACATTTGCTCGTAAACGCTCTAAAAACTAGAGTTTTTGACGGAATCAAATGAAATTTGATATGTGTATACATATTCATAAAACGAAGATCAAGTTCGAATTTGAGCTTTTTTCGATCTTTAAAAGCAGAGTTATTGCCCTTGCCTCAAATCTGTCGGTCCGTCCATCAACATTTCCTTGTAAACGCTCTAAAAACTAGAGTTTTTGACGGAATCAAATGAAATTTAATATGTGTATATATGATCAGAAAACAAAGATCAAGTTCGAATTTGAGCTATTTTCGATTGTTACAAGCAGAGTTATTGCCCTTGCCCCAAATCTTAAATATGCTATTACTCTCTTAGTTTTCAACCGATTTTGATGAAACTTAAAATGGATGTTATTGGAGCTAAATCGAAAGGTTTGAGAAAGTTTTGTTTTCTCCTGATTAAATTTTTTCCTTTTTCGACTTTTTCGTTAGGCGTATATGGCCGTGGTCCACTATCTTCTTTTTATGTCATTGGGTAAAGGAGTATATACAAGCAATCTAATTAAAATTGGATTACATTTCGTTTCGGTTATTTTTTGAGTGTCGACTCCATGTAATCTAATTTAAAAGGCGAGCATCTTCTGGTGACGAATAATCTATTTATAGCACGTGACACACCTCCGCCAATCAGAACAACGTTTATATTTGAATATTTTGTATTACGTCATAATTTGAACTGCTGTGTCGCTTTACTTTCTGTTTTTTCTTCCCACAATGCATAGACCCGCGATCTTAAAGGTAGGTTTTGATTGGCTGAATTTTCGTCATCAGAAGAGCTCGCCTTATATAAGTGGTTAGATTACATGGAGTCGACACTCAAAAACGAACGTTAACTTGTCATCTACCAACCAACCAACCATGGAGTCGACACTCAAAAACGAAATGTAATCAAATTTTAATTAGATTGATATTCAAGAGACCTCATGTTAAATCTTTTGACCCTTTATTTGAAAATTTTAATGTAAAATAGATTTTATTCAGTAAAGGGCCTACCCGAAATCCGAAATGCGGATAGATTTAAAAGCAACGTTTAAAATATATCGACTGTATAAGATAGAATAATTGTGATATAGAAACAGACTGGAACAGAGTTCAGTTATTCGGACTAATCAAGTTAAAGCACTATCTCTATCTTCGAAGAATACGACTTATTACGCAATGTCTTTGTAGAGATCCAGTCTTATTTGATAATAAACTTTGACTTTCTTCAATCGATGTGTTATCTATATCCTCTGATTTCCCTAAACATCGTGATAGTCGAAAACCAGGTAAACCATAGAGAAAACAGTTGTAAAATCCTTGTAATGGGTTCATAATAGCCTGAAATATCAAAAAAAAAACATTTATTATTGAAGCACAATTTGATTAATATTATTAAGCTGCATTCGTACTATAAAATATTGATGATATAACTTTGGTTCCCATGAGGATCCTTAAATCTCTCATCTAGTTCTTGGCCAAATCTCATGGTATTGATTTTTCCCGGATTATTCGTACCAATTTACAGCAACTGGAATTCTGAGTGATGATGACTTAGGTCATCTGACTTCTACACCCTGATCGAAAACCGAAAATATTATTTCACAGCCGCATATTCATCTCTAACTGCATTTGATGGAAGCCATTGTTTTGCAGAGAATTCCCGAATGGTTGTCTAAAGTTCAATTCCAGCTACATCATTCTCCATTACAGGTCAACAACAACTACGCGGATTATCAAACTGGAAAGGTATACCAACATTGAAAAAGCAATATGTAGACATTGATATTAGATATAGATATATTATAACAAACCTCTGCGATGAGCAATGGAAAGATCCACTGATATGTTTGTATAGGTGATGAGTTTGTACCATAATAATAGAGAATAACTTGTGTGAAGCTTTCAGTAATGTTAGGAAACCAACTGCAAAACATAAAATGTACGTACATGTAAAAAAACGCAGCTGCCATCCTGGTATGTACTAGAAAAGTAAAGTATGAGAGACAAGAATTGTAAAAAAAAGTGGCATTATTGATACGTGCCCTTGTTTAAGAAGAATTTTAAGAAATAGGGCCTACAGATGCGAAGTGCAACACAAGCTAAACTGTGGCTATTTGCCACGCCGTGGAATATAGCAACTGTCGTGAATATACTACATGTCAGTTATACTTACCAAAGAAAATATAATATAACTATGAGAATAAATCTAACTGTTAATTTTCTAATAAAATTCCGTTCCCGAGAGGAAAAAGTTGCTGTTTGCCTCGTTATACTCTTCTTTACTGAAAGAAAATAACAATGCAATCTTCTGAATATACAAGGTTTCATTTCCGAACTTTTAATCTAAAAAAAAATTGTCGCCGTTCCAATGATACACGAGTTTCTCTGATGATACTGACAACAGAAAATCCTGGTTTATCCATGACACAGCTAAAGATTTTATTATACCTGGCACTCACCTAAAGATCTGGCTTTGAACAACAGAACTGGATTGAAGACCATCACTAATATTATTGGAAAGTATACAATAAGATATCTTATATGTATTCTGGAATCATGTGGACACCTAGATGAGAGAAATTTGTAGATTTTCAAATTATCACGGGTTCATTTCGTATACTTTGGCATGGCTCAAATGACGCAATGTACGGTTCTTGAAGTTGGTTAAGCTCTGTTGAATACGGATCCACTCCACTCCGTTTGATAACTCAAAATAACTCGGACGTGTCATTTCCCTATTAAGAAGCATTATACCAACCTCTGAGGAAATTCTGTTTCATAATAAACAGCCACAGTGCTACCAGCAATAAACAGGAATGGCAATACCCAACAAATTATCATATACAAAGCAGTGGGCCTGAAAAAAAATTTTAACACACGAATATAACATTAAAATGTGAAATTGTAAGAATTTGTTTCCAATAATGACAATACAATAGTAATATCAAAGAAAAAATCTGGACAGAAGTATGTATGTTAAAATTACCTGTTTTTAGATGCTTGAGATTCAACAATAGCACAACGCTGTCGCTTGAGAACATCGGCAGAATATGACAGCGTCAAAAGAGCACCGACCATAAAACTATAATCAGTTATTCCCTGTAAAAAAAAAAACATAACAATTGAATGCTACAAATTATTGTTATGGATTGTAATGTTCTTTGTTCCAACAAAAATATAACTAAATACTCAGACAACAGTCTGAAAAGGGTGGTGATATCTAACAAATTGCAAAAGCAGAAAGAGAAGGATTGAATGGAGATGGCTTCCATGCATCCTATCATTATATTGCGACTTTTTCTTTTATTTACGACTCTTGATGCAACCAGAACAGTTATAATTAATATAATGATGAAATTTAACAACAATTTTCTAAGTGAAATAATGATAAAGATCCGTACAAGCGAAACAATTCCGTTAACCAAAACCAAAGCATGACAAAATCGAGAGCATTAATTGTATAATGGACTCCTCAAACGAGAAGTACCATCAGCATATGCCTACCTCTAGAACAGTACCAATTATCATTGTTTTTTGACAAACTGACGGGCTCAGTTCCATATCATGCTCACAGATTGAAGACATGTTGTAATTTTCTGTTAAAGCACAATATTCTTTAGGTGGCTTGGTTAAGAGTAAGGCTGTTGATCGAATTACCACTCCTGAAAATAAAAACGACTCGTAATTTAAAGAGACTGTGACGTATATGGACAGTTTTTATAGAAAAGAAAGTGAAAGTTCTAGTTTAAGGTATATTAAGTGAGGGAATTATGCGATATTGGACAATTCAGGTTTTTCTGGATATTATTTACATATTTTTAAATTCAATTACTAAATCAACCCCAGATAATGTCGACTGTTCCCTAATTGTTAAATGATAACCATTGTCACGTAATAAAAACGACACAGAC
The DNA here is from genome assembly GCA_029955415.1 of Lottia scabra. NCBI lineage: Eukaryota > Metazoa > Mollusca > Gastropoda > Lottiidae > Lottia > Lottia scabra. The sequence goes on along the minus strand of JARJEI010000002.1, from coordinate 15,627,692 downwards.
ATGATATGATTACAATTATCAATTGTACACTTACCAACGGATGATATGATATTTGCAATAGCTAAACTAATAACGATAGCGGGATTAACCAGGGATCTCCTCTCTTCCCCACCTTCTAAACGTCGTGAACTGATAATCCATGTTATCAACTGAACAACTGAACCTGTAAATCCTAAACCTGCTGCAGCTAAACATACAATAGAAAATATTTGTCTGTAGTTAGCATGGTTTTGTGGAACGTATGTAGGTAATTCCAAATCCGAAACACAGTAAACTGATGCAGCATGAAACGAGGCCATTATTTTAGTCGATAATAACTATATACATGATTAATCAAATCTAATTATGCTTCTATCATAATTAACTGATATCTGGTTCTCGGTATAAACATAGCTTTGACCCCGTGATGATGATTTACAATATGTCCAATGTAATTTGAAATCTATACTTATTACACGTGATAAAGATAATGTTATCATTTTCCTTGTCCATCCTTCCCTGTTTCGGTAAGATATTAGTATCAATAGGTCATTGCACCATAATGTAATCTCAAATATTGTATGTTGATTGGCATACAAATCAAATGCACGTTTTCGGGTTTTTTTAAATTTATCAGATTTGATAAAAAGTTATAGAAGTTGTCTAATCTGTGTATGATTGTAAGGGACACAGTAAACTATTTTAGCCTTCCAGATTTCCTATCTGATATCTGATATACCCATTTAGGTAGATGACAGGGTAACGTTAACGTTTCCTTCCAGCTGTTGTTGATATCGCAAACTTGGTAATTATTGGTAGTCGGTAATCGCTCAAAATACCATTGTGTGGTTGATAACGTCACAAACTTTGCATAGCGTTGTCTAATTTATCATTCGGACTAGGTACTTGAAACATTTCACGATAATAAGAGTATACGCATTTAAATGTTTTGTAACCTTTAAGATAAAGATCCTCTCGTGGTTTATCAAAAATCATGAACTACATTTTTATTTATTTATATATTGTTTTTATTTATCTGTTTTACATGAGTTCAGGTTTCTTTCTAGATCTGCATATTTTGAGTTTAAGAAATTTAAAAAAAAATCTTTTACGGCGCAAAAGGAAATCTGCTCACTTCTAGAACCTGATTCATATTGAAATATTTACTGATATACTGCATCAAATGAAAAGTTCATTAGTTACTACCATATTGCCAATGAGATACCATGGATTTCGAGATTAGTTTTACGGTTGGGATCGTTCGTGCTTGGATTTTGTTATTATTACGGTACATGTAATATTGTACCTACTCAGACCTATTTCAGACATCTCAATAAGCTTCTATAGCACTGAGATGAGAATGTTAGGTATTCATTCATATTACATTAATCCATCACTATATTAGCCTATATAGGTCACCATACCTAGGAATTACTTCCGGTACAAATTTTATTAGACATAAAGACAAAAGCTTTTCATCAGATACATTTAGCCTAAAAATCGTTTGTTTGCTAAGTAATTTTCAATGCTATGTCTAAGAAGACTATTGATGTAAGTATCACGGATCAATATCAAATTTGTAAGGAGAATCGGTGGCAATCACAGAACGTCTTTCTGTCAACTAAACAATGTATGGCGGCCTATACGTGCAATGAATATGGTTGGTACATGGCAAGTTAACGTTCGCTTCCGTATGTTGATGATAAGTCTAACACTTATACTCAGTGGCGGACCCAGGGGGGGGGGGGGGGGCGTAGAGGGCGTACGCCCCCCCTTTAATATGTCTTTTTTTTTTTTTTTTTAAAGAATGTGGAGATTACGACATCAAAAATGTCTAACCTATTAACGTTTACTGTAAAACATACATGGTCCACGTCAGAAACCGTTAAATTAGTACAATTTATACTTATTCTATGTTTTTAAGCCAAACAAAGGGTCAAAAAAAATTTTCGCCTCGCTGCGGGCCAAAATTACCATCTACGCCCCCCCTTTCCAAAATCCTGGATCCGCCCCTGATACTGTAGGTGTTTTAATACTACCTTAACCTCAATATGATTCAAATTAAAGGGGAACAATCGACATTTTCAGGGGTCAATATACATGTATGGTACCGGTATATAATCTTCAGATCTGCACGAAAGAAGTCTTAAAATCTCTACAAAAACATGTATAGACCTATTTTAAACTACTAATTTCTCTTCGTATTTTTTATATGTGTGTTTTCCATAAATGTCTCACTAAAAGACAGTTCGTACTTTTGTTTTAAAATTTTAATAACAATAACATGAGGCCTTCGGAATTTCATACTCAAATTTGCATGGTGTGGCTGTGCTCTAATCAATACTTTTCTTAGACAAAGATAAGTAGTGCACGAGCATCTTTAGAATACTATCTGTATTTGTACACTCTTTTTTCCTACACATTGAAGTTGATATTATTAAATAACGTCCTTCATATACGGAATTTGCGTTGATAAAAGTTGGAATTTAAGCGTTCTGAACCTCATTGTCGATTAAGAGCTTAATATTAACTTATCATATCATATATTTTCAGATATAAGATTGACATTTATGGGTGGCAACGTAACGTGAATAATCTCATGATGTCAAACGCTATTTCATCACCAAAAAGAAACTTTTATCGTCGACCTCTACCTGATACATGTATTGCTTTCGCTTCTGATAAAGGAAAGGAACTATTTAAGGAATCGTTGTTGGCTAACAATTTAGTTTGTTATTTTAAACTAGCTTCACAATTCAGAACACAAGATGAACCCGCTTTCTGTGGTTTATCAACGCTGGTAATGGTGTTAAACGCACTGGAAATCGATCCGGGGCTAATATGGAAGGGTCCTTGGAGATGGTATCACGAAAATATGTTAGACTGTTGTACACCACTTCAAATAGTTGAACAAAATGGCATCAATTTTCACCAGTTCATATGTATAGCTTCATGTAACAATTTAAATGTGATTTCCACCCGCATTGAAGAGCATGTGGATATTGAGAAATTCAGAAGTATTGTCAAACATTATACGCAACAAGACGAAAGCTTTCTGGTAGCATCATATTCTAGAGCCGTATTAGGACAAACTGGTGATGGTCACTTTTCACCAATAGGCGGATACCATCCAAAACGTGATATGTTACTATTATTAGATACAGCCCGATTCAAATACCCACCTCATTGGATACCACTGGAGTTGTTTTTTTCAGCTATGAAAGCTCATGACAAAGAAACTGGTATGTTATGCTTTACAGTTGATACGCTCTATGAATAATATAATTACTTATGATGGGAAAATTATATCTCATCTGTCAAGCATTGATAGTCCGAAAAAATTGAGCTCAATTTCAGTTACCTGTTTTAGTTTTAAGAATTAAATTCCATTTTTAGCTCTTCTGTTATTTGAAAGAAACCTATGGCTATATCAAAATCCTCACGTGCTAATTGTAGGGGTAACGTGACGTCATCGGTCCAAACGATCTTTTTAAGTTTTCTGCATTATTACTATATTATGCTCTCTATCACATTATATTATGGTGTAATTTGTTATATTTTAGGTCAACCAAGAGGTTATATGATACTCAGTAAACAGAAAGAGAGAAGACCAATGGTGTTGATACGAGTATCAGATATACTCAGTGTAACTTTACCAACATCATTACCAGACGATCTTGACCAATTCCTGAAATCCTGGAAGCGAGCCCTTAGTTCACCGACCAACCTTGTGTCCTTTGTTGATGAAAAGGTTTTACTCCAAACAGTTTTAAAGCATCTCATTAAATCAGTTGAGGTTCTTCAACCAAAGCATCATTTACTATCGCTGTTACCATTAGACAGTGAAAACACTATTATCGTGTGTAAACTTCTCAAGGAATTGGAATCTCTAACCATATTCTCTTTTCTCTCTGGATCTATATCTATCACAGATCGCGAATCATTATTGAAATTTTTCTCTTTTCCATCAAATATTGAGGATTATGGTAATCTTGCAGACAAGAAGTTGGAATACATGCTGTCATTACTCATATTAGCTTGGCCATATTCGTGTGCCATGTGCCTCAGTGATACAAATGTTGGTTGTTTAGCAGGAGATATGATCAAATACGTGAACCAAGTTTGTGCCAACAATGTTGAACACTTGAAGAATGAAATAATGTTTTTAAATTCCCAGTTAGATACAATTATCAATTTCAACGAGGATAGAGACAAATCAAAGAAATGTTGCCATAAGTCATGCAAGAGATCTAAATCCCAATCGACCTCATAAATCTTATTAAAATTAGATCAAGATCAAAATAGTCATTAAAGTACGTGTAATTTAAATTTGAGTAAGAATTTTAGACGTTTTTAATGTCTATTAGTATTAACCCCACCTATGAATCTTCCTTTGAGTCATTACGTTATATTTAACGATGTATAATAAGATCCTGGGTTTTCAACTGGTGTCCCCAATGCATGAGGAAATAACCATGTCCCCTGAATTGTCCGCGGAAGCTTGATAAAGACACTGCATTTTGATTTTGTTACTGTTACTGTCAGTGGACATTACATGCATATCCACCAAGAAATGGTCTAGAAGCTTTAGAGCTTAAAAACCATCAGTAAAGAGCACACAATTAAAATATTTTTAGACCTATATATAGATAAGTTTGTGTCCTCAGGATGTACAAATGTCCCCAGTCTAGGACATGTCCCCAAGTTGAAAACCCAGGTATTAGATCCATGGCCATATGAATCTTCTTTTGAACCATTACATCGTATTTAACGATGTCTATGAAATCCATGGCCCCATAATTCCTCTATTTGTCGTATTAAACGTTATCTATTGGACCAAATATTGTCAAGAACCTTTTTTGGGTCATTTCATAATATGTAACGATGTATTAAACCCATATCCTAACGAATCTTTATTTTTTGGATCTTCTTTTTGGAACATCACATCGTATTTTATGATGTCTTTGGAGACCTTCTCCCATGAATTATATTTTTTTTTATTAGTCTCTATCCCGATATATCTGTACCTGACTAGTTTCTCTAACGTGATATTTGGATGGTAGGCTATGTCTGAACCAGTAGGGCCAGACATTTAATGTGTCTCTTTTGAGTTCCTGCGATCAAGTTTTGGGTTTCTAGTTTAAAATACAAATTTTTCATAATATCGGGTATTTCTACAACGCTGAGCCAATTATGAGTACATTACGATGTTACCTAAAGCTGTGTGACGGTACATCTGCCCCACACGATAGATACCACAATGAAGTCAACAAAGTGCAAATGCGCAATGGATTCCATATTAATTTTTTTAAGAAAACATGTTTAGGGAATTCCATTACCATATTTTGATTACTCTTATTTATATTAAGAGCTATGGAATTCAATTTATATTCCAAAAATGACTTCCTGATAATTAATGACGCAAAGTCGCAAACATACATTTGGGTTTTTCCTCCATGCATGTGTCAAACCTTTCAAAAAATGCTACACAAAAAGAAAATGATTTGTTACCATACGTGTGTACATGTAATCCTAAAATACCATACAAAGAATTCGTGCCCATTGGATATTGTTTGCATATAAGGTCTATTTTTATGTCCTCTGAAAATCATGTCTGGCCAAGGACCTCTGGGCCCTTTGAGTTAAATATATTATGATCAACATAACTTATTATGTTTTTTACCTACACTCGAAAATAGTTCGAAATTATATTATCATTAAATGTTGCACAAAGTTCTTGACGTATAATAGTAAAATGACGCGTGCACCATAATAGGACCACTACATCCTGCTTGATTTGACCGGCCCTTTATTGAATATATTGAAAAAAAATATACATAGTCATTCATTATAATGTAGTTTACAATATAAAGGAATAAAAACATAGGGTAATTTGCATTGTATGTATTATTAGAAATGTGTGATCAAACGATATTTACGCCAGAAAGAGAGAAAAGGTACCCATTTAGTGCATGCACATGAACACAAATATATCACGAACAGGTCAACATTTGAATGGTGACATATTCTTTTCATACTACGCACCTAGTATTGGGCATTACTTCCTTTCAGCTGCCATTTGGGGATTAACATATCTAGTATTTCCATACATATACAATGATTAGTAATATGAAATCAACAAATGTTTAGGACAGACAAGGGCGTAGATTTTTCTAAAAAATTTTGGGGAACGTTCAAAGATGGTTTGTTGAGACCAAGTACATCGCAAAGCGCCACAGTCGAGAGTCCGAACACAAGGCTCTTCCCCTAGACTTTAAAGAATAAATTGAAATAGCCCGCGATTTGGTGCATTCTGAACTATTTCGTGATTAGATGTTAGTCCCAATCTGTTTTTCATTTTATTCTTCAAAAAAAAAAGGTCCTTATCAATAAAATTATGTGCCTTGTAAATTGCAATAACTACACTAAATTTCGTCAATTCTGGTGAAAAACTGTGGCTTCAATGCGCTCTTTAACAATTGACGCATTTCAACTGAGTGAAATCGGAAAAGTTTGGCAAATTCAAAATTTTAAAGATCTTAATAATTGCAATTTTCGCTGAATTCAATTCTTCTATTGCGCTCACAAATTTTGAATATTGTATTCTTTTTCTCTACGTCAGAAAACCTGGGTAAGTGGGTGGAAGAGGGGGGATGGCATGATAGCCTGTGTCACCCCCACCATCAAGGTCCGGAAATTTTACAATTTATAGTCGAAAGACAGGATTATCATTTGTTCGTTTAGTGGGCACCCTTTAGATGACTGGCAAATTCAGTAGGCCTACATACAAGAGGGTGCCTTTCTTTCTATAATATTTCAGGGAGCTATAAAGATACGGTATAACCAGTACAAGTGAACCTTTTTCATGCCGCTAAACTCGGCACTCAAATTCGAAACCGAGTAAACCATTACTTTTCTGAAATGAATATATACATACATCTTATTTTTATACCAGAAAACTGATATTGGCATTATTGGCATTATTGGCTGTAAAGTTGCTTGTAATTTGATCTGAGATTACAATTCATTTTCTTGGGTAATCGTCATAATATCACATACATGTAGTGTGGCGTTTTACATATCGGTGGTGGATTGAGGAAGTTTTGATAATAAATACTATTCTTTGCTTTTTTGTTGAGAATGAAGGGTGTGGAAAAATCGAAATAATCGCTTACACAATGTAAATATAAGGCTGTATTCACCTGTGATTTCGTGCTGATATCTTCTATTAATAGAATCTGGGGTTGTTTTTTTTTTTTTTTTTTTTTTTTTGCATATTGCAATCCCTTAAAATGGACCAGGATGTATCTATATATAAATGTCTTTTGATTGGTCTTTCTTGCGAAGCTCATTATACAAAATATTCCCCACCTCCAGGTTTGAGCCTCTATAAAAGAAAATTAATTTGCTCGAAGTTTCAAACTAAGTGAATAGTAAGATTGTAAGTTTATTTCTACCAATCTGAAGAACTCAAGATGTTGAAGGAGTTCATGATTTTATGTTTTGTTGGATGCGTCTCGGCGACTCTGATAAGGGACGACTATCTAGGAAGATTCAAGAGAGATGACGACAAATCGCTTACGATGAAGAGCTATTTAATCAGTTCATTTGTACAGAACCATTTTGCTACTGTGAGATATACCAGTCATGTTGTAAATGAACACTTTGAAACTGTTAATTCAACGTTTGTGATAGCAATCCCTGAAAATACATTTATATCAAAATTTAGTGTAATTATTGATGGTGAGACATATTCTGGCGAAACAGTTTTGAATAGAAACATAACAACCGACAACGGAACCAATGCTAAATTGACAGCAAAGGTCAGACAGAGGTATGGTACAAAACCAAAGGACCAAAATGATAGGAACGTTTTCGAAATGGAATTGACACTGGCAGCTCGTAAAGAGACAACTCTCACGGTGACATATTATGAACGATTAACGATTAAAAATTCACATTACAAACAAAGACTTATTGTAGAGCCCGGTCAAGTAGTAGAAACTTTTGTGGTGAACGCCATCTTTGCGGAAGACCAAGGTTTTAAAACATTTTCATATACGTTACCAAAGTCAACTTCTGTTGTGCCAACTTTATTAGAGTCACCAACCAAAAGAAGTCTTCTCTATCAACTAACCAAGGATGAACAGCAATCATTTTCAAGCGACGGAATAGTAGGAGAGTTAATCATGATTTATGATCTCAAGTCAACTCAGGGTGCTGGTATGGTTGATGTCCAAGATGATTACTTTGTTCATTATTTTACACCAAGTGGACTTAAACCAATTGACAAGAACATTTATTTTGTATTAGACACCAGTGGATCTATGAGTGGTACCAAAATCAAGCAGCTTCGTGAATCCATGTTGACTATCTTGGACAACCTAAATCCTAATGATAATTTCAATATCTTGAGATTTTCAAGTGACACTTCCACACTGTTTAGTAGTCCTGTTGTGGCGAATCCAAGTTACATCGAGGAGGCAAAGATCTTAGTAAGAGATAATCTTACTGCCGGCGGGGGCACAAATATTAATGATGCCATTCTTGAAGCTATCACATCACTGAAATCTCTTCAAGATGGGAGTACGCGTGCAAAGGTACTATTTTTTCTTACCGATGGAAAGGCATCATCAGGTGTAACTAATAGAAAAACAATACTGCAAAACGTTGAGAGAGCGAATAACTGCTCTGTATCTATCTATTGTTTAGGATTTGGTAATAACGCTGACAATATGTTTTTAAAGGACCTCGCATCCCAAAATTGTGGACTCTTTTCAAGTATACCTGAAAATTCCGACGCAACAAATGGGCTTATAGATGCTTACATGGAGATAAAGGATCCTCTTTTACTGGATGTTTTCATCAGCTACGACAGTAATTATGTGAAATTGGATTCAACTTCTGAAAACAAATTCTATCAATATTTTGACGGATCTGAGATAATTGTTACTGGAAGATTGCAGAGAGCTGGAATTCTTCCTCCTGAGGCAGTTTTAGTTCAGGGAATTTCAAAAGATGGAAATTTGAATTTCACAATGAAGAAGGAAGCCGTCGTCGTCAAACCAAAGGATATAGAACAAAATGATAATGAGGTATACGAAGAGACTTTAAAGATAGTGGACCTACTAGATCTGTACTCTCAAACATATGACAGGTACCTTGCAGCCGAAATCGAGAAAATTGCTTTGAAGTACAATTTGGTTACTCCTTTAACGTCCTATGTACTTACAGTTGCAGAAACAGGAACGGTAAATGGGGCTACGTCTCACAGCTGTTTGAGTGTATCAACCAAAGCATCCTTCTTATTTTCAGCATTCTCTATTAGATTTTTTTACATTTGAAATAACTTTGGACCTACGTACTTTATTACAGTTTTATTGTCTTTTTGGATTTTTTTCTGTTCGGGGTTGCGGTTGTGGGAGAGGGGATTTTTTTATGTGAACTAGAAGTGATATCGCTTTAAATAATTGGGGTAGTATAACATAAAAAAATATTATTCGGCAGATTCATACGGTAGTAAGAACTTTCTATTAACTGTCTATCACATATTACTAAAAAAACTAAGTATCGCTTTTTAAGTTTCGAACGGTCAATAGCTTTTCTTTAAATTCATATTCTGGTTATCAACTGGGGGGAGCTTTTGTTGTTAAAATATTTTGATGTTATCTTGTTTTAAATTATATCTATGCATAAATAATTGTTCAATGAACCGCCTTGTTTATATATCATCCTTGGCGAAAAATTGGCTCTCCTTATATAACCTCAGGTTTTATCTGACTACTCCTTATACAGCCATCGAATGCAAAAGGTCTGTTGGAAAGGGATTGGAAGGGTTCTTTTCAACAGCAAAAAGAGGAGATCTTGTTTTCCAACGAGTCTCATTGCAATGAAGAAATTATCTCCAATTCCAAGGCAGAGCTGCGTACGTGGGCACAACTGAGCGTTCTTGCGTCCTCCTAATATATATATAGGGGCATTTCATATGATGTCATTGAAATGGATGGTTGGGAGACATTGCTCTCCTTTAAACGTATACATCCCACCACCCGCATTGCTACTCTTTTCTGGGATGGCTACAAATAGATTAACATCTGGTCAACATCAATTAAATATGCACAAATGATATATTGAACAGACAGTAAAATAAACATATTTTTTTCACTGGAATTTGAATCTGGGGAACCAGAAGGGAACAACTTGGGAGTTTTGTGATTAGTAACGTCATAGTTTTAGTAGTCTGTGTCTCCCAGAATGATATTCCTATCTACGAAGAAGCTGTAAGTAGACAAACAGGGACTGGATGATAGAAGCTAAGTTTTATTGGAATTACCGCAACCACCACGTTCCTTCAGCAACATTAGACATTGGCATTGAAAAGAAAGTCGTTGCTAAAGGAACATGCGCAACCACAGACCACAGCTCTCAGTATGAGCAATACGTTAAAATGTGTCAGAAATTTCTTTACACTTGAAGTTTTGATACTGTTTATTGTCAGTAAATTAGGAGAAACTATAAAATAAATTTATTTATGACATTCATAACATAAACCTCAGAGTGCACATCGCCTTTAAACAATGTAATAAACAACACAAAATAAAAATAAACACAAGTATATTTTCAAAATAAATAATAACACAACTTTAAATGCTCACACAAAAAAACCTTTGAAAATAACATATTACCCAATGATGTACATTCTTACAGTTATGACAACTATATCCTTGTAGAACAATAACATAATACGTGTATTATTTCAAGTAAAATTGTCACCAAAATGTATTCTCAATCAACTGTTCTAGCTTAAATTCAGCTATTTCATTTTATATTTAATAAAAATAATAGAACTTTAGAACAAAATACTGCCTTTTTTTACAGCCCTTATTAAAATTCTAGCATGCAGTTGCAAGAAATATCCAATGGCTTTTGTAAGAGTAATATCATAAAAAGAAACCTAGTTACAAGTTTAAATTGATTTAATAGGAAAAGAAGGAGTCCTGTTGATTTTTAGAAATCTGTCAAAAACATTTAAGAATTGATGAAAAATGCAGAAAATCTAAAACAATAGAATAGGTGTTAAAGGGATAAAGCGTATTTCTAAACTATGTATGTGTATCAGGGACACTGATAGCATCAATTTGCACCATTCCAATTTCCATTCCAACGTCTGTGGTTCTGGCAATTCCACTATAACTACAACTGTTTTATGACGTCACTACCAGGGGGGAGGGGGGACATGATAGCCTGTGTCACCTACCCCCCCCCCCCCAATCTAAGTCCGGAAATTTTACAATTTATAGTCGAAAGACAGGATTATAATTTTTTCGTTTAGTGGGCACCCTTTAGATGACGGTATAACCAGTATACAACTGAAACGCTCTCACGCAGTTATACTCTGCACTAGAATTTGAAAAATCAAAAGAAAGGGCAAATTCGAAACCGAGTAAACCATTACTTGTCTGAAATGAATTTTATATACCAGAAAACTGATGCAAGTATTAGCTGTAAAGTTGCTTATTATTTGATCTGAGATTACAATTCATTTTCTTGGGTAATCGTCACAATATCACATACATGTTAGTGTGGCGTTTTACATCAGCGGTGGATTGAGGAAGTTATGATAATGTAAATACTATTCTTTGCTTTTTTGTTGAGAATGAAGGGTGTGGAAAAATTGCTTACACAGTGTAAATATAAGGCTGTATTCACCTGTGATTTCGTGATGATATCTTCTATTAATAGAATCTGGGGGTTGTTTATTTTTTTTTTCAACAATGCAATCCCTTAAAATGGACCAGGATGTATCTATATATAACTGTCTTTCTTGCGAAGCTCATTATACAAAATATTCCCCACCTCCAGGTTTGTGCCTCTATAAAAGAAAATTAATTTGCTCGAAGTTTCAAACTAAGTGAATAGTAAGATTGTAAGTTTATTTATACCAATCTGAAGAACTCAAGATGTTGAAGGAGTTCATAATTTTATGTTTTGTTGGATGCGTCTCGGCGACTCTGATAAGGGACGACTATCTAGGAAGATTCAAGAGAGATGACGACAAATCGCTTATGATGAAGAGCTATTTAATCAGTTCATTTGTACAGAACCATTTTGCTACTGTGAGATATACCAGTCATGTTGTAAATGAACACTTTGAAACTGTTAATTCAACGTTTGTGATATCAATCCCTGAAAATACATTTATATCAAAATTAAGTGTAATTATTGATGGTGAGACATATTCTGGCGAAACAGTTTTGAATAGAAACATAACAACCGACAACGGAACCAATGCTAAATTGACAGCAAAGGTCAGACAGAGGTTTGGTACAAAACCAAAGGACCAAAATGAAAGGAACGTTTTCGAAATGGAATTGACACTGGCAGCTCGTAAAGAGACAACTTTCACGGTGACATATTATGAACGATTAACGATTAAAAACTCACATTACAAACAAAGACTTATTGTAGAGCCCGGCCAAGTAGTAGAAACTTTTGTGGTGAACGCCATATTTGCGGAAGACCAAGGTTTTAAAACATTTTCATATACGTTACCAAAGTCTTATAACTCAACTTCTGTCGTGCCAACTTTATTAGAGTCACCAACCAAAAGAAGTCTTCTCTATCAACTAACCAAGGATGAACAGCAATCATTTTCAATCGACGGAATAGTAGGAGAGCTAATCATGAAGTATGATCTCAAGTCAACTCAGGGTGCTGGTATGGTTGATGTCCAAGATGATTACTTTGTTCATTATTTTACACCAAGTGGACTGAAACCAATTGACAAGAACATTTATTTTGTGTTAGACACCAGTGGATCTATGAGTGGTACCAAAATCAAGCAGCTTCGTGAATCCATGTTGACTATCTTGGACAACCTCAATCCTAATGATAATTTCAATATCTTGAGATTTTCAAGTGGCACTTCCACACTGTTTAGAAATCCAGTTGTGGCAAATCCAAGTAACATCCAACAGGCTAAGGTCTTAGTAGATGAAACTCTTAAAGCCAATGGAGGAACAGCTATAAATAAAGCTGTTCTTGAAGCTATTACATCACTGAAGTCTCTACCAGATAATAGTACGCGTGCGAAGGTTATATTTTTTCTTACTGATGGACAAGCAAGCACGACCAGATCAACAATACTTGGAAACGTAAAGCGGGAGAATAACTGCTCTGTATCTATCTATTGTTTAGGATTTGGTGATAACGCTGACAAAATGTTTTTAAAGGACCTCGCATCCCAAAATTGTGGACTCTTTTCAAGTATACCTGAAAATGCCGATGCAACAAATGAGCTTATAAGTGCTTACATGGAGATAAAGGATCCTCTTTTACTGGATGTTTTCATCAGCTACGACAGTAAATATGTGAAATTGGATTCAACTTCTGAAAACAAATTCTATCAATATTTTGACGGATCTGAGATTATTGTTACTGGAAGATTGCAGAGAGCTGGGATTCTTCCTCCTGAGGCAGTTTTAGTTCAGGGAATTTCAAAAGATGGAAATTTGAATTTCACAATGAAGAAGGAAGCCGTCGTCGTTAAACCAAAGGATATACAGTGGAACCGCGTTTATCCGTCCATCGGTAATCCGGAAACCCCGATATCCGCACGCTTTTTACCGGGAACGGAATATTTACTATGTAATAATACCCGTTAAACCGATGATTCGGTTTTCGCTTCCGCACAGCTCTGATTGACTACCAATTAACAAATTCTATAGTAATTTATACTCACTAATCCGATCGCGTGTCACTAATAATTGACTCGGGATTAGCGATAATTTTTTGTCGTCATCTGTGTTCCATAAACCTAAATTTAGGGATTACGTTAATCCATATCCCAAAATTAGTTAAAATCTTATTTATTTACTTCATATAAGAATAATTGTCAAAGTGAGCACCAAAATCACGGGGATCTAGAAAGTCTAAATTATTATCATATCAAAGACGTGTTTCTTTTTCTCAATGACATTACATGACCTCAGGAATGTTTTAACTTTGTTTGAAACTGTCGTTGTATGCCCTATATCATTTTCAAAATTAGTTCAAATCTTATTTATTTACTTTATATAACAATAGTTGTTAAAGTAAGCACCAAAATCACGGGGTTCTAGGGTTGTCCATCGTATTGTACTACCGTACTCACGTATGGCTATTATATGTATTATTGTGTACGTGACATTTGACAGGTAGCTATTGACAGCTGGTCAATAAGTAAGGGACATAACTCTATCGAGCAAAATGACATTTTTCAGCTATCCGGAATATCGATAATCCGCACGAAGTTATCGGGAACGCAAATGTGCGGATAAACGAGGTTCCACTGTAGAACAAAATGATAATGAGGTATACGAAGAGACTTTAAAGATAGTGGACCTAATAGATCTGTACTCTCAAACAAATGACAGGTACCTTGAAGCCGAAATCGAGAAAATTGCTTTGAAGAACAATTTGGTTACTCCTTTAACGTCCTATGTACTTTCAGTTGCAGAAACAGGAACGGTAAATGGGGCTACGTCTCACAGCTGTTTGAGTGTATCAACCAAAGCATCCTTCTTATTTTCAGCATTCTCTATTAGATTTTTTTACATTTGAAATAACTTTTGACCCACGTACTATATTACAGTTTTATTGTCTTGTTGGATTTCTTTCTGTTCGGGGTTGCGGTTGTGTGAGAGGGGATTTTTTTTTATGTGAACTAGAAGTGATATTGCTTTAAATTATTGGGGTAGTATAACATGCTTACGAAAATATTATCCGGCAGATTCATATTTTTAGTAGTAAGAACTTTATATTAACTGTGTATCATATATTAGGCCTACTCAAAGTATTGCTTTATAAGTTTCGAACGGTCAATAGCTTTTCTTTAAATTCATATTCTGATTATCAACTGGGGGGGGAGTTTTTGTTGTTAAAATATTCTGATGTAATCTTGTTTTCAATTATATCTATGCATAAATAATTGTTCAATGCACCGCCTTGTTTATATATCACCCTTGGCGAAAAATTGGTTCTCCTTATATAACCTCAGGTTTTATCTGAATACTCCTTATACAGCCAGCGAGTGCAAAAGGTCTGTTGGAAAGGGATTGGAAGGGTTCTTTTCAACAGCAAAAAGAGGAGATCTTGTTTTCCAACGAGTCTCATCGAAGTGAAGAGAAATTATCTCTAATTTCAAGGCAGAGCTGCGTGGGCACAACTGAGCGTTCTTGAGTCCTCCTAATATATATATAGGGGCATTTCATATGTCATTGAAATGGATGGTTGGCATTGCTCTCCTTTAAACGTATACATCCCACCACCGCATTGCTACACTTTTCTTCTCTTCTGGGATGGCTACAAATAGATTAACATCTGGTCAACATCAATTAAATATGCACAAACGATATATTGAACAGACAGTAAAATAAACATATTTTTTTCACTGGAATTTGAATCTGGGGAACCAGAGAAGGGAACTACTTGGGAGTTTTGTGATTAGTAACGTCAAACATAGTTTTAGTAGTCTCTGTCTCCCAGATATTCCTATCTACGAAGAAGCAGACAAACAGGGACTGGATGATAGAAGCTAAGTTTTAAGGGAATTGCCGCAACCACAGACCACAACTGCAACTCTCACTATGCGTAATACGCTAAAAAATATAAGAAACTTCTTTACAATCACTTGAAGTTTTGATACTGTTTATTGTCAGTAAATTAAGAGAAACTATAAAATAAATTTATTTATGACATTCATAACATAAACCTCAGAGTGCACATCGCCTTTAAACAATGTAATAAACAACACAAAATAAAAATAAACACAAACACAAAATAAATAATAGCACAACTTTAAATGCTCACACAAAAAACCTTTGAAAATAACATATTACCCAATGATGTACATTCTTACAGTTATGACAACTATATCCTTGTAGAACAATAACATAATACGTGTATTATTTCAAGTAAAATTGTCACCAAAATGTATTCTCAATCAACTGTTCTAGCTTAAATTCAGCTATTTCATTTTATATTTAATAAAAATAATAGAACTTTAGAACAAAATACTGCCTTTTTTTACAGCCCTTATTAAAATTCTAGCATGCAGTTGCAAGAAATATCCAATGGCTTTTGTAAGAGTAATATCATAAAAAAAAACCTAGTTACAAGTTTAAATTGATTTAATAGGAAAAGAAGGAGTCCTGTTGATTTTTAGAAATCTGTCAAAAACATTTAAGAATTGATGAAAAATGCAGAAAATCTAAAACAATAGAATAGGTGTTAAAGGGATAAAGCGTATTTCTAAACTATGTATGTGTATCAGGGACACTGATAGCATCAATTTGCACCATTCCAATTTCCATTCCAACGTCTGTGGTTCTGGCAATTCCACTATAACTACAACTGTTTTATGACGTCACTACCAGGGGGGAGGGGGGACATGATAGCCTGTGTCACCTACCCCCCCCCCCCCCCAATCTAAGTCCGGAAATTTTACAATTTATAGTCGAAAGACAGGATTATAATTTTTTCGTTTAGTGGGCACCCTTTAGATGACGGTATAACCAGTATACAACTGAAACGCTCTCACGCAGTTATACTCTGCACTAGAATTTGAAAAATCAAAAGAAAGGGCAAATTCGAAACCGAGTAAACCATTACTTGTCTGAAATGAATTTTATATACCAGAAAACTGATGCAAGTATTAGCTGTAAAGTTGCTTATTATTTGATCTGAGATTACAATTCATTTTCTTGGGTAATCGTCACAATATCACATACATGTAGTGTGGGGTTTTACATATCAGCAGTGGATTGAAGAAGTTTTGATAATCAATGCTATTCTTTGCTTTATGTTGGGAATGAAGGGTGTGGAAAAATCGAAATAATCGCTTACACAATGTAAATATAAGGCTGTATTCACCTGTGATTTCGTGCTGATATCTTCTATTAATAGAATCTGGGGTTGTTTTTTTTTTTGTTTTTTTTTTTTGCATATTGCAATCCCTTAAAATGGACCAGAATGTATCTATATATAAATGTCTTTTGATTGGTCTTTCTTGCGAAGCTCATTATACAAAATATTCCCCACCTCCAGGTTTGAGCCTCTATAAAAGAAAATCAATTTGCTCGAAGTTTCAAACTAAGTGAATAGTAAGATTGTAAGTTTATTTCTACCAATCTGAAGAACTCAAGATGTTGAAGGAGTTCGTGATTTTATGTTTTGTTGGATGCGTCTCGGCGACTCTGATAAGGGACGACTATCTAGGAAGATTCAAGAGAGATGACGACAAATCGCTTACGATGAAGAGCTATTTAATCAGTTCATTTGTACAGAACCATTTTGCTACTGTGAGATATACCAGTCATGTTGTAAATGAACACTTTGAAACTGTTAATTCAACGTTTGTGATAGCAATCCCTGAAAATACATTTATATCAAAATTTAGTGTAATTATTGATGGTGAGACATATTCTGGCGAAACAGTTTTGAATAGAAACATAACAACCGACAACGGAACCAATGCTAAATTGACAGCAAAGGTCAGACAGAGGTATGGTACAAAACCAAAGGACCAAAATGATAGGAACGTTTTCGAAATGGAATTGACACTGGCAGCTCGTAAAGAGACAACTCTCACGGTGACATATTATGAACGATTAACGATTAAAAATTCACATTACAAACAAAGACTTATTGTAGAGCCCGGTCAAGTAGTAGAAACTTTTGTGGTGAACGCCATCTTTGCGGAAGACCAAGGTTTTAAAACATTTTCATATACGTTACCAAAGTCAACTTCTGTTGTGCCAACTTTATTAGAGTCACCAACCAAAAGAAGTCTTCTCTATCAACTAACCAAGGATGAACAGCAATCATTTTCAAGCGACGGAATATAGTAGGAGAGTTAATCATGATTTATGATCTCAAGTCAACTCAGGGTGCTGGTATGGTTGATGTCCAAGATGATTACTTTGTTCATTATTTTACACCAAGTGGACTTAAACCAATTGACAAGAACATTTATTTTGTATTAGACACCAGTGGATCTATGAGTGGTACCAAAATCAAGCAGCTTCGTGAATCCATGTTGACTATCTTGGACAACCTCAATCCTAATGATAATTTCAATATCTTGAGATTTTCAAGTGACACTTCCACACTGTTTAGTAGTCCTGTTGTGGCGAATCCAAGTTACATCGAGGAGGCAAAGATCTTAGTAAGAGATAATCTTACTGCCGGCGGGGGCACAAATATTATTGATGCCATTCTTGAAGCTATCACATCACTGAAATCTCTTCAAGATGGGAGTACGCGTGCAAAGGTACTATTTTTTCTTACCGATGGAAAGGCATCATCAGGTGTAACTAATAGAAAAACAATACTGCAAAACGTTGAGAGAGCGAATAACTGCTCTGTATCTATCTATTGTTTAGGATTTGGTAATAATGCTGACAATATGTTTTTAAAGGACCTCGCATCCCAAAATTGTGGAATCTTTTCAAGTATACCCGAAACTTCAGACGCAACAGAAGAGCTTATAAGTGCTTACATGGAGATAAAGGATCCTCTTTTACTGGATGTTTTCATCAGCTACGACAGTAAATATGTGAAATTGGATTCAACTTCTGAAAACAAATTCTATCAATATTTTGACGGATCTGAGATTATTGTTACTGGAAGATTGCAGAGAGCTGGGATTCTTCCTCCTGAGGCAGTTTTAGTTCAGGGAATTTCAAAAGATGGAAATTTGAATTTCACAATGAAGAAGGAAGCCGTCGTCGTTAAACCAGAGGACGCAGAATAAAATGATGAAGCATATAAAGAGATTTTAGGTATAGAAAGTCTACTAGGACTTTATTCACAAACACCTGACAATAACTACGTAGATGAAATCGAGAGAATTGCTTTGAAGTACAATTTGGTTACTCCTTTCACGTCCTACGTACTATCAGTTGCAGAAACAGGAACGGTAAATGGGGCTACGTCTCACAGCTGTTTGAGTGTATCAACCAAAGCATCTTTCTTATTTTCAGCATTCTCTATTAGATTTTTTTACATTTGAAATAACTTTGGACCTACGTACTTTATTACAGTTTTATTGTCTTGTTGGATTTTGTCTGTTCGGGGTTGTAGTTGTGGTAGTGGGTATGTTTATTTTTTCATGTGAACTAAAAATGATATCGCTTTAAATTTTATTGGGTAGCATAACATGCTTTACAAAAATATTATTCGGCAGATTCATATTTTTAGTAGTAAGAACTTTCTATTAACTGTGTATCATATATTACTCAAAAAAACTAAGTATGGCTTTTTAAATTTCGAACGGTCAATAGCTTTTCTTTAAATTTATATTCTGATTATCAACTGGGGGGATTTTTTTTGTTAAAATATTTTGATGTAATCTTGTTTTCAATTATATCTATACATAAATAATTGTTCAATGAACCGCCTTGTTTATATATCACCCTTGGCGAAAAATTGGTTCTCCTTATATAACCTCAGGTTTTATCTGACTACTCCTTATACAGCCAGCGAGTGCAAAAGGTCTGTTCAACAGCAAAAAGAGGAGATCTTGTTTTCCAACGAGTCTCATCGCAATGAAGAAATTATTTCTAATTCCAAGGCAGAGCTGCGTGGGCACAACTGAGCGTTCTTGCGTCCTCCTAATATATATATAGGGGCATTTCATATGATGTCATTGAAATGGATGGTTGGGAGACATTGCTCTCCTTTAAACGTATACATCCCACCACCCGCATTGCTACTCTTTTCTTCTCTTCTGGGATGGCTACAAATAGATTAACATCTGGTCAACATCAATTAAATATGCACAAATGATATATTGAACAGACAGTAAAATAAACATATTTTTTTTCACTGGAATTTGAATCTGGGGAACCAGAGAAGGGAACAACTTGGGAGTTTTGTGATTAGTAACGTCAAACATAGTTTTAGTAGTCTCTGTCTCCCAGATATTCCTATCTACGAAGAAGCAGACAAACAGGGACTGGATGATAGAAGCTAAGTTTTAAGGGAATTGCCGCAACCACAGACCACAACTGCAACTCTCACTATGCGTAATACGCTAAAAAATATAAGAAACTTCTTTAAAATCACTTTTAGTTTTGATACTGTTTATTGTCAGTAAATTAAGAGAAACTATAAAATAAATTTATTTATGACATTCATAACATAAACCTCAGAGTGCACATCGCCTTTAAACAATGTAATAAACAACACAAAATAAAAATAAACACAAACACAAAATAAATAATAGCACAACTTTAAATGCTCACACAAAAAACCTTTGAAAATAACATATTACCCAATGATGTACATTCTTACAGTTATGACAACTATATCCTTGTAGAACAATAACATAATACGTGTATTATTTCAAGTAAAATTGTCACCAAAATGTATTCTCAATCAACTGTTCTAGCTTAAATTCAGCTACAGTATTTCATTTTATATTTAATAAAAATAATAGAACTTTAGAACAAAATACTGCCTTTTTTTACAGCCCTTATTAAAATTCTAGCATGCAGTTGCAAGAAATATCCAATGGCTTTTGTAAGAGTAATATCATAAAAAAAAACCTAGTTACAAGTTTAAATTGATTTTAGAAATCTGTCAAAAACATTTAAGAATTGATGAAAAATGCAGAAAATCTAAAACAATAGAATAGGTGTTAAAGGGATAAAGCGTATTTCTAAACTATGTATGTGTATCAGGGACACTGATAGCATCAATTTGCACCATTCCAATTTCCATTCCAACGTCTGTGGTTCTGGCAATTCCACTATAACTACAACTGTTTTATGACGTCACTACCAGGGGGGAGGGGGGACATGATAGCCTGTGTCACCTACCCCCCCCCCCCCCCAATCTAAGTCCGGAAATTTTACAATTTATAGTCGAAAGACAGGATTATAATCTTTTCGTTTAGTGGGCACCCTTTAGATGACGGTATAACCAGTATACAACTGAAACGCTCTCACGCAGTTACACTCTGCACTAGAATTTGAAAAATCAAAAGAAAGGGCAAATTCGAAACCGAGTAAACCATTACTTGTCTGAAATGAATTTTATATACCAGAAAACTGATGCAAGTATTAGCTGTAAAGTTGCTTATTATTTGATCTGAGATTACAATTCATTTTCTTGGATAATCGTCACAATATCACATACATGTTAGTGTGGCGTTTTACATCAGCGGTGGATTGAGGAAGTTATGATAATGTAAATACTATTCTTTGCTTTTTTGTTGAGAATGAAGGGTGTGGAAAAATTGCTTACACAGTGTAAATATAAGGCTGTATTCACCTGTGATTTCGTGATGATATCTTCTATTAATAGAATCTGGGGTTGTTGTTTTTTTTGTTTTTTTTTGCATATTGCAATCCCTTAAAATGGACCAGGATGTATCTATATATAAATGTCTTTTGATTGGTCTTTCTTGCGAAGGTCATTATACAAAATATTCCCCACCTCCAGGTTTGTGCCTCTATAAAAGAAAATTAATTTGCTCGAAGTTTCAAACTAAGTGAATAGTAAGATTGTAAGTTTATTTCTACCAATCTGAAGAACTCAAGATGTTGAAGGAGTTCGTGATTTTATGTTTTGTTGGATGCGTCTCGGCGACTCTGATAAGGGACGACTATCTAGGAAGATTCAAGAGAGATGACGACAAATCGCTTATGATGAAGAGCTATTTAATCAGTTCATTTGTACAGAACCATTTTGCTACTGTGAGATATACCAGTCATGTTGTAAATGAACACTTTGAAACTGTTAATTCAACGTTTGTGATAGCAATCCCTGAAAATACATTTATATCAAAATTTAGTGTAATTATTGATGGTGAGACATATTCTGGCGAAACAGTTTTGAATAGAAACATAACAACCGACAACGGAACCAATGCTAAATTGACAGCAAAGGTCAGACAGAGGTATGGTACAAAACCAAAGGACCAAAATGATAGGAACGTTTTCGAAATGGAATTGACACTGGCAGCTCGTAAAGAGACAACTCTCACGGTGACATATTATGAACGATTAACGATTAAAAATTCACATTACAAACAAAGACTTATTGTAGAGCCCGGTCAAGTAGTAGAAACTTTTGTGGTGAACGCCATCTTTGCGGAAGACCAAGGTTTTAAAACATTTTCATATACGTTACCAAAGTCAACTTCTGTTGTGCCAACTTTATTAGAGTCACCAACCAAAAGAAGTCTTCTCTATCAACTAACCAAGGATGAACAGCAATCATTTTCAAGCGACGGAATAGTAGGAGAGTTAATCATGATTTATGATCTCAAGTCAACTCAGGGTGCTGGTATGGTTGATGTCCAAGATGATTACTTTGTTCATTATTTTACACCAAGTGGACTTAAACCAATTGACAAGAACATTTATTTTGTATTAGACACCAGTGGATCTATGAGTGGTACCAAAATCAAGCAGCTTCGTGAATCCATGTTGACTATCTTGGACAACCTCAATCCTAATGATAATTTCAATATCTTGAGATTTTCAAGTGACACTTCCACACTGTTTAGTAGTCCTGTTGTGGCGAATCCAAGTTACATCGAGGAGGCAAAGATCTTAGTAAGAGATAATCTTACTGCCGGCGGGGGCACAAATATTAATGATGCCATTCTTGAAGCTATCACATCACTGAAATCTCTTCAAGATGGGAGTACGCGTGCAAAGGTACTATTTTTTCTTACCGATGGAAAGGCATCATCAGGTGTAACTAATAGAAAAACAATACTGCAAAACGTTGAGAGAGCGAATAACTGCTCTGTATCTATCTATTGTTTAGGATTTGGTAATAACGCTGACAATATGTTTTTAAAGGACCTCGCATCCCAAAATTGTGGACTCTTTTCAAGTATACCTGAAAATTCCGACGCAACAAATGGGCTTATAGATGCTTACATGGAGATAAAGGATCCTCTTTTACTGGATGTTTTCATCAGCTACGACAGTAATTATGTGAAATTGGATTCAACTTCTGAAAACAAATTCTATCAATATTTTGACGGATCTGAGATAATTGTTACTGGAAGATTGCAGAGAGCTGGAATTCTTCCTCCTGAGGCAGTTTTAGTTCAGGGAATTTCAAAAGATGGAAATTTGAATTTCACAATGAAGAAGGAAGCCGTCGTCGTCAAACCAAAGGATATAGAACAAAATGATAATGAGGTATACGAAGAGACTTTAAAGATAGTGGACCTACTAGATCTGTACTCTCAAACATATGACAGGTACCTTGCAGCCGAAATCGAGAAAATTGCTTTGAAGTACAATTTGGTTACTCCTTTAACGTCCTATGTACTTACAGTTGCAGAAACAGGAACGGTAAATGGGGCTACGTCTCACAGCTGTTTGAGTGTATCAACCAAAGCATCCTTCTTATTTTCAGCATTCTCTATTAGATTTTTTTACATTTGAAATAACTTTGGACCTACGTACTTTATTACAGTTTTATTGTCTTTTTGGATTTCTTTCTGTTCGGGGTTGCGGTTGTGGGAGAGGGGATTTTTTTACTAGAACTAGAAGTGATATCGCTTTAAATAATTGGGGTAGTATAACATAAAAAAATATTATTCGGCAGATTCATACGGTAGTAAGAACTTTCTATTAACTGTCTATCACATATTACTAAAAAAACTAAGTATCGCTTTTTAAGTTTCGAACGGTCAATAGCTTTTCTTTAAATTCATATTCTGGTTATCAACTGGGGGGAGCTTTTGTTGTTAAAATATTTTGATGTTATCTTGTTTTAAATTATATCTATGCATAAATAATTGTTCAATGAACCGCCTTGTTTATATATCATCCTTGGCGAAAATTGGTTCTCCTTATATAACCTCAGGTTTTATCTGACTACTCCTTATACAGCCATCGAATGCAAAAGGTCTGTTGGAAAGGGATTGGAAGGGTTCTTTTCAACAGCAAAAAGAGGAGATCTTGTTTTCCAACGAGTCTCATTGCAATGAAGAAATTATCTCCAATTCCAAGGCAGAGCTGCGTACGTGGGCACAACTGAGCGTTCTTGCGTCCTCCTAATATATATATAGGGGCATTTCATATGATGTCATTGAAATGGATGGTTGGGAGACATTGCTCTCCTTTAAACGTATACATCCCACCACCCGCATTGCTACTCTTTTCTTCCCTTCTGGGCTGGCTACAGATAGATTAACATCTGGTCAACATCAATTAAATATGCACAAATGATATATTGAACAGACAGTAAAATAAACATATTTTTTTCACTGGAATTTGAATCTGGGGAACCAGAGAAGGGAACAACTTGGGAGTTTTGTGATTAGTAACGTCAAACATAGTTTTAGTAGTCTCTGTCTCCCAGATATTCCTATCTACGAAGAAGCAGACAAACAGGGACTGGATGATAGAAGCTAAGTTTTAAGGGAATTGTCGCAACCACAGACCACAACTGCAACTCTCACTATGCGTAATACGCTAAAAAATATAAGAAACTTCTTTAAAATCACTTTAAGTTTTGATACTGTTTATTGTCAGTAAATTAAGAGAAACTATAAAATAAATTTATTTATGACATTCATAACATAAACCTCAGAGTGCACATCGCCTTTAAACAATGTAATAAACAACACAAAATAAAAATAAACACAAACACAAAATAAATAATAGCACAACTTTAAATGCTCACACAAAAAACCTTTGAAAATAACATATTACCCAATGATGTACATTCTTACAGTTATGACAACTATATCCTTGTAGAACAATAACATAATACGTGTATTATTTCAAGTAAAATTGTCACCAAAATGTATTCTCAATCAACTGTTCTAGCTTAATTTCAGCTATTTCATTTTATATTTAATAAAAATAATAGAACTTTAGAACAAAATACTGCCTTTTTTTACAGCCCTTATTAAAATTCTAGCATGCAGTTGCAAGAAATATCCAATGGCTTTTGTAAGAGTAATATCATAAAAAAAAACCTAGTTACAAGTTTAAATTGATTTAATAGGAAAAGAAGGAGTCCTGTTGATTTTTAGAAATCTGTCAAAAACATTTAAGAATTGATGAAAAATGCAGAAAATCTAAAACAATAGAATAGGTGTTAAAGGGATAAAGCGTATTTCTAAACTATGTATGTGTATCAGGGACACTGATAGCATCAATTTGCACCATTCCAATTTCCATTCCAACGTCTGTGGTTCTGGCAATTCCACTATAACTACAACTGTTTTATGACGTCACTACCAGGGGGGAGGGGGGACATGATAGCCTGTGTCACCTACCCCCCCCCCCCAATCTAAGTCCGGAAATTTTACAATTTATAGTCGAAAGACAGGATTATAATTTTTTCGTTTAGTGGGCACCCTTTAGATGACGGTATAACCAGTATACAACTGAAACGCTCTCACGCAGTTATACTCTGCACTAGAATTTGAAAAATCAAAAGAAAGGGCAAATTCGAAACCGAGTAAACCATTACTTGTCTGAAATGAATTTTATATACCAGAAAACTGATGCAAGTATTAGCTGTAAAGTTGCTTATTATTTGATCTGAGATTACAATTCATTTTCTTGGGTAATCGTCACAATATCACATACATGTTAGTGTGGCGTTTTACATCAGCGGTGGATTGAGGAAGTTATGATAATGTAAATACTATTCTTTGCTTTTTTGTTGAGAATGAAGGGTGTGGAAAAATTGCTTACACAGTGTAAATATAAGGCTGTATTCACCTGTGATTTCGTGATGATATCTTCTATTAATAGAATCTGGGGGTTGTTTATTTTTTTTTTCAACAATGCAATCCCTTAAAATGGACCAGGATGTATCTATATATAACTGTCTTTCTTGCGAAGGTCATTATACAAATATTCCCCACCTCCAGGTTTGTGCCTCTATAAAAGAAAATTAATTTGCTCGAAGTTTCAAACTAAGTGAATAGTAAGATTGTAAGTTTATTTATACCAATCTGAAGAACTCAAGATGTTGAAGGAGTTCATAATTTTATGTTTTGTTGGATGCGTCTCGGCGACTCTGATAAGGGACGACTATCTAGGAAGATTCAAGAGAGATGACGACAAATCGCTTATGATGAAGAGCTATTTAATCAGTTCATTTGTACAGAACCATTTTGCTACTGTGAGATATACCAGTCATGTTGTAAATGAACACTTTGAAACTGTTAATTCAACGTTTGTGATATCAATCCCTGAAAATACATTTATATCAAAATTTAGTGTAATTATTGATGGTGAGACATATTCTGGCGAAACAGTTTTGAATAGAAACATAACAACCGACAACGGAACCAATGCTAAATTGACAGCAAAGGTCAGACAGAGGTATGGTACAAAACCAAAGGACCAAACTGAAAGGAACGTTTTCGAAATGGAATTGACACTGGCAGCTCGTAAAGAGACAACTCTCACGGTAACATATTATGAACGATTAACGATTAAAAATTCACATTACAAACAAAGACTTATTGTAGAGCCCGGTCAAGTAGTAGAAACGTTTTTGGTGAACGCCATATTTTCGGAAAACCAAGGTTTTAAAACATTTTCATATACTTTTCCAAATTCAACTTCTGTCGTGCCAACGTTATTAGAGTCACCAACCAAAAGAAGTCTTCTCTATCAACTAACCAAGGATGAACAGCAATCATTTTCAAGCGACGGAATAGTAGGAGAGTTAATCATAAAGTATGATCTCAAGTCAACTCAGGGTGCTGGTATGGTTGATGTCCAAGATGATTACTTTGTTCATTATTTTACACCAAGTGGACTTAAACCGATTGACAAGAACATTTATTTTGTATTAGACACCAGCGGATCTATGAGTGGTACCAAAATCACGCAGCTTCGTGCATCCATGGAGACTATCTTGGACAACCTAAATCCTAATGATAATTTCAATATCTTGAGATTTGCGACTAACACTTCCACACTGTTTAAAATGCCTGTTGTGGCAAATCCAAGAAACATCCAACAGGCCAAGGTCTTAGTGAGAGATAATCTTAATGCCGGGGGGAGCACAAATATTAATGCTGCCCTTCTTGAAGCTATCACATCACTGAAATCTCTTCAAGATGGGAGTACGCGTGCACATGTTATATTTTTTCTTACTGATGGATTACCATCGTTTGATTCCACAACAACAATACTTCGAAACGTAAAGAAGGAGAATAACGGCTCTGTATCTATCTATTGTATAGGATTTGGTAATGACGCTGACAAAATGTTTTTGAAAGACCTCGCAACCCAAAACAGTGGAATCTTTTCAAGTATACCCGAAACTTCAGACGCAACAGAAGAGCTTATAAGTGCTTACATGGAGATAAAGGATCCTCTTTTACTGGATGTTTTCATCAGCTACGACAGTAAATATGTGAAATTGGATTCAACTTCTGAAAACAAATTCTATCAATATTTTGACGGATCTGAGATTATTGTTACTGGAAGATTGCAGAGAGCTGGGATTCTTCCTCCTGAGGCAGTTTTAGTTCAGGGAATTTCAAAAGATGGAAATTTGAATTTCACAATGAAGAAGGAAGCCGTCGTCGTTAAACCAAAGGATATAGAACAAAATGATAATGAGGTATACGAAGAGACTTTAAAGATAGTGGACCTAATAGATCTGTACTCTCAAACAAATGACAGGTACCTTGAAGCCGAAATCGAGAAAATTGCTTTGAAGAACAATTTGGTTACTCCTTTAACGTCCTATGTACTTTCAGTTGCAGAAACAGGAACGGTAAATGGGGCTACGTCTCACAGCTGTTTGAGTGTATCAACCAAAGCATCCTTCTTATTTTCAGCATTCTCTATTAGATTTTTTTACATTTGAAATAACTTTTGACCCACGTACTTTATTACAGTTTTATTGTCTTGTTGGATTTTGTCTGTTCGGGGTTGTGGTTGTGGGAGAGGGTATGTTTATTTTTTTATGTGAACTAGAAGTGATATTGCTTTAAATTATTGGGGTAGTATAACATGCTTACAAAAATATTATTCCGCAGATTCATACGGTAGTAAGAACTTTCTATTAACTGTGTATCACATATTACTCAAAAAACTAAGTATTGCTTTTTAAGTTTCGAACGGTCAATAGCTTTTCTTTAAATTTATATTCTGATTATCAACTGGGGGGAAGTTGTTTTTTTTTAATTTTTTGATGTAATCTTTTTTTCAATTATATCTATGCATAAATCATTGTTCAATGAACCGCCTTGTTTATATATCACCCTTGGCGAAAAACGGCAGGTTTTATCTGACTACACCTTATACAGCCAGCGAGTGCTAAAGTTCTGTTGGAAAGGGATTGGAAGGGTTCTTTTCAACAGCAAAAAGAGGAGATCATGTTCAGGGGCGGATCCAGGATTTTCGAAAGGGGGGGGGGCGTATATCGAATACCTAGCCGAGCACAGCGATGCAAACATTTTTTTGACTTTTTTTTTGGCTTAAAAACATAGAATAAGTAAAAATTGTACTAATTTAACGGTTTCTGACGTTGACCATGTATGTTTTATAGTATACGTTAATGGATTAGACATTTTTGATGTCGTATTCTCCCCATTCTTAAAAAAAAAAAAAAAAAAAAGACAAAGTAAAGGGGGGCGTAGGCTGCCTTTTTTTTACAGCCCTTATTAAAATTCTAGCATGCAGTTGCAAGAAATATCCAATGGCTTTTGTAAGAGTAATATCATAAAAAAAAACCTAGTTACAAGTTTAAATTGATTTAATAGGAAAAGAAAGAGTCCTGTTGATTTTAGAAATCTGTCAAAAACATTTAAGAATTGATGAAAAATGCAGAAAATCTAGTACAATAGAATAGGTGTTAAATGGATAAAGCGTATTTCTAAACTGTGTATGTGTATCAGGGACACTGATAGCATCAATTTGCACCATTCCAATTTCCATTCCAACGTCTGTGGTTCTGGCAATTCCACTATAACTACAACCCCCCCAATCTAAGTCCGGAAATTTTTAAATTCATAGTCGAAAGACAGGATTATAATTTTTTCGTTTAGTGGGCACCCTTGATGATGACGGTATAACCAGTACAGCTGAAACGTTCTCATGTAGTTATACTCTGCACTAGAATTCGCAAAATCGAACGAAAAGGGCAAATTCGAAACCGAGTAAACTATTACTTGTCTGAAATGAATATACATACATCTTATTTTGATCGATTTTTATACCAGAAAACTGATGCAAGTATTAGCTGTAAAGTTGCTTATTATTTGATCTGAGATTACAATTCATTTTCTTGGGTAATCGGCACAATATCACATACATGTAGTGCGGGGTTTTACATATCGGTGGTGGATTGAGGAAGTTTTGATAATAAATACTATTCTTTGCTTTTTTGTTGAGAATGAAGGGTGTGGAAAAATTGCTTACACAATGTAAATATAAGGCTGTATTCACCTGTGATTTCGTGATGATATCTTCTATTAATAGAATCTGGGGGTTGTTTATTTTTTTTTTCAACAATGCAATCCCTTAAAATGGACCAGGATGTATCTATATATAACTGTCTTTCTTGCGAAGGTCATTATACAAATATTCCCCACCTCCAGGTTTGTGCCTCTATAAAAGAAAATTAATTTGCTCGAAGTTTCAAACTAAGTGAATAGTAAGATTGTAAGTTTATTTATACCAATCTGAAGAACTCAAGATGTTGAAGGAGTTCGTGATTTTATGTTTTGTTGGATGCGTCTCGGCGACTCTGATAAGGGACGACTATCTAGGAAGATTCAAGAGAGATGACGACAAATCGCTTATGATGAAGAGCTATTTAATCAGTTCATTTGTACAGAACCATTTTGCTACTGTGAGATATACCAGTCATGTTGTAAATGAACACTTTGAAACTGTTAATTCAACGTTTGTGATATCAATCCCTGAAAATACATTTATATCAAAATTAAGTGTAATTATTGATGGTGAGACATATTCTGGCGAAACAGTTTTGAATAGAAACATAACAACCGACAACGGAACCAATGCTAAATTGACAGCAAAGGTCAGACAGAGGTTTGGTACAAAACCAAAGGACCAAAATGAAAGGAACGTTTTCGAAATGGAATTGACACTGGCAGCTCGTAAAGAGACAACTTTCACGGTGACATATTATGAACGATTAACGATTAAAAATTCACATTACAAACAAAGACTTATTGTAGAGCCTGGTCAAGTAGTAGAAACGTTTTTGGTGAACGCCATATTTGCGGAAGACCAAGGTTTTAAAACATTTTCATATATGTTACCAAAGTCTTATAACTCAACTTCTGTCGTGCCAACGTTATTAGAGTCACCAACCAAAAGAAGTCTTCTCTATCAACTAACCAAGGATGAACAGCAATCATTTTCAAGCGACGGAATAGTAGGAGAGCTAATCATGAAGTATGATCTCAAGTCAACTCAGGGTGCTGGTATGGTTGATGTCCAAGATGATTACTTTGTTCATTATTTTACACCAAGTGGACTGAAACCAATTGACAAGAACATTTATTTTGTGTTAGACACCAGTGGATCTATGAGTGGTACCAAAATCAAGCAGCTTCGTGAATCCATGTTGACTATCTTGGACAACCTAAATCCTAATGATAATTTCAATATCTTGAGATTTTCAAGTGGCACTTCCACACTGTTTAGAAATCCAGTTGTGGCAAATCCAAGTAACATCCAACAGGCTAAGGTCTTAGTAAATGAAACTCTTAAAGCCAATGGAGGAACAGCTATAAATAAAGCTGTTCTTGAAGCTATTACATCACTGAAGTCTCTACCAGATAATAGTACGCGTGCGAAGGTTATATTTTTTCTTACTGATGGACAAGCAGACACGACCAGATCAACAATACTTCGAAACGTAAAGCGGGAGAATAACTGCTCTGTATCTATATATTGTTTAGGATTTGGTGATAACGCTGACAAAATGTTTTTAAAGGACCTCGCATCCCAAAATTGTGGACTCTTTTCAAGTATACCTGAAAATGCCGATGCAACAAATGGGCTTATAGATGCTTACATGGAGATAAAGGATCCTCTTTTACTGGATGTTTTCATCAGCTACGACAGTAAATATGTGAAATTGGATTCAACTTCTGAAAACAAATTCTATCAATATTTTGACGGATCAGAGATTATTGTTACTGGAAGATTGCAGAGACCTGGAATTCTTCCTCCTGAGGCAGTTTTAGTTCAGGGAATTTCAAAAGATGGAAATTTGAATTTCACAATGAAGAAGGAAGCCGTCGTCGTCAAACCAAAGGATATAGAACAAAATGATAATGAGGTATACGAAGAGACTTTAAAGATAGTGGACCTACTAGATCTGTACTCTCAAACATATGACAGGTACCTTGAAGCCGAAGTCGAGAAAATTGCTTTGAAGAACAATTTGGTTACTCCTTTAACGTCCTATGTACTTACAGTTGCAGAAACAGGAACGGTAAATGGGGCTACGTCTCACAGCTGTTTGAGTGTATCAACCAAAGCATCCTTCTTATTTTCAGCATTCTCTATTAGATTTTTTTACATTTGAAATAACTTTGGACCTACGTACTTTATTACAGTTTTATGGTCTTGTTGGATTTTGTCTGTTCGGGGTTGTAGTTGTGGGAGAGGGTATGTTTATTTTTTCATGTGAACTAAAAATGATATCGCTTTAAATTATTGGGTAGTATAACATGCCAATCGGCAATCCTCGGCAGTTTCCGTAAACCATAATCTGTTGCAGAGCGCTAGCGTAACTTTCACGGAGACCGTTTGATAACATGCTTTACAAAAATATTATTCGGCAGATTCATATTTTTAGTAGTAAGAACTTTCTATTAACTGTGTATCATATATTAGGCCTACTCAAAGTATTGCTTTATAAGTTTAGTTTCGAACGGTCAATAGCTTTTCTTTAAATTCATATTCTGATTATCAACTGGAGGGAAGTTTTTGTTGTTAAAATATTTTGAAGTATCCTGTTTTCAATTCCAATGTATATCTATGCATAAATAATTGTTCAATGAACCGCCTTGTTTATATATCATCCTTGGCGAAAAATTGGCTCTCCTTATATAACCTCAGGTTTTATCTGACTACTCCTTATACAGCCATCGAGTGCAAAAGGTCTGTTGGAAAGGGATTGGAAGGGTTCTTTTCAACAGCAAAAAGAGGAGATCTTGTTTTCCAACGAGTCTCATCGCAATGAAGAAATGATCTCTAATTTCAAGGCAGAGCTGCGTGGGCACAACTGAGCGTTCTTGCGTCCCCCTAATATATATATAGGGGCATTTCATATGATGTCATTGTCAATGGTTGGGAGAAATTGCTCTCCTTTAAACGCATACATCCCACCACCCGCATTGCTACTCTTTTCTTCCCTTCTGGGATGGGTACAAATAGATTAACATCTGGTCAACATCAATTAAATATGCACAAACGATATATTGAACAGACAGTAAAATAAACATATTTTTTTCATTGGAATTTGAATCTGGGGAACCAGAAGGGAACAACTTGGGAGTTTTGTGATTAGTAACGTCAAACATAGTTTTAGTAGTCTCTGTCTCCCTGGTATTCCTATCTACGAAGAAGCAGACAAACATGGATGATAGAAGCTAAGTTTTAAGGGAATTGTCGCAACCACAGACCACAACTGCAACTCTCACTATGCGTAATACGCTAAAAAATATAAGAAACTTCTTTACAATCACTTGAAGTTTTGATACTGTTTATTGTCAGTAAATTAAGAGAAACTATAAAATAAATTTATTTATGACATTCATAACATAAATCTCAGAGTGTACATCGCCTTTAAACAATGTAATAAACAACACAAAATAAAAATAAACACAAGTTATATTTTCAAAATAAATAATAGCACAACTTTAAATGCTCACACAAAAAACCTTTGCAAATAACATATTACCCATTGATGTACATTCTTACAGTTATGACAACTATATCCTTTTAGAACAATAACATAATACATGTATTATTAAAGTGATATTGTCACTAAAATGTATGTACAATCACTTGAAGTTTTGATACTGTTTATTGTCAGTAAATTAAGAGAAACTATAAAATAAATTTATTTATGACATTCATAACATAAATCTCAGAGTGTACATCGCCTTTAAACAATGTAATAAACAACACAAAATAAAAATAAACACAAGTTATATTTTCAAAATAAATAATAGCACAACTTTAAATGCTCACACAAAAAACCTTAGAAAATAACATATTACCCATTGATGTACATTCTTACAGTTATGACAACTATATCCTATTAGAACAATAACATAATACATGTATTATTAAAGTGATATTGTCACTAAAATGTATGCACAATCAACTTAATTTCAGCTATTTCATTTTATATTTAATAAAAATAATAGAACTTTAGAACAAAATACTGCCTTTTTTACAGCCGTTATTAAAATTTCCGAAGGAAACAGTTGCAAGAAATATCCAATGGCTTTTGTAAGAGTAATATCATAAAAACACCTAGTTTAAATTGATTTAATAGGAAAAGAAAGAGTCCTGTTAATTTTAGAAATCTGTCAAAAACATTTAAGAATTGATGAAAAATGCAGAAAATCTAGTACAATAGAATAGGTGTTAAAGGTATTTGTAAACTTTGTATGTGTATCAGGGACACTGATCAATTTGCACCATTCCAATTTCCATTCCAACGTCTGTGGTTCTGGCAATTCCACTTCAACTAACACGTTTTATGACGTCACTGACAGTGATCTACCTTCCGGTAATATTGATATCTATGCAGATCACTGTCATAAAACACGTTAGTTTTAATGGAATTGTAAGAACCAGACGTCGAAAATTTAGAAATACGCTTTACAATCCCTTTAATTACATCAAAATTGCTTCATCTGTAGGAAACAATCACATCTCAACTACATAAATAAAATAAAACTCAGATATTTGAGGTAAATCTAAATCACAGGACAAAATGAGATTCAAAATAATATAAAACTTACACAATATGTAAATATCTACAAAAAAATGTATGGAGTTTTACATCTTGGCAGAGTAAAATGAGGAAAGTTTTCCAACAGCACTTGCAATAGAATTTTTAATTTTCAAATGACAACGGACTTAACACAGGCTGTAGCACACTGAAATTCTATAAATTCAAAAATATATGTTTTATTTACATTCATATTTTACATTCATATTATGCAATATTCAAACACAAATATACTTTGCCAGGCAAGATAATGCACACACATCCATATATAGTACCATTGTCAACTAGATCAATGAACGAACCAAATAAATAACCATTATAATAATACTTTGGAATGACTAAATCTCTCAAACCAGGAAATATAACTTTTATAGAATTATAAATTGTCAAATGAAGATAATGCTTTTTAAAATGGTGTCCTTCAAAGGATTCCTAGTCAACACAATGCCTGAAATTGCCTGAAAATGATTGCAACCTCAGAACACACATACTGCATCTGTTTTTAAGTTTCAGGATTCAGTGGTCCATCCTTTGGAATATGACTTGGAGTAATATAAAACCAGGTTTCATCAAAATAAGTAAGTACCTTCTACATACAAATTAACTGAAATGTAGTCAAACATACATAGTTATCAAATATCTATATCTGACTTATGACTTGTAAATGATCTTACTCTCTGGCCACAATGAGTTCAGAATCGCATTTTGTCTATTATTTCTTTATGAATTGAAATATTTACTTCAAAATAGTTCTGAGGGTCTTAGATTATTTTTGGGTTTATGAAAATAACAACTGTTAAAAAACATTTATTTGGAAATATGATTTTACAGAGAGGAAATTTCAGTCCGAAATGTGGGTCATTTTCACATTAAATTGGGAACTGTATTTATTCCATAATGAAAACTTTCAAAACTGAAATTTTCATGGACCCGAAGTCGTTCTAAGACACATGGAATGCTGTTGACAACCATATTTTGAATATTTGTGACATGCAAGGAAAAATTCAATTCAGACCTCAATGTTGCTAGAGAGGAGTCAATATTACAATTAATTTACCAGGTGTTTCTATTGATATCTGACTTGCTAGTTGTGATTTTAGTCAGATCATATCTGATATCTGATTTGTGAGTAATAAATGATCTTAGTCAAGACTATAATTCAGTTATCAAACGGCTGTTTCTTTTGATATCTGACTAGTGAGTAGTAAATGAACTTAATCAAGACTATAATTCAGTTATCAAATGACTTTCTTTTGATATCTGACTTGTGAGTAGTAAATGATCTTAGTCAAGAGTCAAGACTATAATTCAGTTATCAAATGACTTTTTTTTTATATCTGACTTGTGAGTAGTAAATGATCTTAGTCAAGACTATAATTCAGTTATCAAATGGTTGTTTCTATTGATATCTGACTTGTGAGTTGTAAATGAACTTAGTCAAGACTATAATTCAGCTATCAAACGGCTGTTTCTATTGATATCTGACTTGTGAGTTGTAAATGATCTTAGTCAAGACTATAATTCAGTTATCAAATGGCTGTTTCTATTGATATCTGACTTCTGAGTAGTAAATGATTTGGTGTCAGATATGGTCTGAGGTAATGGTTGTCTATTAGTTTCAGGTAGTGTCATAACTAGAAAACCACCAATTATTGTAGCACTACTAAAGGCAATTACTGGAATGATGGGCATTTTCTTTGCCTGAAATATCAAAGAATACTGTTAATTGATAAGCAGAATAAAAATTACGTAATATTTATGGTTTAGTAACCCTTTTTTACAGAGGAACAAAATAAACTATGCAGACATATCTGTGACATTTGCTTAAGATACTGTGTATATTATTATTTTTTCAAGGTAGAAAGT
Source organism: Lottia scabra (assembly GCA_029955415.1). Classification (NCBI taxonomy): domain Eukaryota; kingdom Metazoa; phylum Mollusca; class Gastropoda; family Lottiidae; genus Lottia; species Lottia scabra. The sequence continues at coordinate 15,591,836 of JARJEI010000002.1, read as the reverse complement.
AGTTGGAATAATCCTAGCTGTTTTAGTTTATATTCTGTCACATAACAAAGTGCACTGCTAATGTTCTTCGACTATAGTTATCTTAACAAGCCAAATTACAAAATATTTCAGAAATCGGCTTCTGCACATATCTTGTTATTTTTTGACTTTCAACATCCTGTGAATGTATGCTGTTGTCAGTTATGGCCAGAGTATGAAGAAGTTTTATATCAAAGGGATAGTAAATAGGTTTTCTAGATTTATGTGTTTCTGATAGCATCAATTTGCACAATTCAAATTTTGAATCAGATATCTGTGGTTACAGCAATTCCACTTGTTTGATGTCATCACACTGCAAAATTTTACAAAAGATCTTGCAGGTGTGATGTCATCAAACATTTAATCAAAGTGGAATTGCTGAAACCACATATATCTGATTTAAAATCGGTATGGTTCTGATCAATGATATAAGTGTCCCCTTTACACATACAAAATTTAGCAAACATCTTTACAATCCCTTACAGATATTTCCAAAATCATTTTTTTTTTAATTTACAGGATTTTTTTAAGCTAATAAATAACAGAGACTTACCGCATAAATGATAAATGGTGCTCCTACAGCACCAAGGTTTTCAAAGAATGAAGCAATACCCATAGCTAAATTTCTAATAACTGTAGGAAATAACTCGGCAGAATAAAGATATACAGTAGAATAAGATCCTGTTATAGCAAATTTACTAATCATAAATAATGTTGTTTTTAACCATTGTAAACTAACACCACTTTCTGAAATTAATAACACGAAATATGGCTTTCAATTGTAGTAAAATAAATTTGGCTGAACATATGTAAATGTCAAAGGCTAATCTAGAACCAAAAAATATTCTGAAAATGTTCAACATAACAATTTTTTAATAAAAAAACAAACTTTATATTCCACTTTTCTGCACATGCTTGGCTAATAAGCAATATGTGAAATGAGGAACCTTTGCCAGGACAGCAGAACAAACATAATATTTTTCAATTTCTAACTGTCAAGTAATTTGAAGCACACAGGCATAGATTTATTGTCCAATCAGGACAACTACAGTACCGTGCAATAAATATTCATAGAAAATGGCGATGTGGTTACATTCGCTCTACGACCTTACATACTTGCACATCGCTTGGAAATTATTAGAAAGGGGGAAAACCATCACCTATGTATCAGAAACATTGGACTTGTCCAGGAGTACAATTAGCAAGTTTTAAGAAGCGTATAGAAAAAAGGGGGTACATATTACATAATATACACCTGAGTACGAATATATATTGCACGGTACTGTACTTTAGCAAATCACATTCTCTCCAACCAGTATCTCTGACAGAGAAAAACCAAGTAAATATTTCAAACTGAGCTAAAATTGTAGGTTACCCTCCTGTCACTTTAGGTTTTTTCAGTAGCTGATCTTAGTTCAACCTATTCAAAGCATTGTTTAATAAAATGAGGGGATACTCTAGAAAACTCAGTAATTGTTATGAATTTTAAAAACTCTTAGTAATTGTGACAGTAAAATTTACCTGTTGATGAAGGACATAAAGCTGCAGCTATTGTTGATATGGCACATAAAAATAAAAATATCATTAATGGTATCTTTCTTCCAATTCTAAAATGTAAATAATGTAAAAGACAACATCACTAAATTACTGAGTTGGTTAGACCCAAAAAGGGGTGCTGAGGGCTCTAATCTTGGTCAGAATGTACATAGCTATGGATAATTCTGGAAAGATCACTGCAAGGAAGTTGACCACCTGGTAGAAAGCATCTTAATGAACCGAAGCTCTTTGCTTTGTAAGTGAGTACCGGTACAAATAATCTAAGTAAGATCAATGTCAAGAGGTTTTGTATTTATCACCCAATAAGGTATTCTACAGTAGATATTGCTTGTATGATAAAAAGCGTTATCTACTGCACTATATCTACTAGGAGATACTGCTTTTCTGAATCATTGATTGGTCAATATGGTCACGTGATAAGCATTTCGCCCAACGACGTCTTAATAACAATGACGTCATATTGATTTCGCCCTTCGAAAGTTCTTTCAATAATCTGCAGTTCACCCCTCGAAAGTTGTTGTTTCGCATATTTCGATTTTAGAATGATATTAGATGATAAATAAAATCTCACCCTTGTGTCTTTTGATATCAGATATAGCAACACTCATTGATAAAAGTGGAAAAACTCCTCGGCAAGCCTCGGAGTTTTTCCACTTTATCAACTTGTGTTGATATATCTGATATCAAAAGACACTCGGGTGAGATTCTCTATGTCTTCACTCCATGGGGGTAACACATGAAGTGAAAATACTAAAAGATGTGCTCATGCGCGCATCCATGACTTGCTATGAATATTCATTTACATACTGAATATTCCTACATGTTAACAGGTTTGACCAAAGTTTATCTGGTGAAAAGGATCTTAAAGAATCTAGGTTATTACTACTATCCCTAACAATTCTTTTTAATTAAGTAGGCTACGTACCGTGTTATAACAAACATACATATAATATGAGCAGGTATTTCCACTAACCCACTGAGAAATAAGTTGAGAAATATATCACCATGTAATACTGGCATACTAAATGAGATTCCCATATAAATTAAACTGTTGACTATACTGAAACATCAAAATAAAGATCATTTAATCATTTTGACTTCAACTTCCATAAAATCTAGTTAAAGGATATTTTTTTTTTATGACTAAAAAAATTGAATTCCTTGATCAAAATTGCTTTTGCAAAGGTTTGGAGGTGCCCTGTACATAAAACCTTGTTGATATTACTATTTCTTTAAAACATGAAGAATTAAACATGGTCTCATTACCATTATTGGTGTGAAAACGCATTTGATCACATGGCAAACTGAAAAGTGACGTCATTTGCGTATGTTAGTGGCGAGATCGATTGCGTTTACAAACCAATATTGCTAATATTAAATCCTTCTATTTATATTCATAAACTTTCATAAATAAAATTATCACTTTCTTATATGATAAGATTTCAAATTTGCCAAAAATCTTGGATTACGTCAACGCTGTGCCTTGATGACATCATGTTACATGACAAACTAGCTTTTATCAAAATAAACACCACTTTGCGTAACCAGTTCATTGGGAGAGTGATAGTAGAAATGAAAATATTAATAAATGAACTTACAATAAGTATATAATAACTAAGGTGTAAAATCGAGTATTTTTCATACAAAATAAATCATGGATGGAATTCTTAATATCACCACTTTCATAATTATCTACTGGCTCTTCATCCGGCTCTGGTATAACATTATCGTTACCATGCCAACCATTTCTTTCTTCAACCTGTGAGGTATGTTGATTAAATTTCTGTGCCCAGTTTAAAACTCTGCTAGCTTCACGATATTTACGATTTGCTACTAACCATGACAATGATTCTGGTAAAAACCTGTATAAAATGAATAATACAAAGGAATGTAATTTTACCAAAATTACGTTTCAAAAAAGATAGCTAATGTTAGGTTTGTCTACAGTTAGTCAATATTTTATAAGATTTACCTACAAAATGTGCAAAACAAGCTACATTGAGTTACATATTGAGAAAAATAGTGTACACTGCATGCATCGAAAATTTTGAAGCTGAACAAAATATTATCGAAGAGATTGCAAAGAGGTTTTATGCATTTGTATGTGTATCAGTTACACTTATTGCTTCAATTCGCTTTCCTGTCCCATTTGTGTAGTTTAGGAAATCAAAAGATTTCATGAACAGATAATGGCATCACTGTCACAAACGCCATTAGAGTCAAATAAAGTTTGTACCATGATAATATAATTTATAGTCCCAAATGGGATAGGGAATGGTGCAAATGCAGCAATAAAGTGTACCCAATACTCATATGAAAACTAGAAAACTTGATTCAAATCCCCTTTAGGCTTTAAAATCATAACTTATCTATGTCCTCATACATCTTAAATTCTTAATATCTAAAACATCAAAAAATCTTACAGGACATATATGATGATAATGAAATTTGGTAGTGATATAAGTAATTGAAGATGTCTCCAGTTTCTAACTAAATAACCAAATAAAGCCAATGACATTATTCCAGCAGCCCATGCTATCTGTATACCAATAGAAGGTATAGTTCTAACTGAAGCCTGATATGCTTCTGTTATCATTACAAATGCTGTTAAACCAATACCCTGAAATATCATAAAACATGTATATTTAATTTGAAATATAGTGTATTGTGACAATAGAATTCTGCAGGGCTGTTGATTTAATTTCTTGCCAATCAGACATTTTTAAACGGCATGTAAAATATCAATCTGACCTTGCAGTTAGCAAAATATTTTCTAAAGAGAATATCTTTTATAATTTAATTCTGCATTCAGAGTCACATGAATGCAGTTTAGAATCCAACTTTTCTACACCTGTTTGAGCATTAGTCAAATCTCTTTCAAATTTTTACAGTCAGGGGTTCTGTAACATGCACAATATCATACAGGGTTTGGTAGATGCAGTTTCCATGTCAGCCCTTCTGATCTGCATTCTTGAAAGAGGGAAAATGCCAGATTTTAGACACTGCATCGTGTGAGTAGATTTGTACAATTTCAGTGAATCCAATTCTAGAAATCTAATATTTATTCCCAAATCTTTTAAACTAGATATTAAGAAGTGGTCACTGTCAGTGACTCACTGAACTGGATTTGTATACATATTTTCTAAACTTTTCATGTGTAAGGGGAACTGATAACATTGATTTGTACCATTCCAATTTTCAGACAGAGATCTATCACCAAAACTAAGCAAATTTGCAGAAAATTGGAATGATGCAAAAAGAATGGCCTGAAACCACAAATAAGCCTACAATAATTTTGGAAAACCCCTTTTACATACCTTTTAAGACATATATGAAATGTGGCTTGCAATGTTAAACTTACCATATTCAAAAGTCCAATAAAAAATCTCATTACAGTAAATAATATGAAGCCATTAACAAATGCCACACCAACACCAACAAATCCTTGTATCAGTAGACAGACAATTAATAATTTCTTACGACCATATCTATCTGAGAAATATGTCAAACCTAAAGCTCCACAACCAGTTCCTATCATATAGATGGTAGTTGATAACTCTATCTTATAATCTTCATTGCATACCAGATTCCACTGAAATTATAATCATATTAATAATTTTACATTATAGCCTATAAGGTCCAGCTTAGCCAAAGCCATGCACAGAAAAGAGTTCAAGAAATGAACATCACAACTTCAATATGTCACAGCTCTTCCAATCACGCTTTTGCCCTAGTGAAAAATTTGACTTTTGTTCCAAACCCTGATTTTCGATAGGAGCTTGTTTTGAGAGACCTTTATGGACAGAGATTTTCTGGAGCTTATAGCAGCTTAAATACCCTTGGGCTTTGTTAGGAAAAACTATAAAATTACAGCAAATTAATTTCTTACATCAGTGACAATAGTAGATTGAAAGAGGTTGCCATATTGCCATCCATCTTCACAGCTGGTTGTAAAACTGTCGTTGTAAGTTTGATAATACTTGATGGCACATGAATCAACTGTAAAATTATTGTCAACTGCATTGGTCGTTGTGTTTGACACTAAGCAGGAATGACCTGGATCTGCTGCTAAGTACACTGGAGCAAACACATGCCAAGCTCCACGCAGGTATATCAAACCAAGGCCTAAAAACAAGACTGTATGGTAACATCCACATTTTCCTAAACTTTGCAACTTCAAATCTGCCTCCATAGCATCATGTTACCTAAAATTTAAAGAAAAGCATATAAAAATACATTTGGAAGAAGTTATTTAGACCTCAATTCTGAATTCATGTCATGTAAGGTAAGCTTATGAGGTTGTCAGGCAATGATGTTGATCCGCACTCCCTGAATTCCCCTTGTGTGCAAGTAATTATGTAATATGCAAGTATTCGGTAGTAAAGCCAGTGTTCGGTTGTGTAAAGTCATATTTGTTTTTCCTTAGAAAAAGATTTCAAGTTCAATGTCAATGGACAAAATCTTTACACTTATATCTATTACGCACTTACACAAACATGAGTCTTTCAAGACAGTATAATTAAATACTTGCAAATGTCATTCGACTTTCATTCAAGATATGTCGGGAAAGATTACCTTGAAATCATCAGCATGGTTTTATCATTATTCGACATTTTTCTTGTGGTCCAAGGGAAATAACTTTGATATTTTGTAGTCTGTCGTCTGCACTATCACCAGAACTACTCATAGAATCTTATTTTTAGAACTGATAGCAGAAGAATTTCACATTGTAATCTGTTGTTGCCCCATTTTTTATACGCCCTCATCTCTCTATGAGGACGTATATTGTCGGCACCCCTGTCCGTCCGTCCGTCCGTCCGGACGTCCGTCGGTCCGTCCGTCCGTCCGTCAACATTTGCTCGTAAACGCTCTAAAAACTAGAGTTTTTGACGGAATCAAATGAAATTTGATATGTGTATACATATTCATAAAACGAAGATCAAGTTCGAATTTGAGCTATTTTCGATCGTTAGAAGCAGAGTTATTGCCCTTGCCCCAAATCTTAAATATGCTATGACTCTCTTAGTTTTCAACCAATTTTGATGAAACTTAAAATAGATGTTATTGGACCTAAATCGAAAGGTTTGAGAAAGTTTTACTTTTTTCTGATTAAAATTAAAGCTTTTTCAAAATTTAGGACTCTTTCATCAGTTTTGATAAGTTTTCGCCTTTTAACCTCTCTACAATAAGTGCTTCTTTAAACATCAATTGCTTGTAAGCGTTCTAAAAACTAGAATTTTTGATGGATTCAAATGAAATTCGGTATGTATATACATATTTAGAAAACAAAGATCAAGTTCGAATTTGAGCTTTTTTCGACCGTTAGTAGCAGAGTTATTGCCCTTGCCCCAAAGTCTTGAATATGCTATTACTATCTAAGTTTTCAACCAATTTTGTTGAAACTTAAAATGGATGTTATTGGACCTAAATCGAAAGGTTTGAGTTTTATCTTTATTAAAGACTTTTTCGTTAGGCGTATTTGGCCGTGGTCCACTATCTTTTTGTTTAAAACTCAATACTAACTATATTAACTCCACCATAGAATTTCTATTTATCTCTGTATTTGTGACCTTGGCCAGTAGGCTAGGCCCTACTTTACATCGGTGTTTTTAGGAACTTCTTCACTTTTAATACTATCAGGGGAGATAATTTGTAATCTCCGTAGGCTGCACCCACATGTACATAATTATTGTGCTTATGACACAATATCTTGGAGTATAGATCCTAGCATATCTTTACAATGATTTTGTGGACAGACATTGTAACCTAGGCCTATTCAGTAGGCCTACTCTCCTAAATTAGTCTTACTTTCAATCACTTTTAGATTATAAACCAGACGACTGCCTATTTTGAGGCAGAAACTGACAAATTAGCTATCTGAGAAACTCTCATAAAATTAATGAGTTAGTCATAACTAGTTGTCCTATTCTTTTTCTCTGTCTGTTATTTCAAATGACATTTCTTGATACCAATCCCCATATGGTTCAATATGTTTCAATATAAGCCAGAGCCTAAACTAGATATACTGATCAATGTCAAAATTGTTTCAAGGACACGGATGACTACTGGTCGCCTAGGAAATCAGCTTGGCTGCTTATTCAGTGCTTCAGGACATGAGTCAGAGGCATGTTGAGTTAATTTTGCAAAACCCTGGTACCTCACACTAGTAGGCCTACTCCTTATAAGGGAAGATTTTATCTATAATTCACTTGTAAACTTACATGACATTTTATTGATTACATAATGATTACAAAAAAACGACTGAGCAAATAAATGAGATACAATTAAAAAGACAAAACTATTTAAAAATTTCAGAATCACAAAAAAATAACATTTTCAAATAGATACACTTAAATAGACAATTTTGTTTGTGACTGGTCTAGAGGAGGGAAAATGAATGTCACCATATTTGCAAGTCCAGTGACAAATTTTAGCAAAAACTACAATTTTATCCCTTTCAACATATACAGTAAACATACAAATTTTCATCCTCCCAAATTTGATTGAATTCCATTTCCCATTTCAATGTTAGCACTTAAGTTATAATATTGTCATGGTTGAGTAGATGCTTAATTCAGCTATGGCAAGAGAGAATATCCATCAACTGCAAAATTTCATGCCTTGAAATAATTTTGTTTATCTTTTTTTAAGCACAACCAAAAATGATCCTCTTTTTGATATAAATGTTACAATTATGAACTCATATATTTACTAAAATGAACAAAAGCACAAATATCATAGAAAATATTGCACTTCAAAACCAAACGTTACAAAATGTGAACTTTAAAATCGTAGTTTGGCGATAAAATCTTAGAACACTAACACGATGAAATAAAACATCACCATTTAAAAGGTGATCTGAAAGTTAGGCTGTTGTACATGAGTAATATATTAGTATTTGATAAAAAGACACAAAATGAAAGCATTATAGAACTGTTTGTTACATGCTTTCATAGTACACCTATAGTATTATAATATACTTCTTTCACATTCTGACTTAGTTCTATAAAATTGCACATCCACCTTTCTCTTTAAATGGGTTATCACTAGGCTTGGGGAATCCCTTAATCAAGACATCTTCTTCGGCATAATTGTCACAGTATTTAACTAGATCTTCAATACATTGGGAAACTCTCATTCGGGTGATCTGGGCTTCACACCTCAACTGTTCAATCAGACGCCTCTGTTGTTGGAGACCTTCTTGTAACTTATTCATTGTATTGCTGCAAAATATCAAGAAAAAGAAAATCAACATGGTGAAAAATTGAGTGATACATAAAACAAATGCAAACAGAGACTTATACATCTTGAATAAAATTGTACCTACGCTTGATTTTCATTAAAATCAACATCATCCTTATTTGTCCTTTTTCTTTGAGATCGAGCAAATTCTGCAGAGTCCATTTTGAGATTTCACGAGACACAACTGAAGATGTCAAACAGTTGGCGAAGAATGTGAGAAAAGGATAAATAAAGGTTGTTCTATCACATAATTGATTCAGAAATCACATCTTTATGTATATTTATAGAGAAATCAACCAAGCATGGGGTTAAAAAGCCTAGGGTTGACTTCTCATTAATAATACTAGTCTCAGTTAGTGAAGAATATATTTTTAGGACCACTTGTAAAGCAGAAGAAAAATGATAATATCTCCTAATTATTTTAGGCCAATGCAGGAAAAATAATGAGTTTCACTCGCTTGAATTTTCTAGGACACTTAAATAGCTCCATCAAATGGAGTTTAGTTAGATTGGGTCATTGGAACAGGATCACCTCACAAAAGTATGTTTAAATTACTATCTTTAAGAAACTAAAGAAATAAAAGAACTAGACAGACTTGATAGAAATGAAAGCAAATTTGTTACAGTTGTTTTGGGTGGTATTTTTACTATTGTCTAATGATACTGGGCCTGACAGACTTAATTTTTACATTCAACATAATCACTGTCACAAGATACTTTCATTTCCTTCACATTGTGATATAAATTTTTTTTTTTTTTGGATTATGCTTGGTTTAGGAGTCATCTAAAGCAAGAAATTTAATGCAATGGCCTTTTGTATGTTAAACATTATTCTGAATATCTATTAAATGGCAATATAAACCATGGCAATGACAGGGAACAAATGATATCGAAATATATATATCTATCAGTGATAGGGCCTATCGGGAAAATGAAGTCAGGATATGTTTTTAGTGAGTGGTGCCAAGGACAAAAAATTATGTCAATATTTGTTTCTAGTAAATGACATCAGGGTGACATATGGGTCCAGAATTAAGATAATGATGTCAGTTAGACATTATATTTAAAGGGATTGTAAAGAAGTTTTCTCAACTTTGTATGTGTATCGGGGACACTGATAGCATCACTTTGCACCATTCCAATTTCCACTCTTACTTGTGTGGTTCTTGCAATTACTAATGCGATTTACGACGTCACCCCCACTGATCTATCGGAAGCTTACTACGATTGATATTTATGCAGATCAGTGGGGGTGACGTCATAAAACGTGTTAGTTTAAGTGGAAATGCTAGAACTGCAGAGTGCAGACGCGCAAATTGATGCTATCAGTCCCTTTGAATTTTTATATAACATAACCCTTTTTTATACAAAAAAATACCAAAAAACCAACAAATTTATCCAGGTTTTATCAATTTTTTTCATGTTGATTGTCTTTGGGTTGATGGAAATGACACCTATTAAAAAAATATTTATCTTGAAATATGATTTTACAGAGGGAAAATTTCAGTCCGAAATATGGGTCATTTTCACTTGAAATTTCTAGGAGGGAACTGTATATATTTTATAATGAAAATTTTCAAACCATATATTTTCATGGACCCAAAGGCATTCTAAGACACATGGCATGCAATAGAAAAACATAATTTGAATATTTGTGACATCAGAGAAAAAATTCAATTCAGATCTCAATGTGGTCAGAGAGTAAGTAAGGGCATACATTGGGTATCTAACCCACTTCTAGCCCATAGCTCCCCCAAAATTTGCTGTAGTAAATCCATAAATCATGTTTGTACAACTAATGAGCTACATTAATTGGGTGTAGCCATAATATGATCCTGCCTTTATATAAGTCAGAAACAGTTCAATTATTACTTTTAATAGGACAGAATTTCAATGAAGCTTGTAATTAATGGAAATAAATCACAAAGTATTACTGTAATGAATGTTTATAAACCTGAGTTATAAGACATACGTCAATATACAACATGACATATCGGCCATATTCCCTGTTGACCTACTTTATCCTGAGAAAAATATCTTCCGTATATCAGTATATGATATATACAAACCCGAGTTTATAATGATACCCACATCTTTATAAAACTAAGCCCGCGTGAAAAATATCACAATGTTGCAGCAACCCATTAAGAGTCCATATTTTTAAAAATTATTCAATGCCGGTGCATATCGACCATTACTTTACTACAAGAGCTCAAGCTGACTCATAGACATAGTTTTGGAGAAATATTTTTTGTTCCAGAAATATTTCACTAGCATTGCGCTTGACTTTAACAACGACGTGAAAATAATACAAAATACAACCTGGAACTCAAAAACTAAAGACAGATAGTGAAATAAAACAGGAAATATACCTATACTGAAAAAATAGTCTTCTATCCTTCCTACCCAATATGTACAATGAAATTAAAGATGGCGGAAATGTTGATTTAGGATAGAGTGAACGCGTGTTCTTTGTTCTTATTACCATGGAAACCGGGTAATCAATAACTGCGAAGATTTATTACAGTTTCATAATTAGTGAACAGATGTAGCCTACGTAGATCAAGCTATGAAACACAACTAAATTAAAATCTCCCAGCTAATTGAGTCAATTAGCACTAGGCCTATGACAGAATCCGCAGGGATCTGAACTTTGAATAGCAAAAATATATGTTACTTTCATTATTCCGACACATCAGTCGATTGGCATCTTTTAAAGGCTACTTCGTATTTTGAATAGGGTTTTGCATAGACTTCATTAGAGATAGTATGACGTGGCGAATTGGCAGGTGACTTATGAGATTTTATCAGAGCTTGTGATGGTAAGCCGACCCCGCCCTATGATCAGTGTTTTAAGGGGATGTTTGCATACGTCAATACCTCTAAAAGTTCATAGTTTGATGGACCCTCTAGCCAATAATATCATAGTCAGATAAAACCTGCCGTTGAGCGTAATAATATCCATGTTAAATCTGAAATTTTATTGGAATAAGGCCCATTATTCAAATAGTTTAGTCCAAAACTAATTTGCAATAACCGCACAATCGGAAACACGAGAAATGTAAGAGGCATCTTTGAACTGATTTAAATGTATTTAATAGTCGAGTTTGATCATAAAATTAAAACATTTAAAATTTGAAACAAATAATAAAACAGTGAGAGTGAGTCGGAGAAAGAAATCGAACGCAGATATCTGATAATGATGAATTTAGAAGAGATAACTCTAGGAAGTGGAAACTAATTTTGAGCATTTCTTTTTCATTTCAAATAATGACCTTTCAAAAAGTACGGATCAGTTTATGTCTGGCATAGAATTAACAATGCTATTCAATATCATGTGACAGATGATACCTCTACGGCGAGTGCAAATCAGCATCCTGCATTAATGCTTCAGACAAATATTGATTTATCTCGAGAGTAAATCAGAGTTCTTTCCCTTCAACAGTAATAGCCCCACCCAATATTCTCAGTGGTCTTCTTAATCTTTTGCTAACATCATTTTCCCTCTAAAAGACGGATAACAAGGCCCATAAAATTTGTACAGACGTCAATTCCGCATAGTCTTTTTATAGTGATATGTTCACTAACTGTTCGATCAATAACATTTTAGTCTCAGAACCTGGAACTCCCTCGAAATATAAGCTTTCAAATCCTCTGTAGCCATAACCCCCAAAATACGACTCGTAGTTTAGTAAGACTATGCCTTATATAGAACACACATTTATACAGAAAATGAAAGATAGGTGTTTAGGTATGGACATAATTGAAACGATTATGCAATTTTTGTGCAGTTCTTGTACTTCTGGAGGCTTTTTACATAAATTCAAGGCTGAAATCGACCCTAAAAAATGCTGAACATTCCCGTTTAGAGGTGGTTTATGTGAATACCTGAAGGAACGCCAGTATATCACTTTAATTATTATGAAATCAACACAACAGCAACACAAAATTGGGCATGCAAAAAAAACAACACAAACCATTCACAAAATACATGAAGAAATATTTAATACTTTTCAAAAATTCAAATTTGTTAAGTATGTAGCATAGAAACATAATTAATTGAAGAAACATCTAATACATAAAATGTAAATAATAGGGTTGCTAAATAATACATAAAGTGTCAAAAATCAATGCACACAAGTTGCTTTTATAACAAAGAAACAGAATTGTAATAGGACAAAAGTTCACGAATGTTTTTGTAAATTGTCACCTAAACTAAAGCATAATCATACGAAACTTCGCATCTTTCCTAGCTCCGTATGTGTTGATCAGAATGAAGCATAATAAGCCATCTGTTTTCACTGGTTATAATCAACCAAAAATTGTAAGTTCTCATGGGGAGGGGAAAGATGGCAAATTTACTATTCAAATAAAATAATTTTTTTCAAATGTTGATTTCAATGGCTCTTAGAAGCGTTTGGAAAACATAAATTAGTTACTCATTTAATTTCCATAGGGCATTTTGTCAGTGGGTACTATGAGGATGTGCATCATTTTTCTCAGAATTTTTCCTGTAAATTTATTTTCTTAACTGTCTGACCCTGTCAAATAAATTTATACAATGTTTCTGTATCTTTGTATTGGATATAGTGATTCAAACATCATGGGCCATGGCTCTGTGAGTTTCACTAATTTGGGCCACGGTTTCAAAAAGGTTAGGAACCACTTCTCTATAAAGGTTTCATTTGGGGACCTAATATTTGCCAGCTGCAGTCATATTGAGGACTACACACATTAAGCTTATTTAAATGATGCATGGGATTTGTTCTTTTCCATGGAATACGCACAATAATATCAGGAATATTCAATTAAAAATTCATTTCAATTAATTAATTACTACAATACAACATCAAACAATTACAACAAAGTTTTTCAAGCGAGTTAATGTACAAACATGCAAACTGTAAAGACAAATACATTAGAACTATTAAAATATCAGAGATGGAGAAATCATATTACTTATCTTGTCTACTTATAGTGTGGAGTCATTCATCTTGAATACCTAGTGGCAATTTATTATAGACCTTCAACTAACCTGATCACTAAGATATAAAGATACCTTAATTTGATGAATCCTTCAAATGCAATGTAATCATTTAAAATGCCTTAATTTTCTTTGAAAAAAAAATTCTCACTAATATTCATTAAAAATATGTGAAAATGCATCATGGTGATCAATCTTGCAAATCTAAATGCTGTTGGGAAAGTACCTAACCCCTTATAACTCATATCCCAAATTTAATAATGAAAGTGTGATGAAGGTCAAGGAGCTGTTCTTTCAATATGACCAACATTTACTAGGCTTTGTCATTGGATGACAGAATATACTTAAGGAGACACGACCATATAGATAAAATCTCTCCATCTCTGATGAAATCTACATGCAGCGGGGCACTTGTTATTTTTTTCAAGAACTTCTTTTTTAATAGTTGGCCTAAAATGTAAAACTGTTTTCCTTTTCTCAATGAAAATTTAACCTTTTTTTAGGAAGAAAAGAAATCTTTATAATCCAATCTATAACAATGCTATAGCAATATACATGAGATATTAACGATTTAAGATACAACAATTGTTATAGAATTAACAAGTCAAATCAGATTAAGTTTGAATAGATGTCCTGTTTTAGAGGCATTAAAAATATAATTTTCTTATCTTTTCTTTACTGTAAATAATATGGATCTTAAGTCAATGACTTTTAATATTTTGAACTACTTCTTGATTCTGTCAGTATATAATGTAATTTAGGAAGAAAAAATAACACTGCCCTGCAATTCAACTTAAATTATCACACAAAATGCTAGAATTAATTAAATAAATAACATAATCAACTACTACATTAAAACTCAAATTGATACTACATATTGGCCCTGTAACATTGACTTAGAAAAACAAAATGTGAGACTAACTTTCAGCTAATTCATAAAATTATGTACAAGAATATGAATTGTCAAAAGTGGAAGTATAAAAAATATATGTTTTGTTTTTTAATCAGCTGTGTAAGATGAGGCATGGTATTTAAATGGCATTCAACTAAATGTGAAAACTAAAGAATGGCACATGGCTTCTTTGGTTTAAATGGATTTTCTTTTTCTGGATTGATCAAATGGTCAGTAGCCATATTCTGGTTACAGTAGTTAATCAGATCTTTGAGTGTTTCGCTGAGTTTTGGGCGTTTAATACTGGCATGTGTTCGAAGAACTTCAGCTTGTAGTTTGAGTTTGCGGATGTGATCAGAATCCCGAGCTTGATAAGTAGGATAAGGCATAGTGATGGTTTAATACACACCTAGAGTTAAAAAAATATCATTCAATACAGAAGAATTTTGTCCCTAGAGTCAAATGACAGGCACATCAATTGAACTTCCTGACAAACACAGTGCCTTTTTTTTGTTAATATATTATCTAATATTGAAACAACACATACAAAAAAGCAAACAAAAACTGTAAATATTGAAATGGAACAATATTAAAATACTTAGCAAAATGATGTCTGGAAAATTTTACATTATCTTATTTATCAGATAAATATATTACCGAACCTACAAAAGTCTGTATCACAATGTGTTCAAGATAAAAAATTTCAAGATCCAGATCTATTCTTACCAAATTAATTCTTTGCTCTTGACAATATTTGTCTACTGTCTTTCCAAATCAATTTCTTCACCTGAAAAACATTTGTTTTGAAATTTGGAAAATCAACAAATTTTAATTTAACTTAGCTTCACTCAGTATAGACAGTCAATAGGTGTGACAGTTCAAGACAGCCAATCACAAGCGCATACATTTAATTTGTCAAAACAAAACCTCTTGCAAATCATTAAACGTTGAGGTGAAGCTAAACAGTCTTAGAATAGAGAAGTATTTGACTAATTTTAAATTGCTTGCAATGTTTTATTTAATTGATTCAGATTCTTTCCAAAAGTAAACACAATCTAAGACTCTTAGTACTGTGCAGGTGATATTTTATTTCAATCAAAACTAAAATGATTGGCATAAAAATCAAATCTGATTGAGTGACTGATTGTGTGAACTTTGCCTGTCTGTGGCTGTGAATGTGTAAACTGGTGCCCAGACAGTAGAACACAGAACATCTACAACTTGTTTATTACGTTCTGATTCTTGATGCCCTGATTCTTTAGATAATAGTTTAGATTGAAGAGCAACCGATAAATTATAGTTTTAAGGCAACAACAGACAAGAAATTAGCAAGTAAATACCTAAAAATGAGGAAAAATGAAAATAAACCATTAACCGGAAACTATACACTAATCGAACCGGAAACAGGTGCGTTGACGTCATGGGTATGTATTCGATTCATAATGCCAAGAACATGTTCGAACCTAACCCAAGAACGTGGAAGGATACTGGATCTTGATATTACTTGAATTTTAGAAGAAAGAAATTCAGATCGATTGGATAAAAACTATAACTATAAAAACACCGGACTTTTAGAAACGCCACTGCAGGATCTAAATAACGAACTATTTATACTAGCTCAAGGGAAGTAACCGGTATTGGAAATAAAATATTTTTAACCAAATAATGAAACGGCAAGTTTCAAGGGAAATAACTAATAAAAATAGTTTTAACTGAATGTAGGTCAATTATTGAATGAGTCAATATTCGAAACAGTAACATTCGAAATGTTATATTAGAAATGGATAATTTTTCTTAATAAGATCATGACCACTCAATGCCCGAATTTCAATAATATTTTGCCCGATTTTGGGGATTTTTTGTCCGAAAACATAATATTTTCCCCCGTCTCCTACGGCTATGATGATGACCGTAACATTTCTTAAAGTAAAGGTAGTAATATCCGATAGTGACAGCTGCAGAAAGTGTACAGAACTAAGAATTCAGGTTTAGATCTAGACCACAGATTACACTTGTTTGAAGTTTGTTGAGATCTTGCTGGAGAGTTCACAAATTTAGCTCGTTAGCTCGTTTTACTCGTTAAATTTGAAAACACACGAATAAACATAATGCATAAATGCCTTTAGTATAGCAAGCATGCTACCTTTCATTCTGTCTCGTCCGTACCACCCAAAGGCTACCAAGAGAAGAAAATGACTGACGCCCCTCGTTAGTTGCTACTCGTTAGTAACTCCACACCCTCTACCTTTGAGACCTCCAGGCCTACATAAAGTAGGCTACGTATGAAGGTTCATTGAAGTGTTAAAATCGTGTACTTTTTTTATCCAACTTATTGATTGAATGCCTAAGAAAACTGCTATGTCACTGTCTTTATAGTACTTTTATGACATACAAATGTTTGTTGTTAACCATACATATCAATACAATACTAAAAAGACATTAACCTTAACGGTTCGTGGCTTTCAGATCTTTAACTTATAGGCCTACAGTCAGTGAAAAGTATTGAATAGTTACATTATCAATATAGTTAGTGCTTATTGGTTGGAGCACCGTGATATTAGGGAGGATCCAATGGGGCCTCTCGCCGCTCGAGCCCCCCCCCCCCCTATTTTTGACCGACTAATGTCAGAACCCTTTAAAAATTTGCCACTCGCGCCTTCGGCGCTCGCAATGCCGTTGAATTTGAAGCATATATTATATTTCAAAGCCCCCAATTTCTCAAAATCCTGGATTCGCTCCTGAATTCTGACGAAATTCCATACCTTCTGTTTTTAAGCACACCTCATTTAGACACAGTAGGCCTACTTTAAGCACACTACTTTTAGGCACACAGTCAGATAGGCGCATGCCATTGTGCATAAATAACGCTGTGCTTATCTGACCGCGTGCCATAAAGAAGTATGCCTAAAAATTTGACCCGAAGCTACTTGATTGTTCGAGGAGGCATTTAATGTATCTGTAAAGGGGCAATGCACTGATGATATATTTCTATTCAAAGAGGCATACGTATTTACAGCGGGGCAATATATACGAAATAATGCTTCTACCTAAGCGTTTTAATGAAAGACAATATATATTTAGTCTTATAGAAAAAATACCTAGTAACGACACTCGGAGCAGTTAGATTCCACCTGTCAATATGCCAGTTAATCTTTTTTTCGCATCGAAAACCTTCATAAAAGCAATAATGATCAGCAATGAAAAATACAAAAAAATTGCCGAGGGTTGCTTTGATAATGAAACTGTCATTCTCTTGATTTTAATATGCAGAAGAATTATTGTACAGATCAAACCATCGTTTGACCGGTTTTATTCGAACTATTTTATCCCTTCATCACTATATGCGGTTAATAACTTTAAATTCCGATCTTAGTACAGTGTGACATTCGCCCCAGGGCTATCACTATTTTATATCTCTGCAGTCAATAAATCGGACTTATTGCCCCTACCACTTTTGATGGTTGATAATATCTAAAATGGGTTCTGTAGTCCAAAAACTACGGCTATTTCTTACCGCCTTGTGGTAAATAAGCTGTTAATGTTCTTGATTTCTCTAAAAGCATCTTATGTCATTCATGTCTGAAACAAAGCAATGCCATGTTAAAATACTTGATTCTGATTTTCTGTCACCTGTTTCCCTTTGTAACCTATTATCTAGGTTACTGGATGGCAATGGATTCCATACGGACTAACCAGTTTACCAAGTTAACAATTTATTTTATTGTTTTTAAAACTTCATCCCCAAGGGAACATAGCTTTGTTTATGAAATGTACATAGAGGATTTGTAATACTATTGTCTCAGCAAGAAAACAGAAACTGGACAGTGGACTTACCAGAGATAAAAAAAAAGATAGGGACCGTGACCCTTAAAATTCTTTTTTTGTCAGCAAAATATTTTTGTCATTTTTATAATTTTTTGTTTTATAATTTGCGGAATCTGAAAATCGAATGGCCTAAATCCGAGGAGTTTTGGTGGTGGGGATGAGACTGAGAGTGGGATTTTGAAAATTTTCAACCAAGGGCCCCCCGCTTCCACAGACGATCCGCGGTGATGATTTTCATTTTTGGTCTCCAGACAATAGACATATTTCATATAGAACAGCAAATCAGTTCCCTAGAACATGAAAGCCTTCATGAATAGACTTAATCTCCTTGAATTCCATTCTTTTTCCTTTGATTGAATAACTTAGGCCTATTTGATATTTTCATTTGTAAAGATGGACAAAATAACCAAATCTTGCTGGAAATGCGTACAAGAAATTTTAACTCAAAAACAGAAATGACCCTTAAAAGAAGTAGACTGTTTTCTACCGTAACCGTGACAATTTTTTCAGACGTGTTTTTATTTCTTAGCTCCTTAAAATAAATTGGTAGGTAAATGGCTGATTTTTTATAAATATAACCAATGACATATCTATATGAACCTAAGAATTTGGGTGTGAAATACCCGTTTTATTTCTTAAATTATTAATGCTTGATTGATTGTGTGAACAACTGCAAAGTCATGTTCTATTTTGGTTAATGGCAGTTTTTGACATCAAACAATACATGGAGGCAATGAGTAGTAGGGGCCTAGGGCTAGGGATTTTGGTTGCTAGGCAACGGATGACGTCACGTTGCTAGGCAACGGTTGCTAGGCAACGGATGACGTCACGTTGCTAGGCAACGGTTGCTAGGGGATGACGTCATAGGAAGTGACGTCACGTTGCTAAGGATGACGTCACATCCGGTCGGCCATGTTGGATGACGTCATAGGTTTGACGCATGCGCATAGTTTCTTGGGGAATCCCATCGGGAAATCCCATTGGGAAATCCCACTGGAGGAAATCCTCGAAGGAGATCCCATAGGGAGATCCCACTGACGTCACCCAGGGGGTATTCCTAACAAAGGGCAGGGAACTCTTTTCATTTCATTAGGTAGCCCTGAAAAGGGCTGTTTTTCTAACTCCTTTTAGAAGAGCCTTCGACGAACTCTGTGACGGAGCCTCTGACGGACGTTAGCTAGCACCTCGGGAGCGATTCTCCTCCGCCGAGGCGTCTGACATTCGTTCATCGTCGACTCTTCAATAAGGTAAATGTCATCTGGTGTGATGATGACTGTTTTACCGTTACGGCAAAAAACCTTAACAGGACTGTCATCCACTTCCATTAGTTGCACAACAATCATAGGTTCGGCTGCCATGGTGCAATGAGTGGCCAAAGACAAATGGCTGCGATTTTATAGGCTGATAAGCCGGAGATGGGTTTTGATTGGATGAAAAAAAACACGTGGTATGATTTTTTAACTTTAATCAATTAACATCAGAACAATGAACAATAATAACATAATAAACTAAAGAATTTAACAATAACTTTTAACAATAACTATAACGTATTTACATCCATAAATTTGCGACAAGTTTGGCCTTTTTCAAATCTTAAACAGGGAAAATGGTCATGGGTCCAACCATGTACTAAACGATCGTTTTCAGTCAGATTCGATTTAAACACCGACAAGGCTTTTGGTGTGGGTACGTGGAATCTATGACACAGGTAAAACAAGCAATAATGGCCACACACAACACTTTGGAGTCCTTGAATCCATTGGGAGCTGTGTCGTACTGGTCCTTGACGTTGTGCAAAGTCGGCAAAATCTTTTCCATACAGTTCTGGGGGACATCCGTACGAATCAAAGAAATCACAATAGTTTTCTTCGCACACAAACACGGTCCAATGTTTTCCAGGCTGGTCTTCGTCATCGGTGTTTACGACGTATGCCATGGGATAGCGGGTTGGTTTTACAGTTTGTAATTGATTTCTGGCCAGGACACCACCAAATTGTTCAGGGATATGACAACCCAATCCTTCTTCCAACTGGGCAGTATACAGAGGTTTACCAATCCACCAAAATTTGGCGGTTGACGTCGATTTCCAAGACATTGTCGTATTCGGCAAACAATAGCAAATTGAGTGGATTCGGTGGGGCGTTTTCGAATCTCAATTCCAAAGACAAACTTCCAGATGACTTGGGATGAAAATTGACTTGATCTGCTCCGTGGTCATTGGTTAAATCAAAAGCAAATAGAGTGTAGCCATTAATATAGTCGTTGTAAGACAAATCCAAATCTTCTTTGCTGTTGAGTACTCCTACTCTTTTCATCAAATCTAAATACGGTGTTGTGGCTTGTTTGTTTGGAAAATCCATGAAATATTCATCCATCACATCACCATTTTTCATTAGTTTTATGTATTCTAGTCGATGATGATGGAACTTGAATGGATTCTTGATGGTATTGCCGTCGTAAGAATCGTTCTCCACCAAACCCAAAATAAGACGTTTAGGCAAGACTTCGTTGATGAATAAATTATCCAAGACGTGAAAACGTCTACGACTGGGTATACTAATGTCTTTGACGACTACTCGTTTAAGTGGATATTTGGCGTTGTTCGATTGTAGTTGTTCAGCAATTCGTGTGTATGTTGATGGTGCCAGTGTAACAAAAGGTACTTCCAAATAGGCTTTGATCATTTCAACTTTGTAACTTTCGTTGTTTTCGTTCCACATCAAATAAAATTTGGGTTGTTGTCTTTCCAATTGGACGCGGATATCCACACCATCTATTAAATAGCGATCTTGTAAACACAAATCCACATGTAGTCGGGACTGCAATTCAAACTCTAAACTTTCACCCATCCTTTTTCTTCTTCCTCCCAAACCATGGTTAACGATGGGCACAACGGCATCACCAGCTCCAGTTTGAACAGCCTGTGTACTATCTAATTGACCAGCCGTATCTTTCTCCCACATAACTTGTTGGTTAAGTTGATCGTTTTTGGCTCCACGACCAAAACTCAGGAGATTTTCCAAATAAGCTCTATAGGGATAATTGGGCAACGAAGCGGTCACCAACGTATCGGAATCTTTTCCAAGACGCATTTTTACATCTTTAAACAAAGTGTGAAAGAAATTGTTGACTGGGCCGATTTTTTTATCCGCTCCAACATTCGTTCCATCGTCTTTGACAACTTTCAACTTGAGATACAAACTAATGTTGGACAAGTCGATGAAATCTGTACTTGAATTAGGAATTAAAAATTCCAAGGGACCATCATGGTTCAGATCACTGGTCAGTGGATATTTGCGGACTTTGGTTACTTTGGTAACGGCTGTTTGAGTGTCAGGAACGGTAAAGAGTTGTTGTAATTCATCAGGAGCACAAGGACAGGAATCATTACGCATCATTGAAGCCATGATCGAATATATCTTTCTTTCTTCTCTTTCGTTTGATGTTGACAGAACGAGCTGCAGATGGTTTTGTCCGCTTTCGTGGTGGTTGTCGGTCTTTTATACCTCCGACCACATTCTTCAAAGTTTCCGACACTGTGGATTTCAAAGCAGGTTTGACGGCATCTTGAACAATGTTTTTCAATCCTCGACTGACAGATTCTTTGCCTTGGACAACTTTCAACACCTCGTTTCCAACTTGTGGAAGATTATCTTTTATAGCTTGTTTACCCGCACTCCATAAAGATTTGCCTGCCATCACAGCACCTTTCTTGACCATGTTCAATAAACCGGACAAAAATCCAGACCCTCGTTGTCTGAGCACACCTCCACGATACACTCGAATGTTACCTCTTCCCAACAATGTCATTTTCTCTTTCTAAAGTGAAGCTTGGCCACCACTTTTCCTCTCACAAATGGTACGGGTCTTCCATGTCCGGTCCTTATATACATGCCGATGGCCGTCAGGCGGTCGTACTTGATCGGAACGTAATGTATGGCCGATGGACGAAAGTATCCTGATTTACTGTGAAACACATCCAAGATCGGAGTCACCGCATCACCTACACGTTGTGGTTCCACAATATCCGAATACAAGTAAAACATATCAAAGGCCATATCCACAGCTGGTTGAAAGGGAGCAGTGATTTTAGCTTCGCGAATGTTTCGTCGACATAATTTATCCAACCGAAATTCTTGCGTAAAGTCAGACCATCCTAACATACCAACCATGGGTCCTTCAATTTTGAAACTGATTGCTGGTAACATACGTAGAAAGTTGACGGCGTCTGGAGAGTCGAAAGATAAATATATTCGTTTGCTTAAAGGATCCAATTTAAAGGATGCATAGGGTTGTTTTTCGGCCTGATTGGATAATTTCATACGATTTTCGTACTCTTCTTGCTCGTTTTGTTCTAAAGGCGTCAATTCTTTGATGTTGGGCTCCAATCGAAATGGTTTTCGATGAATGATTTCTTGTATTTCATTGCATTTCCATAATCCATGCATGGTCACGTTCAATACATTTAGCAACTGTTCCACATTTCTGTAAGTGTTGGTTTCCATATGCGTTTCGACTTCAGTCGAACCTTCATCATTGTTCGGAACAGTGCTGCACTCGGGAGGTTCCAACCATTTGTCACTCACACACTTGATGGTGTCCATATCTGGGACGATTTTCCATGGAAAAACTTTCAGTCTGAGTTTGTTGTCTTTCTCTGTCAGGTTGTACCAATCTGTTGGGAAGGCCAAGGCTGCCAAACCCACTTCCCATTCTTGGTGATTAAAATGAATGGGAGGCGTTAAATGAGTGCGATACGTCGAAAGGCTATTGTCTGGAAACATTCCCATGGAACTGTCACTAGGCAGGGTGAGATAAAAATCGTTCATTTTTCTTCAGTTGAGGTGCTGGCAGTAAATAACCCAAACTACTGGATAACAAAGCAGTCCACAATGTGGTTTGAGGTCCTTCGGGTTTCAGAGCGAGTTGAGACAAAGCAACACCCGCAACAATGTAGACCAAAATCACTTGACAGAAAAATACAATTTCAGCTTGAGGTACCCGAGTTCCTAAACACGCCCAGGATCTGGATCGAACCGATGTTGTCGATGTGGATTCGTCTTGCATGATGGATCTCCACTGTAGTTGGTTACTTCTATTTATACTCCACGGTCGATTCAGGAATCCAGGAATTGAAGCTAGCAGGATAACCTTTCCATTTGACGAGTATGTTTTTACCTCGTCGTTCTATGATTTTTTCAATCACGTAAGCTTCGTCTTTGTCTTCCTTCACTTCTTGTAATTCCTCAGGATAAAACGATCCTTCCAACGGTTCACCATTTCCATCAATCAATCTATAACGGGATCCTACACTGGGTTTGACTTGAAAAGTTTCCAAAGTCCAATTTGGCCAGTATCCCTTATCAAAAGCTTTCTGTTTGTCCAGTGCTAACCGCACAGTTGATGTGATGTCGCGTTTTTTCTTGGATGTTTCCCGAGGTAATCGTTGACTAACCAACCATTCGTTTTGAACCGTCACATCGTTAGGGGCCATTTTAATAGTGCGATGTACGGCTGCATTGTAACCTTCTACCAACTTGTCCAAAACATCAACGTAACGTTCCGTTTTCTTGTACGTGAAATATCGCCACATTCGTTGTTTTAAGGTACGTTGAAATCTCTCCACCACACTGGCTTTGGTTTCGGCATTGTGTGTCACGAAAAAGTGAATTTTTTTCTTCTTGAGATAAGTTTGAAATTTTCTGTTTAAAAATTCTGTACCTTTATCTGTTTGCAATCTTAAAGGTGTTCTGTCTTTAATTTTTTGGAAAGCTCGCACCAAGGTTTCACCTTTCTTGTCTTTCATGGGTACGACCCAAGCATATTTGGAAAACACATCAATCACACACAACAAAAAGCGATAACCATTGTTTTTCTTGGATATGCTACTCAGATCACTCAAATCAGCTTGCCACTGGTGATCGATACCCGCTACTAAAGTAGGTGATCGTTTGAATTTTTTCTTGAGAGGTTTGTGTAAAGTATAGGTCCGTTGTCCCGCTAACCAGGCTTTGACTTTCTTCAATGGCACCCCAGTAGCCTTGGCTAGTTTCTGAGCACCACTAAATCCTGCTGGATGCGCCGGATCATAATAAACTTGTGCTAGCTTCTCCATCTTTGACCAGTTAATGTTTGTGAGCTTCTTTTATAGGCTGTCAAAAGAAAGCCATTTTCTTTCTTTCCTCTGTTGCTTTTTACTTGTGCGTTTCTTGGGTGTTTCAAAAGTGGAGGTAGACGGTTGTGTTTGGGGTGTCGAAAACAATTCCCACCGACGATCATTTCCAATGGCTTCTCGTGGTATGTTTGATTCTCTCAAACTTCTCATGACGGCTTCCCAACCAAAAGGAGCATTGACTGTTTTGCGGTTTCGAATGAAATCATTGACAATATCCACTACATTCGTTCCTTTCATCACTTGACCATCATGAGTCAATTCGTATTTGTCGTTCCAAGAGTAGGGTGTTTTCTTTTCTAAATGCTGCAATAACAGACGTGCTTTGCCTTGGTATGTTTTTGGTACCGAAGTTAAAATATCAGGTTTTTCCACGGGGGCGACGTCGTCAGGTTTGTTATTTTTTGTTGTCTCAGGTATGATTGGTGCGTGTCTTTTATTTTGAAGTATTCGATATCGTTGCAACATTTGACCATATTGATTCATTTTCATAGCGTCTGAAGTATTGGACTTGAGTAAACGTTGCATTTCTTGACTTAATTCTTCTAAAGCTTCTTTCACTGGATTTCGATCGTACACAGGTTCGTAAGGTTTAACGGTTACAATCTTCTCTGGTTCATCTGCTGGGACCAATCTCATTTTTCGTGTAAACTTCATCGTTGTTTTAATTTGTTGAGCAAAGGATGAAAGACGGGTTTCCACAATCCTTTACCGTGTTGTTGAAGTAATCGCTTACGGGTTTTCCAAGGTGTTTTGGGAGTGCCCAGGCGTCTAAGTAAGTTTGCCTTTGATCGCAAACGTCTTGTTTCTGTAGCTGATAGTGGTAAGGTGCCCCGGATCAAATTACCAATACATTCACATAAACAATCCACGACTTTTTTATCGTTCAAAATATGATTTCGCCAACTGTGAGGGGTTTTCAAGAAATCGTTCAGGGTCTGTTGAGGCTTCATGACTGAGACAAGAGTCCTAGGTTTCTCCTTTATATACCCTATCGCTGTCCAATGGCCCCGATGATGGGTCCAATGACACTAGAGGCTAAAGAAGCCAACAACGCACCCAGAAAACCACCTTTTTGGTTTAACAATTTTCTTTTGGATCGACCAGAGGTTCGAGGGTTGGCTAAGGTTCGCAGGGCTCTTCTGTGTGGAGTTAATAGACGACGTTGTTGTGTCGTTAATCGAGTCTTGCCGTTTAAAATAGCTTTACATTGGTTAGAAACACACTTGATGCTACGTCGTGGTGCCATGGTGTCGAATGATCATAATATATGTTTGCGACAACCTTTTTATACTTTTCTCTTCTTAGCTCTTTTTTCTTTCTTCTTTTTCTCTTGTTCTAATCTTTCTTTCCAACGTACCAAAATACGTATCAACACTCCACCGAAAAATCCTTGACCACCTGGTTTCATGACCAAAGCTAATTTTTCTTTGGTGCCTATATTTTGAGTCAATTGTTTTAAGACATCTTTATTTCTAGCTACCCATTTGGTGTGTTGAGCATGTAGAGGTTTAATATTACCTTTCAGAAGATGATTGGCTGCAAGTTTAAACCACTGTAACAACCCAATTCGGGCAGTACCAACATTTCTCAACAATTCAGTGTAAACCATATCAGGATTCAGACGTTTCAAGCGTTTGATGAATTCAGACATTTCCTTCATTTGTTTGCTTTGTCGACTTTGAGCTAGAGGATCGAATGGCGGTCTGATGGGTGTTGCTTTTTTCTTCTTTGGGGGTCGCGGTTGTTTGGTTTGACGAGTTTTTTTCAAACTTCGAAGTGGTGTGCTGGTGGCTGGTGTTGGTGTGGGCATTGGGGGTGTCTCTGGACGTAAATCTGGGGCCAGCGTAGCAAACAAACTGGGTGGACTTGGTGGTAAAGGCGAGATAGGTCTTGGTGGCGGAGATAAAGAGGGTAGTGGCCTCGGTGAAATGATTCTACGTCGGGCTCCTGGGATGGTAGGGCGGGTAGGTACTCGAGCCGTTGGATCTCTTAGATCAGGGGCCAGTGAGGTGAAAGGAGCAAACTGTGCTCTAGGCAACAGGGTTGTACCCGGGGGTGGCTGGTGAAGTCTTTTGGTGTTCTTGGTGCGTGCCATCGTGAATGATTGACAACAAAACGGTCGGCCCTTTTATACCTTTCGGAGATAGACATAACTTGGGGTTTCTGAGGGTAAAATTCGGGTTCGCAATCTCATCTCTTCTGGTGTATCTGGTTTCAGATCCACTAATAAATAACTTCGGGGTGTCAAAGTGGCATCCGTGTAGGCTTCTTGCATAAATTGTGAATGTCCGGGATACATTTGCCGGGCTAACACACCCAACTGCGAAGCATCCCTAGGGTTTTTAAACAAGACCAAATAATGGGCGTTAAGGCTAATCGTGCGTTGTTTTTTATCAAACAAATTTTGCACAATGTAAATAACACTGGCGTTTCTATGATGACTCTTTCGAGTAAACCACTGTTCAAGGGCTGTTGTATCTTCACCCATCAAGTCATCAATCACCAAAATTTGAGGCCCAGACACTTGGGCCATCACATCATCAATGCCTGCTAAACCATGGACATAAGTGTAAGGAAAGGACTCGTAGGACTGTTGCCATTCGCCATAGGCCCACACGATTCGTTCAGGTGTGGGATCAAACATGTTGGCCTCCAGCAATTTTTGTACAAAGACGGTCTTGCCAACACCTGTTGGGCCTGAGACAAGCATGGTGAAAGGATGTCGGAGTGCTGTGTCGAATTCCATGATGATTCTGACTTTGTCTGCAAAAGCCTCACCTTTTATAGGTTGTGGGTTGGGATAATCAAATTGCTACAAAGACCCTCTAAGAAAAACCAATGTTTGTTTTAAGAAATTTTATATAACATTTTCTACAACATTACAATTTTAACATTTTAACACAACAAACATATTTACATTTTAAAAAGAACAAAGTTTTGAAAAATCTTCAAACAGGTAAACTCCTTTAAACAGGAAAAATTCTTCAAACAGCAAACACAGCAATCTATTCAGCTTCATTTTCCATCTTTATAATTTGGTCGTGTGTCCAGGACGTATAACGTAGACTTTTTGGAATCCAATACATGTTTCCACACAGCATTTGTAAAGCGTCATCCTGCATCCAATCTTGCAACTCCCCAAGTAACATAACCACTAAGGTCCAGGCATCATTTTTAAATGGTTCCCTTGGTAAAGCGTACAAGTTTCTAAATCCACGGGGACCTAGTGGGATGATGACAGCTCTGGCCAAATCGTCAGTGATGATTAAGTCATTGGTTTGAATACTTGGAGCTTTGGTATCTTCGGAAATATTCGGCAGCTTCTCCACACCAGTACCAATATCGTTGTATTCTGGCGTTGTACAAGGAGCCTCGTTTGTTGAACAAAGCGTTTGTGAGTTCGTCGAAGGTGACTCTAGTTTCAATGGGCTGTCCACAATGAAACAATCCATGTCCGAGCTGGTGGCAGTTGAGACATCGGTGGTTTTCTTCTGAGGAACGTTTGTTGTGACTATCTTCAGTGGAATGTTTGCTGATGTTATCTTCAGAGGCATGTTTGTTGAGGTTATCTTCAGAGGAGGAACTTTGGTTAACTTGAGTTTCTTCAGGGTTTTCTCCTTGGTTGTCGATACTTTTCTTTTGAGTACATTCTGATTTCCAGTGTCCTTCTTGTTTGCATTGATAACATTTTCCTTTTCTGGGTTGTTTGCGTTTGGGTTGCTGACAGTTACTGGCCCAATGTCCTCTTTGCTGACAGTTGTAACAGATGTCTTGACTGATGTCTTTTCTTGTGTCTTGGCTGCTGTCTTTGTTTTCTTCTTGGCTTGTTTTTTCTCCTGTCCGCAGAGGGCACTCTGGAACCCAGTGTCCTTTGTCTCCACAGTTATAACATTCTCCATAGCTTCTCTTCTTATACATAAGTCAATCTCGATCGGATGTCCAAATGAAAATGATTAAAGACACTTCTGTTCCGAAACATATACCGTCTTCCAGGTCACGTGGTGTTTTTGGACATGCGCACTGTTTGCTGTGTTTTCATTGGTTGATTTTTAGACATGCGCACTGTTTGCTGTGTTGCTGTTTTCCAAATTTTCTGGATTCTGATTGGTTGAAGAATTTGTTGAGTTTTCATTGGCTGTAAAAATCGTCCAAGGCTTCTTGTAGGGTTTGTGGGCTATAACGCTGCACTAGATATTCTATACAATGGTAAACCACACTGTCTTTGTCGTACCATACCATAGGAACCAGGAAAGGATATTTTTTCTTCATTTCATTCCACATCTGATGTTTGGTTGACAATACGTCTGTTAACAATTCTCTGTCTTTTTTCTCCATGTTGGTAATATCATGCGTAAACCAGGAACTTCTTTCCAGAATTTTCTCAACTCCCGATCAACGTCAATCGTCCAATCGTCTTCACTCTCCCACAATCTCACGTGACCTCTTGGGTCTTCGATTAAACTTCCTAATACAACGTCTATATCTTCGTCTTTAGGTTTTTCCTCCAAAGCCAAATACAAGTAATCGTCGACTGGATGGCTACGCCCACTTGATGAAATTCCGATTCCAAGACAGCTGTGATATTTTTGACTGGGATGGTCCGTTTCACATCCGATACAGTTTGAGAATTGCTGGTTTTGAATTGTGGGTAGATAATAATTCTCGACTCTAAATTTTAACCACCTCTGTCTAATTTTTGGCTTGAGCGAATCCATAGGGTAAGGTATTATCAGGTTCTCCTCTTGTGTTGAAATGAACCATTCGTTTGGTGTAAACAGCCTTATATAACTTCTGCTCTGGACGAGTCCATAATGTTCTGTCACGTGATCTGACAATCTTGTGAGGGTTATCTACAGGTATACTGATGTTTTCTTCCAAGTGGCGTACCATGTTTTTTACCGTTTCAAAGTTAAGTTGTTGCATTCCTCTGTAGTTCAATGTAAATCCTCTCACCTTACAAACTGTTTCCCCGGTGCTCAGTTGGTAGGCGTAATTTTTAGGACCTCCAGCGACGAATTGCGTGATGTGTACATTCTCTGGTAATTCATTTTTCCATTCTCCCAACGATGAACCTTCTGTTGGATTCCATTGTAGTGGTAGATGTCGATAGATGATACTGTCGGTGTCAAAGTAACACACTCTGTTTCCCAAAGGTTCCAATACACTGTACAGTTTTAAACGCGCTTGGGCTGTAACAAAGGCAGCAATCACCACATTGGTTATAGCGCATGGTTGAACGTGTTGTTCTTTCTTCAATTTTTCAATCATGACCATGTTGTCGTTGACGATTTGAACATCTTTGACTGTTTCTGTTGCATCGTTCATCAGTTGGAAATATTCTGAAGGATCTGTGATGTATTCAGTTTGACTAAAATTATCTCGTTGTCCAAATTTTCCCCACAGGGTGTTCAATATTGATTTACTAAAGGCGCGTTTGCCTTTATTTGGTTTAATTTGGTCCGGATCAAGTGTTATTCCCTCTTTTCTGTAAACTTCTTCTACAAAATGACGTTTCTCTTCATCTGTGTGACAGTTGTCTGGGTATCCACTGCTTTCCATTTTCATTTTCAAGTAACGGTTGATATAATCCGTAAATAATCCACCAGTCTTGGTTACGGGATCATACTGGCTCCATTGATTCCAGTGCCATACTTCATAAATTTCCAGAATTTTGTAACCCATCTCCACTGCTTTCTTCAATTCTAATGTGACAAACGTGCCTACCCAAGCTCTTTCTTTCTCACTGTGATGACACTCCTGATACACGGCAACATCGGCTTGTTTCATGTGATCTTGTACACAAGTCCGACAAAGGGGAAAAGTTAGTTTTCCATTTCTGAATGGTAAGACTGGGTGGTAGAGGTTTTTGGGTGGAAGAACTCTACATTGAATCAATCCTTCATATTCGTGCCAGCGATCTAGTTCAGGTTGTGTGATAATTTCAGGTTCTTGAATCGGAAATTTACCATATTTGCAGACGTATGGATAAAGTGATACCACGTCGACGTAGTGGAGTTCTTCGCCTTCTTGTTGGGGTTCTGCCATCAGTTGAATTGCATTAGTTCGTCCACCAAAGAATGCATTTCTTGGCATTAATGGATCAGGGCACGGCCATCCTCTCAATTCTAAACCAGTGATGAATTCATCCATTTCCATATTTTGTTGGCGTTGTCGATCAAATTCACATTCCCACATCACTTCTATTTTATCTAATCCATAGGTTTTCAATTTCTCTATGCGGTCCATGGTGTGGTGATTCAAATCTCGCATGGTTCTTGAAGGATCATAAGGATGGTGATGTTTCAAATCTTCAAAGGGTCCTGGATAACATGTAGCACATCCGTGATAACAACATCCCTGAAAAATATAATGATTCAACATAATTATAACATGCAATAATGAATACTCAAAATATATCGTATATAAATATCAAAAATAATTGTTAAGTTTTGCAATAAATAATTTGTTCATGGTATCAAAAAATATTTTGTAAAATTTGTTCATGGTATCAAAAAATATAACTTACATGGAATTCATAGGCAGTCTTATCGTTGAGATCGTATCCATCTAAACTATAGGGTCCCACTTTTACTTCTCCACCATTTCGGGCATGTCTGATGTTGGGTGTAGGTTGGTGTTGACTCAATGCCTCGATAGTTTTCTCGTGTTGTTTCCATTCTAACCAGCGTAAAGCCTTGTTGCTTTGTTGTCTGGGTTGAAATTTTTTCCAATCTTCACCCGGTGTTGGGGCCTCCATCAATGCTCTTGGTATTATAACAATAGTGTCGGGCTTCATGTAATGTGCGCGGAAAACCTGGAAAGACAAATAGTTTTTAATTTTTTTTTTGGAAAAACTCGTTTTTGTCACCTTTTTACGTTATTCATTGATTTTTGTAATGTAAAAGATTTCATGATGTAAAAGATTTCCTAATTTAAAAAATAAACTTACCTTATTACAAGCACTGGCCAGCGTCAAACTATCTAAAAAGGGATCTATTCCGGTTTCCGACATGAAGATGGTTCTAAATGCTCCACAACACTTCCTCAAAATATCCACATCGCTCTGACAATAACTCAAAAGTTCTTGCTGGAAATGAAAGGTATTGGTTTGTTGTTCTTTATACCAGGCATAAAACTTGTCTCTTTCTCCTACACTCATTCCGTCTGGATCATAATCGGTAACAGGTGGGTAATCTCCAACATAGTTTGCGTTCTCGGGTCTGTTGAAAAAGTGTGGGAAATATCCTTTCTTCAATTCGGTGATGCCGAATGTTTTTGGTAAATCTCTAAGTGGCATAGCTAAAAAGTTTAAAGAGTCCACAAATTTGACACATCCAAGTTGAATGGTCATGACTTTTCCACCATTCAATATTACTTTGGGGGCATCCATGGCGTGTTTATGCAAGCCTTGTAAGATGATCATACCATCGTATCCTCGGAAATTATGTGCAACAGCAACGATGTTCTGACTTTTCGTAGTGAGACAACCTCCGGGTGAAACTTTCTTGGCTGATAAGTGAACAAAAAACTTGGCAACGTCATCCAAAGTGTTGGGTCCAGAGAAGATGATTTCCTTTTGGTGGTTCCATGTTGAATCGCAATGTTGGCATGGAGTGGATTGACCAATACAGAAATGGCAACACAGTTGTACCACACATAAATTAGGTATATGTTCCCCTGTATGTTGGTGGCACTCGAAATCATAAAAGACAAACCTCGTCACATCTTTTTCTTGTTTTTCTTCCACTTTGGTTTTGTCAATGTCTATGGTCTGTATGTAACACCATTTATCACCTTTACCGTGCCATTTCCGACATATCTTACATTCGTATTCTCCACAAATATGTTCTTCCAATAGTCGGCCTCGTTTTCTTGTGTCCCATTCCTTAAAACATTTGGTGCATTTTTTCCATTTGTTACAGGTGGTGATGGCGTTGGGGGTGACTCCAGTTTTGTGGGCTTTAAAACATTCTTCACTGAAAAAGGTTCGATGACATTCTAAACAGGATCGAAGTTTATCAGTGGGACAATCTGTTCCTTGGCGACGACAGGCACTGCACAGACTTGTACATGGATGTGTCTCGATATTATCGTAACCTTTTCCACACAAGTCACAATAATAATTCCTCTCTAGAAAGGCAGGCATGGATGTAATGACGTCATAATGGTGGTCGTGATGGTAAAGATGAAGTTTTTTTGGTGTACCGGAAACTTTGCCTTTGAATAATAATTTTCCAAATAGTAGCCGAGAATACACAAACAGTTGGTAGCCTTGTTGTCCGAGTGTTTTTTGATACAACTCCCAGGTTTCCTGCCCAATACAAGCTTCGGGACGTGCACCGACTTGTTCAATCAACCGTTCGGTGCATTTTGTCTGCCAACTGTAAGGTCCTGCATTCTTTATTAACCTCGTTCTTTCCGCTTCCCATTCTGGTGTGTCGTTTTTGTTGGCATAGTGTTTGGCGATCACAATAGCCCGTTGGAAGCACAAATTATCTTTGTTCTTGACCACTACAATCGCTTTCTTTCTCTTCAAATAATCCTCCAACGATAATGATTCCCGTTTAAGAAGACATCTTCCTTGACCATCTCCTTGTGGAACACTCACGTGACAAACATGTAGTGTCATTCGTTCGTCCAATCTAAACTGTTCATTTGACTGTAAAATTCTTGCCACGGGGTTCAAAATATCCTGAGCTCTAATCCTTGACCATTTGTTAAATGGAATCCAAGCTGGTGATTTCAATCCCGGATGAGATACACTGAATCGAACCTGGTCGTCTGGTTCGCAACTCAAATAGTTTCCAATGTCCCTGATAATTTGGTTAAACGTATCATCCAACTGTTGAGGAACGTCTGCTGGTAAAACATAATTCCAATTTTGTGTAAAGTCAACGTTCAAATACACAGAGTTGGTATGAAAACGTCTGCTGTATTTCCTATCTCCAAGTCTTAGTTGATATGCCATCTTCGAAGGTTTCTTTCAAAGTGAATCTAGACATCCACATCAGCAGCTTAATAGCGTGTGTTAGTCATGCGCATTCACGATTGTTACTAATTCTAGATTGTTCTGTTAGTTCTAGCGAGTTCTCTTCTAGAAGGTTCTATCACATTCTCCAGTATTCTAACAAATTCTAGAAAGTTCGATGCATAGTACATTATTGTTATGATATTTGTTGACAGCTTAACTGAAATCTGACGTCATCATACTCGTTGCTAAGGATGACGTTATAATCTGATTGGTTGAAAACATCACGTGTTCTGCGACGTCATTCTGCCTATTTAACAGAGGGCTTAGTCATTCTTGTCATCATTTCCACAATGGGTAATTGTAGGAGTAAAGCAGTTGTAGCTGAGCAGGAGCGGTGGTCGGATATTGTCGAGGGTATTCTCGAGCGGCAGCGAGAGGAACGTTGGGTGTGGGCGCAGGAACGGCGATGCCTTGAATATGCCCTTGTATATTTGAGGCAAAACCCTGGGAAAGGTTAAACTTCCCAATCATGTCAGGTAACACCTGACGGCTCTTTATAGAGCCCCAAATCAAAATAAAAGAGACCTTTTTTTTTTACATTTCTTTATTCCAACAACAAGAACACATTAATTGATATTTAAGCATTTCAACAACAATTCCATCTGATTCATTTTGTCAATCTCCATTTTTTCTAAAACTTGTCCATTTTCATCTACTTTCATAATCCACAAATAAATTCCCATAGAGTCTGGAAAATCAAAGTCGTGTTTTTTGGCTGCAGACAAACAGGATTTAAAATCGGAATATGATTTATGACTGGTTGCCATGGTATTGGTTTTGTTTCTCAATATTCCTTTCCATTCGTAAACATAACCTTTTCGGTAGTGTTGAGAT
Source organism: Lottia scabra (assembly GCA_029955415.1). Classification (NCBI taxonomy): domain Eukaryota; kingdom Metazoa; phylum Mollusca; class Gastropoda; family Lottiidae; genus Lottia; species Lottia scabra. Next base: position 15,557,278 of record JARJEI010000002.1, on the reverse strand, counting down.
TTGACCATTTTAAGGTAAAGACAGTGTGGCGAATGACGTCGATGTTCATCCCAGGCGTTGTCGTTAGATTGCCATTCTTTCAGTGTTTGTCGGCACACGAAACATTCTACAGCATCCTCGTATTGAAGGTAATGAAACCCGGCTTCGGCTAAAGATGTTGGTGTAGGTTTAGATTTAGGCCAATCGACAAACGTGTCAAGGCGATCCTCGAACCACAAATATTTATCCATGTCTAGTGAAATATTCTAGTGTATGTATATTATATGGATTTGACAGGTTGGCACTCTAGCCAATCAACGGTAAGAAATATGTCACGTGATCAAACACGTGATCAAACGGCTAATAAAACAGCGCGACGTCCAAGAAATTTTTATTCACGATGGACAGCCAACGTACTACCATTAAGGAATGCGACATTTGTCGTAAGACCAGACCTATGGGGTATTATCACCACCATGAGGACGACTTGTTCCAGTGTCTCTGGTGTAATGCCATTGTAAGACCGACATTCTGGCGGATTTCGAAACACGCCAATGCGTGTCCGAAAAAACCAAAGGAAATTTGCAAGTGTCGTCGGTCGTACTTTGACTAGTGAGTGACCCAAGTCCAATGAAAAAACAGCCCTTTTCAGGGCTACCTAATCAAATGAAAAGAGTTCCCTGCCCTTTGTTAGGAATACCCCCTGGTTGACGTCAGTGGGATCTCCCTATGGGATTTCCTTCGAGGATTTCCCCCCCAGTGGGATTTCCCCATGGGATTTCCCGATGGGATTCCCCAAGAAGCCATGCGCATGCGTCATGACGTCATCCAACATGGCCGACCGGATGTGACGTCATCCCTAGCAACGTGACGTCACTTCCTATGACGTCATCCCCTAGCAACCGTTGCCTAGCAACGTGACGTCACTTCCTATGACGTCATCCCCTAGCAACCGTTGCCTAGCAACGTGACGTCATCCGTTGCCTAGCAACCAAAATCCCTAGCCCTAGGCCCCTACTACTCAATGCCTGTTAGAAAAAATAGATCGCCCACCGAAAAACCAGTTCTAGTTCAATGATATCATCATTGCATTGCCCCGTTGAATATATTATTTGCTCCCAATCCAGTCTGGCTTCGGGCCTGACCATAACTTCACATTGTCTTTCAATGAATGCGAAGAAACTTTTTTGAAGAAGAGTCCTGGATCCCCTTTGGACTGGGAAAATTATGTATAGTATGGTCAACATAGGCGTACGGGCCAGGGGGGCAGGGGGGGCAATTGCCCCCCAGTGATTTTCATGAAGGAAATTTTAAAAAATAAAATCGTTCGGAAATGATGTGATCAGGCAGATGGCGTGAAGTTTTTGGAATTAGGGGTTGGGTGGGGGTCGACTTGTCGGGCAAATATATTTCGTTGTCGGGCAAATTAGCATTAGTTGTCGGGCAAATTAGTTTTGCCCCCCCGCTCAACTAACGTCCCGTACGCCTATGATGGTCAATAAGCGAATCGCCAAATGTTATGATTGTGATGCTAGAATGACACAGCAACTTTCTTTTTAAAATAGGTTATTATTACTTATAGCATTCAATATGATTCAACCGTGACTGTTTATGCCATTCAAAAAAAAAACCTGGCCTCAATCGAAACTTTGCAGTCTGAATGGAAAAGGCTCAAACTATTGAAATTCGATAATGATAAAGCAATTTCTTTTCATAACTTGGAAATGTATTTAACCGTGACAATTTGTAGCTAAAGCTAACTATATAAAACATCTATTGTTTATAGATTAAGATATAGTGGTCTAAATATTTGCTATTTAGAAAAAGAATACATAGTCCGATGCGTGCTTATCTAATAAGGTTACTACTTCAGACAGCTGACAAATAGCTATCAAAGAATAGGGTTAGCATGTTTCTAGATACTAGAGCAGTGGTTCCCATCCTTGGGACCATGAGGCATGAGGATGTCTATCATATTTTGCTGTGTAAGGTCTGTAGTTGCTTGTGGTCAAATGCATCTGACCTCTTGATGATGGGGTGGCACAAAACTACAACCCTTACGCTATATTCCCTATTTTGTCATAGTTTGGAATTGAACAAGTGACTATGGCTCTGGGAGCTTCGTGAATTTGGGCCACGGCTTGAAAAAGGTTGGGAACCACTGGACTAGAGAATCCAGTTCCAACGTGTTTAAAGCCAATAAGACAACTTTAATGCTGTTACCGAATAATGTCAATTTATCCATTATTTAAGTTTCCAAATAGACCTTTAACATGCACAGCCTGAAGTTTCCAAATAGACATGCACAGCCTGAAGTTTCCAAATAGACCTTTAACATGAACAGCCTGAAGTTTCCAAATAGACCTTTAACATGCACAGCCTGAAGTTTCCAAATAGACCTTTAACATGCACAGCCTGAAGTTTCCAAATAGACCTTTAACATGCACAGCCTGAAGTTTCCAAATAGACCTTTAACATGCACAGCCTGAAGTTTCCAAATAGACCTTTAACATGCACAGCCTGAAGTTTCCAAATAGACCTTTAACATGCACAGCCTGCAGTTTCCAAATAGACCTTTAACATGCACAGCCTGCAGTTTCCAAATAGACCTTTAACATGCACAGCCTGCAGTGCACATGATCTGACTTTTCCGATAAAACTTTTATATTTTTATTCACATCAACGCCATAGGACTCAGAAAGGATGAATACATCTCCATACTGAAAATATAGGGCCCGATTACCATCTCAGATTTTGGAATTGAAAAATATTGATCTTTAATACTCTGATCTATTTAATAACTATCAGATACCGCAATCATTTTTCAAAACTTCAGCATGCAGTTTGTATACAATTGAGTAAAAAGTAGTTCCAACAGTGAGTTTAACATCCATCTACATATCCATTGATGACGTCAGAATATCCAATCGTAGGCTCAGGTCGTGACTCGATGATCCGACTGTTTGCTGTCAACGCCACTTAAAGGTATCCCATTGAGAGGGTAAATATTCTCGTGGTCTACTCCTTTTCTCAGGCCTTAAACACACGAATAGTCATTCTCTTGAAAGGTCGTTCACTGTCGTCGATATAGTGTTAGGCCAATAATCTGTTGATGTAAATGGCTTTATTTTAATCACATTTCGTCTTTAATTGATAAAAAAAATTGTTTTTAGATATTGCTATTCTACCTTAAGTGGTGGAAAGAAGTTTACAATTTTTTTTTTATAAATTAGAGTGGTATTTTAGAAAATACGACGAATTCTGACAAGCAAACGCCCAGTGTCAACAAAAAGAAGTGCTAGCTTTACTAAGTGGATAGAATTTTTTGGATGTTACAAAAATGTGGATTATTTTAAGTTTTGTGTTTTTATGTTTACCCAGTGTAACTGGGCATATTTCCCTCATATATCCCCCAGCCAGAAAATATGATTTCGATTTTTTGGATAATACCCGTACCCCGGGGCCATGCGGTGTACCAAAAGGTAAGTTTAGACTCTCATATTTAAAAAAATTATTACTGAATAAAGTAAATATATAGGTGTATAGTTTTCACAATTTCAAAAAAAGTCATTCATTAATATTTTGGCAAAAAATAATACAGTCGTCCTCATTTGTTTAATCTTGTACAGAAAAAGGCAATTTGGGTGTAAAACCGATTGTGATTCTCTTGAAATAATAATTAACTTATATTAAAATAATGGACAACTGAATTCGATTCAATATTAAGATTTTAAGATTCTGACTTTAATGTATTTATCTATACAAGACGATATCTGAAAATCCATAAATTCATAGTTATAAGACCATCTATTATAAGCCTTTTTGAAACAGTTTGGTAGTATCGAACAGCAATAACAACCATAAAGTATAGGGCAAATATAAAGGATTGCAATCTTTGTAAATCCAAGTCATTTGAGTTTCATTATAAAAAAAAATCTAAAATTGAAACAATCGTAATTTGGAGTAAATCATAACCAACTTTAAAAAGATTTATGATTTACGACATTTAACATTAAAGTCAAACTTCTTTAGGCATTTTAGGTATCTGAGCCTCGGCGATCTGCACGTCCACTGGGTTACTCACACGTTGAATCAGAGCCAAAGTTTCTCAACTTTACTGGGCTCTGACCGTACTTGGTGCGTCAGACATTTTGTTTAAAATAAAGCAAGTGGGGGTCTTTTTAAGAGTTGTGAATGACCTTCAAACACTCATCTTTAATTGTAAATTCACAAAAATTGATGAAAGCAGATCTAATAATTTCAAATTAAATACCACACTCATTACATTACAGCTATTGTGTAGGCACATTTTCCAGGGCACGCAAACTGAGTTATTGGTCTGAAAAAAGTGTCGACTGCAATGACTCATTAATCTGGGCCACAATTTAAGTTGTATTAAAAATCAGAATGCGGTGACTTTATCATACTTCGAAATTGAAAGTTTTTCTGAAAATTCAGAGGATATGGTCATTTCCCTGTGCGTAATCAGAGACACTTTATTGAACTACATGTAGTTGAAAACCCAGGCCTTAAGGGGCTGTAATCATGTTTTATAGATTTTGTAGTGTACCGGGGACACTAATTGTAGCATCAATTTGCACCGTTTCGATTCTCAATCAGACGTCTGTGATTCCACCAATTCAAACTTAAACTAAGTGCTTAATGACGCGAAACTCGTCTGTGATACAAGCATGTTTAAGGAGTGTGGTGTCATCCATCACTTCCATCAGTTTTGAATTTGGGAACCTCAGACGTCTAATAGAAAATTGATGCGATTAAATGTCTTCGATATAATATGCAAACCTCTTTACAATCCCTTAATATATCATACCACCAATCAGGCCTTCTTAATTAATTTTTGTAAAGGGCCAAATTCATTTTATGAATGAAATATAAGGGCCAAACAGAGCCTACAATGTAGCTAGCACAGAAAGCAGAGCCTTTTAGCGGACGGGGTCAATCTCGAGGGGACATTCTTGAGGGCGCCGCGGGCAGGATTGAGAAGGCTAGCGTTAACCTGACGTTGTCTCTAAAGGGTTAACATAATCAAGAGATTTTCGCAAGTTTTAACATTGTATCAAGTTAGTTCAATTTGCCCAATAATAAATGTATTCTATTATTTCAAGTACCGTTCCAAAGAAAAATCTCAATAGTAACTATGGACTATAGACCAATGTAGTCCATAAAAATGCAAATAGTTAATAACCTATTATGTAAACTATTGACAATCTGAAGTCAACGCACTACTATTTTTTAAACAAATGGTACTTTTTTTGATTGAATACCCACAAACCATGTATTAAAGGAGGTCAATCACAATGGACTATAAAGGTTGACCTGTTTTCCTGTACAGCTATAATCATAATCGAATCATTTATGAAGTATTTATTTACTATGTAGTTAATGGAATTCAAAAGAATTTATCTAGTCGATATGATATGATGGTCATTTCTCTAGTGACGTCACAATCTGGTCATTTATTTTTTGAATTACAGACCTCGGACGGAAGTGTTTTGTTGGATACAACGCATGAATATATATATACATACGTATGATAAAATATCTGTTTCGAATCGAAGTACCTGATAACGAAGGACAAATTTGCCAATTAGGTCACATAAAAAAAACAATTGGTGATCGTCCCCGCCCGTGCCCGAAAACGGCCCTGTTCCTGATTTTTTTTTGATTTTTCATTTAAAAAAAAAACGTAAACAATCCGCTCAATAGCGTAGGTATAGCAAAAATTCAATTTTTCGCGGACATTTAACGCGGAATAACTGTAATATAATAGGAAATACCACCAGTAGGTCCATCTAGCAATTTTATTAATTTACAAAAACAGAATATATGCAGTCTGTTTGCATGCTTCTGGTGAGGAATAAAGCAGTATCAGCATGTGGGCTTAAGTGTTTTAGGGTCCTATAAAAAAAAAATACCCCCCCCCCCCCCCCTCCCCTGATTTCGGAAATTGAAAGGACGATCACCAATTTTTTTTTTATGTGGCCTTATAAAGACTGTTAGACAAACTTGATGCCACTCTTAGACTTAGATTTAGATTTGAACATAGCAAATCAGCTAGCTGGTTTTTTTTTCTTAATTGTCTTTATAGATATATTATCGCCATATCAAGGAAAATATTCTATTGTGAATGAACCGAAAAATTCACACCCCAATGTACAAACTGTTCATCTTTATCAATGTTTTTGACCCAACCATCTGAACATTATACCACTTTACGTGGTAACAGGCTTGGTAAAATGTAAACAATACCCACCGTAAACAAATACATTCTCTCATTAGACCTATATTATCAGAAGACGTAAATGGTGAATACCTATAAAAAGTGTTACAAACATCGTCGTATTAAAACAGTTGTGTTAATTACATTGTTCTTGGTTGATAATTAACAACTATTTCAACAATCGGAAATAATGATTCAGAGAAAAACAAGGGTTATATCATTAACGAACATTTAGTATCTGATGTTGAAATTGATTTTTTGTCAAAGCAAAGGTGTAAAATCCCATGCCTCTCATGGAACAATCTTCATTACCCCGACCTTTTGGAAATTTGCAAAGACCTAAGGTTCCATGGCTCCATGGTTCCATGACTCTTCATTACTTATCCTTTTGGAAAAATGACAAAGCAAAGATGTAAGGTTCCGTCGCTCATCAGGGGTCATTTCCGTTATACCCTCGGTTTGGTTTTCTTAACTGATTGGGTGATTGTATCAATTGTATTAATACACCTATACTTTCTATAAAAAAAATCTAAATTGTTTTTGTTTTTTTTGGTAAAGTTACAAAAATTCTGAGTCAAGCAATGTAAGGTTGACAATCTTTTTTCCAGGTTTGGGTCCAACAACTACATTGTTAGCTGGTTCTACTATCAATGTCAACTTTCATTTAGCCTATCCTCACTTGGTAAGAATTTATGTCTACATTTACTGCCCTTTATGGTAGACATCTGCCTAGTAAGCAGTTTACCAGTTGAACACCGCTGTTCATTACACTTTTAGGGTAAACAAGAACGTATTGGTCAACAGCTCTCATGATTTAAGATCCGAGGCAGTGCAAACAAAAGATGAAGTTGCTTTTTCATAGTTTCTGTAACCTAGATCTTTTATGTTTTAGACGAGCTATTATTTTAAGTAGTCTCAAGAAATAACTGAAAATGGTCTCTTTTTCCCCTTAGTTGTCGTTAAAGTATCACATTTTTATTTCAGGGAGGATTTTTTTTGGAAGTGATGAACAACAATACTAATGCCATAATTCGACATCCACAAACTGGTTATTTTTCAACACAAAATACAACGTAAGTAAAGCGTTTTTTGTCGATAACGAACACAGTAATATGTAGTAGACGAGGGATTACTGAGCAGTAATTTTCGTAATGTTCTCAGCCAGTCGATGTGACTGGAAACAACACGGATAGCATCAATTTGCACCATTCCAAATTTCAATCAGACGTCTGCGGTTCCAGCAATTCTACTTAAACTGAGGTTGTAACACAGAAGAAGACCTTCGAGGGTATAGTGTCGTCAAACACTTTATTTTAAATGGAATTAATAAAACCACAGACTCCTTATTGAAAATTCGAATTATGAAAATTGATGCTATGAGTGTTCCGATACCAATACATAATTTAGAAAACCTCTTTATAATCTCTTTATAAACTGCGAAAAATCGCTTTTATCATTATACAGATTGACCCTAACGGATGATATTGACCACTTTACACTTCAATGTCATGACTTTAATGACGCTATCTGACATTGTACCTGAATTGGTTATTGTATACGGTCACGGTCAACTCTTTGCACTATTTTGAAGTGATGTAATACAAAACAAAGTGCGGTTACATTTATGACTTTTGTATTGTCATACAAATATCAGTTTACTATTCATACTGTCTATTATGCTATAAACTATAGATAAATTACAGAGTAGGCCTACTAGCAAGTGACTCACGTTCATATCTGATTACACCTATACCTTTTGGCATATCGAATTTGCATAATTCATCTGACACATATCAGATAACGTACAAAACATTAATAATAATAATTTCGATGATATTGATAGTATAAACATCGTTATTCTAGTACTGTGTAGGTTTTTAATACAAATAATTTATATTGTGGATGCTTATTCACGTCATCAAGCCTAAAGTCTATGCAGTTTCAGGGGCCGCGTAGCGTTTCTGAAAGTGGGGGGGCCTTGGTTGAAAATTTTCAAAATCCACCTCTCACCCTCACCCCCACCTCAAAAACTCCTCGGATTTCGGCCACTCGATTTTCAGATTTCGGAAATTATAAAAAAGAAATTATAAAAATGTCAAAAATATTTTGATGATAAAAGAAAAAAAAAATAAGGAAGGGGGGGGGGGGGGGGGGCATGTTAGTTTTAGAATATCTCTCTGTGTAGATGAAAATAAAAACACCGTGACAGGCCCTAAAATACGCCACTGAAAACACCTATGCGAAGTATGCAGTTCGTAAAGATAACTACACCTACTAAAAGTTTAAAAAGAGAAGAAACAGATCAACAACTTAAAAATATCATTATGATCTACAGGCGTCTCTTGGTCATTGGTCAAGCGAACGGCTCTGAAAAGATCAGACACCATTGATATAAGGCAACATTTTGAACACTCCTATTGAAAATGTTTCGTCAGATAATATTGAATGAGCCCCTTTTTTCTGACAAAAAGAAATGAGAAGCCCTTGCAATACATATAATTTAATGCAAGGGATTACAAACAGAAAAAATCGTGATAACATTGTAAATGAAAACGAAATAAATCATTTCGACAACCAGGATGTTTTTTTAGTAAATAGATATATAATTCATTTCTGGTAAATACATCCATTGTGTATTTTTAAGTGCTTTTGATTATGCATATAGGCTATGCACTGTGTGATATATCCAATAACAATATAAATACACGTATAGGTTTACATATTATGGACATTATGAAAACTTTATGAAAGCTTGTGAACAAGTTGAAAGCCTAAAGTAAAATTTAAATGAAATGAAATGAATGGAGTTTTACGTCTTACTTTTCTGGAAACGTTGAAGTAATAAATTATTCAGGTATAACGTTGCCAAAATTGTCGATTGTGTTGTAACTTTAAAATACCAATTTCGTCGTTACAAAATGCTGCAAAGTACAAATGTCGATGTGTAATAATGCAAAATGTTTAAGTATATTCCGAAATCCAATGAAATGCCACACAGATGCAGCTAACGATTTACACTTGGCATTATGCATTTTGCATCAGACACTTTGCATTTTACATTCTGCATTAGTAACTTGGCAACGTTATACCTCCATAATAAATATTGTAGTATTGGAAATATACAATGTACATGTAGTTCGTAAATACAGCATTCCAAATATACATATCAAGTTTGCAATATAGGGTGTATTTTTTTACAACTATCACTGTGATCTTTTTGTGGTAAAACATCAGATGATAAACCTAATTCTCCCTCGACAATATCGTCATATTTCCAATAAGTCAATAATTGATGACTGATGTCTGAAGCGGATCCAGGATTTTTTTTTTAAAGGGGGGGGGGGGGGGGGGCGTATATCGATAAATTGTACTAATTTAACGATTTCTGACGTGGACCATGTATGTTTTATAGTAAACGTTAATGGGTGAGACATTTTTTATGTCGTATTCTCCCCATTCTTGAAAAAAAAAAAAAAAAAAAAAAAAAAAAGACAAAGTAAAGGGGGGGTGGGGGGGGGGGGGCGTTCGCCCTCTACGCCCCCCCCCCCCCTCTGGATCCGCCACTGGATGTGTAGTGCTGTAATTTATTTAAACAGTATACAATGTAATCTTGTTATTTAACATCGATTACAGTTTATAAAAGGAAAGACAACTCAGTACAGATGTTGGGGGGGGGGGGGGGGGGGTTAAATCAGAAGCCTTAGCAGTTTAGACTTCCTAAAAGTGAGCAGTAACTCCTATTTGACGAGGATATGTTTTTTTATCTTTGCAGGGTTCGATCAGCCGAATTTACGTTACCAAACCAAGAATGTAGGGGTTGTTGGATTCGATTGATAAGGCAAGCAAGAGAATGGGGGGCTAATTGTCGAAGTGGTTACTTATTTTGGTCTTGTGCTGATGTTGATATAATTCAAACAGGTATAACCTTTGTTCAGTCTCTAGAAGGGGGTCTACAAAATAGACTTATTCTGTCTAAATTCCTGTAAGTGATCTCGTATTCCATCTTTTATTATATCGACAAGCCTTAGAGCTTGTCCTTTCATTACATTACTCACACAAGAAATACTTTCTTGATATATAATAATAAGTATGTCATTAATGTTTTATAGATATATTGTTATTGTTCTATTTGTATTTTGGTATTTTATGCTTCAAAAGTTCGTAATGACCAAATAATACTCAATATATTATTTATATTCTACGGTTCACTGTGTCATGATCAGAATACTGTATCCTAGGTTTCTCCGAGTCATGTACTGGTCATGTACAATATCATATTACTGTATTCTAGGTTTCACCGAGTCATGAACTGGTCATGTATAATATCATATTACTGTATCCTAGGTTTCACCGAGTCATGTACTGGTCATGTATAATATCCTATTACTGTATCCTAGGTTTCACAGAGTCATGTACTGGTCATGTATAATATCATATTACTGTATCCTAGGTTTCTCCGAGTCATGTACAATATCATATTACTGTATTCTAGGTTTCACCGAGTCATGTACTGGTCATGTACAATATCCTATTACTGTATCCTAGGTTTCACAGAGTCATGTACTGGTCATGTATAATATCATATTACTGTATCCTAGGTTTCTCCGAGTCATGTACTGGTCATGTAGGCCTATAATATCATATTACTATATCCTAGGTTTCACCGAGTCATGTACCGGTCATGTACAATATCATATTACTGTATTCTAGGTTTCACCGAGTCATGTACTGGTCATGTACAATATCATATTACTGTTATTCTAAGTTTCACTGAGTCCTGTAATTACCATGCAATATGAAACAATTAACAATATTCTAGGTTTCACTGAGTCGTGTACTGTTCACTTGATATGAATTAATAATCTATTACATATTATTGATATTCTAGGTTTCACTGAGTCATGTACTGGTCATGTAGTATGAAGTAATAATCTATTATATTATAGGTTTCACCGAGTCATGAATTTGTCATGTAATATGAAGTACATGTAATAATCTATTATATTATTAATATTCTACGTTTCACTGAGTCGTGTACTGGTCATGTAATATGAAGTAATAATATGTTATGTTATTAATCTTCTAGGTTTCACTGAGTCATGTAGTGGTCATGGGACATGGAGAAACAATAAGTGTGAATGTGAGAGGCTTTGGATAGGTGATAGATGTCAACATAAAGGTATGACAGTCAATACAAAACAACCATTGTAATGGTCACTCAAAACATGCATTTTCGTACAGTGAAATTTAGTGTAAACCATTATTTTTCTATGGCGGTTTTACACAAAAACCATTTGGACACACCCAGGGTTAATCACAAAATTATATACCAATATTGTTATTACTTGACAGAAGAATATTATATCTAAGGATTTATTTTCACGACCCTAAATAACCTTAGCGAGTGTATTTTACTTATAACTAAAAGAAATTAATGAAGTGTATACTGTAACATAGAGTAAAAATGAATCATATAAAAACTTAGCAAGCTCCAGTTTTCACACTCATATATAATGTTCATATTACGGTTTTTTCACAAAAGAAGTTTTCAAATATATATTTGGTTTCAAATATCAGCCTTTGAAAGATAATTGTATAATGTATACCTCAAGGTGACTCATTGTCTGTTCTTCCTGTTAAGTTTTAACATATTGGGGGTTTCAAAATTTGTCTGTAATATTTCTAAAAACCGCATCAATATGCACAAATCCAATTTCAATTATTCGTCAGTGGTTTCAGCAATTCCACTTAAGTGTTTGATAACGTCACACCGTGAAATATGTTCTTATCACAAAAACCCTTCGCAAGTTTAGTTAATTAAACACTATATTTGGTTCTGGAACAACAGAAGTCTGATTGACATTTGAATTGTGCACATTGACGCTAAGTGTCTTCAAAACTCGCACAAAAATTAGAAAACCTCTTTACAATATGTTAAAGAATATAAATTATTTTTTGCGGCACCGCAATTCTGACTTTGCATTAAGTGTTTATGAAAGCAAGGCCACCGCGCATAAGTGGAAGGCATCTTTAGATGTAGATCTTTTAAGTAGAGGCCATTATTGATTATCAGTCGGTTGAAAAAGTTCCGTCGGTAAAGTATATAAAATATAGCTTCAAAAAGTCTTCCTGCACTGTGTCAAAAAGCTAAAACCCCAGAGCTTCCGTGGGACCCCCACAATGCTCAGACGGACCTGCTATTCACTCCGCTCGCAATGTCAATATATTCTGACATAGCCCTAGTTTCCAAAACCTGGCTACGCCACTGTATTTCGATTCTGACAAATACCAAATACCAAGCTCGAATGTTAACCCATATACATGTAATACCAATTTTATGTAATATACCCCATTATTAATGTGCTATACTCTACAGTTGATTGTGAAGACGCTACTGATTGCAATGATCATGGTGAATGTGTAGATATTGCTACAGATCCTAACCCAATTAAACATTGTTATTGTCAACTTGGATGGCACGGTATACAGTGCGACAAAGGTAACTTTATAAACTTTAGATTTGTAAGCTATTAAAGAAAATATGCATCAAGGCCTAAATGATGATTCACTCTTTCCTGACAGTGGTATTTCTATCGAACAGATTACCCAAAATTTCCATTTTTCATACAGATTGATTGGTTTAGTATGCCCTTTTAACATGACGTATGGCCTCTACTTGTCCCCTCGCTTAATGATTCCAAGAAGCACTACGAGAATTCAACATTATTATATGTATCGGAAAACAATGAACTGAGATGGACAAACAATAATGTTGACATTCATGACTGAAGCAATAAAAAAATTTTTCAAGACAAAACATGAATTTACTGGTATGTTGTTGGGGCCAGTAAAATCAAAATTGCTTTATATAGGCAAGAGCAGCCTTGAATTCAGCACCACTACCCTTAAGAATGAGGTTTTGTCCAATTTGAAATTGCTTCCTACGGGCCTGATCAACCCTCTACAGACCATCCTACTTCCAATAATTCAATAATTAATGTATGTATTGTATTTATCAAAACAATGAAATCTTGTTATTCAGCTTCCAGTGTGGCATCTAAGACAATCGATTACAGTTTATACAGAGAAACTCGACTCAGTGATGATTATAACTTATACTATAGATATATTGCGGTAGGTTTTTTATACACCCACAAAATAATGTACACGTTAAATTTAGTAGCTACTAAAAAGCGATTATATGACATTTCCCGAAGAACTTTAAGTTCAAGACTCTTGCTTTTCTGTTTCATTTCAACAATGTCATCTTCTAGTACAGCAACAGAGAACAATTATTCTGTCCTGAGTACTGTCCGTGATTCATCCCGCAAATCGTTTTCAAGACAATGTGGTACGGGTATCACGATAGGTATCCCTTAGGTACATTTGGGAACGGTCATCGTCATAATTTGTTTTCTTGGGGAAGGGGTTGTAAGATTACATGCACTATTTCAATGGCGGCGAAAATTAACCTTCAACTACAAGTTGAACGAATCTCGAAAGATTAATTTCTGCAATTTGATTTTTAGTTTTCTGAAGAGATTGAGATGGTTCTGAAAGTGAACTCTTCTAACTGGGTAGCTATTGGATGGAGACCAAGTTGTAAGTTTTAACATACTATTAAAAAGTGATATTCGCCCATTATATTTAGAGATAGAAACGCCACAACAAAAAGTTCTTAAAATGTTGTAATTTCTTTTTGATGTATACCATCAGTACGATGCTTTACTTTGTAGCTTTCCGGTCAGGATGTCAGCTTTTCCCTAACTTACCAAATACCAGAACGTGGTCAGCAGGTTCAGATGAGGTAACCTCAGATACAACTTCAAAACCAGAACCAGAAGGCGAAGGCGAAGGAACTGGAGAGCCAGAAGGTGAAGGCGAAGCAACCGCAAAACCAGAAGGAGAAGCAGAAGGAACCACCGCAGAGCCAGAAGGTGAAGGCGAAGCAACCACAAAACCAGAAGGGGAAGCAGAAGGAACCACCGCAGAGCCTGAAGGTGAAGGCGAAGCAACTCCAAAACCAGAAGGGGAAGCAGAGGGAACTACCGCAGAGCCAGAAGGTGAAGGCGAAGCAACTCCAAAACCAGAAGGGGAAGCAGAGGGAACTACCGCAGAACCAGAAGGTGAAGGCGAAGCAACCCCAAAACCAGAAGGTGAACCACAGCGTAAGTAAAAAAAATTGTTTTCATTGTTAACAAAATATCTAAATTTTCAAACTTGATGAATAGGAGTATATTATATTCATCAGGGGACTTACCTGGTGGCATAACTATACAACAGATTACCTATATAATCTGATAAATCCAGAAAACCATGTTTATATACAAAAATTGAAAAACGCCTAATCAATTGTTTTTAGCGGTTTTCAATATTAACCTGTAATTGTATGGAAAATTACATAGTTTTATGGGTTTATTTGATTCAGTTTGTATACTTAGGACAACGTTGATGAATATATATTCTTATTAGTTTGAGAACTTAATTTTTTGGTTTATTCTAAGAGATGGTATCCCTTTAAATTCAGTAATTCAGTATTATATCATCTTTGCGTATTTTGTTATGTGGTGACTTCTCAACCACTTGTCGAGTAAAAACGACTATTATAGAAGTCTGACCGTGTTTTCGGCAGACGCCATTTGTAATCGTAATCGAATGAAATTACTATTTCTTGTCGTTAAAATCAAATGCTTCCTTTTCAATTAAATATTTCCTTTCCTTACTATAATATGCAAGAAATCCCACATACGAATCGTGCCAGATCACTGATGAAAACTGTATTTCGTAATGTATTTTCATTCATTGAAATTTCAAATTCCTATCTTCTGCTATTTTTCTAGCATGTGGTTCTTCATGGTCCACTGGGTGTACTGCTGCTGGTTGCCAGTATAAAGCAAGCTGGAATTATAAAAGCAACACTGACGATATCACCTTTGTTTTGGAAAGTACATCAACTGCCAGTTGGCTGGCAATCGGGTTTTCTGATGACCAAAATATGGTAAGTACACCACTTGTAGGAAAGCAAACCCCTGCCTTTAAATATATTTCTCACTTACTCGTGCGTTAAAATAATGTATAAATTACACAAACGTAAAACGTTTTATAAAAAAGAAACCAGGAATATGTACGCTCATTTAAAAGAAAGTTAATTTTATATATTTTGTATCTGTATAATAATCTAAAGAAGCAGAGTTAGAACTGAACGCTATCGTAAAAAAAAAATTAATCAGAAAAATTGAAAAAAGATTTTTAAAAATTGTATATACATCGGTGATACTGAAAGCATCAATTTTCAATCGGACGTCTGTGGTTCCATCAATTCGACTTAAACTAAGTGTTTGATTACGTGACACCCGTGGATTATGCTTGCATGACAACCTTTTTAAGTGGACATGCTGGAACGAGAGAAAATTGAATGGTGCGAATTCATGCAATAAGGGTCTTTAATGTACACATTAGAATGATTTTACAATTATTGTATTATACGCCCACATTAAATGTGGAGCGTATATTGTTGTCACCCATGTCCTGCGGTCCGTACACAATTGCTCGTAAACACTCTACAGGTCACAATTCTTGACGGATGTTGACGAAACTTACTGGTAATGTTTATTACTGCCCATGGGTGAACCTTATTGAAAATCAGCAAATTCGAAAAATATTTACTATGAATTATTGCCATTGTTCTTAAAAACACGCTCGTAAACACTCTACAGGTCACAATTCTTGACTTCTTTAAGACTATATAAAACCTTTTCCCATTTTCAGCCCAACTCTGATGCTATTTATGGATTCATTGATGGCACAACAGTTACCGTCAAAGATGCGTGAGTACACAAGACATTTGAAAAAAGTTTTTTTTATGATAAACAATTAAACATAGGCCTACTAATGCTTTTGATAGAATAGCGTGTAACGTTCAATAAAGCCTACACGGCTTGACCACATAGCCCGATGTTGTAAATGAAATGAAATTACGTCCTGCTGTATGGGCTAATGAGAACGGGTCAGCCCGATATAAGACGTCCCTTATCTAGACCATAACTTATAAGAACACATCTTGCTTCGTTACGATAGCAAGGTGTCGAATTTTCATTTTCATTTAAAAGTACCATTGGTGGTTTAATGAAGTTGATCAGTTTGTAGGAAAAGAAAATTAGGAAAGTGTATATTGCGTACGGTTATCTTCATGTTGATGGTTGTATATTATCCTGGTTCTTCATGATGCCACTATTGTTTATGTTTATTATAGATATTTGGCAACTAGATCAAGACCAACCGTTGATGGCACTCAGAATGTAGTAGATGTCAATGGCGCTGTTGCTAATGGTGTTCTGAAAATAGAAATGAAACGAGCAAGAAACACCGGTGATTCGGCCGATAAGTCTTTCACGGACACTGATTGTTATTATTTTCTGTATGCAATGGGTACTGTCACTAACAATCAATTATCGTATCACAGCAGCTCGAGGTGGATTTCTTCAGAGAAAATATGCATCAAAGCTTGTGCTGGTATGTGTACATTTACTTTTATTGATATTTTATAAAAAGACAAATCTAACGACTTCTGACTTAAATGGTAGCTCTAAGGATATTGTCCGTGAGAACATTACACATTCGAATAACCTTGTCTATTGTGTATTACAACAAAATATAATAACACATGTATATCTAATTTTATCCGTTTTAATTTGTATCAAATTTGCTTTCCACAGCACCTGAACCAGAAACGACATCTGAACCGGAAACGGAGGGGGAACCAACATCTGAACCGGAAACGGAGGGGGAACCAACATCTGAACCGGAAACGGATGGGGAACCAACATCTGAACCGGAAACGGAGGGGGAAACAACATCTGAACCGGAAACCGAGGGAGAAACAACATCTGAACCGGAAACCGAGGGCGAATCAACAACTGAACCGGAAACCGAGGGGGAAGAAGGCGAGGGAGAATCAGGAAATACTAATAACAATTGCATAACTCCAGAAGCAGGATATTCGAATGGAGGTTCTTTCTTTGGTAACAATGACCGACAAGGAAGTTAGTATTACCTTTTCTTTATGCTGTCAATTTTCTTATCTGAAATTTTGCCATTTTGTTCGGTATTTGGGCAGGAAAAGATAAAACATGTTTGGAGATTGATATTGATTGATTGCTTTTACCGCGAAAGTTGATGATACTTTCTGAAGAATAGTTGTGATTTGCTGACCTATAATTTATTTAATTTGGATAGTGTACGAGGTTTTCTATCCTGTCTAGTTCCGAAGTTGATACGAGTGTTATTCACTGTGTCCAAGACATTCCCAAAAGTAAAATTATCAAATCATCACACAAATCCATATATATTATCATTGCCAAAAATGTAAACAATGCATTAAAGATAAACAAACCAACGTGTGGGCGTATAAATTGGTTTTCCAGTAGATGTTTGTCTTCAAGATACACTTACTAGCTTTTTTTTGCATCATTGTATATGTTCCAGATTTACACAAAAGATAATTGAAGACATCTGTTTGATCACATAAGATGAATTAATCTTTACATTCCACTTTTTTGCATCTTACTGTAATTCACGCATCAATTTGATTTAACTATTGTAGGAAATCTAGGAAATGGCATGGATTGTTCAGATATTATTGTGGGTACAGCTAGAGGTGACCTGAGTAGAATTAGTGATTACTATACCAGAGATAGATCTACACCTAAATATGATAGCATCTATGGTGGCGAAGACAGTCTAACTGGAGCTTTAGGCTTTGAACAAGATGGTCAAACAGTGATTGTATTTAGAAGAAAAGTTGAAGGTAAGTTAACGAAACAATTACATTCACATTATTAAATGTCATTGAAGAAACACAAATGAAAAAAAATGTGGAATTTTTAATTTTTTTTAACCCAAATTCAGAACAATGAAGCAAATACATTTTCTAAATTTACTACAATCTTTAAGTTGATCTTCGTTGGACATGTTTCTTCAAATCTTTTTTCAGCAACCCACAGATCTGATCACACTATTGAAAAAAACTCTATGAGTGTGATATGGGCGCATGGCCAAATAGAAGGTAATTACAGACATAGACAAACAACAGGCGATAAACCAGGATTTTATGCCAAAGACCAGCTTCTATATCATGGTGCTGCACCAAACAGAGGAACTGCGAGCATTAACTTCTTGGGTAAGTACAAACAACTATCGTTGTCGTATATTTGACCAGATGACCCTAGTTTGGGAGTCTTTTACGACACTTGACACAAGCGAACTGGTGAGATCTTGTCCACAGATAGAAAATCCAACGGTCGCAGTGAAAGCTACTCTAGAGATGTGCAATAGCGCTCATGGTTTACGGAAACTGCAGAGGATTGCCGATTGGTAGAAAATCTGCTGAAGTTTTCATCAAATCGAATGAAACTCTATAATGTTTAAATGATAATAGGTCTAATGTACGGAGATTAGAGATTTCGTCTGATTTTGATACTGGAAAGAATTTAAGAAATTTTCGATATCACAAATGATTATTATTTCTTAACTGCTACCATGCTCGTTTGCTATCCATGCTGGCGGGATTTCTGTAGACTTTATTAGCTTTGTTCATTTCTGATTGACCTTTGTCCTTCCTATAACAGAGAATGCCAATGATCTAAGCACAACATGTAATGGTAACTGGCCGAGTGAATGTAATGATTGTGACTTGCAAGTGTTTTGGGTCTACAATGAAGCTACTGATGATATAAGTTTTACAATGAAAGCAAGATTAAATGGTCAACAGAAATGGATCGGTATTGGATTTTCTGAGGATAACGTAATGGTAAATAACGCTCTTTCTTTTGGACAATTATGCTTCAAAAAATTTACTCACTTTTAACTTTAGATTTCGGGAAAGGGAGGGTTTGAATCTTCCAAATGTACAGGCCTAGGATGGAACAAATACTTTATTGAGAAAATGGGATTAAGGGTCTGCATTCTGGTTTTTCTTCGGTTCTGATCTCTCAACCATATTGTAAAGTTCTGCTTTTTTTTTAGTAGTCAACTATCATTTTCTGCTTATAAACATGGGGAAATTTCTCTTGAAGACTCTTATAGTTGCATGAACTATCTTGCTTTCTCGATTACTGGTTGTATTAAACGGGACAACAAAGGGTATTGAATGTTGAGTCCTATGGGTCTCGCTGTATTCAATGTCTCAATCCAGTGGACTTCCTTAGATTGACAGAATTTGGTAGTTTCTTCTTCCGTTAAATCAATTTATATGCGTTCAATTGGACCATTGGGGTTTGGGTGAGATCGTTTATTGAATGGTCATCGTGGTTGCAATAAGATATTAAGCAGTAACATCTCTTTATAGCCTCCAACGCTACTAATCATGCCATGAACATCCACAAAAAAACTCATTTTTTTTTACCAAATCCATTTTTTTTTTAGCCTAATTCTGATGCTATTATTGGATGGATTGATGGTGATGTGGTAACTGTCACTGATAGGTTAGTTCAGGCCTTCTCAATTAATTTGTGTAAAGAGCCAAAGAGAGCTTAGTTAGCATAACGAAAATAAATGAAATGAATGGAGTTTTACGTCCTACTTTTCTGCACCTATATGGGCTAATTGAGGATGGGCAAACGCCATGCAGTGTGCAATGAGGGAAATTTGCCAGGACAGTGGCATTAGCCTGCTCTTATTTTCGATTTCCAACTGTCGAGGGATCTTTAACGTGCACAGCCAATAGCACACGGGGCCTCGGTTTATTGTCCCATCCGAACGACTAGACGCTTTTCCATGTCAGCCCCTCCAACCTGCATCACTGACAGGGGGAAACCGGGATTGAACCCTTGACCTTCAGGTTAGCGAGCAAGCGTCTAACTCACTGAGCCTCCGCGGCTCCCCAGTTAGCATAACGAGCAGAGCGCTTAGGTGGGGCCACTATTTAGGTCGTCGTGGGCCGGATTTGGCCCACGGGCCGCCATCTGAGAAGGCCTGAGTTAGTTCAATCAAAGACTACGTGAACAAATTTGTTTTGACAAAATTCCGTACAGTATCCATAAACAGAACAAAAGATATGCAGCAAATCATTTCACTTACCTCTGTACTGGATTGCATAATATAACTTTGACAACATTCATACTTTAGAGTTGAGAAAACTAAGGCTAAGAAATTAAGGCATTTAGTAATATATGATGATCATTTTACATTCTATATGATTTAGTAATATATGATCATTTTACATTCTATATGGTTTACATTCTAAAAAAGATTGAATTGACTAAATTTGCATCGATATATTCTGGTGAAAGGCATCTTTCAGAACGCCTGCTGTAACTCAGTGATGAGATTTCTCAACTTTTCCTTATAGATGGATGGATGGACGAGTTCAACCTCAGAAAGATACCACAGACAATATTAAGAATATAGGCGGTAGTCTAAACGATGGTGTAACTACTATAAGCTTTGATAGAGCAAGAGATACTGGTGACAGTAGTGATTTAGCGTTCAGTGACACCCAGTGTTTGTACATGTTTTATGCTATGGGTGGCGAATATGATAGTAGTAATGGACGTATCTCCCAACACGTAAATACACCAGTAATATCAAGAAGTAAAATTTGTATTCGATCTTGTGATGTAGGTAAGTTGATGATACAGAAGATTTTTATTTGGAGCTGAAACTAAAGGTTCAGTATAACTAAGATCGCCAGTATCATAACTACATCCAGGCAATGACTAATAAAGCAAAACTGTCATGCCGAATTTGTTCAAAAAAGAATTAAAGTTATGTTTTACCCCACGGCCCCTTGTCCCAAAAAGACTTCGAATCTATACACAGGGCCACTTGATTATTGATTTGAGAGCTTGATCATATCAGTAATTGGTTGATCATTTAATTTTGCATCCCTTGACCATATATCAGAAAAGCTTTTAACAAACATCACACTGATAGCCGCCCCAGCACACTGACATCAAATTACAATTGAAGATGTACATACGATTGAAGATGTACAAAATGTTAAAAGATGTTTGATATAATCACCTCATTGGTGACAAAACGACAAAATTTATCAAGGTTACTTCAACATCTTAAAGATTCGTATAAAAGGCTTCATCTATAAAACATCAATAATGCCATTAAACCTCAAAATGATAATTTGACAATCTGTATAAGAATGTGAACGAGATCCAAATTGATTTATTGTACGTTATATACCTACAGTTGCAAGTGGAGTTAAGCTGGTAACAACTGTGGAAGTTACCTTAGAAAGTCAATTTGATCCCAAACTCAGAGATAGAGAATCCGTGGAATTTAAGAAGTTAGAAGGTTCTATGCAAGATTGGGTAAGTGCAATATTATTAATAAAAAATCCCTACAAGACACGAGTACAATTCCTTTAATCAAAATTGCATCCAAAGGATGGCAAATCGAGAGTTATAATGTATAGTAGTGGACTTCTTTATAGTGGTTTAAAAAAGAAAGCATGACCGGCTTCGCGCGTAAAGGCTGTCTGACTTTACGATTCTTTAATCTATCAAGGGCATTCAATTGACATCGAGTGAAACAGACTAAAAATCAAAATGTCATATTTGTTTTGACAGATGAAGATGGTATTTAGATCCCTGACTGGTTTTCAGAAAACTGAAATTCTTGAATTCAAGTAAGTACTTTAAATAATGCTTAATAATGTCATTGATCTCTGCAGTGGCGTGGTGGCTCCAAATTGGCTGGGGGGGGGGGGGGGGGGGGGGGGGCTCACAAACCCTTTTTGACGCTCCCACTTACACACCTCTACCTACCCTCTGTGACGATATATAAGTTCCACTATAATAATATTTTATTCACAAACCCTTTTTGACGCTCCCACTTACACACCTCTACCTACCCTCTGTGACGATATATAAGTTCCACTATAATAATATTTTATTATATAACACTAGACCTAACCCTAACCCAAATATTATATGATAAGAGTTTCTGAGATCATTTATTATAATAATTTTTGTTCCACGAGGAATATTTATTATGAGGAACAAATATACAGTCACACCTCTAAGGTATTCTGTTCAGGTATGGATTACAATGCATGAATGCACTGATGCACATGTAAAACCTCTGGAGCCCTTCGACCGTGGAACGCCGCGTCGAAGAGGAGGAACGAGGGAATACGGGGGTCCTTTCATGGAAAATTTTGAAAATTAAGACTGTTGTGGGTGCGATCTAGATATTTCAGGCCCGATAAAAATATTCGATACTGAAACACAAAACTTTTAGGTTTAATAAGTAAATGTTATCAGTAAATGAACAATTCTGAGAGTGACATTTTTTATATCACACGGGTTTTGTTGACATTATGTTTCTTCAAGTGGATTAACTTAATAGGCTTCATCCTTGGGTGATTACACTCACACCAAGTTTCATCAAAATCCATCAAGAAATCAACTCTCTATCGGATCCACAAACAATTCAAGAACGAGGGCAATAATTAGACCCTTGCGCCGATTTATTTTGTAAAAAGTGACTGGCTAGCAGATGAAACCGACAAGCCATTTGTTTTCGGTTAGCCGGTTTTGAATTGGCTGAATTGGTAAGCCAAAAAAATCGGCGGTTTTCGGCGGCACTGCAGGTATCATAAACAACTGCTGTTTGTTATCAAGTTATTTATTTCTGAATAATCAACTCACAATTCAAATTTTTTTTTATCAAACTGCGATAGTTTTAAATTATCATGAATGAAACTTATCATGTTCAGCATGGTAGGTCTAAGTGACGATCGTTTTGAATTCATTTACAAAGTGGCAGAAATCGGCTGACTTAAATCGGCGGCGCTTTGTTTTCACAACTGGCAGATTATGGCTGTAAAGAAATCGGCGGCGGCGGCGGCGGCTAATGGCGGCGGCGCAAGGGTCTAGCAATAATTCATAACATAATTGAACAACATTTTCTATATTTAAAAAATGTATTATTTCTTACCGACCGACTTTTCCGTAATTTTTTATATTACACGGATTTTGTTGACATTATGTTTCTTCAAGTGGATTAACTTAATAGGCTTCATCCTTGGGTGATTACAAACACTCACACCAAGTTTCATCAAAATCCATCAAGAAATCAACTCTCTATCGGATCCACAAACAATTCAGGAAAGAGGGCAATAATTCATAGAAAATGTTGTTCAATTGCTCTTATTTTCAATAGGCTTAATCCTTGGGCCACCACGCCACTGGATCTCTATTTACATATTTAGCTACCTTTAATGACCTGTACGGTGATCACTAATGTAAGTCTTTGTGTGGATTGCTTATATTTGCCCGCTATACAGTCTTACCAAATCGCAGCAACAAAAAACTTGTGAATATATTGTTAACCATACTATTTGTTGTATTGACAGAGAAGGGAGTATCATTGTGGTAGCTGATGTAGAATCTGTAAGAGAGAGTGACTCGGATCCCAGTAAAGCCCTGTATAAATCAGATGTAGAAAGTCTGTTAAACACAGGCAAGAGTTCCCCTCCACAGGGTTATACTATCAGTGCTTTCACTGTTAGTGAGCCTAGATCAGGTAAGGTCATATATTTCAATTTTTGAATCCCTTGTTAAAGGACCTTTAACATGCACATTCTGGGTATTGGGTTCAGGTTCAGGTTCAGGACCAGTTTTCATTTTTATTGGTTGATTCGGGTCTTGAACATATTTAAGTATCCTTCAGAAGCACTAGAAATGCACGAAAATTGCGTATTTCCTTCAAATATACCTTAAATTAGACATTTCTCCTATTTCTATAGATGACTTTTCTATATATTGCATAGTACCGCTAATGTGTAGGGCATTATAACTTTCAAATACTAAAAATTATGGATGCACATGGGTTTGAAGGCTCAAATTTCAATGGTGAGTTGTGATAACCAGTACTAAATTGCTGAGCTAAAAAATCCCCGTTTCTGAGACTTATACAAATCGACCCGCGAAAATGAAGCCTGTGCCTCTTTAAAGAGGTTTTGAAATCGGTGTTTTTCAATTTATATATACTTTTCATTTCTAGATCGACCTCCGGAACCATTCCGTTTGACATTAATAGAAGAAATTGTAATTGGTCTTGCCGTTTCCTTGGTGATTGTAATTATAATAGTGGCTGTATGTAAATTATCAGAAACAAAACGTGAAAAGGCACATATATCAAGTGTAAGTATTGGTTAAGGAATTGGTCAAGAAAGTCTTTCGCTTGCACCATTCATTATTTTGTGTCGAGGTATAGGCCTACATGGAAAAATGTGAGTTGTTAGGCCGTGGTCACACATACGTACGTCATAATTGTGTACGTTAAACAAATGCGAAACTATGCAGGTTTTATTTGATTAAGTACGTATTCAACTGACGGAGAGAAAAAAACGGACATTTACGTACGTATACGTGTGACGCACGGCCTTAATCTTAATGCAGTACTTTCAGCTTATATTCATTGAATACAGCGTGGTGTCGTCTGCAGTAGCAAAGCAAAATAAAGGAGTATGAGCGCAGTAGAAGGATCTGATGCCATTCACATTAGAAATTGAAGACAATATCATATTAGAAGTTACAGCAATTATATTATGACATTATATCCTAACGAATAACCGTATATTTGCGTGTATAGTGCGCATTTCGGGCTTGTCAATCCGGGGATGCGCATTATGGACTGTGACAAATATTTCAAAACCATTTGAGTTTCCCTGATCAATAGTGAATAGGTTTACAATTTTTAATTGATCAAAAATTAAGAATTAAAAAAACTATATTCGTATGCATATTGTGAAATATAAAAATTTCTGATATTTTTCAGAAACACCAGAGGTTCAACGGTGACAGCAGTTCAGGATCAGGATCGGGATCCAGTACTACTAGTTTATCAAACCAGAAACAAAACATGGGTAATCAGATGCCAGTACAGAGCTATACAAATGTTGCATACAATGCGACACCAAATCCCAATAATGGTCAACCAACAACCATAACTTATGATGAATTCATGAAAAACAAACCTTAAACTATGATATTTAAAGATTTAAGGCTCAAATTATTTTAATATATTTTACTTTTTGAATTTATGATAAATATATTGCGAAACTTGCCTATTAATTCATATCATTTATTCGCTTTGTCAATGCTGAACCAATCGCAATATTTCAGACTATTGATATCACCAGTTCCCCTATGTAGATCCCATTTCCAATTTTAAAAGTGGTGTGGATAGCTTTGGATTTAAATTATATTTAGATTTTTTAGTGGCCTTATATACAAAATTCGAATGCATTCATGTACCGATACATTCCAAACAAAAATTGTGATATTATGAAGATTTAAATAATTTTTATGCTGTACATTTGCTTAGTTTTTCTTAAAATTTGTTTTTTGCACAACTCGCCTACCTTACTAACAATCATATTGCTCTTTGATTTTAGTAAAATTACCATTTACAATGACCATATACTTCATGACCTCAAAGGTCATTGTTGAGAAGCATGTTTTTACTTATTACATTATTTGTACTTTACTTGATTGCATGAAAATTCATGTACTTTGGATTGAAGTTTCCTCTTTCATAATACTAGTATATATATTACTCTTTTATAAGTGTTCAGGGAGTAGATATGTTATTCCACTAGATCATTGGTTATTGAAATTAAATATTTTTTGGTATAAATAAATGCACATTTTGATTGGCTGGTCCAATTCAATTTTTTATTAATAATTTTAGCTCTATACTTAGTATTTTGTTCTTAAGAAAATTTCAGCTCTATATTTTTTTTTTTTTTTTCAGCTTTTTGCTTAAATTATTAAAATGTTACTAACAATGGTCACAAAACATTTCAAAGAAAAAATAAATAAAGCATAGAGCAAGATTTTTTAAGGCATAACCTTGGAAACTAACCTACTTTGTGATCAAAGAAATCCTCTATTAAATTGTTTAATACATTATGGTTTTTATTTTTAAATAAAGTTGAATTTAACATAAAAAAACATTGTTGTAATTTGTTTGTCAAAAACAATGGTGATAAAAACTCATTGTTTCTTTTTAAATAGAATTGACCCAATAATAAGATGGCGTAGATTGAAATAAAATATCTGATTTAGCCCTTGGCGTGATTGTTGATAAAATAAACTATCAAAATAAACATGAATGCAGAACATTTTACTTGACATCTTATTCAAACAAATGTTAAAGGGATTGAAGAAATTTTCTAAATTATTATTAAATGTGTATTGGGGACACTGATTTCATCCATTTGTACTATCCAATTTTCAATTAGATATCTGTGGTTCTTTTGATTTCATTTAAACTAAGTGTTATAGTGTCTAAACACTTAGTTAAACTAAAATTGCTGGAACCACAGTTGTCTGTTTAAAAATTGGAATGGTGCAAAATTGCTCAAATAATTTTTACAAAAAGAAAATAGAAATTCAAAAATTTATTGATTGCCATAACAATTAGAAGAGAAAAAAAGAGTGGAAATTCCACTGTGGAATGGTAAAGAATATGCCTAGACTAATTTCACATTTCATTTTCAGTGTCCTTATTTCTTTAATTTGTCATGAATAAAAAATGACATGGATTTAGTCCCAGCATGTCCTTTCAAACAAGTACTTAATTACAATAAATTTATCACAGATTTTAAAAAATAAACAATAACATTTTTTTAATAAATTTCATGAAAAGGAATGTGTTTTGATGGATTTACAAAACTATTGACCAGACAACTTTCAGAGTGCTTATTGATGATGAGATGTTTGGGGTCCAAAGAGGTTTTACCTGAATCAGAACACTGAGAGCATTTATTTGAACCAATAAAATTTTCAGTAAGCCTTCTTTGAGTCTTTGCATTTAGTGACTTCATTATCCCAAAAGCTGCTAATGATATTTAAGAGCATTTACAATAAAATGTATCAGTGGAATTGCAAAAATCACACTTTTATGCTATCACCTCCTAATACAAATTTTTGAAAACCTCTTTACAACCCCTTTCACAGATATTGGCCAGCCAAACTCTGTTTAATGAAATAATGTATAATCATGAACATAAAACACTTGATTATAAATTTTCGTAAAGATTTCAACCTTTTTCTTTCTGTTACCCCTTTCAGGATTCTTGATTAATGGCTGACAGAATTAGGTTTCAAAATTATGCCAAAAACGCTGGAACTTTCCAGAGCTTCATTTCTCATAAAATCAGTTGTTTTCCTTGCACTATCTTGTTGACATCTATCCAAATAACTATCACAAGCCAGATACAAGTATACAAGATTTAGACCAAATACATAATCCATTTCTTCACAATGATTTATGTTAATTGAAAAGTTATACATAATATATACAATATCACAGTAATACAATTGCATTTGATTGAGAAATGAAAATTCAAAATTTTACTTAACAGTTAAATAAATAGAAAATTAACAATGGGAATGTATTATAGGAGAAAAATATATGAAATATACAATTTAAAGACAAAAACTATACCAATCAACAAAACATCTTCCATTTAAATTGTTTTCATTACCAACAAAAAACCCAAAATCGAAATTCTGGAAGACTTACATCACAAATTGGGATTGGTAAAAATTGCTGAAAACATCAGAATAGTGCTATTAAATGACATCCAATGGTGAAAATCAAAATATATCAAATATTCAAGGGTGGAGTCCATGCTTTGTCTTGTGAGAATAAGGCCTCCATAGACAATCCGCTCCCCTGAACACAAAATCCAAGCACAAGTTCATTTCTGAAGATGGGTCTGATCACTAATCCAAAGCATGATCTTGTCAAAATAACAACCTAAAATTTATGATATCTAGTCACAAATGCACAACCCTAGTCTGTTACAGTATTCTAGTTGCTTGAAACACACAACAAACCATTTTAACAGTCTAAATGCAGCTCTCTGAACAAATCAGACAAGTGTACAAGCAGATGATTCAACCAAAATCAAAATTATAAACCAAGCGTCATCCATTTTTGGAGGAATCTAAATCTGTCAAATGTAATGCTGTGCCATTGGATATTTTAGATCGACTTTCCTCTAATGTTTCCTTGATCTCTTTTTGATTAAATTTGTTCTTCTTCTCTTGTACAACTATTTTTGGCATTTCATGTAAGAGAATACTTTCATGGTGGGGTGAATTGTGTCTGCTGCTGGATGAAGTTGATTGAGAAGATTGCTGATTCAGAACACATGCTTGATTTATCATAATTTTTACAGTTTGAGTTGCTTTAGAGTTTTCTGTAGAACATTCAGGAGGTGTGCTATTAGTAATAAAGACACTATCATCAAGATTTTCTGTTAATGGAGTCTCATAAAGATTCAAACTGTCCACAGATGAAGACCTACTTAAACTAAGGACGCAGTTTTTCGTTGAAAGAGGTGAGATTTGAGCTATGTAGGCACTTAATGAATTTTTATTGTCAAAACCACACGGTAAAATATAGTCCCCGATTTCATCCAAGGCTGTTTGGAAACTTGCTGATCTGCTGCTCCTCACAGAAAGGACTGCAGAATCTTCTGTGGGTGTGATGTGGTCTAACGTTGTAGTCAGATTGTTTGTACAGTTTAAGTTATTTCCTGTTGCTTTAGTTATCACAATTTGAGGCTGTAATGTTGTTTCACTAATATATTCTGCCATAAAATAATAAATATAGCGGTACTCATCCTGGAAAGAAATATCAGATATCAAGACTGAATATGGGTGCTCAGAACATAGCTACTGCTCATGTCAAAACTTCTTACCTATCAGGCCCGTAGACAGGAATTTCCAAGGGGGGTTACATTGATAGCAAAGCAATTATAATCAACTTTAACAGTTACAATTAAAACAGAACATAGACTTTAACAGTGTTTATTTGTTTTCAAGGGGAAATTTGTCCGAACCCCACCTGGCTACGGGTGTGCCTAAGGCTTACAAAAGAAAGTCACATACAGATTGGCATATCCTACCATGGACGAAAATTTGACAGAAGTTTAAAATAATAATGATTTTATGCAAGGGATGGGGTGAAGACATGCAACACCATACAGTGTACAATGAGGTACGTTCTCTGCGGATATTCAATAAACCTATGTCCAAATTTCCAGATCAGCCCTTCAGACCTGAATCATTGAATGTGGAAAATCAGCTCTATATTGAAATATATGTGGAAATTGAACCTGGATCTTCTTAGCGTGCAAGTTTCACAATGTAAAAACACAGAAAGAAATGAAGATACATACTATTGTGGAGACTAGATGAGGTCTATTTCTCTTTATAATTCTGACAGCATTAAAAATATCACATTCACCGTCAATTTTAACTTGATTACAACACATATTGACAGTTGTATAGATACCACATCTGTTACAACCATCCCTAGATAAATATACACAATAATAATTAAATACAAATTCACCATCAATTTTAACTTGATTACAACACATATTGACAGTTGTATAGATACCACATCTGTTACAACCATCCCTAGATAAATATACACAATAATAATTAAATACAAATTCACTGTCAATTTTAACTTGATTACAACACATATTGACAGTTGTATAGATACCACATCTGTTACAACCATCCCTAGATAAATATACACAATAATAATTAAATACAAATTCACCGTCAATTTTAACTTGATTACAACACATATTGACAGTTGTATAGATACCACATCTGTTACAACCATCCCTAGATAGATATAAACAATTATAATTAAATACACATTCACCGTCAATTTTAACTTGATTACAACACATATTGACAGTTGTATAGATACCACATCTGTTACAACCATCCCTAGATAAATATACACAATAATAATTAAATACAAATTCACCGTCAATTTTAACTTGATTACAACACATATTGACAGTTGTATAGATACCACATCTGTTACAACCATCTCTATATAAATATAAACAATTATAATTAAATACAAATTCACCGTCAATTTTAACTTGATTACAACACATATTGACAGTTGTATAGATACCACATCTGTTACAACCATCCCTAGATAAATATACACAATAATAATTAAATACAAATTCACCGTCAATTTTAACTTGATTACAACACATATTGACAGTTGTATAGATACCACATCTGTTACAACCATCCCTAGATAAATATACACAATAATAATTAAATACAAATTCACCGTCAATTTTAACTTGATTACAACACATATTGACAGTTGTATAGATACCACATCTGTTACAACCATCCCTAGATAGATATAAACAATTATAATTAAATACACATTCACCGTCAATTTTAACTTGATTACAACACATATTGACAGTTGTATAGATACCACATCTGTTACAACCATCCCTAGATAAATATACACAATAATAATTAAATACAAATTCACCGTCAATTTTAACTTGATTACAACACATATTGACAGTTGTATAGATACCACATCTGTTACAACCATCTCTATATAAATATAAACAATTATAATTAAATACAAATTCACCGTCAATTTTAACTTGATTACAACACATATTGACAGTTGTATAGATACCACATCTGTTACAACCATCCCTAGATAAATATACACAATAATAATTAAATACAAATTCACCGTCAATTTTAACTTGATTACAACACATATTGACAGTTGTATAGATACCACATCTGTTACAACCATCCCTAGATAAATATACACAATGATAATTAAATACAAATTCACCGTCAATTTTAACTTGATTACAACACATATTGACAGTTGTATAGATACCACATCTGTTACAACCATCCCTAGAAAAAAAAATCTCTGATAAAGTTGATGGACCCAAAAATTTGGGTTTAACCCTTTCAACCATAAAAGCTGGTAAAATGGCTCAATCTTACGATGTATATACCTGACAAGCCGGTAAGCCAGCCGTTGTCAAGTGACGTCATACAACGTTAACGTAATACACTTTAAGAAATATTGCTGGGAATTCAGGGTATATGACGTTTTAGCCAAAATAACAGGGTTCCAAGGGTTAAAGAGTCGTATTTAAATTCCTCATAGGAATAGATATAAATTAAATTTTCTCAAAAAGAAAACTTACTTAGATAAGATACAAACTGGAGTTGAAGGAGTTGTCTTCTGCTGCCAATCATCAACACATTGCATGACATATAATAAAGATTTGTGGGACATCGTAATTTTAGCTGGACTCATACCATTAGTAACTTGAAACATTTTTACTATTAAATCTCTTTCTTTTGGTTCTCTTTGATTATGTGGAAGAATCTATAAAATTATTCAAAATTTTTGAAAAAACTTTGATCATTTATTACAAAACTCTTCACTATAACTCTTCTTTAACAGTTGTTATATTCATTTGCCATCTTAAAGGGACAGTCTGAATTTATCTTTAGGTCAAAATTTTTTTTGCTCAAATTTGTGAAAACTTTACACCAAATACTGTAACTATGTGCCCTTTAATGTATCTTAAAGTTTTAACTAAAAAAAAACAGCCGTTAATTTTTAAACACTAAAAACATGCTAAATTTTGTAAGTGTGTTATGTTTTTTGGACGCTGATAGAAAGCTACTGAACGGATTTGAGTAAAATAAACGCCTAATTGTAGAGAAATGTCCCTCTTGTGTTTTTTAAAGGTTTCAGCTAGAAATATTGAGCCATTTAAAGGGCAAACACAAAAACTAGGTCAAATTGCTTAATTAACAATAAGTATTCCCTGTTTGTAATTAACCCTTTAAAACCAAATTCAGTTTGATCAAGAAGATATAGAGATACAATAAGCATACTTTAAAAATACTCAATCATAACATTTGCGATTTTTTTGATAATGGAAACTTTTTTTCAAAAAAGCAGAATGGCACTTTAATGAATAAGTGAACCATTGTAAAGAAAATATAGCCAATGCTGATTGCAGGGAATAAAGGTTAGTAATAGGTTCTTAGACTGATTAAGAGCATTATAGTTTACCAATTCCGACCTTTGGACCTACCTTATGAATAGCAAATGCTCTAATAATGAGTTCAGGGTATTTACCACAACCTAAATATCTCACACTTATTGGACCATATTTACATTCTTCATCTAGTTCTTTTGGCCAAAACTTTTGGAATCTCTGTCAACAAAAGAATAGATAAAAATTGAATACAGTGGCATACAGAGCATCTCAGGAGCTTATTTAGGATCTTCGGGCGGACATTAGTTGAGCTGAAAACACACAGAATTCAAAACATTTGAGCATAAGATTGCTACTTTAACATAGACCGATAACACCATACTGTAGTTGGAGAAAAAGGACAGCATCTCTTTATTCATTTCCCTCCGTGAAGGAATCTTTAACAATTAAAGCTTTAAGAGCACAGAGCACAGGGCATCAGTTTATTGTCCAATCCTAATCATTTAACATTACAACCTACCTCATTAACAAACTAAACTCAGATTGAAAAATCAATTATCGACCTTTGTCAGGATTGAACCCTAGACCTTCAGGTAAGCCAGATATATTTTAATTCACTGTACCAACATGGCTCCCTGCTAAAACGGAATTTTCACTTACCCTAGTGAATTTGAGATCATTCAACACAACCAATGAATTTATTTTATAATCATACAGAAGTCTCCAAATATCATTCAATGTATTTTTCTTCGGCCATTGTGTAATTAAGTAGGCATTAACATTAAACAAACCCTGGAAAATTTTTTTGTAAATTTGTGGATGTGAATGTAGCGTAGCAAGTAAGAGCATTGGGATCTTTACACAACAATGACAATGGTTCTTATTTTAGTTGTGTGTGAAAATCTGAAAATCATCTTTTCTTACTATTTCAGTTAACTCAGTTATAAAAATCAGTACAAGCAAAACAATTCCGTTAATCAAAATCACATCCAAAAACATGGCAAAATCGAGAGTAATAGTTATATATTAGTGGACTACTCCAAAGAGAAGTACCATCAGGTGTTTCGAAAAGAGTAATCATGGTCTGATAACAACCAAAAGCAAGCATAATCCATTTCCAAATGTTACCAACAAAGATATACACGCCAAAATATCTTTCGAACTAAGTATTGAGTTTGAATGGACAGGGGAGACAATCAATACTTACATCAACATATACAGCATTAATAAAATCATTACCACTGTCATTAGTATCAGCTGAGAGGTAGGGTCGTGCACGTTCAGCTAGAGAATAAAAAAAACTTGATTCCTCATGGTCAACTCTTACCGTATATTTCTGAATATAATGCGCATCCATGTATAATGCGCCAAAATCGGGAAAAATCCATTTACCCAATTATAATGCGCACCCCTTGTTTATGAAAAATTTGAAGTCAGAATTGGCACATCATAGACACCATTATCATGTATATATTTTCAGGGTAAAAATGTGCGTATTATACACGGAAATATACGGTAACTTTTCTGAATCAAAATACTTAGCAAAAATATATACATGAACTAAATTTACATAAAACAAATATTACCACGCAAGTTACTTCCCTTGCAATCAAAATCATGTTTTTGAAAACCCCCTGAGAACCCATGAGAAACCCCTACTTACGTGGTAACATCATTATGTCTCTACTTTTACATCTATTTTCTACTCTATGACCACTAGCACAGTCTCCTATAGATAATGCTGGTACAATATACTGTAAAACCTAATAAAAAAAAATATTCAGTTGACAAACAAAGTAGGCACTTGCCATAGCAAATTGATTGATGCAAGAAGACAACAAACAAAGAAATGAAATGAATGGAGTTGTACATCTTATTTTCGATTTCCTACTTTCGAGGGATATTTAACGTGCACAGCCAATAGCAAACAGGACCTCGGTATATTGTCCCATCCGAACGACTAGACGGTTTTTCCATGTCAGCACCTCCGACCTGCATCACTAACAGGTGGAAACCGGGTTGAAAAATCTGAAGGTATCATCTCGACCCATGCCGGGATTGAACCCTGGAAGACAACATAGAACCTAGATACCTAAATGTGTACAATTTTCAGGTGATGCACTATTTCAAGATCAATTTCTTGAATCATATATAGAGGCCTACATGAGTGAAACAATTTCTCAAAATGAAAATTGTATTTTTACGATCTGATAATGGTATGTTACCTGAAATTCTTGATCTATTTGAGATGATCTATTAGTTATAAAGTCACTGGGAGTTTGAAAATGAAGATCAGCTATAGGGAAGACTGTATAATTACAATTTATAAACATAGCTACTGTATCATAGATTAAACCATATTGTCCCTGAAAATATCATTTAATACATTTCATTTAAAGGAATTGTAAAGGGTATTTCTATACTTTGTATGTGTATCGGTGACAATGATAGCATCAATTTGCACCATTCCAATTTCCATTCCGAACTCTGCGGTTCTAGCAATTCCACTTTAGAACTAATTAGTGACAGTGACAGTGACAGTGATCTGCATAGATCAGGCCTTCTCAAGATAATTCCCTGAAGAGTCATTTTGGTCAAAATACTGAGCAAGAAGCGCCACAAATCGATTGAGGGGGGGGGGGGGGATTTAGGGGAGGGGGCAGTTTAGGAACCCCTCTCCTTTTCTTGAAAACTGAATACAGTGGTGCACTATCTATATAGAGGTCGAGGACGCCCATTGGAAGCCTATACAAACAAAAATTTTTTTAATTTAATTTAGGGAATTTGATTTCCTGAAACTCAAATTAGTGACATTTACTGACAAATTAAAGGGACTGCGGAACCAACATAAGAAAATTTTGAGAATTAGACGCCTGGAAACGCAATAATTTTCTGACATTTCACGACAAATTTCAGGTTTAAAATTATTTGTATAGGGTCGTTTTTGGTATGTCGCTAAGAAAATTTGGACAATTTGACGCCCAGAAACTCGATTTCCTGACATTTTCCGGCGATTTTAAGGTTCAATATTATTTGTTAAGGGTCTGAGGGATATCACCTAAAAAACCTGTCCGGTTAATTACTGTAACAACGTGCGTCTTGGTGAAATACAACCTGGAAAAAACTTTTTTTTAGGAAGTGTGTTTATTAAGTCATTAAGTGACAATTTAAAGGATCACGTATTGGGTGGAAATACCAAAGATTCATATTGATTTCTTAATGTCAGCAACAGAAAGGGAGTCGAAATTGTCCGGTGTTAGGTTTTATTAGCATTGTACGTCCGCGGGCCATTTTGACAGTCGCAAATTGATGCTATCAGTTTCCCCGATACACATACAAAGTTTAGAAATACGCTTTACAATCCTTTTAAGACAGTCTAGAATACAAAAAGAAGCTTTACTTCCTACTTTTCTGAGCTTGCATTGGCAAAGATCATGCATTTCCAATAGGGAAATTTTGCAAGAATAGCGACATCAGCCTCCTTTCACAGTTGAACTGTCAAGGGATCTTTGGCACAAGAATCGAAATATTGTCCCATAAAGACAACTAGCTGCTTTGAATGTCAGCTCCTATGATCTACTTAACTGATGGAGTATTAGTTCCATTCATGCCAGAATTGAACCCTGGACCTACAGGGTAATCAGTGTCTATAACTCACACAATGGCTTCCAAAAGAACAAGGAAGAAGGTATCTGGCAACTGAGCCTAGGTTAAGTGCCAGCAAAAGCA
Organism: Lottia scabra; assembly: GCA_029955415.1. Taxonomy (NCBI): domain Eukaryota; kingdom Metazoa; phylum Mollusca; class Gastropoda; family Lottiidae; genus Lottia; species Lottia scabra. The sequence continues at coordinate 15,521,462 of JARJEI010000002.1, read as the reverse complement.
ACCCACTTTGTGTATAGCAAAGACTTGTATTTCATCAGTAGCACTTACCAATGTGCGCACCATATTTTTTCTGTATCTTCTAAGATGTAAAACAGCACCATAAATATCAACTTTGTCTTCTGTTTCAGCTTGTTTTAAACAATAATCTATGGCTAGAAATACAGCCGTTCTGCCGCCACCACATCTATAATCACAAAATCAGGCAGATTAATACCATTGTGCCTTAAACCTTTTTTATCCTATTTTCTAGTTTAGAAATTGTCTGGTTGTCACATTATCAAAGATTGATTAATTTTTTAATAAAAAACAAGGAGATTTTTCTAGCTTTTGAAATTTACCATTAACCCTTAGTCATCCAGCTGTCATTGTGTTAATGATAAATCTTAATTACTAAACATAAGCTTGATTCCTAGACTGAATTTCCAGATGCGGCGCCAGCTTCCTGGAACTGGGGAAACAAACAGGGGCATACTGTGGATACAGTTGTAAGTCAAAATTCCACATATGGAAAATCTAAAGAGCCAAGACACTATTAACAAAGTTTTAAGCTTTTTCCCTAGAAAAAATTTATAAAAATAGAATTCATATATGGTGCATTTTGACACATTTAGGGACAAAAAAGTATTAAAAAAAATCTGATCTGAATGCAAATGTGGACCCCACTGATACCACCACTGTGAATTACTGTATTAGTTAACCTTTCATAATTACGCTAATAATGAAAGAATAGGATTTTATAATATTAAATGTTCTAGAGTATGGGAAAAACTATTACCTGCAATGGACTAAGATTGGTCCTAAACTTGTTGACATAAAATGATTGACACGTCTTCTAACATCTAAAATGTAACCTGGATCAGCACACTCATTGTCATGGAAACCAACCATTTCAAATTGTCTGATAATCCTACAATCATAGCTTCCTTCCTGTAAAATAAACAAGACTAACTTATAGTGGCTTAATTCTATTACATTTTAATTCTCTTGGTCAATCTGAAATCATTATAACCATCGTAAATTACGATAATCACAAGCGACAATGTAAAATAATCAGATATAATATAGGAATTGTAAGTTTGAGCTCACTGATTGTGTGAACAAAATTAACCCCAAAAATTGTTTTAAGGGATCTTTAAGGTTTACATTACTTCCACTGCAACATTCAGATTTTTCATTTGGTGTATATGCTTATAATTTCCATAAAATATCAAATGGACATTGCAATATTTACACCATAAAAGGCTAAGTTTTTATGGAATTGCAAGACAGATCAAACAATCTCTCTGCTTCTATTTAAATTGAAATCCCTAACTTACCTTTTGTATACGGAATGTACGTATATTTAAATGAGCTAAATGTACACTAGTTTCAGTCCAGATATGTATACTACCATGTTGTACATATTTCTTCACCCCAGAATAATCCTCCCAATATTTATCACATTGTTGCTGTTTAGAGAAAAAAATACAAATTGAAAGTCTATGAAATTTTAAAAACTCCAAATAACATCACTTAATAATGGCTGCTTCACAGAGCACTTTGTGGCTGGTATAGCAGCGCTTGTGATAAAAGGGTTGAAACACTGAATATTTCTCTATACTATTTTCATTTTAAAGGGATTGTAAAGTGATTTTCTAAACTTTGTATGTGTATCGGGCACACTGATAGCATTAATTTGCGCCATTCCAATTTCTATTCGGACATCAGTGGTTCTTGCAATTCCACTAAAACTAACTTGTTTTATGATGTCACTGACAGTTATCAATAGTATCAATAGTAGCTTCTTTGAATTGCAAGAACCACAGACGTCGGAATGGAAATTTGAATGGCACAAATTGATGCAATCAGTGTCCCTGATACACATACAAAGGTTAGAAAACCACTTTACAATCCCTTTAACTGAGTCTTAAGTTCAATTCAGGCATTTTAGAAAATATACAACCAATGATGTTTTTAATGGATCTATTTGGGTAATATGTCACCCTCTGATGCCACAATTTAGCCATATCGCAACTGAATTGTGAGCGTTACAAGGCTTTGAGTGAGCAGGATGGGGGTCAAACAGAAACAAACAAGTGAAATTTTCCTTTTGTTTGGTTATGGTATTTAGTATATTTTTATTTTGCCTCATGAAATGAGCACTATATACGCAAATATACAGTACTATAGCTCTTGATACATGGTAGTAAATGACATAACAATGTGAATTGATATTATAAAACAACAGAAAGAATCTTAATGAAGATTTAATAATTCATGATAATCAATGATTTCATCGAACTATACTGACAGTTAAAAAATTGATATATGGTCAGTGACAATTCAATAACCTTAATATTGCATGTTGAATACAGCTTAGACAATAAACTTTTCTTTTTCCATTAATTTGATTAAAAAGAGCGGCATAAAATCAATAATGTTACTTACAACTGCATTTTCAAAAAGTCCCGTTGCCATAACAATACAATGTATTCCCTCTTGCCATATCATGTGCCAGAATTGAATAATAGACCTGCTATTAGGACCTAGAAATGATGAATAATGAACGGATTTCATCACCTTTGAATTGAGAAAAGAAAAGAATAAAGGGAAATGTCTGACAGATATGTCACATTCAACTCTAATGAGAAAAATAAATGCACCCAAAGTGTTAAAATGTTTTAAAAGAAAGTTTGCCAAAGAAAAAAATTAAGAGCTTAAAGAAAGAAGATATGAATTTATTTGAAATTATGTTACCTTGTGATGCAATATACTCTTTTGATATACAATATCCCTGAAAATAAAAAATATTTCAATAAAATTCAACAAGTGGTGTCTTTTTTCATTCTTTTAATAATGAACCTTTTCAGAAATTGAAAAACATGAATTTCATACGTAGGCTAAATATGTCGGATTGCACCAGATGAATAATGTTTTTTTTTTCAAAAAATTTCTTGACATGAACCCTTTCCAACATTGAATAAGAACTTATTTCCTATTCAACTTGACAGTCGTCCCCCAATTATGTCAGTCTGGCCCCTGTTTGTATCTCCAGTCTTGCAGCTGACACCTCCCCTCTCTTTGAACTGAGGGTACCATGATATCTTGAATTGTCAATGAAATGGAATTTGCTGTGGTATAGTCATTAAATACTTCAAAAAGAAATCCCTGCTGTCTTATCGAACAATGACATTGAAATAGCCATCAATGTAAATAGTCAAACCTTTAAATCATGTCATAAGTGGCCATTTTTTTTCAAGAGACAAATTTTATTGACCTTCTTCAAATCAAAACAACATGGTTCAGACACAAGTTCCTGTGACTCCATTGTACAATTTGTTTTCTAAGAACGGATTTGTTTAGAAAGTAAACACTAGTCTTTTTAGTTCTTATTTTATGTTTCACATCACTCATTGAATGTTTTATGGAAAACATAATGGCATAAAAGGAGGAAGGAAATCTAAAGCCTTTTGAAATGCTTGTTAAAACTTCTTGCAGCTAAAATGTAAAGCCTTTCACTTCAGTTTGTTTGAATAGAAAGATTTTTTGTACAAATCTGAAGGCAAAAGTTAAATAAATATGTCAGATTCCTTGCAGCTAAAGATAAGAAATCAACTAATGATAACCTTGCAGGCAATGAAATATTGACATGAAATGGAGTATTACTTCCTTACAGCCCAGCAATGAAAAGGAAATTGGCAGATATTTATGGGCTGTATGTCGCACTTTTGTGCATCTATTGGGCTTAAGATGGACAAATGCCTTGCCTTATGCCCTCTGAACGCCTAGTTACTTTTTTCATGACAGTCCCTCTGATATGCATCACAGGGGGAAACCTGGTTGAAAAATCTAAAAGTATCATCTCGACCCATGCCTAGATGCCATCATTTTCTGTCACGGTAAGCCAAGGACTAGCTGGTAGAGAGTATCTTCAAAAACCTAACTTACTTTTCTTTCAAACTCAGAGAAATTTTGCCCAAGAATCATACTTTTGAAGAGTACCTTGTAACAATCTGATGGTGATAAAAGAAATCCAGATTACTTACATCAACATAACTGGCATTAACATAATCATTATTCCAGCCTTTTGGTACATCATATAGTATTACTCTACTGTGATCATCTGAAAAACATAATTATAACATATAAGATTATTTGATAGCATATATTCTATTTCTGTTGTATGTGAAGCAGAGAATACCTACTCTTTTCAAAGCACCTGATGGTAGCCTACTTTTTTTGTATTGGAATCCACTATTATACAGTTATTGCACCCAGTATAAGGGTAAGTTGCTGTCAGTACTGTATCAATGCAATCCATCCTTACTATAAACTTCTACTAAATTTAATATTTATAAGACATAAACAAGTAGGAAGATTACACTAAGATATACAGATGTACTACTTCTTTTCATAACTCAATACTAAATTTACCAAAACTAAATTAAACCCAAACTACTACTAAATTTAGACAACCTGAATTACTACTATAACCGATCTCAACCACCACTACAAAAGAAACCTGGATTGAACCTGAATTGCTACTAAAAGAACCAACCAGAACAATTGCTACACATCTACTACATCACATCATGTGAATTTTCAAGAACAATTGTCAGCCCACTGTACCAAAACTAAACTGCTGCTAAACATATACCAAAAGACAATGGCAGCAATCATAATCTTCTGCTAAGGCCACAGATTTTTTATTTTTAGGTTTACGGACCATGGGATTTTATTTGTTGGTAGGAGGAGGAAATATAATAAATAATAAAAAAAATTCTACAAAAATTGTGCCACTTGCATTTTTAGATAAAACTCATTAGTAAAAGCATTTGTTGCTTGTGTTTCACCGCCTCAGCTACTTGCGCTGTCATCGTCTAATACGTCGATGTATCGGATATCGAATGAAGCAAGCATAGGCCTACTGCATGGCATGAACTCTCAAGTGTCACTGGAAATTCAGCCACGTTTTTGCCTTAGTCGCTTTAAAATCCATTAATTAAGTAAACTTTCCGGGTACCGTATATTTCAAAATATAATGCGCACCAATGTATAATGTGCGCCCCTTCCTTACCCCATCAAAATCGGGAAAAAAATTCATTTTCCTATGTATAGTGCGCACCCCTTGTTGACGAAAAAATTAAAGTTGGCATAACACAGACACCAAAATAATAAGTGATAAAAAAATCAAATTTCACATATCTACTTTCTGTTACTCAAATGGAATTTCTTTTTTAAATACAGGCTTAATTTTTACTCTTTATAATTTTCTAAATTATTTTGAAATTAATGATTATTTTTTTTCCCCGTGACATTGAGTTTAAGTTGACAAGGTCACGCGCGTATAAATCTCGTTCAAGTCAAAAGAAAACGGTAAATGTTTTTGGGAAGTGTTATATTCATACATGTATGTTAAATAATTAAAATGTTTTTAAAGAAATGATTAACTTCTTTAATTTGATTCCGTTAAAAAGACAAGTGTTGTATTAATATCTTCAAATGATAAAGCGTTGAAGCGTAAAAATTCTAATCGGAATGTCTTCTATATATTATAAATATGGTAAGAACACAGGCACTCGTTTTTTTTTATCAATGACGGTCTATTAACCCTATATATTGTAGTGGAAAATTCCATGGATATAAAACAAGTGCCTTTGACTCCAGTAGAGTAAAAGCCTGGCCTAATTTTACTTCCACTGATCACGTGGACAGCAGGTGTTCATAATATTCTTTGATCTCAATGGGTCTTGTTTACTATTCTAATTGTACTCATTAAATTAATCAATGATGTCACAATTTAACGGGATCTTATTGTTTTTAGTCACCTAATCCCACGTTTATTCAAGTAGATTAAGTTTATTGTTAACAAAAGATTTACAGAATTACTACTGTCCTGAGTACTGACATCAGAACTATTTTTTCCCGCTCAATTTTATTGGCGCCAGTAAGTCTCGCAATCTGAGGTCAACTATAACTTGTATTATTGTCTTGTCAGCAATGTGTTTGAAAAAACTTTTGGATTATTTTAATGGATTTAAGGATTAAGGTCGTTCCCGGTAAGAGGCTCGTTTTGATAAACGGAACCTACTTGCTCTCCGTGTATTTTTGGTATCGCATTGAGTATTTTCTTTCCGTGATTTTATACATCGATATTATTGGTATCGCAATTTGATCAACGGTTATTTGAAGTCTTTTCTTTCCGTGTATTTAATATCGTCGGATTCGTCAATAACCGCGTTTATTATAGAACCGATCATTTCCCTAGTCGGACATCTTATGCATTTTTTTTTACAGTTTTTGGCCCAGTTTTTAACGAGATCTCGCAGTACTGACTATACAGATTTATGCTACCGGAGCCGACTTCAAATTAGCCTTGATCATACAGTCTCTATATAGCCCACTCGTGTAGAGTAAAGCGCGTGGATGATCGAGAATATAAAAGTCGACGACCTTCCAATTTTATATCTACACTCTTGCCGTAACCGTAATTCACTTGCCACAGGTTATCTTGGTAGCCGCTACGCATTCAGTGATGATACTCGCGATCGACCGTTAGCCGAATTATTTGTAAACAAGGACATTTGACTTTCCGACGTGATATTTTGAATTTTTTACTTTCGGATGAGCGGAGGAAATAAAATAAGAGAAATTTCGAATTTTATTTTTATTTCAAAAACGCAAATATTCCGGCGGCGGAACCGTAAACCTAATAATAAAAAATCTGTGGCCTAATGATGAAAACCTCATCTGATACACTAGTTAATGCACTCTATTGAAGAAAATCAACACACACGCCTTAAATGTTCGTCTTCAGCTCTCTCAAATAATCACAACATTTCGCACAAGATGAAAAAAAAACGTGCATGAATAGAAATTAAAATCTGAAGAACTGAGTCGCGTATGATAAATTGGAATGGAACTAAAAGGTTACATTGTGATTTAACATGACTTGTGTTGCACCAGAGTGATTACTGGAATGTTAAAATTACATCCAACAGCAGTTTTATTAGAATTTCTTCAACCTTGAAATTGTTGACATTTGTAATCATTACTTTGATTTTGTATAAAGGAAGTAAGTGTTGTGCAATCTAAAAGTTTTCAAGTTTTTAATCTTGATGTTATGTAAACATTAGTTCAGGTTGTGGCCATGTTTTCAGTTCCATCCAAAGTGTTACCAAGCATTTCAGAAGTCTTGATTTTTGTATCTGTTTCGGTTAATAAGAAAGAACAATGCCTGCATGTGCAATGACATTTTGCAATCGGTAACACACAGGATCTCTGTTTATTGTTATATCCTAACAACATGGAACTTTTTCTAGTCACTCTAGAAATCACTGACAGTAGTAAACCGAGTCCAAATGTCTTAAGACAATGTCCATTATCTACCAAGGAATATGGTTGAAAATGGAATCAAATTTCCATTATTGGTGTGGCATTATTTTCAGCATTCTTACAGGTTTAATCTGGAACAAGTATTCCAAAATAAGTCATCATAAAACATCAAGATTTGTCTAATATGTATCTAATTGTATTCTTACGTACATAAAGTATCATGATTTCTCATAATGTTTCCATATACATATCATTTCTCAAAATAGATTGTTATGTGCATAAAACATCCTATTTTATCATAATGTATAAACATCATGAGGCATAATTAACTTCATTATCTGCATTATAATCTGCATAAAATTTTTATCCATTTTATTCAGCCGAATAACAATTTTTAAGCATGCTAATTATAGTCAAACTTTTTTGCATCTAATGGAAGGAATTTGAAAATAAGAAGCATGACATAATCTTCTGGTTTTGTCAGAGTTTCAATCTAGTTGAATTTTGATAACCAGTTAGACTTGACGTATTAGTTTAGTTCTTTTGAAATGGAGGTAGAAAAGTCGGTATATATCTAGCAGGCAATAAAGTATCAGGTCTATTATTAAAGACTATGGTAATGTCTTAACCACTGACTTTATCCCGAACATATATAGATGAACCATAAATCACATTCCACTCTTCTATCTCAGTAAATCCTGAAACTTTCAATCAAACATCTCCAGAGAGATAAAAACAGACCCGTCTTTAAAGTATCTTGATCAACCAATGAGTTCAAATCTTCCTTTGGTTTTAGAAATGCTACAACTTATTCTTTGTTTACGGCAGTCATACACATATATTGCATGCAAAATTAATCAAATTTTTTATGGTCATAATATTAGGTCCTTCTAAATGCTGTATTACAAGTGCAAAATTCCTGGAAGCTAGAGATTGAAACATTGGAATCAATATTTGATTATTTTCAGGATACAGAATTCCGATTTCTATTTTCTTTCATGCTAAAAAAGAAATTGTCCATTTGAATTATTCTATTATCCTGATTGAAAACTGTACTCCTAGTAAGACCAAATATGAAGTCTCTATTGCAAACTATCAATAAAGCTCAAATATTTACATTTCTACTAATCACTCCCTTCAATGAACCAGTTAAATTTGCAAACTGGCATTGATCAATAAACCCTAGTTTGTCACGTGACACAATGACAAAATTAGTTGGATGAATGTAAAAATAAGGAATGAATGTGGATCTTGTTAAACGCTGGTGTGACAAGATGTACATGACCCGCTTCGTTTTATCCTTAAATGCGTTTCTAACAGAAATTATAGTTAAACTCTTTGTTTTATATGAAGCAGAATTAGGTGACGTAATGTGTAAAATCAGTCGATATTGCCAGAATCATAGAAATCGGAAGGAAAATCTGCGCAAATGATACCTAGAACACCTCTTAACAATCCCTTTAAGTATCATAACCATTGAAGATGATGATGTTACTTTAATTAAAGTAGAGCAAGTGGAAATCAACAAATCATGTGAAGCAGACGGCCATTTAGCCATCATGAATAATAGATAAATATAGTATTAGTTATATTATTCTTACAGACTACATATAGACTGAATAATATTCCTATAACAATACAATTTGTCAAGGGTTTGCTTTCAAATTTCACAATAATGGATAAAACAATCACCATTTGTAGGCCTATCCAGTTTGTCTTGGCAAAAGGCTCGATCCTAATAGCATTTTGAAATGAAATGGAGTTTTACATTTCACCATATTGGACTAATGAAAACTACCAGAACTATTTCTATGTAGTTTTTCTGGACAGTGTCAAAAGTCTTGTAATAGAGAGTATAAATAATCTCACAATAACAGACAAATGAAATTGCAATAGGTACTGTAAGGCTAGAAATTAATGCGTCAACAAATTAATGCGACATGGGGTATAGAGACTAAAATGCGAGTACAAATTAATGCGATCCGCGATAGGTGTTGCATTTTTTAATATCATAAAAAAGAAAATGGCTTTCAGGAAGTATGACGGCTGGTGCTGTAGTCACCTCTAATCTTATCAATTAACGGTTCTTTTCATTAAAACTCAAGCCATGATCAACGAGTTTGGTCAAGTGAAAATCTTTTGTCATTGATAACTAATCAGCTTCAAATTTAGAGATTACCTAATTACTTAATCCAGCCCGGTCTCAATTTAAATACTTGACCTATATTACCATTTATCCATCATTTGATTATATTTTCATTGTCGAGATGCTTAATTTTTTATTGTTTTGTGAATTTTGTTTAACTTACTATATATGAAATAAAAATTATTTTATAATCATAACTTAATATGTCTTTACTAAATTGCGTGACATAAAACAAATATCGATGTTCACTAATGTCAGCCATATTTGAAAGGGACAAAACTCCATATAATTCACTTGGAAATATGTATTTCAAAATGCGGATACAAATTAATGCGATTGTGGATAGGTCGCATTTAACGCATTCATTTCTATCTCGCAATAATTTGTAGCCTTACAGTATTCTGTTTGCCTGCGCAGCATCAAAACACTAAAGCATGAAAGATCATATTGACAATACATTGGAAGCATACAAGGAAATATATAAAAAAAACGAGTAAATTTTTCATACTGAAAGTGGTTTTAAATGTCTATAAGAGTAAGCATACCCTGCTTGACGCCACCTTTGTCATAATATGCATAGTTTATCCAGGAATCATTAACAACTTTCTCATTTTTCTTGTATAGTTAGTTTAATTTCCCCATCTAGTTAGCTAGACAATTTTTATACGGAATACCGAAAATAGCATGAAAAGCATGTGATCTAAAGCAGAGATTAATCTGTGTTTCTCAGACACCGTATATGTAAGACAACATACATGTTTACTATTAGTATTAAATATAGAAAGACTGAGAGTATTTCTGGTGTCTTGTCGGTCTTGATCTCATTAAATGATTATAAGTGAGGGAACTAGCTTCTATTTTCTTTCCACCTTATCTCATCTATTATTGATACATTTATCATACAATTTCTAATTGAACAAACGTGAGCAAACTATTATACCAATACTGTAGCATTATAGCCTTATCATAACATTATTTATTGTTCTACACTTGGCTGAGTGCTGATTCTAAAATGAAGCTTTCTAGCCTTATCTTAGCATTTATTGCCCGATTCTGAAATAGTTACCAGTTTAGCTTAATCATAGTACATGTTGACTGAGTGCTGATTCTGAAAATGTAGCATTATAGCTTTATCATAGCATTTATAATCCAACTCTAGAATGAGTGCCGATTCTGAAACGTTATAGCTTTATCATAGCACTTATTGTCAAACTCTTGGCTGAGTGCTGATTCTGAAACTGTAGCATTATAGCTTCATTATAGCATTTAATGTCCAACATTTGGCTCAGTGTAGTTTGTGGATCTACACATTTTTAAAGAATGGAATGATAAATCTCATTAATTGCTTTAACAATATCCTTATTCGAAAAATTTTAAGTGCCCTTTCAGTGACATTTTTGCTTTTTCCTACACTTATATAACCATCAACCAAAAAAGCAAATATAAACGTTTTATGTCTCATTATGAAGACAAAACTTACATCATTTTTTCAAACCCAAGGTGTACCAATATAAGGGTCAATTCACTTAAATATCATTTGTTATTTTAGTTTTATCATAAATTACAACAGAAATACTTGATATTCAATTGTTATTAATGATGAGCTTCATTAAATAAATGGAAAATACTTCTTATTTCAATTACATAATAGTTCAGAAAAAAGAAATGAATAGAATTTTAAATGCTACTCTGCTTATTTTGATTGATTCATCAATAATGGCAATTTTGCATAATTCTAATTTTCCTTAAGATGTCTGTGGTTTAGTTTATTAAAGAAATACTAAACTATCATAAGAGCTAAAATTAAAGAGAATTTAAGGTAGCTGAGATTCAAAACACTTATTAGTGAAATTGCAAGGCCCACAGATATCTGATTGAAAATTGGAATATGACAAATCTTTTAAATCAATGTCTCTAATATTCTTATAAAAGTTTAAAAAACCCTTTTACAATCCCTTTAAAATTTCATTTGATCCGAAATGCTATTAAAATAGAATATTTCAGTTGTGATATTGTTTTCCATTTACATTGATCATTTTAAACAACCATTATCAAAATATGGAACTAAGCTAGTCTAATCGTGTAAAACCGATATTGTATAAAATATTATCACGAAATCAGCCATATATTTGTATTGAATGCATCAATGCAATAACATGTAAAATAAATAAATCCATTTTACGACATGAAATAAATAAAACCCATTTTACCACGTAAAATAAATAAATCATTCTATATTAGTCATATTAATTTGTCAATAAATGTTTTTTAGTTTCATAGTGCTAAATAGAAACATTTCTCATCTTAGTTTAGTGCATGTATTGCCGATAATTAGCACAAAAAAGCATCCGAAAGATCAATATTAACGAAAAGAATCGTGTGAATATGGTCCATATTGCACCCAAATTATCTTCACTGGCCATTTATAGAAATCATCAATATTTGTCATAATTTAATTTGAAGAGTATTCTTTCAGTGAAAATAGAAATATGAATCCTTTATTGTTTTTTTGTAACGAATTTGATCTACAGAATTTTTTTTATGTTTTAATTTCATCTTCTCAAATATGACAGCTTGTGTTACATTAAAACACGTTAAATATAAATTCAAACCACAAAACGAAACTTGAAATCTAAAATCACGATTTGGCAATACATAGGCAGAGGAAAACGCATTTTAAAGTAAGTAAATCAATAATACAAATGAGTATGTATTTCATAATGATAAGTGGTATCAGATGTCTAGAAAAGAAACACTGTCTGGTGCCACATCTGTCATCTTAAGCCCCACGGCACACGAGAGTCAAATGCTGAACTATGATGGTAACTAAAATCTCAAGGTCGATATCTGAGCATTTGACTCCTGTCTGTGGCGGTATTTATGTTAAAAAAAAATTAAAACGCCATATACTACAAGTAATAAATACTCAAGTATACTGATAGGAAACTGATAAGGAAACTGATAGCATCAATTTGAGTCATTCCAATTTCCATTCCCGTGTCTGTGGTTCTTGTAATTCCACTAAACACGTTAGTTTTTGAGGAAATGCAAGAACCACAGACGTCGGAATGGAAATTGGAATGGAAATTGGAATGGAGAAAATTGATGCTATCAGTGTCCCTGATACACATACAAAGTTTAGAAAACCGCTTTACAATCCCTTTAAATGTGGTTTTTCAAATTTTATCATTAGTAGAGAGTTTATTATGCTTTTTGACAAATAGATTGTAATTTTTCTACAACAGATTATAATGTTTCAACAGAAGTGACTTCGCTCTTTAAAAAAAATGAAACAATATGATGAGCTTGAAAAAAGAAACCATTTTCATATTTCGCAATTCAAATTGTCTCTCATTTCCTTATAGAAAATTCTCATTTCAAAGTAAAAATTATGACATAAAATGGCATTTTATGTGATAATGCCGCGATAATTGCAGGATGCTGAAATAAAATGGTCACAAAGGGATAATTATGGTAAAATGATATTACAAATTCAACAAGAGACTTTATTTTAATAATGGCCATAATTTCAGATGGTGACATAGTGGCAAAATATCCATGAAAATGCTAATTTTCAAAATCTTCATTAAAGTAGCAGCCTACATATATGCAAATCCAGATCCCTTTTTTATCAATCAGGTTTACAAGAAACATGAATTCAAGACCATGGCTGAACCTACTGGAATCATTTTGTACCCATTTACGGCAGGGTATGGAGTAACGAGAAAAAATTATTCATTTAAAGGGATTGTAAAGCGTATTTCTAAACTTTGTATGTGTATTGGGGACACTTATAGCATAAATTTGCAACATTTGATGATTCCAATTTCCATTCCCAATTTCTTGCACTTCCACTAAAACTAAAGCATTTTATGACGTCACTGACAGTGATCTGCATAGATATCAATAGTACCGGAAGGTAGATCACTGTCAGTGACGTCATAAAACGTGTTAGTTTTAGTTGAACTGCAAGAACCACAGAAGTCATAATGGAAATTGGAATGGCGCCGATTGATGCTACCGGTGTCCCTGATACACATACAAAGTTTAGAAATACCCTTTACAATCCCTTTAAGGTCAATTATCTTTCATATAGCAACAGAGATTATAACCCATGACGATCATTTGTTCCAGTTAAATCAATATTTATAAGAATTCAAAAACCAAACAAGAAATCAAATATAACTTTTCTCCTCCAAAGATTATGGACACATCCTTAATTTGTTTCAAAGAACATTCAAACAATGTCATGAAAAATAATATAGGTTAATGGCCGAACATAAAAAAATATGTCACAATAAATACATTGTGTGACATTATTCATTAATTCTCTTTTAAATTGATAAAAAAAAAACTCATCTTCCCGTCTAGAAAAATTCAGGTTAAAAGTTACCCTGATATTATTAATAATAAAAGAGAGACTAGAGGGAATAAAATTCATCGCAATTGATGACCAAATATGTCATTTTGAGAATAGTTCCGACAGGATATATAATACCAAATTGATATTCAATGTTTTCTTTCGTCTTTCTTCTCTTGACCATTCCCCTCGAGTCTTAAATCATCGTCATTATGATAGGAACTAATTCAATCAAACACTTGCCCAATATAATTTGCTTTACATTTCAATGGTCAGAGAAATAGACATCCAATCCAATCCATCTCCATTTAGTGTTATTAAATTAGAAACAGATTAGTTCTCTTTAAAAAGGGAACATTCAACAGATTTGGGGTTTGATTTGGGCCTTGAAAATAAGTAAGTCAGTCTTCAGAAATCTGTTATAATGTTCTGTCAAAACTCCCCTCAAAATTTAAGCCTTTAAATCCCTGTGTATCCATAAATATCAGCGTTTGAATGTCAAAAATACAACTCGTCGTTTAGTAAGACTATATGACTATAGAAAACACCTATACAGAAAATGAAAGATAACTGTTAAGGTAAGGGTATATTTGAAGTGATTTTGTGATTTTTGGGCCGTTCCAGTAAATCTGAAGACTATTTACATAAATTCAAGGCACAAATCGATCCTCGAAAATGCTGAACGTTCCCCTTTAACAGTTCCATTTTCAAAATTAATAATCAATCAATAATATTCAATAATATTCAATTCTAATTGTCCCTATAAATAAACTACAAAGAAAATATGTCTCAATTAAAATCTAATCCACAATTATTTCTAAAAATAGAATTTGTATTCAATTCAAATTAATCCTTTGTGTACAATAAAAAAAAACCTTTGAGATTATCTTTCCAAATCTACTACTATTCTCTGACCAAATCTCATTATTTCTCGGAACAATCAAATCATATCATTTGATGTTTTAACAATATATAAGGTGATGGCTGGCACAGATTCTCTTAGGGAACCTATTATTATCTTAAAGGGATTGTAAAGAGGTTTTCTAAACTTTGTATGTGTATCGGGGACACTGATAGCATCAATTTGCGCCATTCTAATTTCCAATTCGACATCTGTGGTTCTTGCAAATTCCACTAAAACTAACGCATTTTATGACATCACTGACAGTGATCTGCATAGATATCAAAAGTAGCTTCCGGTAGATCACTGTCTGTGACGTCATAAGACGTGTTAGTTTTACTGAATTGCAAGAACCACAGACGTAGGAATGGAAATTGGAATTTACGATTCCTTTAAAGGAATAGTCATTTTTGAGAATTTCTTTTGGGGAGGGAGTGGGGGAAGGGTAGCTTTGCCCTTTCTGTATTTAGAATATCATCATTGACAGTTGTTCCTCAATTATTCAGTCTTTCCTCTGTTTGTACCCTCTATTCCTGGCACTGCCTTGCCATGATGCATTGTCTAAATTTAGCAGTTAGATTTCTTCTGATTAACAGACTGGGTGCTTCCAGCATCATACAACAAAAAATAAAATGCAAATCACTGAAAGGTTCAAATGAATATTCAAACAAATACTATTAATTCATCCTCACATTAAAGAGAAAAAATAATTACTTATCTCGTTAGACAATGAAAACTAGAATCAATTAAGAAAAAACTATTGATATTGGATGACCGACTTAATTAATTGAAAATGAATAATTAATTACGTTTTCAATTAAAGAGGTAAAGTTTGATTTCATCATATACATAGGTCTACTAGTCCTGACACACATATACAGTGTATATATATTATGTGTTAGTAAATCGATACACAGCGATATCACACAGTAATTGTACGATCTTTTAATTTTCACATTTTTAAAAAAACTTCACCATTGCTCTGACCTCAGCCAGTGCTTTTATAGAGAATCGTATACACCATACTTATTACTTGTTACTTAAAGCAATACCACCACTTAGAATGAACAAAAAAAATAAGTTCTCAAACTTGGTCTATAAGAATATATATTCATATTCATGAACATTGTCCAAAGTATACAAACAAAATCAAATAAACTCCTAAAACTTCCCTACAATTACAGATTATTATTGAAAAATGCTTAGAATTTTAGCAACTTTGAAGATAAAGAGTCACCTTATATCATATCTGACCTATTGAAAGTGCTCAAATAACACAATATTCTGTCTGAAGCTTATTTCAAAAATAAATTTTACTTGTCTAACTTCAGTAGGGAAGCAGGCTGAAATAGATCAGTTGTCTGAAGATCGCACAGCATGAAACTCTGAGTAACAACATGTTGCAGGTTTTATATAAATATCGGAATATATATCGCTCTACTTTGAGCAATATTTTAACAATAAAATTAAGGTTTTTTTAGGGTGAATAAATGTCATCCAGAATATATATCAAAATGTTCATTATCACAAATCAGTCAAACAAATATATAATCACAGACCATGCAAGCCCATTTTTTTTATTCAAAATGAATATATTAGCATTTTACCATTCTGTTATACAAAATAAATCATAAGTAATGTTTAATCATTACATTTGAACATTTCACATTTAATGAATCTGTATCTCATCCTCGTAAAAAATTGTATTTTTTTTTTTTTAACATGTTAAAGGGACTGTAAAGTGATTTCCTAAACTTTATACGTGTGTTTGTTTTAGTGGAATTGCGAAAACCACAGATATCGGAATTGAAATTTGAATGGTGCAAATTGATGCTATCAGTGTCCACGATACATATACAAAGTTTAGAAAATCACTTTACAATCCCTTTAATATTTCATTGAGTCCCATGAGGAAGCAATTTTTTGTGTAGATCTTCCTTTTTATCTATTCCATTCTTCTAATTAACTTTCAGAAACTCTTTACAAATCAAATACATAGACTTGATTCTTTGGGGATATAAAATTTGCTGCAGGACACAAAGCATATTCCTAACAATGCCATCTTGTCATAACCAAATTCAATAGAAATTTATAAACAAATTATTAGCTTTCAATCTCAGATTTAAATCTGAAGCCATTTTGAATGGAAAACACATTAACTGTCAAGCCCAGCAGACACCAAGTCATTCAAAATAACATTTCTTCATACTTGACAAATCTCATGCATTATATACAAACTTAAGACATGCTCGGAGGCAAAATATTTAAAGGGGCAGTTGTCATCAAATTTGACTACAACATAGATAAGACAATAACCAAAGGTTGAGTTCAGCTTAACTGGTATTCCAAATATATCATCAAATCTGTTGCAGATGTGAAAAATCAAAATCAAGAAATCAGCCAACTTCACATAACTATGTTCAACTGGATGTATTACTTAAGTATCAGATTTAAAAAAAAATGGAACCTGAGCACCAACGCAACTGTTTGTTTTTTTCAGTTTTTGGAGTGCTTAGTTTGAGTAAATCAGTGTATTCAAATGAGTCAGATATTACAAGTGAATATCAGTTATTTCAGATCCAGATTTCTCAGAATCTGCTATTAACATGGTCGCACTTCTAAAACATCTTTAATCTAGATGGGTTTCTATGGTGTCTCAGCTAGATGGACACATATTTTAATATTTTTTTAAATCTGACTACAACTTGCCTAGGTGACCTTTTTAACAGTGTTCTGCAACAGAACTCCAATATTAATGATCTATGACTATTTGAGAAGACCTGCTGGTCATGCTGAAAAACATGGCCACAGCAATAACCCCGATTTGAAGGATCAACAGTAAAATCTTATAATTTGTGAGTGATTTATTTAAAACATTTGAGGTGTGAAAATATTCTGTATAAAAGTAAAATATTTGTATACTTACAAGTTACAACTTCCTGTCGTACATTCATTAAAGAATTGTGGGTCTCTTGAGCAATGGAACAGGAAAAATCTTCTTGATTTCGCACAATAGCCTGTCAAATATAAACAATTCCAAAGTGAAAAAGAAATTACATGTACCATGAATATATTGTATTTAATAGCAAGTGAAGAAATTAGTTAAGGAAAGAAATAAAAATTCTAATGAAGAAAAGATAAAACATGTCCATGTTTCACACTAGTTTAGTCTGCCAGATGGTGCTTGGAAAAAAGATTTGGCAGTGTCCTTGCTTTTTACTGGAGCAAGCAAGAGTGTCTGTAGAATTTTTATAAAGGCAAATCATGAAATGATGCATTCTTAAGTATATTTGTACAAAATGTAATGTTTGTTCTTTCATACTTAAAGGGATTGTAAAGAGGTTTTCTAAACTTTGTATGTATATCGGCATCATTGAGAGTATCAATTTGTGCCATTCCAATTTGCATTCCGACGTCTGTACAATTCTGCTAAAACTTGCATGTTTTATAAGTCACTACCAGTTATCTGCATAGATATCAATAGTAGCTTCCGGTAGATCACTGGTTGTGACTTCATAAAGTGGAATTGCAAGAACCACAGACGTTGGAATGGAAATTGGAATGGAACAAATTGATGCCATCAGTGTCCCCGATACACATACACAGTTTAGAAAATCACTTTACAATACCTTTATTTTTAATCAGCAGTTTCAACATTTCTGTTTTGCATATTTACGTAAATTAACCCCTGTGTTTGCGAGTTTCTATTAGAGCATGGAAAGTACCATGTTCCTTCAGCAACGTTAGACATTGGCATTAACTACCATTGCTGGATTGACGTGGTTTTCTCGTCATTAACAACTAATTACCTCATTTAAAAAACACTATACGTCACATTCAATTTATGACCGTTGAGACTCGATTATCACAAGGTAAATTTTCTACAAGAAATTTGATGTCTGGTCATTCGAAAGTTTTCCCGCAATAATTTGTTACAAGGAATATAACTGGTCGAACAATAATCGTTCGACCAATCAAAATTAATGACGATAATATCGTATCATGACAGCAACAGATTAATGTAATGAAATGAAATGATAGCCGTTGCTAAAGGAACATGGGAAAGTACAAAAAGGTAAAACTTATCTACCCACGTGACTTTATTTTTCAATTTGTCATAGGATGCTACTAAGTAATAACATATTAAATCTAAGTATATTGGCAAGTAAAAATTCTAAAATCTTAAAATAATTCATTTGTCTTGAGAAAAAAACGTATGTAATATTGATAAATAGTGTACATATATCTAAATGACAAACCAGACAGTATAATCTAGATATACAGTATTCATTTCAAACATGTCTGTTACATTATCTTTTTTCAAAATACTGCAACAAAGCATGTGGATTGAGATACTTTTTAAGGTTTAAAGTAGAATGAATTGGATGTTTTTAAAGGCCTTCTGCTATCAATTCATTAAAGGGATTGTAAAGTGGTTTTCTAAACTTTGTATGTGTATCGGGGACACTGATGGCATCAATTTGCGCCATTCCAATTTCCATTCCGACGTCTGTGGTTCATACAATTCCACTAAAACTAACACGTTTTATGTCGTCACTGACAGTGATCCACCGGAAGCTACTATTGATATCTATGCAGATTACTGTTAGTGATGTCATAAAATGTGTTAGTTTTAGTGGAATTGCGAAAACCACAGACGTCGGAATGGAAATGGGAATGGCGCAAATTGATATCAGTGTCCACGATTCAAATAAAAAGTTTAGAAAACCTCTTACAATCCCTTTAAACAGTTTCAATAATTACTTAAGGTTTTATGAATTTGTCAGATTATATAGGTAATCTGTAGTGTAGTTATGACTGATGAATAATTATTCTCTAATTGGTCGGATTTGGTCATGTTTAGAGTTTAATCCTATAATCATTCTAAGAGATAGTATCCCTTTAAGAGAATGTTTATGTAACAGACACAGTTTAGTTTTTTAACTCATTGAGATGAAAACAAAAGTACATAATAAAATTAAAGCTATTAAAACACGTTAAAGGTATTGTTATGAGCATTTCTAAAATTGAGTGCTTCTGGGACAAAATTCTAATTTTCAATCAGACATCTGTGATTCCAGCAATTCCACTTAAACTAAGTGTTTGATGACATCACACCAGCGTTGGTCTTCTGAGATATAAGCATATTTCATGGATGTCATCTCTTCAAATACTTATTTTGAGCAGAATTGCAAGAACCACAGATGTCTAATTGAAACTGGAAAAATGAAATGAAATGGAGTTTTACTTCCTTCTTTTCTGCACCTGTATGGGATAATGAGGACGGGCAAACGCCATGCAGTGTGCAATGAGGGAAATTTTTGCCAGGACAGCAGCATTATGCCTTGGTTTATTGTCCATTCGAACGCCTAGACGCTTTTTCAATGTCAGCCCCTCCGACCTTCATCACTGACAGGGGGAAACCAGGTCGAAGGTATCATCTCGACCCCTGCCGGGATTTGAACCCTGGACCTCCAGGATAGCGAGCAAGCATCTAACTCACTGAGGGATTGAAACCAGAATGTTGCAAATCAATGCTATTAGTCTAAATGATTCACATAAAAGATTTCTCTTTACAATTCCTTTAAATATTTCATGGAACATTATCATAAAACAATCAGTGATTTATTAATGAATATGAACTATATTGATTCAATGTTATCTATATAACAAATTATAACAAATAGGCGACAGTCAGTCACAGCTGTTTTACACAACACACAGGTCAATGACTGCAATATGTTTTTTAATAACCCAGCAGGAGAAATGTTTTTGTCTTTTGTCTGCATTATTTGACCAATCAATAGGTGTAGGAGACCAGATGTGTGATAGCTTAATTACATGTAATATGTTTTTCAGACAGTGGTCACTTGTCTCTTTTTTACACCTGTTTTGGCTAATGAGGAATCACAATGCCAGGCAGTTTGCAATGACGAAGAATTAGCATACTCTTTATCCATTTCCAACTTGGTTCTCTCTGAACATATGCTTTTGGGCATTAACTCAAAAATACATTCATTCAAAAAGTTGTCATTAATCTGGTTGAAATATTGGTTCCACTATTTGTCCAGTCTTGTCACAGCTTTAATACTAATTTCATTGCCTTTAAATAAACCCAATAGCCTATACAACAAATGTTAAGTTGATATCTTGTGCACTACACAACCTCTTATGTAAATATATGTTATTATCAAGCCTTGTTATATTGTAATTGTTATAATTTGTAATTAGTCATTTTTATGTTCATGTTCTGTTAACCACAAATTTGCGCCAGTGCTGATGCACCAACTTTATAATAAGTTTATATGTGTTTATGTTTATGTGCACAAGCACAATTCTGATGTCACAAATTACTGATATATAAAAAATTGGACTTTTATAGCACAGTAAGTTCGAGTATTTGTTCTTTACAATCATTACATCTTTGCTTCATAACAAGGAAATTTTGGTTGTTTGGTTGTGAGCCTAATTTTGATAAAGGTGTGAAAGACTGATGACGTTGAATAGGTCATCTTCATTTATACCTCCTGTCAACCCTATTAAATGACTATGGATAATCAAAGAAAGATCAATGTCCAGAGGTTTAGCCAAAGACCAACTCGGAGAAAGGATCCTATTAGAAAGGGCAATGTGAAGTCAGTTTGTTATTCATTATATGCAAATAACAAATGACGAACCATCTTCACAAGTTATTCGTTTAGCAAATAACAAATATCAGTTCAGCTTCAAAAGTAATAAGGGATTCGCAGATACAGAAAGACGTATTATAGCTTATCAACATCTTTGTAACAGTCCAATAGTGAAAAACAAATAAATGAATAACAAATATTGAAAAACAAAAAACAAATAACAAAATACAGAAATATGTTATTCGTTATTCACTTCTGGCAGGATAACCAATAACTAATAACAAATAACTTGTTTGTTATTCGCTATTAGGGAATAATGAATAACAAACACTTCACTCGGCTATTAGAAAGCTAAGTTGTTATTAGTCTTGTATATCATAGATCTTTCTTCCTGTCTAAAATCCAAACCATTATTTTTAACTGAATAATATGTTCTATTATGTCAAAAAGGACATGCATATGCATTTGAAGAAATTATCAAAGTCACAAAAATGCAAAACATGACAGTTTGCCATGTTTTAAGGCATTTGTAAAAATATTATCTTATGCCAGGATAGATTTTGGTGCAAGATGGTTATGTGAACATATTCTCATAAAGGCACAGACCTAGGTCACAAAGTAAAGATTTATGATAAAACAAAGTTCATGTTGTTTTATAATAAAATTCAGTCCACTTACCCTAACTTCAATATTCAATCTCTTCTCGGATTTCTTCTGTTTTAAAACTGCCAGGAATCTAGAAGTTGGTATAGCCTCTTGAACCACTGATGCCACAGCCTTCTCTTCTTTAGCTATAGGATCAAGAGATAAGCCAAGTATTACTTTGAGTTTATAAAACTGATGGCTGATGTACTCATATAGCTTTTTACCCATCCTAATATTTCCTTTTTATATTCCGAAACATCTTTTTACACTATACCAGTCACGGTTCTTCCATTTTTGAATTTCAAAATGTAATAATGTCAATTACATAAACAATTTTCTTTTAAATTTGACGTCTGCACAATCTTCTAATAGTTTTCTTAAAAGCTGATTTGTCAAACATATGTCAGTTAATTACTAAACTCGGTTCTCAAAATCCTTTAATTAGACACAGTCTGGAAATTTTAAGTCCAACTTCAGAGAATTCACTGCCATCACTCATTCTAAGGAAGGAAGATTCTCCATCGAATTCTTGCATGTCTACTGAAATCTTTTCCGTTTCAATCAAATGTTGAAAAACTGATTCAGAATCACATTAAGTAAGGCAAAGTTAATTACTAAATGAGTGAAGATTGCAGGCCAATATTTCCCCGGAAGAGCAGACGCAGAAAATGATGTCTGACGTAACTATTATTAATACTCCAGCAACAATCAAACATCAGCTTTGTTATTGATGAATTTTCACCCTAGTTGTGATACACTCACTCTGATGTGTTAGTAATCTTGTTAGTCTAAAACAAGTCAGTTCTCTTCAATTCATTATTAATAATCTCATTTCTAGTTTGTTTTCAAATTATAAATTCCTTTCAACTGGTTTCAGTTTACGAATTGAAGCAGGGATGTGGAAGTAGCCAGTCACGTCGGGCTGGAACCTTTCACTGAATTTCAATGCTTCAAATCAATGTGCATAGCTCATTCAAAAATCAAAATTGTTCAAAAATGCTTGACTCCATTCAAAAGTTTAAATCCTTAAATTCTACAAAGCATCCTCAGGATTATCCTTGAACTTTGTCTTAATGAGTTACTTTCACTTAACATCAAAAAATCACAAACAATCAGATTCATATCAAATGAAAATTCAATAGTTTCCTACTATAGTTTGACTACATATGTTCTAAAACTGTTTAAAATTTCATGAAAATCAGTCATCCTTAAAATCATGTCACAAATCATCTAATTATCACTAATTGAAAAAGTAATTTGATCCAATTATTAGTTCGCCACGCAAATTAACCAAATTTCTGTTATCCTTAAAATCGTGTCACATAAAATATTTAATAAGTACCAATGCACTTCGTTAGATCATTCCATTAGTTATGTTTCACAAAAAATTCTCAAAACTCCTACGTATATCTAGTATCCTTGAAAAAAAAAAAAGTACCAATGCACATATATCCATTAAAGCTCCTAGTGTATCTTTATGAATCAGGTCAGTCCCTTTAATCAATGATAGTACCAGTTAAAACAGTTTAAAAAGTCTAAAATCCATTATTAGCAAGGATCTGTCTATGATAGAAGCTTTAATATTGATGTGTGAATGTTAGCGAGTTCCGAGGCAGAGTTAATAGTAACATTATAGAAATAACTTGATCATGTGACATGACTCTATATCCCATATCTTTTATCCTTGCCATCTTATTTAAAGGTGCACTACCATCAAATTTCTATGGTAAAGGTACATCTGCTATATGGATTACAATTTTAGAAGATATTCCAATTTTACAAATGGAGATGTTATACAAAAAAAATTTTTTTAAAATTTTTTCTTGGTTTTTACTTTATCTTGCAACAGATGCATTTATTCTTGGCAAGGAGGACAAACATTCTCAGAAAGAAAGGAAGCAATCGTGCACTACTACAAGGGATAGTAAAGAGTTGGGTATGTGCATTCAGGACACTGATAACATTTATTAGTACCATTCCAATTTTCAGTCAGACGTCTGTGATTCTTTCAACTCCATTAAAACTAAAGGCATAAATCAAATAGATCAACAAAAAACAATCTTTGATACAACTGACTGATTTGCCTGAGAGCAGACATCATGGATTGAATTGTACCAAGTTACCCTAATGGAAAATAAGGTTAATAATACCAAGTTAATTTAGAAAAAATATATTATGATTTAAAGGACATGTTAGATTTGTGATAATTTGTTCTAGAGGAAGATTTATTAAAGAGGAAGATTTATTAAAGGGGAATAGTCAGTATTTTGGGGAGTTAATTTTTGTAAATTCAGAAGTATCATAACTGAATGACATTTCATAATCCCTTCAAATATACATCAAACTAGAAATTTTGTGTGTTTCTAAACATTTTGTGGTTTCACTAAAATACAATTCCTGTTTCTTGGTTTAAAGTTTTATTGGTGGAATGTATAGTTCAAGTGGCCCTTTAATAGTTACATATAAAGCCTAGTTGTACTTAGGCACCCTAGTAGGGAGCCCTTTAGGCGCAATTTCCAACACTTTTTATTATTATTTTGTTATAATGAAACAATATTTCGTTTAAACGAAATAATTAGTTCGTTTAAACGAAATACTTAATTCGTTTAAACAAAATAATATCATATATTTCGTTTAAACGAAATACTACTTCGTTTAAACAAATTAATTATTTCGATTAAATGAATTAATTATTTCGTTTAAACGAATTAGTATTTCGTTTAAACAAAATATATGATATTATTTCGTTATAACGAAATAATAATAAAAAGTGTTGAAAATTGCGCCTAAGGAACTCCATACCCTAGTGATCAATATTAATTGCTATTTAGTTTAGTTTAACTTTTCAATACAGAATAAAATTGACAAGTAATATCACCTTCTGGTTAAGTTCTTATCCTTGTAAAAAAAAATGGTTTCTTGCTACTATCAAACTCTTCTAAACTCTTCTACAGTCAAACTTGCATTTATCAATAGAAGTAAAGGCAAGATGGATCATTAGGGTGCCATGGTGTTGAATAGAAGTAAATTTGAATGAAAATTGCATGGGGAAAAGATTTGGGTGACCTTTGTGTTAAGGGTCAACCTGAAAACAAGTGAATGCTATTTACATGTAGCAAAATATCTTTCAAACCAAACTTGTCCTTTAATACTATTTAATTATTAATGTTATTGCGGAACATTACATTAAGTGATATAGAATAACTATTTTATATATTATACATAAATCAAATATTTGTCATATTCAATCTGGTATAAAGAACAGGAAAGAAATACTGATTTAATAAATTCTGTATGATTTCAAGCAAATATGTCTTACAGAATAAAAAGCATTTTTAGAACAAATGACAAACATTTGTAATTTTGGGGTTAGGCCCTTCTTCAGATTATCTTTAAAGATCAAGTTTTAAACAGGAAAAATGAACGAACATAGTTCTGAAGCTTATTGTAAGCTTCAACTGTTTTCAAATAAGTTTTGGCGAAACAGATATTTTTGGTAGCTCCAACTTTTTGTTTTGGAAATGATGTCTTGAAAATAATGACTAACCACTCAAATTTAATCCCAGAGTTGAGCTAATCAATAATAGAATTAACAGTTCACCATCAAAATTTACACCTTCTAATCTATGTTTATCCATAATTATCAACCTTGAAATTTAGAAATATGAGTTGTTTTTTAATGATACAACGTAATTTGTAGAAAAAGAAACTTTTTTTTAATTAGAGAGAGAAATTTCCAGTTCGAGGTATATTTGAAGGGATTATGCTCTTTTCATACATTTCTTGTACTACATAAGATCATTTGCATACAATACAAGACCCAAATCAAGAACTGAAAATGACGACTGTTTCTTTTTTAGATTGAGGAGCAATAGTTGAGCTTAACAAGATTAACCTTTGCTTTATCTACAATTTTGCTTTTGAACGTCACTAAGATAGACAAAATCTTTAATTAAACCCTTCTTAATTAACCATTAGCATTATTTCCTTCAGTCAGAGATCAAGCCAATCAAAAATCATGTTCATGTTGACGAGTCTGTAGATATTGGTTTACATGTATTTCTTACAAAATGAATTTGACATCCTACTTTTCTGCAACTATTTTTTTTTAAGTAGGACTGGCAATTGCCATGCAGTGTGCAATGTAGGAAATTTAGCCAGGACAGCAGCATTAATGTTTATTTCCAACTGTCAAGGGATCTTAAACTTGCACAGTTTGCAGCACATGGGCATAGCCGTAGGGGCCCACGACTTAACAGGGGGGCAAACCGACTTATTGCCCAAATTTTATTGATATTTTGCCCGAATAGGGGGATTTTTTGCTCGAAAGCATAATATTTGGGGGGAGCAGCTGCCCCCCCTGCCCCCTGTCTCCTACGGCTATGCACATGGGGCATTGTTTTTAGTCCCATCCAAACCCTTTTTCTATGTCAGCCCTGTCCGACCTGCATCACTCACAAGGGGAAACCCGGTTGAAAGAAAAATTAAAGATTTTAACTCAATCCATGCCAAAATCGAAACCCCCTGAGCCACCATGGCTCTTTGCATTACTTTTAAACAGACAATAAATTTGTTGTTTTAATTCATGTTTTTAATGGATTTATCGCTTAGGAACTATTAGTATCTGCCATTGTTCAAATCACAATGCCTTAATAGCTTTACATTAAAAAACCTATGTACTTAACATGGTTAAAATATTGAGTCTGTTGATTTTTATGATTGAATATATGAAGGGATTGTTGTCCAAGCTATTAAACCAAATTCTAAACATGTATATGCACTTTACCATGCATGCAGATTAATTATGTTATTTCACACCAGACTATCCAAATTTGCTTTTAAAGGAAACCAATCAACATTTTCAGTTGTTGATTTTAGCTTTATGGCAGTTTTCAGAAGTATTAAAACTGTGTATATTGAGCAATCCCCCAAATATATATACCTCAAACTAGACATTTAATTTTCTTTCTCCCGTCTGAATATCGTACGTCTTGTCAACCAGGACTATAATCAGAAATACAGTGTGCTACATGCAAAAATGGCTTTCTGACTAAATCAAGGCTTTGTGAGGTCATCTAACCTCAAGCTAAAGAGTAAAATGTCAGTTACTAAGCCAAATAGTTATGGACATACATAGACTGCCTTATAATGGCCAGATGAGAACATGCTCACAAGAATTTCACACTACACAATAATTATTGTTCAATGATTTGAGTCTTGCTGTATTTTGAAACTTACGCATCTATCAAGAGGTCATTATATAAAAATATAACCATTAAGTCTGGTACTGAACACAAATTGTATCACATTAATGTAAATGTAGCCTGTAGTCATAAAACTTGTTATAGTCAATATTGTATTACTTCCCTTTAATCACATAAACTGTCAAAAATCTATTTTTTTTACATTAAGAACATGGGTTCCAGGGCTGATATTTTGGGTGAAACAATGTCTGGTCTGGTCAGACAAAATAGGCTCTGCACAGGGCACCCTCTGTATTGACTTAGCAGACCGCCAAAAATATAGGCTGAGAATGCTACAGATACATTTTCACCAATTAAGAGCCCTCTGGGAGTATGTGATTTAATTTATGGAGGTGTCAATATCAAAGTTGTTGGCATTTCTGGCTCTGCAGTCATTAAATATCATGAAGAGACAATCAGTTTTGTTAATTTGGCCAGTTATTTAGGGTCTGCTAATTTGTGCCTGACCTTTACTGTTCTAACTATCATGTAAGCACAGTCTAATTAAAATCAGACCCTAATTTCGTTTCGTTCGTTTTTTTTTTTAAATCCGGTTTTTTAACCACTACATTAGGGTCTGAGAACGAGTTGCTGTAACAGCCGTTCACGTTAACTTTGACCTAACCTTGATAAAAATGACCTAATAAACTTGTCTACAGCACTTAGGAATCCTAGAATGCACCTATTGTTCGAGAACAAAATCCCAGCGCAGGAGAGGGCAAAGATCTGATTGGTTAAAACAAAGGTCATTAAGGTTAGGTCAAAGTTAACGTGAACGGCTGTTACAGCGTCTCGTTCTCAGACCCTAATGTAGTGGTTAAAAAACCGGATTTAAAAAAAAAACGAACGAAACGAAATTAGGGTGATTTTAATTAGACTGCATGTAAGCACTGCTGCATTTCATGAGGACTGTATGTTAATATCCATCTTTCTGAATGTATGAAAAGAGGTGGGATGGATTCAGAGTAATCAAAGATGTTTAAAACCCTGCATCCTTTAAGGTGCAGAAAATCCCAGCCAACAACAGGCCTGTAGCCAGGAATTTCCAAGGGGCTGGGGTTACATTGACTAGCGAAGCAATCAAAATCAACTTTAACAGCTACAATTCAAACAGAATGTTCTCTTTAACAGTGCTTTACCTCACCTGGCTACGGGTGAGAACAATTGTCAAAACAGCCAATCAGGGACGGAAAAAGGGTCAGCATGTTTCAGACTATAATTATTGTCTCACCTCGAACTTCATAATCAGCTTTTTCTTTTCTTCTTCTTTTATTCTCTGGCTTCTTATACTGATCTCTGAAGGTAGAAAGATTTTTGTTTGGTTTTGTTTGTGATAGGGGATGAAAGCCGCGGCGGGCCAATTCTCGAAAGCACTGGCCGTGGCATCTTTTTATTTTTTACCATGAGGGGGATTTGAACCTACGGCACCTAATCGCCTAGCAGACGGCAATCCTTGCTACCAACTGAGCTATTCCTGTGTTTGTCTTAGCGATAAAGTACCATGTTGGTTGATGTCTGCTTCCAGTTGTCTGATCACAGCCTAACAACTTTGTCAAACATGCATATCATAACAATTCAGTGCTAAATTTAGTTGACAGTGTCATCGTGAACTTTGCATCATTTTTGTGGCCTTTAAGATTCAAAATCCAAGATTACCAATTTAAAAATCTTAAATAAAAAATATTGAGTTTTTGATCATTGTTCTTGTAATCCTCTAATTAGTGCTTTTCTTAGAACATTTCCCACAAAAAGTTGAATGGCCTTTTGAAATAGATGGTTCTTCACCCAGCTCTTAATAGATTTATGGTAGTTTCAAGTTTCTAATAGAATACATAATGATGTACATGCTGTGAAAACTTCAAGCGAATTGTCATTCATAAAACCAAAGATAATTTGCCTGGCATGGTAGCACATGAAAGCAAACATCCTAGAAAGTCGATGCGATGATGTTCAAATAATGAAAAGTTCAACGTTCTGTTCCAGTAATGATGGATTTCATATCCTTAAAGGGATTGTAAAGTGATTTTCTAAATTTTGTATGTGTATCAGGGACATTGATAGCATCAATTTGTGCCATTCCAATTTCCATTTCGACGTTTGTGGTTCTTGCAATTCCACTAAAACCAACGTGTTTTATGACGTTACTACCAGTGATCTACTGGATGCTACTATCGATATCTTTGCAGATCACTGGTAGGGGTGTCATAAAACGTGTTAGTTTTAGTGGAATTGCAAGAACCAGACGTCAGAATGGAAATTGGAATGGCGCAAATTGATGCTATCAGTGTCCCCGATACATACACAAAGTTTGGAAAATAACCTATTTTTTTTATGGAAGACATCACGATATAAGACAAAAACAATCTATCAATATCGAAATCTTATTAGAATTTCTCAACAATGAGATAACTTCATGACATTTATATCAGCGAGACATGCAATTCTGTAATTTTAATATGTTTCAATCTGATGAACTTTTAAAAATTTTAAGTTTTTTTTTAGCACATATTCATCAGCAAGTTACTTCCCTTAGAAGTGTAGGGCCTATTCTGTTCTGTATTATTATTTTGATTATGTTAACACACAGAGCAACATCTTACTTTTGTGTTTAGGATATGCTTTTTGCGAATTTGACATAAAAAAGAAAACAGAGGAAAAATCAAAGACCTTTTTAATTTTCTGTTGCACTAACAGAGTAGTCATATTTCTATTCTCAAAGTGAGTATTTAAAGGGATTGTAAAGTGATTTTCCAAACTTTGTATGTGTATTTCCATTCTAACGTCTGTTGTTCTCGCAATTCCAATAAAACTAACGCGCTTTATGATGTCACTGACAGTGATCCACCAAAAGTTACTATTGATATCTATGAACATAACTGTCAGTGACGTCATAAAACGTGTTAGTTTTAGAGGAATTGCAAGAACCACAGATGTCGGAATGGAAATTGGAATGGTGCAAATTGATGTTATTATAAGTGTTCCCGATACACATACAAAGTTTAGAAAACCTCTTTACAATCCCTTTAATAAAAGAGAATACATTACCTCCAGTATTTGCATGATGCAAAACTTAAACCAATCAAAGTTCCCAAAAAACAAACCAAAACCCAGTAAATATATGACCATGTTTGATTTTCAACTGTCAGTGTTGGCCCTACAAAAAAAAAACAATACAAGTACATGTAGAGTTTGCAACACAATACATTTTTATCTTGTTTTCTGTATATTTGCTTCATTTGTAGCAAAAGTAAAGCTATAAGTATACCCTTTACTCAAAGAAAAGGAAAACAGTCAGTTTTTTTGGGGGTACATATTATTTCTAAGACAAAGGTATGATTGGTCAAACATATAATGAATATGCTCCTTGAACAATGCTGATGACTTGTGACAAGCTTTTTCAAAATTTCTATTAGCCAAAGTAGTTTTTCCTTTAATCTTAGCTCATTTCAGATTTCCTGATGTTGACAGAGAATTAGATGAATAGGTTATTTTTTGTATTTATCCATTTGATCTTTAAACGCTATTGCTAAACCTAACCTTGAACCATTACACAATGTTAAAAGCATGGTAAAAACATGAAAGAATAAAAGAAATGAAATGGAGTTTAATGCAACTGATTGGAGAGTGAGAATGATGTAGTACACGGGGTCTCTGTATATTGTCCCATCTGTCTTGCATTACTAACAAGGGAAAACTTGGTTGATTGAACCTAGATTGGTTAGAGATCAATTTTTTTTAGTTGACCCAATTTTGATGGTTGCATTGGCTACCGCACATTGAACGATTTTTTGACAGCGACTATAATGGCGTTAAAAAATTGTTTAATGTGCGTTGGCTTACGACAGCCCTATGACAAAATCGGGAGTGATCGGGAGATATTTAACATGTCAATATTGGGCACCATATTGTTTATGACAGAATCTCTGAAAACGACCGCTAGAAGTGCCCCAATCACGATAAAAAGTCAATAAGTGCGCTTTGACTACATGCTCTGATAATTTGACGCCTTCAAAAAATCGTAGGGTGCTCCGTTTAGAGTGTCCCAAATAGATATAAAAAAACCTTTTTACATTCCTTTCAAATATTGAAACCTTAAAATAACCTAGTTATTGGTGACATGTTAGATAAACAAAGCCATATTGTCATCTGTCAATTCAACGTCATGACAAAGTGAGTTGGTTTTGTTTTTAAAAACTTATTTTTGTGCTTTATCGCAATAGCCAGAATATTGAGATATTGACATTATATTGATGTCATAGTATTTTCTGAATGTCAAGTCATCATGAACTTTAAATTTGTATGATGGAATGTATCAATTTGATTGGATTATATGCCAGCAAATACAGCAAATACAGCAAATATAGCACTTTCCTGTTGAAGACTCTGATTTGCTGCATGCGGTTATGCACAATCCAATGAAGTGGTTGCATTAACACACTTCCAGGATACAGGAAAGTTGATTATTGCAATCATGGATATTCTATAGATATTGACACATTATATCATTGACATTACGTACATTATTATATAGACATCATTATTGTGAACATCATGATTGTGACAGTGCCAAGTAATAAAGAATACGGTAATGTCAAATTATTTAAAGCATAGCATTATAACAAGACATCAAAGATGTTCCAAAGATAAATTTGATTAAGATGACATCATTATTGTGACTGTGGTACATTATAGAAAACAATGCCATAAAACACCCGATGCCAATATCCCTTTCAGAGAGTTCACAAAGCTAATATTGTTTAGTTCTTTTTCTAGCACTTGACAGTTAAATTTTGTATGATAAATTTTTTATCTTTTTAGATGAACAACCATAGCTATATAGGCTATAATAGAGCATGTATCTATTGATTATTAAAGCGTTCATTGTTTAGACATAATGATTATTAGACATCTCATTAAAAAAACCTTAATTGGAAACATAACAACAATATAAAAGCTAATAATGTACTGGTAAATGATATTTTAACATCGTATTATGGTTGAAGCAAAAATCACATTATTTATATCTATAGCAAGTTAAGCTAGGTAGTTTTTCTATTCTGTCCTTCTATTACCCTACACTGATTGATGGCATGGTATCTTATCATCAGTGAGTTGTCATCAAATCTGGCATATTGACTAGCTTTGAAAAACACGTAGTGGGTAGCCTATACTTGATGTCCGATTGACCCTTGACCCAGGCGGACATTTGAATGGGTCAGACGGACATGTCCGGAATATAGAGCCAAATCAACAGCCCTGCAGTGGACCCTAATTTTGTTCGTTTGGTTTTTTTTTAATCCAGTTTTTTAAACACTACATTAGGGTCTGAGAACCAGGCGCGATAAGAAGCGTCTAAGTTAACTTTGACCTAACCTTAATGACCTCTGTCTTAACCAATCAGATCTCTACCGTCTCCAGCGCTGGGATTTTGTGTCGCGAACAATTGGTGCATTCAAGTACTGTGCTGAATTCGGTTGAAACGTTTTTTTGAGTATGAGTGATTTAAATTCTAGATATATTTGACCAATGACAATGTCACTAACTACAAAAAGCTTCATTTGGCTCAATTGACATTAAAATCTAGTTAACATTTGCAGGAACCACAGACATCAGATAGGAAGCGCCAATGGAAGCATTAAGTCTACCAAAAGAAATTAACAAAACTTACTGTATCTGGTAATATTAAATGGTCGATAATCCACGGCAACAGGTTTGATTGGATGGGATCCATTTTTAAGCAAAGATTTGGTCGACATCCTTTCCAGCATGATTACACCTAATTTTTGTCATGTTCAACAATTTAATGTTTACATCTTTCATATCTGAAAAATAAACCAAAAACAAATACATTTTTTAACCCTACATATTAAAACTTCCATTGTGCCGACTTCATTGTAACTTTGTTGTGTAAATATTTTTGGGGTGTGACTAAACAGCTGAAATTTCTCTTTAATTCCATATCTTGTCAATACTTTATGGAAAATCCATTTACTTTAGAAAGCTCTCATCTGTTTTATTCACATTGCATTCGGAAACAATATAAGCCTGATGGTGTAGATATTTTGCTTGAGGGCCAAAAAGTCCAACTTTCCTGATGAGGATTGTGTATTCTTAAAGGGATTGTAAAGTGGTTTTCTAAACTTTGTATGTGTTCCGGGGACACTGAGGGCAGCAATATGCTCCATTCCAATTTCCATTCCGACGTCTGTGGTTCTTGCAAATTCACTAAAACTAATGCGTTTTATAACGTCACTAATATTGATATCTATGCAGATCACCATTAGTGACGTTATAAAACGCATTAGTTTTAGTGAATTTGCAAGAACCACAGACGTCGGAATGGAAATTGGAATGGAGCATATTGATGCGCTTAGTGTCCCCGATACACATACAAAGTTTAGAAAACCGCTTTACAATCCCTTTCTTTAACATGTAAAAAAGAAAGACTCATTTTTTGTGGAAATCTATCGAATAAAGGGAAAGTATCCTAAGGTGATCATAATTGGTATTTTCTTAGTTCAATTAAGGAAATGATAATGTTGTCTAAGAGACTAGACAAAAGTCAACACTAATGGCTCAGTATGTTGTTTTTTAAATTAGACTGAAGAGGAAACAGACAAGTGGGATTATGATCTTATCAGTTCCTCCTACATTGTCATTACCATAATATACATTCATAAACCAGTTGACAGTGGCTCGTATAAACGGTCTCCGTGAAAGTTACGCCAGGGCTCTGCAACATATTACAGTAATGAACAGTGGCCATTTGACCGGACTACATCAATATTGTCTAGTAATCTGGTCATTTTGGTAGTTCAAAGATCAGAGACGGGTCATTAAAGACTACAGGTATTTAGAAACGAAGGAAAATAAAAACAAACAGTTTTTAATATGTATTTAAAATTGTAATAAAATGCGTAATTGGGAACAGATAGTCAGGATGTAGCATTAAATGCATGAGTATAAGAATATCCACAGATTCTATTGCTATGAACTATATTTTTGCAAGTGGCAAAGCGTCAAAGTAAAGACACAACAAAAAACACCATTCATTATCGAGACAGATTATGGTTTACGGAAACTATCAAGGATTGCCAATTGTGGCTTGTACCTACATCATATCAAAGATTTCAAGTAAATGAGTGAGATGCAGTGGTGTTTATCCAAGAGGGTATGGCCCACCCAAAAATGAGGCCAGGGTTTTACATATTATTAATTTGGACACACGCTGTATTCATTGGGCAGAGCGGCTGCAAGAGCTTCTGAGAAGGCTTACTCTTTTCAAAACACCTGATGGTGCTTCTCGTTTTGGTACTTCTTGTATGGGAAGTCCACTACTATATGATTATTGCACCTGATTTTGTCATGCTCTGGATGAGATTTTTGATTAACAGAATTGTTTTAGAGTTCATTTGATTTCATTTCTGTTGGCATCTATATTTTAATTATCCCTTTTTTTCTAATATGGGCACAGGAAGTATGGTTGCTGGTAATTTGTGCAGAGTGTTTACTGTTTTTACTAGCATGTAATCAAAAGTCTTGGCAGCTGGCCTGACTTTGGCCAGTTTCAAATTTTAAACCATTGCCCCCTTTTTTGTCCCTCAACCTCATAATTCTACGAAACTCCACAATGAAATAATATCCTAATTTCCTGGACCTGATCAGATTATGAAATCAATGCCATGATTGAAGCACTTGGTAAAACAATGTCACGTTTTATTTTAAATTGAATGTCAAAAAGTTAATTTTTCTTGTCAAAACAACACAATCAATCTTAAAACCGGTCGATTTTAAAAATATCAAGTAAAAATAACATCCATCAATTTTTCGTTATTAAATATTGATCTGCCATTGTCATCTATAAAAGTGGTTGACTGGTTAATCCTAACTTCTCTCTGGATACATTGCCGTGGATATGAATTTAAAAAGTTTCCCTAATTACAGGATGGTCACAGATATTGTCACAAAGGCCTGGGTTCTAAACTTTTCCGAACATTTCTTCACTGACACCAAAACATTGCTTAACCAAAAAGTTACAACCTATAATTCTGAACACAAGACAACAAAATTAACTGCATCCAGTCAGCAAGCAACAGATATTCTTCGACAGCAGATAACGTACAGTCAGAGGGTTAATTTAACCTCCTGGGGACCTATCATTAACCCGTTGGGATTGAGAACTTCACATTTCATTCTTAAAGGGATATGTTCACTAACTGTTCGACCAATAAACTTTGAGTCTCCTAACCTGGAATTTTTTATCTAATCTAATCCATAATAATTTTCCAAACTCTCCCTCAAGATTTAAGCCTTGAAATCCCTGTGTATTCTTAAATATCAGCGTTTGAAATTCAAAAATACGACTCGTCGTTTAGTAGGACTATAACTCATATAGAAAACACATATACAGAAAATGAAAGATAACTGTTAAGGTACGGGTATAATTGAAGCGATTGTGCGGTTTTTATGCAGTTCTGGTAAATCTGAAGACTATTTACATAAATTCAAGGCCAAAATCGATCCTAAAAAATGCTAAACATTCCCCTTTAAAGAAAGTCAACTTGTTCAACTGATTGCAATTATTATTTTCAGTTCTGCTTTTTTCAATGATCATCGCACTCCTTTTTTTTTAAATTCAAACTTTTAATTGATTTAATTGATGTAGTGAACCTTTTAAAAAAGTACAACAAGTGATACAAGGTTGGATACTGGATTACTGGTGAAACATTTTTAAAATAAAATAGCCTATAAAAGCATAATAGATGAAGACAAAATGTGAATCTTGACCCATAACATTTTAAAATCAAGATTTATGCACAAGCCAATACAATATTAACAAACTGTTCCAGACACAGATTAGCACGTTAAATAACATTATTCTTGTAATCTAGCTGCATGAAGAGTTTAAACTAATACATAATTAACATGAAGTCAGATTGGTTTGCCTCTAATTTATCAATACCCATTTGTCTAAAAATGTCAAATGTGTATGACCTATGACCTATTGCAAAAATGTAATTTTTTCAAAAATTTTAATAAAATTATCTCTGTTCTGTACTGACAAAAAAACCTCTAAGACTTCTGATGTGTTTAATGCATTTAAATTGGCTTAATCAAATTTGACGGATATAGTTATTTGAATATTTGCTATCAAATATAACCAATCAGATTTCTTGACTTAAAGTATGTTACACAGGCAGCCATGTATTTTACAATCTTATAAGTGAGGATTAATTAAACACATCACTCGGAATAACAAGAAAAGTGCTTAATGTCAAGGTTTTAAACAAATTTGTAATACCTTAAATTGACTCTGATTCTTCAGCAAATTGTTGAAATTTAGATCACTTACCCCTTAAGATTAAACAACAACCCTTTTAGACTATGATTTACAACTTAGCAGCCTAGTTACCCTCCATATTGACATCACTGTACAAAGTTCACTTTTTATCTGACTCTTTCAGAATTCATTTAAATCTAGATCCCTTTTAATATAACAACAAATCTTTTAGACCACGAGCAGATTTACAACTTTGCAGCCTACCCTCCATATTGACATCACCTCACAAAGTTCACTTTTTATCTGACTATCACAATTCATTGAAATTTAGATCACTATCCCTTTTAATATGACAACAAAACTTTCTCAAATGGCGTCGCGGGTATATGAAAATGGCTCCTCAAGAGTGACCCCTTCCACCAAAACTATGCTAGCTAAGCTTTATTTGGCCCTTATATTTCATTCATAAAGTGCATTTGGCTCTTTACAAAAATTAATTGAGAAAGCCTGTTTTAGACCATGATTAGATTTACAACTTAGTAGTCTACCCTCCATAATGACATCAATCTACAAAGTTCACTTTAGTTATAGTAACTATCTAGTTCTGTACTTTAGAGTAAATATCCGTTAATTATTAATAAATGTCTTTCAATTACATTAATATCTTCTAACATCGGCATACCATGACAGTTCTTTTCATCCTGCTGATCATCAAAAAGATTTCATAAATGTCAGAATCAGTTACTTAGCAACCATTTCACTGATTGTAGGTGACATTAAGCCAATTTTCACCAGAGTTTTCTTATTAAATTAATAAATTTTTCATTCCGAAGTATTTATTTGCCAGTTATTTTTAAATCTTATCTTTCCTCAAGTAATATGTCAATCTAAAAGAGTAAGAAGCCATATTGAAGACAATAAAAGACATACAAATGAGATGAGTGACAAGCAAGAAATATGTTTCAGTGTATAGTAGGCTTATTAAAGGGGCACATACTATCCATTCAAAGAATTATTCCTTTAAAGGGATTGTAAAGTGATTTTCTAAACTTTGTATGTGTATCGGGGACATTTATAGCATCAATTTGCACCATTCCAATTTCCATTCCGACGACTATGGTTCTTGCAATTCCACTAAAACTAACACGTTTTATGACGTCACTGACAGTGATCTGCATAGATATCAATAGTAGCTTCCGGTAGATTACTATTAGTGAAGTCATAAAAAGTGTTTATTTTAGTGGAATTGCAAGAAACACAGACATCATAATGGAAATTGTCAGATTGTATGACAAACGTGACGACTTTGATTTTCCTATTATTAATTTTCCATTCATATGCAGTAACATACCACAATCGCCTGCTTATGGCACGTATATTTCACAACTGATCTGCTATGCTAGAGCTTGTTCTCTTTATAAGGACTTCCTTGCAAGGGGTCGAATATTAACCGTGAAATTACTGAAACAGGGTTACTTGACACACAAACTTAAAGTTTCTTTTAGAAAATTTTATGGTCGTTACGGAGAACTCCTTGTCAAATACGACAAATCTGTTACTTGTATTTTGGCAGATTTGTTTAGTCAGGCATGAATTGATCTCGTTGCACCTCATGATTTTGACCTTTATAGTAGTAGTGGGTGTCGCGCGCAGAACAGACCATGCTTACTCTTTTCGAAACACCTGATGGTACTTCTCGTATGGGAAGTCCACTACTATATAATTATTGCACTCGATTTTGTCATGCTCTAGACGAGATTTTTGATTAACGGAATTGTTTTGCTTGTACCGATACACTTACAAAGTTTAGAAAATCACTTTACAATCCCTTTAGATTAACACTTTTTAAGAAATATTAGAGAAAACCCAAGAATCATAATAAACACAACCCACTCACCCATTCAAACTTTCAATTTTCAATTCCAACTTGTAGCCTTGAGACAGAAGTCTTTTTGTGGATTATTTTGACATTCTCAATCTTCTAAGAGAAGAAATATGAAGAGAGAGTCATTGAAAGCTGTATAAAATATCAATTAGTGCCAATATCACCTATAACACTAGACACAACACAATTAGTAAACCATTGTAAAGCAAACGTGATTGTAGACATTAATATCATTATTTATGTATCAGCTATCACCTCTTGTGTGTATATATAATAGTATAACATTTACATGCTTTACTGTCATTTAGACTGAAATACATGTATTTTAAGCATAAAGCTAAGATTCCATATACGCGTCATGCAGATCTGTCATCTGTCATCCATGTTAAAAATCGAAATGGTTGGTATTAGAGGGTTTGATTCCATATGTGCGTAAGCGTTATCAAATGGTCTCCGTCATCTTAGTTTAAGTCAATTAGACAATATGGCATACTCTTTTAGGCACATGGTCATTTATGTATGATAGTTTTTGTGGGATCTTGATTATTGCACACATTCAAACAGGCACACTTTTTAAGGCACACTGCTGAAAGTTTCATAATTTTGTTATGGATCAATATCACAAGGTCATATTCATTTATTTTTACTCTTAAGTGGGCTCTATCTGACAAGAATTCTCAAATTCTTAATTTTTGCATGGAGCAAGTTCTCCAGGTAGAATTTTACTTTAGACTCTCTTCATAACTTTGTGTTAACAGCAACAGTGAGTTCATACCATATTGGAATATCTGTATCAAGCTTGTCCCTAACAACTTTATAATGTCAATGTGGCGTAAATTTCCTCAACCCGACAGCTATAATAGCCTTAAAGAGATACATAATTTGACATTGAGCTAATCGAGTTGGTACCACTGTCAAGTTAACCATATATATGTCAAGATCATTAAGATTAGATTTTCGGGTTCATTTGAAATCACATTTAGTCTCAATTCCTTATGCTAAGTTCATTAAATCAAAATACAAAATGACATGCATATCAATTGCAATGAGAAAAATTCCAGACTTATTCTAATCAGTTGAAAACTCTCAAATAAAGAAATAGGGAAGGATTCAATTATCAAGAAATGAAACCTTAAGCTTGTTGATGTCCTTCATTAACTATAACATATGAAGACAATGAGAAAAGTCTGATATCACCCATGATACCAATAGCTCT
This sequence comes from Lottia scabra, assembly GCA_029955415.1. Lineage (NCBI taxonomy): Eukaryota > Metazoa > Mollusca > Gastropoda > Lottiidae > Lottia > Lottia scabra. Next base: position 15,481,843 of record JARJEI010000002.1, on the reverse strand, counting down.
ATATTCATAATCACAACAAATCTATTGATGAAATATACCAAATGTTTCCCTTGATGACCATTTAAGGTTATCATTTGATTGAACATATCATATTAATGTTCAGACTTAATTACACATCTGAATATTTCTCTGTCCTGATCCTGATATGCTCACTGGTATTGAATAATTTTTTCATGTTGGGTATTCTAATAGATTGACATAAAGCAGCTTTAAAGGGATTGTAAAATGATTTTCTAAACTTTGTATGTGTATCGGGGACTATAGCATCAATTTGCGTCATTCCAATTTTCATTCCAATGTCTGTGGTTCTTGCAATTCCACTAAAACTAACGGGCTTTATGATATCACTGACAGTGATCTACCAGAATTTTAGCTACTATTGATATCTATGCAGAAAACGTCATAAAGTGGCGCAAATTGATGCTATGAGTGTCCCCGATACACATACAAAGTTTAGAAAATCATTTTACAATCCATTTAACATAAATGCCTAATGCAACAATTCTATATATAAATCTTTATGAGAATTTAAAAAAACTCAGTTACTAAAGAATCCAAACTGCAAAAGAAAAGTTAAAAGTCGTAATATATATTGGCAATACATCTCTAGCATCGAAAAACTTTACGAGGAACATGACAACATAAAGCATCAATTTTGTGCAATCCCATAAACTTCATTGACTAAATTTTTGTTGTGTTATGCTGATGATATATCACATTGAGAGAAAAACATAATTTTTTCATAAAATTTTACATATGGGTTGTACAACTGATTTATGAATTCTGAAATCAAAATAAGCTATTGATGCAGACTGAACCACATCAGTCCAATCTTGTCTGGCTTCAAACCCTTTGAAGCTTTCTGTCAAAATCAGATGTCACTGAGCTTAAGTCAAGAATCGACACCTCTAGGATTAAGGGGACACACATGTTTTGCTGACCTAATTTCCCAATTATCAGAAAAGTATATTTGATCAACAAGACATTAAATTAAAAAAATGACAATGGTTTGCTTCTCGACCAGCACTCGTATCAACTTCGGAGCTAGACATGCTAGATAACCTCGTATACTGTACGGTAGTTGCCATGTTGAATAAATTATCGCTCAACCAATCACAATTATTCTTCAGAATGTATCATCATCTTTCGCGGTAAAAACAGCCAATCAAATCAGCCTTGAAACAAGAGTTGTCTTTTCCTGCCCCCTATCATGGCCAGGTCTAAAACATAGTCTAGAATAATGACGAAGGTTGAGCCGAATGCTGGACCAGTTCAGTTATAATACTTTCCCACCTGATAGAAATCAACTACTTGAGGGTATATCTGACCAACCCTTAAAAAAGTCTCAGAATGGTTCATTTCACTAAAATAAACAAGTTGAAACTTACTCGACAACCATAATTGCACACATGTGATAATTTTAACTTTAGATCCAATAAGTCTTTAGGAATATGCCGCAAAAATCTAACGGAAAAAGTAATTATACTCCTAAAACATTGTTCCTAACACAAGACTGGAGAATTAATTAAGTTCTTCAACCAATGTCAACCACATAAAACACTATTTACCAAACCAATTTACACAGATCAAACAATAACATAGGTTTACACATTCAGTGCATGTAATAGTCTAAACGTTAGGAATTAACAGAGGTTTACATATTCCTTCACATGTTATAGCGTCAACATAACAACAATTCCTATTCAATGTGTAAACAATCTCGTCAACCAGTACGGTAAGATTGGAACTGATGATATAGTGAAACATTAATTCTATCCGTAAATCTTTCTCTATCACCATTATCTACAATCAATTCATCCAATATCTATCAGCTAACTGTATATTGTGCAAACAGATAGCTTTTAACCTATTCCATGCTTTAATGATAAGAGCTATTTATCAAACAGGGTTTATAATGTCTGATATCACTGAGTGAGTGCAAAGTTCTAATTTCAAATATGAGTGATTTGGATATTGTCTAATGTTTTTAATTAACTATATTGAAAATCATTATTTTCAATTCCTTCAATTCAATGCAAATAAATATTTTTAAGCCATTTTCATTGTATGCAGGCTATAGCGCAAACTAACCAGTGATCTACCAGAAGCTACTATTGATATCTATGCAGATCAAAGGTATAAAATGCGTTAGTTTTAGACGAATTGCATGAACCACAGACGTCAGAATGGAAATTGGAATTGCACAAATTAATTCTATCAGTGTCCCCGATTCACATACAAAGTTTAGAAAACCACTTTATAATCCTTTAAGCATCATTTTACTCTCATTTTTAAGTTCATGTCAGTCCCTACGCCATCCATTAATGGCATCTCAAGCTATGATGGTATCAAATCCTGGACATCCACTAACCTGCTCATTGTTCCCAACCCTCTAGTTCCTATAAGCATTGTAGTTAAACACTCATAACGATAAGTCTATCTGTTAACAACCTTGAAATGGACAAATAAAACCATTATCTATAATTTATTCTATCAGCAATCCTGAAACATTGAATTCACAATGTCAATCTCTTCAATATATTGTCCTTGAATCTTTTCTTGAATGAAGAGGAAATCGTTATACAAAGAAATCCATTTCATTTGTATTTTGTGCAGATGAGTTACAGAACATTTATAGGTTTTATATGTAGATTATTTGATCAAAAAGAACTACCGTTAAATTTATGCTTCCAACAGTAACCTTTCAATGGCGATCATAATCCTTAGATCAAATAAAAGTCTTGTTGAATTCTAGTTGAAGGTCATTACATGAACAAATAGAAATATGGTACTTCTTTATAGAAGAGTCTATACAACTGACTCTGAATTTACCTTTCTTTAACAGAATCCTCTTGTCTGTACAGCTGATATGGTGCTACCTCATTTCATGAATAACAGTAGGCATATAGGCCTACCACTGTCACAGAATTGTTTTTCCCTGTTTTTCAACACTGGTGATGTCTGCCTTCTTCAAAGGATTGGAAAGAATAAATCATGAAAAAAGGTCCAAGTTTGTTTTGGTCAGAGTTGTCATGTACTCTGCCGGAGAGGTACGTCATATCCGGTGAAGTCTTTCTGGAATAACAGGAGCCATGGGCACCTAGAAATCTTCTTTCCAATCACATGATCACACAATATAAAGGAGCTAAAATCAAATAGCAAGGTAGCTCGGAGATAAGGTGTTACAGCTAGGCTTGAATCATGCCACAGTTACTGCCTTGAAGACTTTTTTCAGTTACTAGAATATGTAGTATTCTTTAAAATTCTACAAAACATTGATTTCAATCAACTGTTGAGAATACTCTTTATCGCTTATCGAGTAATTAAATATTTTGTAAAAAAAATACCCAACCCCTTAACCAACAATATTGTTCTTTAGGTCAACCTATCAGAATTCTTAGTGTACTTTCACTACTGCAGCTAAAATGAATTGCAAAACATTTTTGTATCAAGAAAGTCATATGAATGAAAACAAAATACCTTTTGCTCTGGTAAAGTAAATCAAATTTCACATAAGTGACAGTGTCTTTTATCTTCTGTATATACTTTTTATTTTGAGATTACGAGTAGTCAACCACTTAAAGTCCGTCTGTCTTTTGTCCGAATATAAAACTTCAACTTTTATTCTGTTGTGTTTTTGACATTTAGTGCCATTGAATTAAACTGAACAGAAGTTAGTGGGCTTAATTTTGATTCATAGGACTTAGTTTCCCAATAGTACACAGAAATACATTAAATTAATTTCCTTATATCCTCATAAACTATGACTTATATTTCACAATAACATTATCTTCCAGATAGAATTTCAAAATCAATTATTTAATGGTCATTTACCTGATTTCAACACAGAAGAGTTCCACATCTATGATAACAAGTCATGATCCACTCATAATTTCAAATTCATTTCCTTTCTGTATGGTTACAATATCTGTCATTATCTTGACCATTTATAGTAAGGCCAGAATGTACTAATTCTTTGTTTTATCCTACTCAATTCCTAATGCTACTAACCGGAACAATTTCATATCACAGACAATTGTGACTCACCAATACAAATTCATATACCGGTAATGCTGCCAGCCATGGTATGAAGGGTAAAAAGGCAGCAAAATGATAAATGGGCAGACAAACTGAGGTTGCTAATGCTTATTATTGAAGAGCCATGGAGTGTGGTAGTGATTGCAGAAAATTTTGAAAAATAGATAATGCCTATCTGTACAACCACTGCTGCCGCCAATATAAAACAGTTGATTTTGACTTATTAAAAAATTTCATAATTAATAACATAAAAATGAGATATGCAGTCAAATTTGAAAAAATGGGAGAAATTAAGGGCAAAGATAATGTCAATGAGCTGGTAAAGTATTTCCTGGTGGCAGACTAATCTATGAGGTGAAAACATTAATTTTTATCCATTAAACCTTTGCCAATATTTGTGAATTGTAAACATGAAGATCTGTTGATATCTGATTTTAAACAGATGAAGCTTTAGTGACATATATAGACATTACCTGAAACATGCTGATATTGATCCAAATCTGGGGCCTTATTCTTGAAAACCTAACTTAGATAAAATCAAGATTTTAAGAAATACAGTTATCTGATTGGATAATAAAGCTATATTTAAAATCGATTTTAGTGATTGTCCAATCAGATGACTGGAACACTAAAATCATTGTAAGTTAAGTTTTTGAGAATAAGGCCCCAGAAAAACAAAAGGTCCATCATTTAATAAGGCATGTAAGGTATCAGGTGTAACAGTAGCTATCTCCAACAAAGATTGTATTTTTACTGGCCTAATATAACATGTAAGTCTATTATATAAGGATATAGATCCATAAAATAATGAGTCTCTAATTAGACCTTAATTAGGGCCTGGACTTGAAGATATAACAGTATTTACAGGTGAAATTATAGCCAACTTATCTCAGGGACAACAGTCGATCAGTTCCAGCTGCTAACTAGCCAACATATCAACATCAACATATCTGCTCTGCTTCATGTACAGCCTGGGTTTTCAACTTGGGAAACATGTCCCATACTGCAGACTGGGGACATTTGGACATTTTCCCTGTGACACAAACTGAGCTATAGGTATAAAAAAACATTGTAATATTTTGATTATCTGGGTGAATATTCATGGTGTCCACACCAGCAACGTATTAATAAGCAAAATGCTGTGACTTTATAATGTTCAAAATAACATGTTTTCAATGACTTCTGCTTACAATTCAGGGGTCATGGTCATCTCCTCGTGCATAATCAGGGACACTTGAGAAAACTAGTTGAAAACCCAGGATGAACAATTTCCAGAATTCATATGCAGTAACATAGGTAAGGTCATGGTCTTCACACACATGTGACTGAATCAAATGTTACCTATCATTTTCACGAGAATGGGAATATTAACCTCAAAATAGTAAGGTTGTTCTGGAATATTAACTTTTACAATGATAAAAATATGATCATGCATGCACACAATGTCTTGTTGAAATTTATTTTCTCAGAATTTCAAATTTCAAGTCCAGTTCAGTCCAGAAGAGACATTGATGATTTCCAAAATGGACCTTGTTACAAATACACTTATTTACTGTTCCAAAAGCAATTGTAGTAGAGCACAATATAAATTGTATGCATAAAAACACAAAAGTTAAAAGGATTGTAAAGTGATTTTCTGAACTTTGTATGTGTATCGAGGACACTGACAGCATCAATTTGTGCCATTCCAATTTCCATTCCGATGTCTGTAGTTCTTGCAATTCAACTAAAACTAACATGTTTTATGACGTCACTGACAGTGATCTACTGGAAACTACTATTGATATATATGCAGATCACTGTCAGTGACGTCATAAAACGTGTTAGCTATAGTTGAATTGCAAGAAGCACAGACATCAGAATGGAAATTGGAATGGCGCAAATTGATGCTATCAGTGTCCCCAATAAACATACAAATATTAGAAAACCTCTTTACAATCCCATTTCATGTGCAGTAAGAATGTAGTTTATCCTAAACATGGGCTTTTTAAAAAATATATGAATTTTTCACCAGTTTCCATTGATCACTGATAGTCAAAGGTGGTAAAATTGTAGATAAGATCCCACAAGTCGAAGTCCTATCAATTATCACCCTAACCTATAATCATTTCCCCTGTGATTTTGAATAAACGTGTAATCTAGGTCTGATTTCATACTTGAAATAAAATAGAATAATTTGGTGGAATCATTTTTCATCCATAATGGTTAGTTTATCAATGATGATGTATAGCATGTCACCAGAAACAATGCCTTCCCATCTTTCAAATCCCAAAAAAAAGGTTTGAAATAATCTTTAAATGACATTTAGAAGTAGGTAGAACATTAATTAAGAACAACTATTATGGATATACTACTCCTTTCTTTAATTTTAGAAACACATACATTATTTGTTTGTGCTTGATAAAAATTCCTGTATACGTGTTGCTAAAATTAAAGAAAGGAGTAGTATATCCATAATAGTTGTTCTTTATTAGGTTTGAAATAGTTTTATTAAGCATGTTATACTAAAGTCAAATTTGAATCATAAAACATGAATTGTAACTTTCGTAACATCTTTTTTGCCAAGTTCATCTGATTCATCTCAATATTGTGACCCATTTAAAGGGATTTTAAAGTGGTTTTCTAAACTCCCTTTAAATATACATTTATATCTAATCTGTGCTTAATCCTTAGGAAATGATTGGGAACTTAAGGCTCAGTGAGTTAGAGTTAGATGCTTTCTCACTACCTACAGGTTCAAGGTTCATTGTTCAATTCCAGCATACATTGAGATAATACCTGATTTCATTCTGTCAGTGATGTAGCCTGGAAGGAATGACTTGAAAAAAGTATTTTGTCTTTCCAATAGGCCAAAATATCGGCTATACCATGATATTCAAAGTGTCTATCAGACATTATATAGATTTCATATACAATATATAACTCTGTGCTCTAATAGTTGTCCAATCATAGGCGTACGGGGCGTTAGTTGAGTGGGGGGGCAAAACCAATTTGCCCGACAACTTATGCTAATTTGCCCGACAACGAAATATATTTGCCTGACAAGTCGACCCCTACCCAACCCCTAATTCCAAAAACTTCTTGTCATCTGCCTGATCACATCATTTCCGAACGATTTTATTTTTTAAAATTTCCTTAATGAAAATCACTGGGGGGGGGGGGGGGGGGGGGGCAATTGCCCCCCCTGCACCCCCAGTTCGTACGCCTATGTGTCCAATCTTACTTCAGAGACCTTATAAATTATGGGATGTAAAACTTTATTTAGAAAATACCATGATATTCAAAGTGTCTATCAGACATTATATAGATTTCATATACAATATATGACTCGGTGCTCTAATAGTTGTCCAATATTACTTCAGAGACCTTATAAATTATCACTATATGATCTTAATTCAATTTGTTGAATAGTCACTGATTTATACTGATATATCATTGACCTTACAGATGATTCCATGGAGACTTTATATCATATCAATATTGAAAATTAATTTCTTACATTACAACAATCTAAGCCATAGTGATCTGTAATATCGGGATTATTTACTGTCATGGGAAAAGATTCTAGTTTGTTCAGAAGGATCAATAAGTTGAGCCCCCCGCTGCTATAGACTGTGTACATTGACTGTGTTCTATTGAATCTATTGAAAATTGAAAATGATAAGGACAATTCTGGTTTAATGGTTTAATTTTCCTCATTGTCCACTGAATGATGCTGCAGTTTTAAATCATTTTCTTTGAAACAGTCACCTACAGTGAAATAGTAAATTCTGAAATTTAGCAAGGGTTTGGTGATGTAATAGACCATAGCAGTCATTATTAAAGGGATTGTAAAGAGATTTAAAAAAAAACAAATATGAATCTGGAGTGAAAATAAAAAGAAATCTGTACAAGAAAAACAAATACATCAAAGTTTCATCCAAAGCATGGCAAAATCAAGAGCAATTTTTGTAAGCGAAGTACCATTAGGTGTTGCAACACTGATACATGACTTTGCTCTTTCCAATTTTGTCCTTGGATATTATTAACAGCTTTTGGACAGGGCTATCACAAAAACAAAAATGTTTGCAATTTACTGAAAATTTAAACGTTGCAAATTCATGTTCTTAGTGTCCCTGAAACGCATACAAAAAATCTCTTTAAATCTCATTAATCTTTGCAGAAAACATCCTTGACTCTATAATATGATAACAAGATAGTAAATTTATTTCTAACTGTCTCTGACAATCTTAATACATATGTCCATAATTGATCTAAGACAGGTTTACCATGTGTTAGTAAAATGTAGAGGAAGGCCATACATTATTAAGTATTAATAATGGTAATCCAACTAAAATCTTTGTCCTTGAAAACCTTTCAATTAATTATAAATAAAGTCATAATAATCAATGTAATCATTAAAATTCCTGATATAAATAAGGCCAGTGTTATTTTTTTCAAATCTTACAGTCAACAAATTTAGCAGATATTGAGTGAAGGTTTGTTTCGAATGACATAACAAAGTAAAAGGTGAGGGCTCTACCTTTTGTTTCAAGGATTTTCACCTTTGCAGTAGTAACAGTTAGGACCATCCTAATTTTCAATCAGATGTCTCCATCAACTCCAAGTGTTTTATGAGTTCAAAACTGCAAAGGTTTTCGGTGAAACAAGGATATTTCTCAGTTATGATATCATCAAAAACTTTAGTTCCAGTTTGCAATCAGTTTTTCCAGCATTTCAACTGGGATTAAAGGGATTGTAAAGTGATTTTCTAAACTTTGTATATGAAGCGGGGACACTGATAGCATTCCGCGTTTTATGATGTCACTGACAGTGATCTACATGAAGCTACTATTAATATTAATGCAGATCCCTGTTAGTGATGTCAGATAACGCATTAAGTTTATGCTGCAACAACTGATTGCAAACTGGAATGATGCAATTGATGCTATCAGTTTCTTCGATACACATACAAATTCTAGATAACTTCTATACAATCCCTTTAAGTGTTTAAGCTTTTCCACTGCTCACTGTATCTGAACCAGATTACATAATTCATATAATATTTCTTCATTGTCATGCTATGTATCAATTAATTACGTCTTGCCCTTGGTATGTAATCAGTATACAATTCAAGATGTCTGTAAGAAACTATACAGTATGATATATTATATTGATTTCTATAGTGATATAATTCTAATACATTTACCACAAAATTAAACCTTTCTGAACAGTAATAAACACCTTTCTATGTCTGGGTGGTTTTCTTAACAATATATTTGTCTTAAACACCTTTTACACCAGGTCTGCTATAAAGCGTTACGTTCTCAGTCCAGACCAGGCCACGATAAAATGTGACCATGTACATTACAGTAAACTCAAGTGGTCTGAGAACTGTTTTTCAGTTGTAGTGTAAATGGTAATCTGTGGAACTCTTCTTGAAGAAGTTAAATTTAATGCCTTGTAGTCATGCTTATGCAATAAAAGACATCTGGAAGTAATTCACAAATTTCAGCGAGAAAAGGTGAAAGTCTCTTGTGAGGCATTAACAGTAAAGCATTCTCAGAACGACTACTGTTAATACACAATTTTATCGCGTCCGTTCTAGGAACCGTTCCGAGACCACCTCCCCGAGGTTGGCCAGAATTGGAACCATCAGAATACTAGCATGACCATTTACATTATACAAAATTCATCCGTTCCATTCTCAGAATATATTTAAAGTGTAAAAGGGGTTTTAGAAACATCATAAAAGCAACATAAGACAAAAATTGTAGCGTAGCTATCAGCGTAAAACTATTTTTCAAATATTTATCAGTTTCATGAAATATATTAAGTTCATCCAATATTTCCTGTAAGTTATAATTCCGATTTAATCATGACAATATCCAAAGCATATCAAATGCTTTATTTTGAGAGAATTTTCGCAGATTCTCAAACTTAAGGTCTTATCTATAAATTTATCAATATAAGAATTGTATTACCTTGTTTGTGAGATCTTGTCAATGCCCTCCTTTTATAAGTTCACAAAATACTATCCTTTTATTTCATTGCGTGGCAAATCTTTCAATTTGTCACGCTTTGTTTTCGTTATGATTTTTTTTTTTTTTTTTTTTTTTTTTTTTTTTTTGGGAAACTTTCTAGAGAAAATCGAAAATGGTGTAGCAAAATTGTATCCACCAAACATTATTAAATGACCTGGTATCAAAAATGAATATCTAAAACTCAGTTTTTGCTAAACTGGAAGTGGGCTACTGCATAATATGCAATTATTTTGCACCTAGTCTGTGAGGTTTATTTATGAACCGATTTGGCTGAAATTTTCTTTAATATATTCATTGTAATAAGAAGTATCAAGTGCGATTACAAAAATTTCAATTTTTAAATATTTTTGTAAAAAAAAATTGAAACCAAAATTGTCAAAAAAGCTCAAAATTTCTAACTCAGCCACTAATTATCCGATTGACCTGAAATTCACAGGAGGTATACAGAATGTCCATAGAAATAAAACTACTCAATCAAATTTTTTTTATCACTTCCGGTTTTGACATGAGAACTTCCGGTTTTTCAAAATCACGCCTATCAACCCCAGATCCGGTGTAAATTTCAGATATTGACAAAATCCATATATATTGACTGTCAGTCATAATTAGAATGCACTTAGCATAAAAAATCCAAACCGGAAGTGATGCATAAGCTGCCGTCACAGACTTGCACATTTAAGCAAAAAATTAATAAGTCCCCTATTTTTTATCCGATTTTTATGATTTTGGTGTCTATCAAAACCTTGTAACCTCGTCTACAGTTTGTTGGAACAGAATTTTGAATTTCGAATTTGAATTTTTTTTATGTTCGTTTGAATTTTTTGAAAATTCAAAAGGCCATATTATGTGACCTTGACCTTTGATGACCTTGAAAATTCCAATGAATATGGTCCTTGACCTCAGCTATCCATAGGTATGCTGATATTAATTGAAAAATATTAACTTCTGGTTTTATGGACATTTGAAAATTGACATTTTTGTCAACTTTGGACATCTATATCACATTCTCTAATCAACGCAGAGAATTAAATTTTTCAATTTTGTAATGCCGATTTGATTATCTTTTAAACAATATATGACAATAACCCATTAAAATATGTTTTCAAAATATTGCGTTTTTTTTCGACTGAGGGTTCTAACTTACAATGCAATTATCTAATAGCAATATGGTGTGTATAGTCAGTATGTACTAAATTTTCTCTTTTCAACGACATAAGACATGACCAGTTTAATACAAAATCCATTAAAGTGAAAATAGGCATAGAGTACCCCTGTTCTGAGAAAATAAGAAGTAGAGAGGATTAAAATGATTGACAAGGGTTATAGCAGGTTATATAATATAGTAATAAAACTATCGGCATGAACTTTTCACATGGAGGTGTGAAGTATTTTAGGTCATAAACAGATTAATCTGATTACGTAATCTTTTAACACTCTAAAAAGTATAAAAAATTTATTCATTTTTTTTGCAAAATTTTCACTTATATTGATTTTACATACAATCATTTAGAGCAGTGAATTTTTGATACATTAACCTGTTCGAATTTTTTCTCTACCATTGACAGAACTCTTTCTACAAGATACACACCAATTTTCTTTTTGTCGTCTGCTAAGGTTATTAAAGGTCATAAACAAATTAGTCAGACTACATAATCTTTTAACTCTATGGCTGGACTCTAGCAGACAGCAATTAAAACTGTTTACGCGTCTGCGCTAATCCGTTGCAATAAAAAGTAAGTGTTCAAATTGTTTTTTATCGTCTGCTAAGATTATTATAGGTCAAAAATAAATTAATCTAATTACACATTGTTTATAAAAATTAACATGTTTTTTCGAGTGTTTGCTATATATGATATAATATCAGATTTTTTTCTTATTTTGAGGGTGATTCTTATCCACGGCACTTTATTGATTAACATGTACATCAATTCAACTGGCTACTGACTGCTCCAATCCATTGAAACAAAAGACAGTATTTCAACTCAGCCTTAAAGGGAAATATTGACATTTACACAGTTCGAATGTTGGGGAAGGGGGTATATCCCCTATACAAAATGGCCCCTAGTCAAAATGGCCATAACAGTTAAATTTGGTCAAAATGGCCATTCACCATGGCCCCTATTTTGGTCAAAATGGACCGGTCACCATGGCCCCTATTTTGGTCAAAATGGACTCTGTATTTATGCTTTGATTTCAACCAATTCTTTGGTCAAAATGACTTTTTTTGAGGACAAAATGGCCTAAAAAATAAAAGTCAAAATGGTCCCTGATTTTTTGATAAATTGTAGCTTATATGATGATAATCAAAGTAATAATATGAAGCTATTTTAACCCTAAAAGAGGTCACTTGTACTCTGTAACAACAGTAACAACACATTTTATTTATTGTGTATTATGTAATATAAATATTATTATGATACCATTTGTCTTTTTGGAAAGACCATTTTAACCTTTTTTGATGACCATTTTGACCATTTATCAGGGACCATTTTGACCAAACGAGGGGCCATTAGCGTCTGCGCTAATCCGTAGCAATAAAAAGTAAATGTTTAATCTTGCCAAAGTCAAAATGGCCATAAAAGTTAAATTTGGTCAAAATGGCCAGTCACCATGGACCCTATTTTGGTCAAAATGGCCTCTGAATTTCATCTTTGATTTCAACCAATTCATTGGTTAAAATGGCCAAAAAAAAAGTCAAAGACTTGCAATATAATTTGAAGTTCCAGTTCTCAAAAAGATTATACAAAAAATATATTATGTAGCGCTTTATGTTTAGTTAATTTGTAACATCATAAATAAAAATATTATTTTGAGACCATTTTGACTTTTTGGAAGGACCATTTTCACCTTTTTTGAGGACCATTTTGACAATTTATCAATGACCATTTTGACCAAACGCGGGGCGCAATTGACTATGACCCGTTTCTATCGTCTTACCGTCACATAATGTTCACATTTCACACATACCTGTATATTATAGCTACCATGAAGCTATAAAAATTACCATACTATAAGTTATATTGATATAATATTGAATCTACTCTTCCAAAAAACGTTTTACTAAAAACTGAGGGAGTGAACACCAGGCTTTAGGGGTTTGAAGTTCAAAAAGTCTTACAGCTATCAGGCAAAGTATCACGGGCCACGCTCAGTGCTGTTCACAGCTCTAGTATTTTTTATTGCGTGGCAAATCTTTCGATTTGTCACGCTTTGTTTTCGTTATGTTTATTTTTTTTTTTTTTTTTTGGGAAACTTTTTAGAGAAAATCAAAAATAGTGTAGCATAATTGTATCCACCAAACATTATTAAATGACCTGGAATCAAAAATGAATATCTGAAACTCAATTTTTGCTGAACCAGGAGTGGGCTATTGCATAATATGCAATTATTTTAGACTTCGTCTGTAGGGTTTATTTATGGACCGATTTGGCTGAAATTTTCTTTAATATCTTTATTGTAAAAAGAAGTATCAGGTGGGACTACACAAATTTCAATTTTTAAATATTTTTGTCCAAAAAATTTGAAACCAAAATTTTCAAAAAAGCTCAAAATTTCTAACTCAGCCGCTAATTATCCGATTGACCTGAAATTCATAGGACATGTACAGAATGTCCATAGAAATAAAATTAATCAATCAAAATTTTTCTATCACTTCCGGTTTTGACGTGAGAACTTCCGGTTTTTCAAAATCACGCCTAGCAGCCTCACTTCCGGTATAAATTTCAGATATTGACAAAAACTATATATATTGTCTGTCAGTCATAATAAGAATGCACTTAGCATAAAAAATCCAAACCGGAAGTGATTCATAAGCTGCCGTCACAGACTGACACATTTCAGCAAAAAATCAATAAGTCCTCTATTTGTTATCCGATTTTTATAATTTTGGTGCCTATCAAAACCTTGTAACCTTGTCTACAGTTTGTTGGAACAGAATTTTGAATTTCGAATTTGAAATTTTTTTATGTTCGTTTGAATTTTTTGAAAATTCAAAAGGCCATATTATGTGACCTTGACCTTTGATGACCTTGAAAATTCCAATGAAGGATGTCCTTGACCTCAGCTATCCATTGGTATGCTGATATTAATTGAAAAATATTAACTTCTGGTTTTATGGACATTTGAAAATTGACATTTTTGTCAACTTTGGACATCTATATCGCATTCTCTAATCAACGCAGAGAATTAAATTTTTCAACTTTGTAATGCCGATTTGATTATCTTTTAAACGATATATGACAATAACCCATTAAAATATGTTTTCAAAATATTGCGTTTTCTTCTTCTGAGGGTTCTAACTTACAATGCAATTATCGAATAGCAGTAAAGTTTGTATAGTCAGTATGTACTAAATTTTCTCTTTTCAACGACATATGACATGACCAGTTTAATACAAAATCCATTAAAGTGAAGATAGGCATAGAGTACCCCTATTCTGAGGAAAAATTAGTAGAGAGGATTAAAATGATTGACAGGGTTATAGCAGGTTATATAATACAGTAATAAAACTATCGGCATGAACTTTTCACATAGAGGTGTGAAGTATTTTAGGTCATAAACAGATTAATCTGATTATGTAATCTTTTAACACTCTAAAAAGTATAAAAAATTTATTCATTTTTTTTTGCAAAATTTTCACTTATATTAATTTTACATACAATCATTTAGAGCAGTAAATTTTTGATACATTAACCTGTTTGAATTTTTTCTCTACCATTGACAAAACTCTTTCTACAAGATACACACCAATTTTCTTTTTGTCGTCTGCTAGGGTTATTAAAGGTCATAAACAAATTAGTCAGACTACATAATCTTTTAACTCTAGGACTGGACTCTAGCAGACAGCAATTCAAACTGTTTACATGTCTGAGCTAATCCGTTGCAATAAAAAGTAAGTGCTCATATTTTTTTTTATCGTCTGCTAAGATTATTATAGGTCAAAAATAAATTAATCTCATTACACATTGTTTTAACTTTATACAAATTAACATGTTTTTTCGAGTGTAGTGTTTGCTATATTTGATATAATATCAGATTTTTTCTTATTTTGAGAGTGATTCTTACCCACGGCACTTAATTGACTAACATACATCAATTCAACTGGCTACTGACTGCTCCAATCCATTGAAACAAAAGACAGTATTTCAACTCAGCATTAAAGGAACATATTGACGTTTACACAGTTGGAATGTTGGGGAAGGGGGTATATCCCCTATACAAAATGGCCATAACAGTTAAATTTGGTCAAATTGGCCAATCACCATGGCCCCTATTTTGGTCAAAATGGACTGGTCACCATGGCCCCTATTTTGGTCAAAATGGACTCTGTATTTATTCTTTGATTTCAACCAATTCTTTGGTCAAAATGGTCCGTGATTTTTTTTTTTTATAAATTGTAGCTTATATGATCATAATCAAAGGAATAATTGGAAGCTATTTTAACCCTAAAAAAGGTCACTGATTTTGACTGAAAATTGTACTCTGTAACAACAAATTTTGAAGACATAAATTGTGTTCCTGTTTATATTTTCATCAAAGCAAAGACATTCTAAGACTTAAAATATTAATTTGAAGTTCCAGTTCCAGTTCTCAAAAAGATTATACAAAAAATATATTATGTATTATGTAAAAAAAAATATTATTTTGAAACCATTTTGACTTTTTGGAAAGACCAATTTAACCTTTTTTGAGGACCATTTTGACCATTTATCAGGGACCAAGTCCAAGACATTCTAAGACTTACAATATAATTTGAAGTTCCAGTTCTCAAAAAGATTATACAAAAAATATATTATGTAGCACTTTATGTTTTGTTAATTTGTAACATCATAAATAAAAATATTATTTTGAGACCATTTTAACTTTTTGGAAGGACCATTTTGACCATTTATCAGGGACCATTTTGGATACCAGACTTTAGGGGTTTGAAGTTCAAAAAGTCTTACAGCTATCAGGCAAAGTATCACGGGCCACGCTCAGTGCTGTTCACAGCTCTAGTGTTTCTTATTTCCAGATTAAAAATAAATAATCATAAATAAAGCGAGGACTTTTTTCAAATAAATTTGATGAGGTGAAATTAAATTTACGATTTTTAAAAAGAAAGGCACAATATATATCACATTTTTCCAAATTACAAAAGATATCAAAAAGAAAAAAAAAATATTCAGAAAAGCAATATTTCCTTTTTTTGATTATCTTAAAAAAAAAAAAAACTTCAATCAATTCCTACCTTCAAAAAACTCAATTCTTTCCAAATTGAAAATCTGTTATTCCGTTTTATTTTTTCAATAAATCTTCTCCTGTGTAAGCTGTCAACTCTTTCCTTGTATCCTATCAAACTGTCATTGTACCCAGCTAATTTTCTTAATTCAAACCTCTTGTTATTGTCTAACAGTTAGAGAGATATTGGTTAGATATAGGTCATAGAGCTTTGAAAACAGCTCAAACTGTGACATTATAAAGTTAAAAGTGTTAAGCTTTATAGACAATTTGAGAACTGGTTAAGAATACTGAACATAGGAAAGTTCACATTCAGTTTCACTCAATAGTTATCATGAACATCAAATTAAAGTTCATAGATTTAACCAATGTTCACTGAAAAATGTTCACTTTCACTCAGTTTCAATGAATAAACAAATTCAATTGTACTCATAAATAGATAACAGTTCAATCCAGGAAATAAACTCCATAGTTTTACAATCAGAATAAACTAAACTACTGTATGTTGGTAACAATTGGTCACTTCCAATCATCAACGGATTAAAAGTTTGCTCAAAGAATGTTTCAAATCACTCATTAATCAGTTCTGTTGCCATGTAACAAATTCATATATTGAAATTAGATCGAGTACCACATCACATATTTGTTGAAAATGCACACTCTAAAATAAACTGTTTAAAAAACAATTTCAGCTCAAAATATAAGATATGATTTTTTTGCTTTTTGTAATCTGGCCATTCCTTCAGAACATCAATGATTAAGATATAGGTATATTTTGGCTATATAAAAAACATGAAGCCAAGTTTTGACATGACAAATAATGAGAAGTAGGCTCTTCAAGAAAAATATTGAATATTTCAAATCGTCACATTTCTTACAAGTCAGTGATACATATCAAAATTTCTAAAATTTGATGTCACAAAATGAAAAGTGTTCACAAGAAAAACAATGATCATAATGATGATAATCTTCACTGATTAAAATCAGACTGAATCAAGTCTGTGACCTTATCAACTGAACAATGTTTGATATTTATATATTGAGGTTTTTTTTAGGGCAATTTAATCATTCCATTTTTTCTGTCAGATGTTTGTGATTCATGCAATTATTTGAAAGATTGGTAGTACATTACATTGCTATTGAAGCTGTCATGAGATCTTTGCAATATCTATACTATAATTTACTCGTTTTTGCAAGAGCTCTGATGCTCTCAGATGAAACCCTCCATCATACAAAAAAACAAGCTATCTGAACCCCTTGCATACAATTTACACCAAGTTATCTGAATCACAATTTACATCAAGGTATCAGGTCCCCTTCCATACAATTGACACTAAGTTATCTGGGCCCCTTTTCATACAATTTACATCAAGTTATCTGAACCCCCTTTCATACAATCTACGCTAAATTATGAGTTATCCAAACCCCTTATAATTCATACTAAGTTATCTGAACCCCTTCCATACAATTTACAATAAAGTTATCTGAACACCTTCCATACAATTTTTACAATAAGTTATTTGAATCCCTTCCATACAATTTACACCAAGTTCTGGTCCCCTTGCATGCAATTTACACCAAGTTATCTGGACCCCTTGCATACAATTTACATCAAGTTACCTGAACCCCTTCCATACAATTTACATCAAGTTATCTGACCCCCTTCCATACAATTTACAATAAAGTATTTGAACCCCTTCAATACAATTTTACAATAATAAGTTATTGGAAACCCTTCCTCACAATTTACACCAAGTTATCTCATACACGATATTATCAAAATAATTATTGAGTTGAAATAGACTTGAACTTATCAAATAATTATAATTATTGTTAATTAGTGGAAATTGATACTACTTGCACTAATATAGATATCTACAATAATTACACTTTATGACTCTTACATTTTCAAAAACAAGTGCAGAAGTCAAAGAAAAAAGAAAAAGTCTAGAAAATCTGAATTCAATGAGTGTAACCATAATCAAGTGTTGTTGGAACTGTATTGCAGTTTGGTCAAGCGTCTAGACACTCTGAGAGACAATAATAACACCTATTGGTTAAACAATAGGTGAATTTATTGAAGGGGAATACCAGTAAGTATGATATTCTTGTAGTCTTATATCAAGAGTTGTCTGTCCTTTAATAAAAACTTAAAGCCTACTCTCTCAACAAGCTACTTCCTTTCTTGTCATGCTTGTTGAAGAGAGAGGTTGGTCATTGCTTTTAATGTGGTTAACATAATTTATGTGATCCCTTCTTTAAGCAAAATCCCTTCAAAACGGCATAAGAAAGGAAACTTTATCTGTATGTAGCTTATCCTTAGGTTTTTAAGAAGGATTTCATTCAAAGCATGAATTTTAAGATCAAATTTGTCAGTGTCATACTATTTTCACATTAAGCCTAGCTAAAGTCAGGCTACAGCCTTGTTCTAATTTTAGACCGACCTCTAGTTGTCATTGTACTATATCAATAGGGTATAATACATGACTGTGTGTACTGAGTGTCCTCACTGTATGTATATAGCCTAGTACATTGGTAGTCTAGTGCGACTGAGGTCACAGTCTCTAGCCTATCTTGAATTTTCTTTTCACTTGTTCTATTCGTCAACCTCTCTCTTTGACAAGCTAAAAAATTATTTTTCTTTATTTCATACGAGTATCATTATCATGGGAAAACAACAAACCACTAAGAGTAAGAAAACCAGGAGGCCTACTACTACTAGTTCTAGTTCTGTTACCTCAACTCGTGTATCAGGTCGGCCCAGTAGAAGTCCATATGCTATCAGTAGAGGTCAGAAGAAAACAACAACAGTTATTAATGATGTACAACTCTCTACATCTGGTAGTTCTGATACCGGTAATCTAAATGAAGTGCCCTGTAATATCACTGATGACACTAACACAACAGGTAATATTACAAAAAATAATGCAATTTGGAATGTTCCGTTGCCTTCTGTACATTCGCAGACTGCAGGTGAGGGAAGTATATCAAGGCATGTAGAGAGTCAGCACCACATACAGCCTCAATTAATGTCTGATAGCCAAAACCATGTTATTGAAAGTGTGCATGATAATTTAGGTTCAAATATTGGGGATGCCATTAAAAACAAAATCATTAATGGGGAATATGTAGATTTCATGTCATTGATTAAAAATGATGAGTCTCAAGAGAGGCTTATTTACTTGGACTCCGATGGAAAACTTATGTCAAAAGACAAAGAACCTAGTAACGCAATGAGCATTGAACGATGGTCAGATGCTTTTTTAATCTTTATGAGCGTTTATATTTCTGTTCATCCTACTAAATGTCAGGATTTGCTGAAGTATATGCACACAATTCGGCTTGGTGCTGCAAGAACAAAAGGCCAAGGATGGCGTTCATATGATGAACAGTTCAGGCGAAAGAAAGCAATATGCCCCACTAGCTCCTGGCGTTATATTGACTACGAATTATGGTTATTATATATGCATAATTCAGTCCAGCAAGGACAATCCTTTCTAAATAACACAAGACAAGTCCAACAAGGACAATCTTTTCAAACTAACACAAGACAAAATCCAAGAGGCAAATGCTTTGAATTTAACAACAAGGGTATTTGCAATAGACCTCATTGCACATACATTCACACGTGCATTCAATGTGGACTTGGACATTCGCAATTAAATTGTCAGAATATGACTTCAAATCAGAATTTTCGTCAAAAACCTTTTAAACAAGGATACAATAAGCAAACATACAACAAACACAACACCACCAACAACAAACCAAACACACAATCTAACCAGACACACTACAATAACAAACCCTACAACCAATATCACTACAACAATTCAAACAACAACCAATCTAACAACACAAATTCCATCAAAAACTGAGATAGTAAGTAAATGGGAATTAGCAAACTCGCCTTTAAATACTGATGTCATTCTGGAATACCTACAAAATTATCCCTTTAACAACGAATCTAAATTACTCAAATTTGGTATTAAATATGGCTTTCGGCTCCAATACACAGGTCCACGAATTTCTAGAATTTCAAAAAATTTGGTATCAGTCCACGAATTTCCTAACGAAACTCATGAAAAGATTATGAAAGAGGTGAATTTGGGGCGCATTATGGGTCCCTTTGACATACTGCCGATAATAAACTTACAAGTATCACCAATTGGAATAATTAAAAAATCAGATGGGGGGTGGCGGTTAATTACCCATTTATCACATCCATTAAATAATGGAATTAACAATTTCATTGATCCAGAATTATGTGCTGTTAAGTATACACCCTTTGATTCCGTTATCGATAGAATAGCATGCTTAGGAAAAAATGCTTTGTTAGGAAAATTAGACATCAAATCAGCTTTTCGTTTATTGAGAGTGAACCCTGGAGATTTTGATCTTTTGGGAATCAAGTTTCAGAATCAATTTTACATTGATAAATGCCTTCCCATGGGATGTTCCATCTCATGTAAGATTTTTGAAACATTTTCAACATTCTTGCAGTGGGTAGCTGTAAATCAATCTGGATTATCAAATATGGAACACTATTTGGATGATTTCATTTTCTTCGGAATGCAGGGTACATCGGACTGTCAAAGTATCATGGATTGTTTTCTTGAAGTGTGTGATAAATTTGGTGTACCATTATCAAGGGAAAAAACAGTTAAGCCTACAACGGCACTCAAATTTCTGGGTTTTGAAATTGACACACGTCTCTCTATTATCCGTATTCCGGAGGAAAAAACAAAAGAACTCGTAACTTTGATTGAATCATTTCTTAGTAGAAAGAAAGTTACCCTTAAGGAGATGCAGTCCATGGTGGGGTCCTTAAGTTTTTTCTGCAGAGCCATTCGGCCTGGTAGAGCCTTTATTCGGCGTTTTTATGATACAATGATTAATATTAAAAAAGCTCATTACTTTATAAGCCTTAATAGAGAAATTAAAGCTGATTTGACAGTTTGGTTGAATTTTCTACATAACTTTAATGGCAGTACATACTTTCCTCAGAATATTTGGGTTTCTAATGAGATTTTAAGTCTGTATAGTGATAGCGCAGGTTCTCATAATCTTGGCAGCGGTGTTTATTTTGACAGAGAATGGTGTTATTTTCCTTGGCCTCAATGTTGGAAAAGTCAACCAATCATGCGTGACATTACCTTTCTAGAGCTTGTCCCAGTAGTTTTATCGTTGGTTCTGTGGGGGGAAAAACTTAAAAACAAACAGATTAAATTTCGCATTGACAATGAGGCTCTTGTGTATATTCTTAACTCACAGTCTTCAAAGTCCAAGAGAGTTATGCACCTTGTTCGTATTTTCATTCTTTACATCATGAAATACAATATTCATTTTAAGGCAGTTCACATTTCTGGTATTGATAATAATATAGCAGATTCTATTTCTCGACAGGAGTGGGTGAGATTCCGACAAGAGGCACCATTAGCAAATCAGTATCCGGCAGAAATACCAATAGAATTCCTGCAGATAATATCACAAGTGAAATTCACAGATTATTAAATGCTTCTTTATCATCAAATTCAAAACAAACGTATAAAACAGGTCTTGATGTTTTTGATAGATTTGTTCAAACATATTCTTTGGAATCTATATGGCCCCCTCCATTGGATCAGATTGTTACTTTTATTGCCCATATTTCTTTAAAAGACTTGGCATACTCTACAGCTCGGGCTTATATTGCTGCAATAAGTTTTCAGTGTAAAATTCTTAATCTTTTAGACACTACTAAACATTTCATAATAAGCAAACTACTGATGGGAATGCGCCGCACTAAACATAGACCAGATGCCCGTCTACCAATCACTATTACACTTTTACAGAAAATTATAGAAATTTTACCAGCAGTGTGTTTTAACGATTACGAGACAAAATTATTTAGAGCTGCATATACTCTTGCATTTTTTGGCTACATGAGGGTAGGTGAACTCACATTGGCAAAAGGTAATTCCGTACACCATATTTTGGGAATAGGAGATTTAGTTATTGACCATTCCCAAATCGATTTGACCCTTAGATATTCAAAAACCGACCAATTTGGTATGGGTGCTAAAATTATCATTTCTGCAACAGGGACTACAGCATGTCCTGTCGTTCACATGCAAGCATTCTTAAAGTTACGTCCTGCCTTTCTAGGTCCGTTGTTAAGTCATTATGGAGGTTTGCCTTTGACGCGATCTCAATTTTCAGCAATGTTGAAAAAATCCTTAGGTTACTTAGGACTTGAGACAAGGCATTACAAAGCTCATTCGTTCCGTATAGGTGCAGCTACAACTGCATCTCTAATGGGACATTCAAAGGAAGATATACAGATTGCAGGAAGGTGGAAATCAGCAGCATATAAATCCTATATTCGAATGTAATAGTTAATTTCTAATATTTCAGATCCACCACTAACTAGTGTGTGGTGTGTAGGATCATCCATTATCAAATGGGCAAGTATTCATGCTCATGATCGGCCTGGAGGACTGAATTTGGGACTAGAGCGATGTAATATTAATATATGGTGGCAGGGTTATGGGGGACTTCAAATTTTGAATTTGAAACGCAAGGTAAAATTCCTTCTGACAATTGAAAGTCCACCTGACATCCTCATTATACATTGTGGCGGAAATGATCTCGGTCATATCAAATCATTTGCACTTCGACAAATACTTTCT
Organism: Lottia scabra; assembly: GCA_029955415.1. Taxonomy (NCBI): domain Eukaryota; kingdom Metazoa; phylum Mollusca; class Gastropoda; family Lottiidae; genus Lottia; species Lottia scabra. The sequence goes on along the minus strand of JARJEI010000002.1, from coordinate 15,458,895 downwards.
ACAACATTCAACTATCTTTCTTCACTTATGCCTAACACCAAAATTGTGTGGTCTCAAATTTTGCCTCGAAAACTTAACAATAATCCGTCTGCTCTCAATCGCCAACGCATCAGAATAAACAGTTTTGCATCTCAGGTTATTCAAAAAATGGGCGGTGCTTACATTCATTATCCAGACATACGTTTCAAAGACAAACCATTATATAGAACTGACCAAATACATTTGTCTCAAACTGGAAATGAAATATATCTAAACACTATCCAAGCAGCATTGGAATTTTTTCAGAAAGGTTTGGGTTCTAAATACCCATGAATGTATATAAGTTAATCAGTTGTTTCTTATTATCCAATTATTCCTTGGTGGCCATGATTTAATTATCAATGATCTATAACATGTCTGTTTCGCTTAGTTCGATTCTCAAATCATGTTGTTTATCAGATATGATGTTAGGCTTACTGTTTCGCATTGATCGATTCAATAGATCATTTAAATGTTAATGTTCAATGTTACGTTTATTGGCGTGTTTGTGTATCGGTCAAAATATTTGTAACGATCCACCATGGGTATGGCGGTGATCCTGATACCTCAATGAAGTATCAGGATCATGTGGCAAAATCATCACAAATATTATAGACCTTCATGACTTGTTACCTTGTAGCTCTCGGTCTTGTCATGTCAATGGTCTCATGATGTGACCGTCATTTTGCGTCGGTCAATGGAATGAAATGATATAATGAATGATATGGATTATGAAAATGATAATACATGTAGTGATGATTATGGAAATGATTACAAGTATAATTATGATGATGATTATGGAAATGATTGCATGTATAATGATTACATGTATAATGATAGTGATAATTATGATATTGATTATGATTACATATATAATGAACTTTTTGAAAATAATGAAATTTATATATATAATATACCGTACCATTTCACGCCAATAAATTTTTAAATTAAATTAGTATTTCTTCTTTCAATAATAACACCTATTGGTTAAACAATAGGTGAATTTATTGAAGGGGAATACCAGTAAGTATGATATTCTTGTAGTCTTATATCAAGAGTTGTCTGTCCTTTAATAAAAACTTAAAGCCTACTCTCTCAACAAGCTACTTCCTTTCTTGTCATGCTTGTTGAAGAGAGAGGTTGGTCATTGCTTTTACCCACCCAACCCACCCAATTAGAAAACATTTGCTGTTTTCTTTTCATTTATACTTTCAGTTACATCTACCAACTTATGGATAATACTTTTAGAATACCACTAAAGACAGCGGTGCGGTATAACTATGTAATTAGGATGTGGGCAAAATCATCACAAATATTATAGACCTTCATGACTTGTTACCTTGTAGCTCTCGGTCTTGTCATGTCAATGGTCTCATGATGTGACCGTCATTTTGCGTCGGTCAATGGAATGAAATGATATAATGAATGATATGGATTATGAAAATGATAATACATGTAGTGATGATTATGGAAATGATTACAAGTATAATTATGATGATGATTATGGAAATGATTGCATGTATAATGATTACATGTATAATGATAGTGATAATTATGATATTGATTATGATTACATATATAATGAACTTTTTGAAAATAATGAAATTTATATATATAATATACCGTACCATTTCACGCCAATAAATTTTTAAATTAAATTAGTATTTCTTCTTTCAATAAACCAATTGTTACAGACTATGCATTTTTCATTTTCTTCCAGTTGGAAAGTGACCTAGACTCCTAACAAAATTTCTCACACTGTGCTGCCTAAATTAATTTATTTAGCTTAGCAGTTGATAAGGATGTGAAAAACATGTATCAAATTTGATAAAATGGCATAAAATCAAGTTTTCATGGCAAATGCTCTAAGACTTTTTACTCTCCAATAGAAGCACTGGCCTAGGCCTTTGTACAAGAAATGTAAATCAAAAATAATTTGTGTGTCGTCAAGCTCTGGGTACTCAACAACAACAATTTGTTCTCATCTAATTATTGATGATTTAAGTTTCAAAATGGATCAAACATTATAAAAGAAAATCTATGTAATAACCTATAACATTAACACAGTTGATGATCAGATAATGTAATCAATTTGTAATCAATTATATTTCTATATTGTTACATAAATCACACTGTCATGTTCAACTAAAAAACAATTTATTCTTTCATTAGTTTATTTATTCTATTTATTTATTCTGTCTAACAATACCAATCTGTAAGATAAAGGTCATTTTACACAGTTTGTTGTAATAGTAAATAATAATAATAATAATAACATTTATAGCACTCTATAACAAATTAATAGTTCTTGTTTCTGTCCTAGGCCCAGGCTTTCTATGAGATCTATCTCATTACAATTTAACCCCAAATTAATATGCTCGAAGCGCTAAAAATGTTATCTCACTATTCAGTTTTGTATAGCGTCTAAATAAGTATTAAGTTTTCATTCTTGATTGTTCAATATTACTTCACATTTTTACATTAGAGCCAATTCTATTATGAAATCTGGATCGTCCGGATTCTCCATTTCTATTCTATTATCCATCACGTGACTGTTTTAGGAGAGTTTGGAGAGTCCAGTCTCTCCATTCTGTCGACCGGTGCGATAATGGAGAGATGACGACATTGACGTCACAAAATGGCTGCTTTATTACCGTAGTAAGAAGTTTTATCCAGATTGTTGGTAGAGTATAATAGATTAGGTCAATGACGTAAATGGATTCGACTCATGAAAAACAAACCTATGTCCGCCAGCTTGATTCTCCATTTGTGATCTATTTACGTTTTTATCTGGATTATTGGGAGAGAAAATTCCAGACGATCCGGATTTCATAATAGAATTGGCCTTTACATTAGTTTACATGTCTAAACAACTTCATTATGGCAATGCAAAAGAAAAATCAGATGGCTCTTATCCTTTATTGGTAGTTTGCCATGTAAAACAATAGGTATGTATCAAGGCAGATATCTGATTTCCTTCCTGTTGATGACATTGTTTTATAATTAAACATGTCAACTCCCGGAGATCTAGCTCTCACAATATTCATTGTTTGTTTGACAGGTATTCTTTTGTCTTACTCAGCACAAACAGTATTTATCAAAAATAAACATAAATATTCCCTGAGAGTGACATCAAGTTCTATCCATATTGAAACAATTTTTGCTTCTCATGTTATACAGATTATTGCAGATTATTTTATCTGTTTATTTTCTTCATTACCAGGAGAGATCAGCCATGATACAGGGGCGGCAGAGCGTTTCTGGAAGTGGGGGGGGGGGGGCCCTTGGTTGTGAATTTTTAAAATCCAACTCTTACCCCCACCCCCACCACCAGAACTCCTCGGATTTCGACCACTCAATTTTCAGATTCCAGAAATTATTAAAAAAAAATATGAAAATGACAAAAATATTTTTTTTTAAAAAGAATAATAACTTAGGGGCCCCCCGGACCCCATGCTCCCCGGCCCCAGTGATATGCTAGAAATAAATGCTTGCATGGGTAGGAAGCATGATAGGACAAAGTGCTCTGAGTTTGTACATGATTATGTGGTACACATACAAATGTTGATAACTTCATTGTTAATCTTTATGTCCTGTTAATGATGAAATTATGAATTTCCAAATCAAATTTAGGCTGATACTTTCTATTCCCCTCTTTTTTTTTTATCAATCTACACAGGGAAAGAAAGAGACATCTATATTTTACAACTTGGGTTCAGTGTAGATCCTTTCTCCCTGCTGGTCCTTGGCCGAACCTCTTGGCATTGATCTATTCCAGATCCTTTATACCCATTCACAGCTGGCTAAGTAGTCTGGAATGCTTGGTGCCTTGATACTGCATTCACCCGACTAAAGTTAAGGCAGCTTAACTTTCAGCTTGTTTTTTTCTGTTGTCTGAACGCGACCGCTTGAACTTAAGCAGCCTTAACTTGCACCTACTTCGGGAGAGGCTTGAAACCTGGCTTAGTTTTGCCATCTGAACACATCTGGCTTACACGAGCATGCGTCATGGTATTTTGACCTCTGAGGTCATGTCAAAGCTGGTTTATCTTTTATGTCCGTCTGAACGCAGTATCAAAGCATCTGAATGCTCACTGAAAAAAAGAAAACCAGACTCAAAGAAAGGTTGGAAGTTAAGCTGCCTTAACTTTAGTCATCTGAACGCAGTATTAGTCCCCTTTGAAAATTTTGTTGTTTTTTTTACTTTTTTTAGTTAATCGTCAACTACGGACAAGAAGTTTGGATCAGCCTTTATTCTGTTTTAGTGACACTACAATCAAAGTAATATTTGTACAGGGTAAAAGCTATTGGATTTCTTTCTGTTTTTCTATGTTATTTTTATTTCCACAATGCTAATACATATTATTTTAACTGTTGAAGTTAGAGGAATAATAGAAAATAAATACCGAATAATGGAATAATTAGAACGAAAACTCTTATCCTATTTAAGTTTATCCTCAACAGAATTTATGTAAAACTAAAGGTGTGCAACATGTAGATTTAATTGGACTAAATGTTAAATTAATGTCAAACTCATTTGAACATCATATTTAGAAGTTTCAGAGCTATTTGTCGCAAAATTTTTGGTTTTAGACATTATTTTTTTAATTTATTTTTTTTCTACCAAATTTGTATACTATTACGTCTGTAAGATCTTGCCAAAAAGTGACCAGCAGTGCCGCTGCCAGTATTGCAAAGGTTAGAGTTTATATTTCAAGGTGCACATCTCAATAATCTATTTAGTGGAATTGCAAGAACCACAGACATCAGAATGGAAATTAGAATGGCACAAATTGATGCTATCAGTGTCCCCGATACTCATGCAAAGTTTAGAAAACCTCTATACAATCCCTTTAAGAAATCAAGCAGTTTCAGTCTATAGTTAGGGAATAAAAATCAGCATGACTGTGAGGGTATGTCACAACCTATATTTACTAATGATTTCAAACCAGACCTACCCTAGCTTTAATCTATTAGACCTACCCTAGCTTCAATCTATATTCAGTGATAATTAAATAGAATTAGCAACATTATCTCTTCATTAATAAGTAGGTTTTAAATCAGAAAAATGACCACCTACTCAGGCTGTTGATTCAGTTTTTAACTCCACAACATTATTTTGCCCTTATCCAATTCCTTTGACTTTTAATAAGGATGTGACATCAAAATTGGAAAAGCCAGACATTAATTTAAGAATATTCATTATGACAACAACCAAATTTGGTATCTATGCAAAGCTTTCATGTTGTGTTTTTTTTTTTCAAAGTGATTAGAAAATTAGAAAATCAATAAGTTGAAGACTTCTTATTGTTTGGTGAGTTTTCAGACAATTTGCCTTATGTCCTTATGCAAAACGCAACCTCTGTTTCCATAATATGAGCCTGAGCACACCACAATTCCTCAAATCCAAAAATCTTTCTTTCAGAGAAATCCTCGGAATCTGATGCAATGAAGACAAACTAAAAAACCTACCTGCAATAACGACCATGAGATGCCAAAAGGTTAATAAAATCCATAATTCAATAAGTTTGACTTAGATATACATGTATAGACAAATATCAAACGGGTGGATCTCTTTAATAAATGGCAGACGGAAAGAGAAAAGGTCAGCCATTTTAAATATCAATACAAAATAATGATATCCTGTGTTGACTTATATCAATAACCTTATATAATTTTAATAAGACAGTATTCCATATCTGATTAAATTACTTGTCCCTGAACACATTTATATTACAGATTGCTTTTAGTGGCAGCACAGGTGAGGGTGCAGTGGGAGGGGGAGGGGTAGGGGTATATGGAAACTAGTTTGTACCCTCATTTGCACTGCTTCTTTATTATTAAAAAAAACAAATCACTTCACTTGTTAAAGATGTTCAGACCTGAGTCCCACCACAGCAGCTGTCCCATATTTAATCCTCCAGTTCTAGGAGATGAAATGGTGTTTACGTCCCACTTTTCTGCACTATTCAGGCTAATTCTATGTAGTAGGCAGTGAGGATAGTGGCATAAGTCTACTCTTAATTTCGATTTCCAACTTACTGTCGAGGGATCTCTTATATTCACAGTTTGTAGCACACAATGCCTCAGTTTATTGTTGACTAAACGTTTTTCTCAATAGGCTGGTCCTTGTTTTGTAACTTCTAGAACAGTGGTCAAAAAATTTCAACAGATAGACAAAAATGTTTAATACCAAAAAGACGCGTATGCCCACCCATAGATTTGGTGAAAATATGAAAATGATTGTAAAATGATAGTGAATCTGACCGAAAACCTTATCTATGTTTACTGAAAAGCACATTTAGATATTTTTTTCACATACCTTGGGGGAAAGACAAAATTATTCTGAATTAGTTTTTTGATTTCTGAATTCAGAGGTAAGGCAGAAATCATCTAATATGACACAACTAAAAAACAAGTAGGTCATACAATTGCAGACAATGCTAGTCTGACATCTTTAATTCCATTTGAAAAAAATTTAGAGATCAGTTCAGACATTAAAACAATCCATCTAGTCTGCTCAATAAATTAGAACTGTCATGCAACACATATGTCTGACCCTGTTTATTAATAAACAAATATCTGCCCATTTAACTTGGACTTTGAGCTACTTTATGTTGGTTAAGCAGTCTTGTTAAAATTAGACCCAAATTTCAATTCATTCGTTTTTTAAATTCAGTTTTTTTAAACACTACATTAGGGTCTAACCACATTGTTAAAGACGAACTGTGAGCTTGAACTCTGACCTAACCTTAATAAAAATAACATGATAAACTAGTCTACAGCACTTGGGAACCTTAGAATATACCTTTTGTTCGTGTCACAAAATCCCAGTGCTGGAGAAGGCAAAGATCTGATTGGTTAAAACAGAGGTCATTAAGGTTAGGTCAGAGTTCAAGATGGCAGTTCGTCTTTAATGAAGTGGTTAGACCCTAATGTAGTGTTTAAAAAAAATAACGAAATAAAATTTGGGTCTGATTTTAATTAGATTGGTTGGTTAAGCAAATGATAACACAACTTTATCCAATTAACCATAATAAAAACACATTTATTTCTCTACTTTATCCATATTATCCATAAAAAAAATCACATAAGTCATCTTTTGACTAGAACCACAAAATCTACTTTTAAAATACAAATAAAAATGTCAACTAATAAAACTTTTCAGTTACAGTTCATAACTTTTATGACTCAGAATGCATCTTTTATGATCTATTATAGCTAGAAATATTTGATGATCTTCTTTATTCTTTCTTAACTAGCTTCAGGTACATTTCTTTATCAATATGGTGAACAAAGGTTGAGAGTCAATAAACGATCACTGACTTTATTGCTATGACAGTCAGTTGAAAATATCCAAAACCACTTAATAAGCACAATTTAATAGAGCTCTAAAAGGGATTGTTAAGTGATTTTCTAAACTTTGTATGTGTATCAGGGACACTGATAGCATCATTTTGTCAGGGGCGTCACTTGGTGGGGGACAGGGGGGACATGTCCCCCCCCACATATTGTGATGGGGGGGACAGAATATCTAATGTCCCCCCCACTTTTTGGTATTTGGGAAATTCTGTTAAGAATATTTTCAGTCCTACTATACACTGTTTGTACATTGCAAGTGGTGAATTGTTATTTAATCATTTGTAGTTTGTAACAATATTATTAAAGAATCTATATTTGCCTTTATGTATAAATAATTGTTATTATTATGCAAGAAAAAAAACTTTTTTTTAATTTTGAATGAATTGTTTGTTTTTGTAATGAATTACTGATTTTTTAGAGCATGATTTCTGAAATGATGAGAAAATATTCTATAGGTCAAGTGGCCTCAAAATAGCTGAAATGCCATTTCCGAGCATCTAGGGTTTCAGAGCTTCCGGGGCCTAGGCGGCCCCTGGACCTTCGCCTAATTTGCTGGGATTTGTCCCCCCCACTTTTTCACTGCAAGTGACGCCCCTGCATTTTGTGCCATTCCAATTTCCATTCCAACATCTGTGGTTCTTACAATTCCACTATAACTAACGTGTTTTATGACGTCACTACCAGAAGCTACTATTGATATCTATGCAGATCACTGTCAGTGACGTCATAAAACGCATTCGTTTTAGTCGAATTGTAGGAACCACAGATGTCGGAATGGAAATTGGAATGGCACAAATTGGTGCTATCAGTGTCCCTGACACTGGCCTAACAACTCCAACAAAAATCATCCATTAAAGTGCAGTTTATTTTCACAAGCATTGATTGACGATGACATCATATATCAGTCATAGTTGCATGTGAGAATGATATTTTAATAACTGCCTTAATATTAAATCATTCAATAAGACATTGTAAGATATTAAATTATTAAATGTCATATGGTAATTAACTAAAACTAGGGATGATTCAAATCAATTTTTTACTTGTATGACAGCCAAGTAGCCTTCTTTGAAGTCTAATTTTGTAAAATTTGCACATGCAACAATGTCTGTAAGCAAAGTTTAACAAAAATTTTGGTGTTAAGGTCTATTACTGTATTCTGTCATAGGTTCAAAAATTCGCCATGGTTACGGGTGAGACTCTAATATTAGCTTACCCAATTCCAACCCTGCCCAAGTCAATCCTACATGATATTTCAGGATATCTTTTCTTAGTTTTCAATTGTAAAATTTATAGTAAATATTAATTTACAATCAATAATGAATTAATAAATCCTTTATTTTGTCATATAAAAGTTTTGAGGTTTTAGATGTGTATTGGAGTATTACTAGAATTGCTTATTCAAATAATGATGAAATCAGTCTGAAAATGTTCTATTGCAATATTTTACATCTGACAATCAAATCAATCAAGTCTTATTTTACAGTTTGTAGAATCTTTTATAATCATAATTCAACATATCCACATATTAAAAATCTGGGGACAAAATTGAATGAAGTGGAACCGGCTCTAAAATGAAATAAAAACCCTTATATACATATAATATATAAATACCTTTTAGCCTTTTGTCATAACAACATAGAAAAACTATACTCACATCTTCAGCTAATTTAGTTCCTACTATCCATTAAGCTCAAAGAAAGAAATAGAAATATACAAAGAGTAAGTCAATTGTTACTGTACTGTCTATATAATATTCGCACAATAATGTCAACTAATATCTTACATTTTCCATCATACTGCCGTCTTCAATATGGTCTCAAGTTCTACTTGTTTCCTACTCTCAACTCCTACTTCTATCTAGCTATATTATTCCATATTTAAAGGAGATGTTCAGGTAAATAATAAGCCAGTCAATAACTGATAAAAAGGATTCGTTCTGGACATGTAGATGACTGCTTTCACCCTTTTAAACTGAGCGTAAATTTCATAAAATGTCATATATATACCAGTACTCTTAAAGGGGTTTATTATTCACCATCTGTTTGACCATTCATACCGACCCTTGGTTCCCAAACACGGGTACTAGTATCCCTTGAGGGTACCAGCAAACACCACAAGGGGTACCTGAGAAGCCTCTTAGACAATTTTAAAAAGTATAATGGATTAAATATCAAACTCCATCAACAAACAAATATCCTTTTACTTTCATGTTGGCTCTTAATATTACTTAGAATGTGTGCAGGGGTACCAAGAGATTGCTTGAACAAAATAGGGTTACGAAGAGTTCAAAAAGGATGGGAACCGAGGCCTTAGACTAAGATACAAGCATTTAGAGGCTACGCTAATCAGTCATAGTGTTCACATCTCACTGTCTAGATTTGAGCATTCAAATACATGAGTATCTACAATGGGGTCCACCTTCGTCATTACTCGTTAAGCAGCACGCATGTACTAGGGGGGGTTTGATAAACAATATGGCAGCATACTCAAACTTACTGCTTGTCTGTCTAAAAGAAGAGTTTGTTTGAAAATTAGCTGCGTTGAAAAATAATATTCGTATTTTAGTGAGAATAAAGTTTCAACAATAAGGATGTAAAACTCCAATCCCTATTAACTGCCAGGAATTATCACATATAACATACATGCAGACATTTAACTGATATCTACCCATTCTATAAGAAATTCAATTAGAAAAGGAATTGGAAGGGCCAACAGGTGCTGATAATGATTAGTGTTTTGTGGATATTTTCTTTGGATTTTGTGATTTTCTCTGTGGTTTCCCTACAATCTTTTCATGTGGTGGAATAAAGCCTGGCTCAATGGAATAACTTAAATTATAATTAATTGTCCAAATATTTTATGCTTCATTTAAAAGTTCCATGTGACCCTTTAAACATTTGACAAAATTACTGCTTTAGATAGACATTAGGCCCCATGAATCCCAACCTTTTGCGTACCCCTATTTTGTTCAAGCAATCTCCTGGTACCCCCTAAGTTACATTTATAGCCAACATGAAAGTAAAAGGATATTTGTCGGTTGATGGAGTTTGATATTTAATCCTTTCCATATTTTTAAAATTTCTAACAAGGCTTCTCAGGTACCCCCTATTGTGTTCCCTGGTACCCCCCAGGGGTACTAGTACCCCTGGTTGGGAACCGAGGCATTAGGCAATGATGTTCATTTAAAAGAAGTGTCTACATTGTCTATAAGATAATTTCTTTCAATTTTCAGATTTATTGATAAAGATGTATTTCACTTAACCTATCAAAGCGTATTTCTACTTTGTAATAAATCAACTGATACACGTAAGAAAGCTATTAGATATAGGGAGAAATCTTCCATATAAATTCTGACATAAAGTTACTTAAATAATAAATCTATAAACAATAAATCATATGGATATTAAATGGAAACCTTATTCTTAAATTAAACCTTGTCTGGCACCAACCTCAGTGCAGGTGGACCAAAGACATTTAATTAACCTTCAATTTTTAAAGGACAAGATACGATAAGAAATAAATACCTGACTGTCCAAAGGCAAACATCACTAGGGCAGTGGGGGATTTAGGATTTTCATAAAAGGGGGTGGATAAAGAAAAAAATGTGTCATAAACCTAGAGCTTCGAAGGCGAGAGCAACAAATTTTTGGAGGTTAACATAGTTTAAGGTCAAATATACATCTTTAAATGTATCCAAAGATTTGTCAACATTTTAATCGAATTATATATAAATTGGTAATAAAAAAATCATGTCAACACTGGTAACGGGGGTGGCTAGCCACCCGATTCACCCCCCTGAATCCGACATTGCAAGGGCAGACTAAGAGTCTTGAAGGGTTAATATTTTTTCACTACTTATTTTTATCTCTTTGATTTCATTGGAAGTATATAAGCCTGAATTCCCCCCCCCCCCCCCCAAAAAAAAAAATAAGTAGGTTGGTAGGGTGATGAAAGAAACTAGGTGACCCTAGAAAACTTTGCCTGAGAGCCCAGAGCCATAGGCGTACGGGCTGGAGGTACAGGGGGGGGGGCCTTGCCCCCCAGTGATTTTCATGAAGGAAATTTAAAAAAAAAAATCATTCGGAAATGATGTGATCAGGCAGATGGATAGAAGTTTTTGGAATTAGGGGTGGGGGTCGACTTTCCTGAAAAGGGTAGAATAACAGTAAGAGGTCATTGAAGGTTTATAAAGATATATAGATCTACATGAAAAACAAACTAAATCTGACATATCTTTGACATAGAAAAGCACTCAAGAATCTTATTATTCAAGTCTACTTCCCCATTCCATGTGATTCAAATCATGTAGTCTGGAATTTGAGATGCTTCAGAAACTGGTTACTTACAAGTGAAAATAAATTGAGCTGGAAGTCAAAACAACATTTTTTTTATGCCCTAAGAATTTTGAGGGGATAGTTATTTTCTGCATGATAAACACTGTTTAACTTCAATTTTTACAGCAATAACCAGGGAGTTAGCATCTTTTTCATTTGGATAGACACCATAGAAATCATAATCAAAGAAAAACTCTTGCTCTCATCAAATATTTGAAATTTGCATTGGGCTAATAAACTGCAACTAACAAAGTCCACTATTAATCTAGGCCCTGCGTGCTACAGGTGGAACTTGTCATGGGCGGATCCAAGATTCCCAGTTCGAGCCCCCCAACCCCCTATTTTGGGCTGACAGATGTCAGAAACCTCTAAACATTTGCCGCTCGCCGGTGCCGTTGAATTTGAAGCATGTCATACTTCAGAGAAGCCCCTTTCTCTAAATCCTGGATCTGCCCATGCTTGTTAAGGATTTCTCAACAGCCGGATAACTTATTATTCTGACAAAATACATGCATACTCATTGCACACTGCATGGCATTGCTTGTCCTCATTCATAAGCCCAACAGTTGCAGAAAATTATGATATAAAACTGAATTTATTTTTTATTCTGCATGAAAGTAAATAAATCCACTTTAATCCATTAACACTTTAAAAGCTAATCCAGAATTATTACCCTCAAACTCTCCTTAATCTTCATGTCATTGTCCCTGTTATCTACTTTCTTTACAGTACCTAATATGATAAAATATTGTACATAGAATAATTGAGTTTACTCACCAAGAAAATCTTCTCTCTAATCAAATAGCCTCTATTTTCCCTTAATGTCCTTTCTGTAATGAAAGCTTGAACTTTCATATTTTCTGTCTACGTTACACGCTTTATGTCTTAGTAATATCGCAGTCTGAATTTTCATGAGGTAACAGTATAATGTCATATACAGGAAATTTAATAGACTTGTCAAAATCTAACAAGTTTTCCATTACAATTTGCATGTAAATATGATAAATAAAGAAAGGTTGTCAAGTCTGAAATTCATCCTGATTTTAATCTTAGAATAATTCCAGCTATGGACTCTGAAGTAATACTGCCAGGGCTTTAGATTACATTAATTTGAGCACACCCTGTATTCGCGGAACAAAAGTGGATATAAGATGTTGGCATTTCTTCCTCTGCATTGCCAAAGTAGCAGGATGCAGCATATTATTTCTATCTAATTTGGGAGCACTGTTAATTTGGGCACGACATTTACCAAGGCACATAAAAACCAAATTAGACACATTTCCATTACCAAATACCAAGTTTAATTAAAATCTAAAAATTTGTAACCTTTTTCATCTCTACAAGCCAAATTTGACTAAATTAAGGGCAAAAACTCAACAAGTGGTTGCCTAGCAATATACGCCCACTTACACTACATAAATTGTCAATATATCAAGGAATGTTACTATCTTAATTTTTGTTGGATGGTGTTCAGATTTGAATTCATCCAATATCTTGTTAATATAAAGCATTTAATTTCATAACTAATAAAACTCCGTAAATATTTGTTGAATCAATCCAATCAATACAAACTTGTCCAAGATTTTATGGATATTATCCTACACACAAATGTTTATTAAATTCCTACCACAACTGTGGTCTCTATCATGTTCACAAGTCATTTTTAACATATTTTAGGTGTAAAACTCAATAAATATTTGTTGAATCGATCCGGAATTCGAACTTGTCCAAGATCTTATGGATATAATCCTACACACAAAATTTTATTCAAATCAAACCAAAACTGTGGTCTCTATTGCGTTCACAAGCCATTTTCAACACATTTTGGGTGTTAAACTCCGTGAATTTTTGTCGAATCGAACCCAAATTCAAACTTGACCAAGATCTTATGAATATAATCCTACATACAAAATTTTATTCAAATTCAACCAAAACTGTGGTCTCTATCGCGTTTACAAGCCATTTTTAACATATTTTGGGTGTAAAACTCAGTGAATTTTAGTCAAATCAAACCCAAATTTGAACTTGTCCGAGATCTTATGAATATAATCCTACATACAAAATTTTATTCAAATCCAACCAAAACTGTGGGCTCTATCGCATTCACAAGCCATTTTTAACCTATTTTGGGTGTAAAACTCCATGAATTTTTGTCGAATCGAACCCAAATTCAAACTTGTCCGAGATCTTTTGAATATAATCCTACACATAAAATTGTATTCAAATTCAAGCAAAACTGTGATCTCTATTGCATTCACAAACCATTTTTAACACATTTTGGGTGTAAAACTCCGTGAATTTTTGTCGAATCGAACCCAAATTCGAACTTGTCCGAGATCTTATGAATATAATCCTACATACAAAATTTTATTCAAATCCAACCAAAACTGTGGTCTCTATCGCGTTCACAAGCCATTTTTTACATATTTTGGGTGTAAAACTCCATGAATTTTAGTCGAATTAAACCCAAATTTGAACTTGTCCGAGATCTTATAAATATAATCCTACATACAAAATTTCATTCAAATCCAACCAAAACTGTGGTCTCTATCGCGTTCACAAGCCATTTTTAACATATTTTGGGTGTAAAACTCCGTGAATTTTAGTCGAATCAAACCCAAATTCGAACTTGTCCGAGATCTTATGAATATAATCCTACATACAAAATTTCATTCAAATCCAACCAAAACTGTGGTCTCTATTGCGTTCACAAGCCAATTGTGGACAGACGGACCGACGGACGGACGGACGGACAGGGGCGACGGCAATATACGACCACATTTAAATGTGGGCGTATAAAAACCATTCAACACATTCTTTTCAAATTTATATTGACCAATATCTTATCAATACATACAATCATTCCAAGTCTCATTCAGAACATATAAATACAATACAGTATAAATTAACACAATTTTATGGATAACAATTTCTTTAATAAATAACTTAACTTGAGACGTTTCACCAATGATACTTTCGTCTTTATCAAGCAATGATCAATCCATAAAATTGTGTTCATTAGTTCATACCTCGATTGTAACCCAACAACTCATCTGAGTAATTCCAAAATCAAACTTGACTGAGAACTTATTATGTACAAACCAAATTTTTTGATTGGATTGGATGAATCAAGGGCAACGGTAATATACACCCACATTTCCATGTTGTGCATACAAAACTTATTCATTGATCACTTTACTATTCCTATAAATAAGGGACCATAAAAAAATACTAGCTTAATATAATTTTTTTTATTTTTATGAAAAGAAAATACAAAATAATATTAGAAAAATATACAATAACAGTTTAAAATCAATAAGCAACCACTAATTTTGGCAACCATACCAAGCCCAAGACCTTGAATTCTGCACCACCACCCTTGAGAATGAGTGCACATTTTACTCCCCCCAATATGAAATTGCTTCCTACAGGCCTGTATACATGCGCTATGATACAATCAGCATCACAATATGGGGTAGTGGGGTAGAAATTAGCACTCTACCTTCAAATTTTCAATATTTATGGCTTTATAACTGCAGCATTTGGAGAATTCGAGTGGTTAATATAGTCCATGGGAGAATTTTTTGATTAAATCTCATATCACAATACATGATCAATTAACCAATACATTGCAAGCACTATCTTGTGTCATAAAATTCAATTGTTTTTTTAAGCCATTGATCAACAAGATCAAGTAGAAGTTCAGCATGGTAAATAGCACAGAGCAGAGTTAATGGAATGAGTTGAAACTTGAGATTCATATTTTCAGAGATATGACTTTTAAAGGAATACAACCTCTTAGAATAACAAAAAATCTAAATTTTCAAACTTGGTTCACCAGGGAATACAACAGATAAGAATAATCTGATAAATCCAGAAAACTATGTTTAAATACAATAATTGAAAAGCGGTTTCTAAATTTTAAGCGTTTTTCAATAATAACCTGTAATAGTATGGAAACAACATAGTTTTAAGAGTTTATTTGATTCTGTTTGTATACTTTGGACACTGTAGACGAATATATACTCTTATTGACCAAGTTTGAAAATTTAGATTTTTGTTATTCTAAGTCTCAGAGGTGGTATTCCTTTAAGTGTGTGTAAATAAATTATTGATTTTTTTTTTATTTAGTATCATTTTTTCCATAAAGGTATGTATTAGCACTGGGTATTCTCAATCATTTAGCAGCAATGTAATGATACATATTACAATATGGTATAAGCATATTGTCTCATGATGTATCACGTTGTATCATGTTGTATCAATATATCATGCTAGCACTTACACTTTTGATCCTTTGCACATTAAAGAACACAAACCTAGCACATCTGGACTTGATATTAATGAGTCTTTTATAAAATCTTCATGACTTGTGCTTTATTGGAAAAATATGGATAACTCAGTATGAGTAATGTAATGATATTCCAATGGTAAATTCAAGCCAATTTGAAAAAAAGGCTTTTGTCTTATAAATATTCACATCATAAAACATGATAAAAAATTAACCAACAATATATAACATGAAAATTTTGATCTAAAATCATCCCAATCCAAAACAAAACAAAAAAACAACAGATGATTGAACATGAAGCACTGAGTTTCCAAAACATCTTCCCTTGGTTAAAGTCCTGGCATAATATAGGCTATATTGTCTAATGTCTTAGCATGAGTATTACGGTCACAACCATTTAGTTCATACAGTTGTTGGGTTAAGCACATCAGAGGTCCACAAGCACAAATCAATGAGTCTAAAAGCACAGAGAGTCCACCTTGAACAGCCATATGACCCTGGAATATTAGTTAAAAGTACAATATTACTAATCTGAAAGTAGTTGACACTCAAAAGGGTTCATAAGCTGCATATCAAGAATAAGCATACAAAACAGAGACATGCGTTTGATATCAGCTTTTCATTACCAGTTTTTAACAAATAAATAAAACAGACACACTGACCCACCACAAACAAGCCAAGATACAGATATACACTAAATGTAACAAAAACCACAACATATAATAATAAAAGCCAAACAAAAGGTCATTCAAAAAACTTAATTGCAGATATATTTAAAAGAATCTGAAGCACATAACAGTTAAAAGACAAACAAGAGTCACTTGCTGATATAAAAGAGTTATTAAAAACACATGAACCTACATGTGAAACACACATAAAGAGTCAAACCAAGGCTGAAATAATGAGTAAATAGACACAGTAAGAGCTGACATTAAGGCATATATAACAGTTGACAGAAAAAGTTATTAGGTACACAAGAGCTGCCATTATGACACACAAGGCACACAAAAGCTGACACTACGATACATAAGGCACACAAGAGCTGCCACTCACAAGAGCTGAAATAAAGGGTCAGCTGACACACAATAACTGAAATGGGCATAAAAAATCTGATATATAGTCATTCACTCATTGGGCATAAAAGATATGACATAAAGTCAATAGGCACACACGCTAACATAAAGGGTAATATTCACACAAGAATTGACATAAAGACTCATTAGGCACACAAAATTTGACAAAAAGAGTCATTAGGCACACAAAAATTGACATGAAGAATCCAAAGGCATATACTAGAGCTGACATAAAGACTTATTAGGCACACAAACGCAGATGCAGCGTCATTAGGAACACAAAAGCTCATATAACCAGTCAATAGGCACACAAAAATGGACATGAAGAGTCCATAGGCATACAAGAACTGACAAAGAGTCATTAGGCATACCAGAACTGGCACAAAGTGTCATTATGCACACAAGAGCTCATATAACCAGGCACACTAAAGTCTACATAAAGTCATTAGGCACACAAGAGTCAGAAGGCAAATAAAAGTCAACATTGAAAGTCATATGGCACACATTTCACATAAAAAGTTATAAAAATCACAAGAGGGGTCACAAGATGTGATAATAAAAAAGTCAACACTAAAAAAAGCTGATATTAAGAACAAAAGAGCCCACATTAAACACAAAAGAGCTGTTATAAAGTGGAATTCATTAGACACACAGTATACTGTTAGACACACAGGGGCAACCCTTAAACAGTTAATCACATGCAATGCATAGTAAACATAAGATTTAATGTAATTGGTAGTCAAGTAAAGTACAGTTTCAATTTTTTCTTTTAAAACAGTAACATACCTTAGTTTCTTGTAATCTCATACCAATATTACATAATGATTCTCCCATAAGTTTTAAATGTGCTGCAACATCAACAGGATCAGTTCCTAAACCCTGAAAACATACCAATATTATCATTCAGGGAACAATTTTCAACATGACTTAAGTGAAATTTTCCGACAAAATCTCAGCTAGTAAAACTATCTATTCCAGCAAGGATAGGAAAAATGTTAACATTTGCTAATATCTGTTACATATTACACATCTTAACTCTAAGAGAACATGGAGCCAGGATCTATGACAGACACCTTTACAATGTCAATATTTTACAAGGTGCCCCTTATACCCTGCATCATCTTCCCGTGGTCAAGTTATTCTCTTTAACTACCGTACATCTAATACCTTGACAGATAACCCCGAGTGAATCTCGGACAGTTGTCATCTATTACAGTGTAACTAATAATAGCAACCAATCAAATGTACGGTAGTATCGAGTTATGGCCATATTGCGACAAGTCATTCAAGGTAAATCATTGCAATCACCATACCCACAGGCCATAGATAATAATGGGAGACCAGTATCTGACCTGTCAGAAATGGCTGATGTTTTCAATGATTACTTTACCAGTGTAACTGATGACATAAAACCTCCTTATATCCCTCTCAGTAGACCAAATGTTATTGAAGATTTTGTTAACAGTAAATTACCGCCTAATAACAATGTTTTTCTTTCATTACCGTTTACTTCAACATCATTTGTTTTTAATTATCTCACCAATTTAAATATTACTAAAGCTACTGGACTTGATGGCTTTGGCCCGAGAATTTTGAAACTGTCGGCACCCTATATTACTGCACCATTAACCTATATTATAAATTTAAGTATCTCACAAAATATTTTTCCATTTAACCTTAAATTAGCACGTATAATACCTGTGCATAAAAAAGAGGCAAAAGATAAATTAAAAAATTACAGACCAATTTCCATACTTCCTACTATTTCAAAGATATATGAGTCTCATATGGCTGTTAATATTAAGGTTTTCTTTGATAAATATAATTTACTTTATAAATACCAATCTGGATTCAGGGAAAACCACTCATGCTGTACTGCCCTTATTAGAATAACTGATACATGGCTATCAAATCTAGATAAGGGCAATATGACAGGAGTGGTTTACCTTGATTTCAGTAAAGCTTTTGACATGATCGATCATCAATTATTGATAGATAAATTAGCATTATATAAGTTTCATCCAAATTTCATTTTATTAATTCAAAATTATTTGTCAAACAGAAAACAAAAAGTGTGCTTTGGTAATTTTCTATCGGACGAAAAAATTGTTAAATGTGGTGTACCACAGGGTTCTATTCTGGGTCCTCTTCTCTTTCTTATATTTATTAATGACCTGCCACTCCAAGTTCAAAATTCAATTACTGAAATTTTTGCCGATGATACCACTATTCATGTTTCTGGTAATGATATAAATCTAATAAATATTGCTCTACAAGAAGACCTAGAAAACATAAATATGTGGTGTAATGAAAATGGAATGGTTTTAAATGCTTCGAAAACTAAATCCATGCTTATTAGAAATAATTGTAAACGAGATCTTTCTCTTTCTCTTAGACTAAAAAATGACCTTATTGAAAATGTACATGACACGGTTCTTCTCGGAGTAACGGTAGATGAACACTTAGACTGGGGAAAGCACATTTCAAAAATATGCTCAAATTTAACTTCAAAAATATATTTGCTTAACCGCATTAAATCACACCTACCATATGAAACACGTATTTTATTTTATAATAGCTATATATTGTCTATCATGGATTATTGTAGTATTGTTTGGAGTAATGCGACTCATGGTAGACTGGAAGTCTTGTACAAAATTCAAAAACGAGCAGCGCGAAGTATCCTAGACGCGAACTATGATGCAAGATCGGCAGACTTGTTTAAAACTCTTAATTGGCTTAGTATCTATCAACGTTTCAAACTGAACACTGGGATACTTACTCACAAAATCATGAATAATAAATGCCCTAACTATTTTGATAATTATTTTCCCCAAAAATCATCAATTTCCTCAACAAATCTCTGCCTTCGCTCGCAAACTAATCAAGATCTTTATTTACCTAAATGTAAACTTGAAGCAATGAAACGAACCTTCCAATACACAGCAAGTCTACTATGGAATTCACTACCTCAAACAACTAAAGCGTCTCCTTCGCTTTCTATTTTTAAGGTGAGGCTAAGGGCAGAGCTACTAAAATCGTCATAAACAACACTGCTTTTGCTTTTTTCTCATTATTACCTTGAATGTAAATATCTTGTATATAATTGTGTGTGTAGTTACTTTGTATGTGTATTTTATTTTTCTATGTTTAAATTACAATTCTGTATGTGTAGTTTAGGAGGATACCAGGGAAGATTTGCTTCTGGCAAACTGGTTTTCCTGTCAAATAAAGTATTATTATTATTATTATTATTATTACAACGTAGTCTTGGTTAAGCAATGAATAAAATTTGCAATTCATTCGACGACTGGATGATAAGAAATAAATAGCTTGCACGCGTAAAGGTCGGTTATTTGTGACCGAGGTTTTCATTGGGACGTGTCGAATATTGTCGCCAATCAAATTTGTCCGTATTTCTAGTACTATTATCGGTCATGGTTTTTGACGTACATAGTAAAGGAGAAAGGTATGACATTGGGATGATGACCTTGCATTTACAATAGGTGATGATGGTAAAGTGTCTTTTGGTGTCAAGGTATAAAACACAGTTTGCAATAGTTTGACATTGTAATGCTGTATTACAGAATAAGAATGAGTGCTCAGATGGTTAAAAATCCCAAAAATCACAAAATCTTACCCGTTGGAAGGCAATTGTTAAAGTATCATCTACTGCTTGTTTTCTATTTCTGTCTGCTGAGAGAGAGTTGGGTGATTTAAGAGCCGTAGAGTTGTGGACAGTGGGAGTTGTTGTTACATAAAGTGCTTGTTGTTGAACTAACTGAGCTGGTTGTGTAGATGTTGAAGCTTTCATTTTTCCTGTACTAATCAAAGTGGAACCTTTACCAGCTAACTTTTTAGCTTTTCTCTTCCATGCCTTTTTAAAAGAGAACAAAACTTTTTTTGGTATAAATAAATAATTCAAAGATTTTTTGTGTCTCTACCAATCAAAGACTATTTCTGCCTCTATTAATCCAAGAAGGAATCATAACATTTTTGGTTCCAAAGATTCTGATTTCCAGGTGGTCCTAGGTCAAGCATCAAAATTGTCAAATATTAACACACGTCAGGATGGGCTTGACCATGCAGACTGCTATGCAGAACATTTTGAAAAAACAAAGGCATTAGCCTACTCTTTTTTTGATTTTTGTCCTCATCAGACCAAACAACTGCAGATAAGCAGAACTACTAGAATATCTTACCATTTTCTCTTTCTTAGATAAACCTTGCCATATAACACCTAGTCTTCTACTCATCTGAGAAAAATCTACAATGAAAATAGAATAACTCAAATTATATATTACTGCCAGTCAAGCTGCATTCTCCTAAAAAAGGAAGAGTCCAATGAACTCTGATGTGTGTGAAGTTACATCCTTGACTTTCTCTTTGTGTATTATTGTAGATAATACCATATTGGCACTGTAAAGATTTCTGTTTGTAAATCAATAATCAAATATCTTATATAATGCCTTTAATTTTTAATGAGTTTATTGAAAAGACTTTCCTTTGCTCAGTAGATCATGCTAATAATAAATTTATTTTATAGCTTCAAAAAAAAAATGCTTACCCATTTTAGGATTCTCTTTGAGAACTTCATGTCTATGAGCATTACACCATAATGTATAGGCAGTGGGTGGACGTTTGTTTTTCTTAATCTTTGGCTAAAATCAGACAGACAATAAACTATTAAAGAGATTATAAAGAGGTTCTTTTAATTTTTTATGTGTATCATGGACACTGAAAGAATCAATTTGTATAATTCCAATTTTCAGTTAGAAGTCTATTGTTCTATCAATTTCAATAAAACTTTTTCCGTTAAGTATCGTGATTAACTTGATTGTGAATTTTTATTAATTCTTCAGTACTGAAAATATACAGATGTTTATCTTGAAAAATTCAAACTGTTAAAATGGAAAAATCCAAACCTTTTTACGATATTCAGCCTTAATTTTTCTTTTCTTCTTAAAAACTTGTCTACTACTATCAACTTCAGCTGAATGAGTAGGATTATCTCCTCCTGGCACAGTAATTCTCTCTGTAAAATAGATTATTTTGTAATATTAAATACTAAAGAGCCACAGGTGTGATGTGGGTTTTTTTTTCAGAACAATGTTTAATTTTGACAACAAAAGATTCACAGTATAATTTACAATTTAAGTTCTTGAGTCAACTTTTTGTCAAATCATCAT
This sequence comes from Lottia scabra, assembly GCA_029955415.1. Taxonomy (NCBI): domain Eukaryota; kingdom Metazoa; phylum Mollusca; class Gastropoda; family Lottiidae; genus Lottia; species Lottia scabra. The sequence continues at coordinate 15,436,625 of JARJEI010000002.1, read as the reverse complement.
TTGGACCAGGAAATCTATTGCAATGAAAGATCTTTTGTATGTCATTTAGGGAGCCATGTATAACCTCTGTTAGGACCACATACATTTCTGATTTGACATCTTCATCTAGACTTCATATCGTCAAATTATGTATGTGATGTGATATTTCGGTATTCTATATCACAGAGATATCAAAAATGAAATATAAAGAGAGTAAACAGTTGCTACAAGTGTCCTTAATACAGAGATAAAAGAGCTAAAAAAAAAACTATTTATTTAATTGTAAGCTTATATCTAAGGAAAAAATGCTTACCTCCATTGTCATTCAGAGCTGGCTTAGTCTTCTTCTTTAACTTATTTCCAATCTTTTTCTTCTTCTCCACGTCTTGTGAAGGATCAGCTATGACAAGTTGTGGTTCCTCATCCACATCATTGGGATCGAAAGTGTCTTTCAATGTTTCAAACTCGAAATCAAGTTCTTTCTTTGACTTCTTCAGTTTAGGTGTTTTCTTCTTTTGCACACTTTCATTGGAAGCAGCTGCATTCACTAAAGCAGCAAGATTGGGCATAGCTTCTGATGGTGATTTGCTACTGGTTGTTGGAGGTATGGCTGCTGGTGTACTATCAGGTAACTGCTCTTCCTTCTTTTTCTTTAACTTCTTAGCACTCTTGATCACAGGAGTAGCTTCAGGCATGCTAAATTCAGGAGCAATTGATTCTTGTTTAGGTGACAAAATCAATTTCATTTTGAGACTTCCTTCTTGTGCTGGAGCTGGTGATATGGATGCGATTTCAGACATGGTGTATATTGCTGAGTGAGGAGTCAAAGCAGTAAGTGACTCAGGAGTCAAGGGTATCATTGGCTTGACATCAACTTGTGTATCAATCTGTAAAGGTGTTTCTTGAGGAACAGTCCTAGTAGGGGATGTCATGTCTTTAATTTTCACTTTAGACTTGATTGCCTTTTTGGTACTTGCTGTCACTCCTTGAGATTCTGGTTCCTTTTTAACTTCTGCTTGCTTTGATTTCGTCATATTTTTAGTGCTCACTGCTGGTGTGGTTGGTACAGCAGGAGAGCTCAGTAGTAACTTGATGACACTACTCTTGCCTGATTTTTTGACAGGAGGCGTTACTGGGTTTGTGACCACAGCCTCTTCAGGCTCTGCTTCTGTTGATTTTGTTCTGTCTTCAGACACAACTGGCTCAGCATCTTCTGTTTTGATTTTAAGTTTTTTAGCAGGTGTTTGTACTGGATGGCCTTGCTTTTTAGATGAGTCAGGCTTTTTATATTGTTTTTTCTCAGCCTCTTCAAATTCTTCCATTTCAAGTACTTTTGCTGATTTCTTTCTGACCTGAAAGATACAAAATTCCACATTTTTAAATATTGTACTTCAAAGGAATAATATAAGTCAACTGAACTTAACTACTAAACTTATTAACTAATGAAACTGAAAGATGCAATTTATCAGAGTTGAGGAAGGAAACAAGAATTTAAACTTACTCTGCCAGCAGATCTTGATGAAGGCATAGAATCCGTTTCATCTTCTTCTTTAACTGGAATCCATAAAATTGTATATTTAGTGACAATAGATATAAAAAATGAGCAAGAAGAGTTTGATTATAGTTACCGGTACCGGTACTGTAGTAAGCTTTACTGCATTTTTCAGTTTAATTCTTCTGCCATTACGAACTTTGTGGTGAAGAGGGAGCATTATTAGCGAATTACGCTTGTTATGGTCTGGATTAGGGGCACAGTGAGTGAGTGAGTTCTGTTAGCATAATCGAGTCAATAAAATAAAATGGAGTTTTACGTCCTACTTATCTGCACCTGCTGAGGCTGAAGCCCTGAGTCTAATAAGAATGGCGGACAAAAGCCCCACCGGACAAAAGCCCCACTTTGATTTTTTACCCTAGTGGACAAAAGCCCCACAATATAAATTTACCTAGGACAAAAGCCCCACTATGAAAAAATAAAATATTTAGGAAAAGTACATTTGAAGAATCATTTATTATTTAAATAAGAAAAAAATTTAGAATTTAAATACATTTAGAGATTGGATTCACTTGTAGAATTAATGTTGAGGGTGTTAAGTTAATTAGATAGTAAAACAGTTTGTTTTGTTAATTAGATAGTAAAACAGAGTGCTTTGTTTAAGTAAATAGTAATTTATAAATTATTTTATAATAAATTAATAATGAATATGATGATGACTTCTTTAATCAACAGATTATAGGATTAAAATATCTTCTTTTAAATCCATTTCAATTTCTTATATGTATATGGCTTCTATGTCTTAGCCTAGGTGATTCCTTAGCCTCAACTATAAATTAAATACAGACATTCTTTCTTACAATATTCATGCATAACAATAACAACCATTAAGCACATTTTGATGACACTCACAAAAATCATACATTTTTAAGCACATATACAAACACAATACGATGTTTTAAGCACATTTTGATGACATTCACAATAATCATACATTTTTGAGCACATTTTGATGACATTACAAAAATTCATACATTCTTTTAAATTTATCATCTAATATTGTTTCATTTTACTTCAGTCTAATATTATGGGCCACTCCAATCAAAAGTCCTGTGATATCCTTTTCACCATTTTGGAATTGACTACATAGATTGACATAGAAGCCATAGACATCTAAGAAATTGAAATGGATTTAAAGAAAGACATTTTAATCCTATAATCTGTTGATTAATTGTTTTACTATCTAATTAACAAAACAAACTGTTTTAGTATCTAATTAACTTAACACCCTCAACATTAATTCTACAATAATTCTACAAGTGAATCCAATCTCTAAATGTATTTAAATTCTAAAAAGATTTCTTATTTAAATAATTCTTCAAATGTACTTTTCATAAATATTTTTTTTTCAATGTGGGGCTTTTGTCCTAGGTAAATTTATATTGTGGGGCTTTTGTCCACTAGGGTAAAAAATCAAAGTGGGGCTTTTGTCCGGTGGGGCTTTTGTCCGTCCACCTAACCACCGTCTAATAATGAGGCAAATTTGATGCTTCATTGAGCATGAGTTTTAGCTGCATTTTAACATACCGTCGGCCGACGTAGCATTATCGTCCGTATCACTTTCTGATTCTCTTTTTCTTTTTATTCCTGACATTTTCTTTCTTTCCTTCAACAACAAGTGGAACTCTTTGTTTACTTCCGCTCAATGGCAAGTTCGCTTTAAGACTGAGACTTATGTTATCCATTAAAGCAAAAGCTAAGCCAAATATATAAATATCTGACTCTTGGTAGATTTTGATTGATTTCCAAGGAGTAAGATTATATTCCACAATAACTTTAAATAAGAGTAGTGTATTTACAAAGGTACTAATGTATTTCTTCGAATCTGTTGACCTGACCTCGCTCTGTAGACTGAACAAAGCGAAGGTGTTTCTTAATAAACATGGCTGCGCCCTACAAGTTGCGGTGTAATGTTATCGGTCATGAAAAAGATGTTAGAGCCGTATGTTCTACTTTGTATCCTGAAAATGGAATATTGTCCGGTTCGAGAGATGTGACGGCACGAATTTGGATGCCCATGGAGTATGTACATATATTCATAGCCCTAAACTAGGAGTCTATAAAATTGGTAGCCTACATTCTTCGGTCCACTTAATCACTCTTTATACTTTATTCCTTTTATACCTGTCTCGAAGTCTTAAGGCATATATTATTTATGATAATGATATCAATTACACTCACAGGTACAAAGTGGTGCCATGGAAGCTTATCAATTAACATTTAATAATAAAAAACCAGTTCTGCTTCGTGCAATATACAGACAAAGAGTCTGAAAGACTGAAAGAAATTAGAAGTGATGTCATTGTCACCCCTTTCTTTCTTTATTAATGAAGTCATTGACAATCTTCAATTTTTTTTGTAGGTCAATGTTACACAGTTTTACTTTTAGAAAGCTTTTTAACTTTATTTTTTTTTTATAAAGCCTTACCTTCACTCTTAACACTAAATGCTGAAATGACAAATATGAAGGAGAAACTTATCAAGGATGAAGATATAAAATTGATTTCGATTACATTTTCAGAAATGATAATGGCTATCAGGAGGGACATGTTATGAGTGGTCATAATAATTTTATATCAAGTGTTTGTGTTATGCCACCTGATGATAAGTATCCAAATGGTTTGATATTTACTGGTAGCAATGATGCCACTATCTTGGCTTATACTCTTGATTCACCACAACCAATTTATAAATTAACTGGACATTCTAGTACAGGTATCCGTCTTCTCTTCCTTTTAAATTCTGTACATTGATTGTCTTATATTGCTTTAATTTCTGTATCACTTAGCAGACTGAAATATCCATGCTACAGTAAATGGTGGAATTAATATGGATTAAATTTATTTCATCTCAAGCTCCAATTGGACATTAAATGATGTCATTTATCAGTTATATACAGCTTTTATGGACCTAAAAGTTTTATAATATAAAATTTGGTTGCAACTTATATTTCTTTCTTTTTTCAGTTTGTACATTGGCTACTGGTAAATTTGGTTTCCTTGTGAGTGGATCTTGGGATAAAACTGCTAAAGTATGGTTGAATCAAAAGTGTGTTATGACTCTTGAAGGTTTGTACTTATTGAAGTTTACTATTGCAGCAATTATGTTGGCCAAGATTGGCAATCACAGAGAATAGTAGAAAGAGCATATAAGCTGCATGAAATGGACTGTTTACAGAGAGACATTAGATCAAAATCAAGCTTCAAAGATATCGAATCCAGACCCTGTTGTGAAGAAAACTTAACCAATATTGATATACAGAATTTAGAATTTTTTTTTTGATAATGGTGAAAAATTTCAATTTTCAATGGATGGAATCTTCTATATTATCTGGAAAAGATATTTCCATCCTGTATTCATTTATCCATTTACACCTGGGTCCACTGGAATGATTTTCATGGCCACCTAAGGTTTTACACACCAACCAACAATCACAAATTTTAGAAGTAACCCAGCAGTAATGCATTAACTGACTGAGCTCATTAAAAATTCTATATTCAATGATAACAAGATTATATCAATAAATGAATTATAGAAACTAAAACTTGCATTCCTGATGAAGGAAAGTAAGATGTAGAGATCTATTTTAGGTCATGAGTCAGCAGTGTGGGCAGTAGTTACTATGTCTGAAGAAGGTGTAATGTTGACAGGCTCAGCTGATAAGACTATCAAAATGTGGAAAGCTGGTAAATGTGAAAAGACATTTAGAGGTAAGCTACAAACTATTTCTATTTGATATGATGGAGCTAGTACAGTAAAAAGGCAACAATGAAAAATCCAAAAATGTGAAAATAATAGTGTTTCTAACTTATGGAAGAATTATTGATTAGTAAGTGTAAGAATTAAGCTTGAAAAAACTACATTTCGTATGCATGCTCATTTGCCTTTTGACATCATGTATCACAATATAGGAATAGTCTAAAAAGGAATAGAGCAAACCTTCTCAATTGATTTTTGTAAAGGGCTAAATGAATGTTATGAAAAAAATATTAGGGCCAAATAGAGCTTAGCTAGCATAGCGAAAGTGGAAGGGGTCTCATGAGGGGCCACTCTTGAGGGTGTCGCAGGCCGCCATTTGAAAAGGTCTGGAATCGTCTCATCCTGATAGGATTGATTTTAATGTCATTTGATTGGTTATTTCTAGGTCATGAAGACTGTGTAAGAGGTTTGGCCAGTGTTAGACCAGGAGAGTTTCTATCATGTTCTAATGATGCTACAATTAAACGCTGGTTGACTACTGGAGATTGTATAGCTACGTACTATGGTCATACTAACTATGTATACAGTATAGCCTTGTTACCAAATGGTGAAGACTTTGTTACTAGTAGTGAAGATAGGACTGTAAGAGTATGGAAGGGAGGCGACTGTGTACAGACTATACCTCATCCTACACAGTCAATATGGAGTGTTTGTACACTACCCAATGGTGATATTGTTTCTGGCGCCAGGTAATTGTATACTATGTGTATTTCAGATATTGATAGCATTCAATTTACACTATTCAAATTTCTACAGATATATGTGGTTTTTAAAAAAAATTCTAAAACTTTTCTTAAGACATTACTTCCGCAAAAGCTGCTAATAATATCTAAGGGTTTGTGCCAAGTTTCGAAAATCTCTTTAAAGAAAGTTTATCTTAGGCGAAATTAAGGGAGGCAACTCTCTTCAACATTATGTACCATACCCACCCCAAAACATAAGCAACAAAACCGCACCTTTTTTTTTCTTGGACCTACTTAGTTTGGCTTCATTGATAAAAAACATTTTGATTTTCACAGTGATGGTTTCATTAGAGTGTTTACCAACAACCCTGATAGAATAGCATCACCTGAAGAATTAAAAGCGTTTGATGAAATGATAGCAGGATCTACTATACAGACACAGATAGGAGATATTAATGTTGAAGATTTACCTGGACCAGAGGCTTTGATTAATCCAGGTAAAGGGATCAGTCGTTATTTTTCGGGGATGGATTTGGTTTTCAAAATGCTAGTCTAATTTTAACTTTCATTGTTGATAATAATGGTTATACATGGACGGTGAGCTGTCAACATTAATGATAAGCTATGGTTAAAAATTCCAGCTTTTGATTCATGATTGGTTGAATCAGAATCTGAAAAAGTTTGACTTTATCTCTTATTATCCTTAACAATTTTAAAATTTGATAGCCCACATCTTGTTTGTCTACAATTGAAAAAGCTCTTTGTTTTTCATAACATTTTCTAAACTGGAAGACGAATGAAAATGAGATTTAAAGTATTAAATTTGTATATGACAGGAGTAAAAGAAGGACAAAATAAAATGATAAAAGATGGTGGTAAAGTATATCTATATAGTTGGGATTCAGCAGCTAGTAAATGGAATAAGATAGGAGATATAGTGGGTGGATCTGGTGGTAGTCAAGCTACTTCTGGTAAATCTTTACATAATGGAAAGGTATGTATAATAAATGATTGAGAAACTTTTAATGAATAAGTGATCCACCACATAGAAGATTTAGCCACTTCTAAAAAAAAAGCTGTTTAGATTTTTAAGTTTGAAACTACTAACAGATTGTGTTTAAATTATCACTTAGCTTTGGAACTGTTGCCAGAAAAATTTTGTATGTAAAACAGAAGTTTGAAAGGGTTGATAACACTACCTGTGGAATTTTTTCGTATCCTGGAATTTAAAACTGACAGAACCTGTTTGCCTAGCAGAAGAAAATCATACCTAAGAGTGTTTAACTTTACTAATTATCACAAATCATGTCTATTTCTAGGAATATGATTATGTTTTCACTGTGGATATACAAGAAGGTCAACCTCCATTAAAACTACCATACAATGCTACAGAAGATCCTTGGTTTGCTGCTCAACGGTTTTTAGATGACAATAACCTATCTCAGTTGTTTTTAGACCAAGTAGCTAATTTTATAGTTGATAATACTAAAGGTGTAACATTAAATACTGGTGCTCCCATGGCTGGTGACCCTTTTACAAGTATGTATTCATTGTATTCTGATAGAAAGGATTGGGGCAATTAGCTAAAGTGAAATTTTCCCTTCCGGGGAGCATGGCCTACAATTAGTCTTTTTCAAACTTGATTTGAAAATGCGGAATCTATCATCACAATAATTTGAATATGAATGTTGTAATTATATTTTTGTCACTAAGTGTGCATTTTCTTTTATCAAGGTGGTGGAGGTTATGTCCCAGGTAGTGCTCCAGCAACCAATAGTGGTAATGTTGGTGGTGGAGACCCATTTACTGGAGCTGGACGTCACATACCGTCCTATACCAATCAATCTAATACTGGTTCAACACAAGCTCATGGTGCAGACCCTTTTACAGGTATGTTTGTTTGTTAATTTATATGAATTAATTTTGCAACATCAAACATTTTTGGACACAAATGGGTTTTGACAATATTAATGCAGGGTTCATACAACCTTGAAAAACCCTTGAATTCCGTCCGTTGCCTTGAAAAACCTTGATTTCAAAAAAAGTCTTTGAAAACACCATAAAAAACCCATTTTCTCTTGAAAAGTCCTTGAATTTTGAGTTGAGTGAATTTGTCTAACGTTTGTTTTTTATCAGACATTTTTGTTTGAGTAAGATTTATCAACAGAACAGCCGTAACTGAAAATCATAAACGTTGACTTGGAAGTATTCAATATAGATTACATAGTAGGGGGTATAAAGCATATTGATTTCACAGTTCAGGAGTCAGGTACATGTGTATTATGTCAGACTAATATCCTTGAAAAGTCCTTGAATTTCAAAGCCCACAGTCCTTGAAAAGTCTTTGAATTTTTGAGACAAAATGCTGTATGAACCCTGTAATGGAAATGTGTTCTATTTAAGCCTTGTGTGTGATAACCATCCTTTCTCTGAGAGCTATCCTGAAAGAAAATTAGTTGGATGCAATTATGCACCATTGAAGAATCTGTATAAGGGGGAAAACACAAAATGGCCTCCACATTTTTTTGAAGGCAATATCTTCATTTACAAATAAAGTTTGATTGTTTAGTATATGAACTATGCTTTCATGGTCAAGGAATCAATTGCAAAAAAATTAAAGTTTTGCACATTGAACTTGTGTCATTATCGATATGAACAAATGTTCAGCTTAGTTTGGAGATGTTTTTACTGGAAATTCATCTTGATCAACATTATTAATTATACAGGAAGTGGAAGTTATAGAGCTAATAATAGTACCAGTCAATTAAATAATACCTATTTCCCAGTGATAGCCTCTCTTACTTTATCTCAATCTAATCCTCAACAAATTATGAGTAAGTTTGAGATTTTTTTAACTGTATTTTTTAACAAACCATCTCGCTTTATCGGAGGGTACCTGAAAGCGAGAAGCACAAAGTTGTCTAGGTCTCCCTAAAAAACAAGCAAAATTATGTGGAAATAAAAGATTCTCAACGTTTTAAGACCTAATTCAAACCCAAAGTCAGTATAATCTTTAAGTGACATTTAGAAAGTCAGTAGTTAAAATTTTATATTGGTATGATATTATCTAATTTGATTAACCTTGGAATATTTTTCACTGCATCTCTCTATGAAAATCAAGCAATAATTCTACTAGTATCTTTTATTATTCAGCATTTATATGAATTTCGGTGAAACACAGGTTAATTTGTCTATACAGCTCAATTTGCAATGAATCATCAAAAACAGTATTTTCCTTGTATAGGCGCATAAATTTACCCTATGATTGGATTTTATTTTCAGATAAATTAAAAGAGTTTAACCAATCTGTAGACAGTGATAAGAAACTAAGTGACAGTGAATTAGAAGAGTTTAATACGTTTATAACAGCTCAATCATCAACAGATAAACAAATAGCTACACTCTGTAGATTGTTACTATGGCCTGAAAGTAAGTCATATAGTTTGAAATTGTTTTCTCTTCTCTTTGTATGACTAAAGTTTCAGAAATTTTAATATGCAACCGAATGTAGGGCTAACATATCTAACAAATAGAGTAATTCATAAAAGAAAGTAGCACTTCTGAACATGTTCTGTCCATTGTTATTCCGTATTCAATTTAAGGTATTGACCATATCAGTCACATTCAGAACTCCAAATATCCCAAGCAAGAAGTTTTGGCCAATCGAAAACCACTTAATATTTTTTATATCACATATTCTGTTGATATTGTCTACCAGCTCTTAAAGTTTAAAAAAATTCAAGGATTCTTAACATGTCAACAATGTTCATTTCAGATGTGGTTTTCCCAGCATTAGATATTTTACGACTACGTATCACATCTCCCGAGATTAACACTTTATTTACCAGTAAACCAGGATTCTTAGAGGGTCTATATCAATACCTATCACCTGATCAACCAACAGCCAATCAGATGTTAGCAATTCGAATCATTGCTAACTCCTTCAGCCAATCAAAAGGAGCCATGAGTAATTGTGAAAATCGGGATCAAATCATTTCCGCCTTATTGCCATTAAAGAATTCAACAAATAAACACATCCAGATAGCCATTGCGACGGTACTTCTGAATTTTTCAGTCGCCTTATTAGGAACATCTGATGTGGAGGGAAAGTCCCAATGTATGTCTGCTGCCGGCTCAATTTTGGAGGGAAGTATTGATCACGAGGCGGCATTCCGGTTAATTGTGTGTATAGGAACATTGATTCATCAAGATGATGATATGAAAGCTATAGGATTATCTTTAGATGTTCCTGCTGTTCTCGCTAAATACAAGACAATTACAGAGCTAAAGAAAATTGGTGAAAGTGCACAGTTATTAAGTAATTGTTTCAGTTAATGATATTTACCTTGAATGTATTATAAAAAATTATTATTGATGATAAATTTTGGTGAGTTAAATGTTTGGACAATTTTCATTATGCATAAGGTAACTTCCATCAAGGCACATTGGTTGTCAAAAGTGAAAAAAAAAATGCCTTTTATTGTAATATTTGCTTCTGACCACCAATCAAGAATACCTGTGATTCTCACCAAAAACCTTTATTGTAGATATGGCTGCTGGTTAGAATTTTGATGTTCTCCTGTCGTCTGCTACTTTACATTTCGAGAATTTCCCGAAATAACACTTTTTATGAAACTGATTCCTGAACCGACAAAACTAACCAATCAAACATTAAGTAAAAACCATGGTCAATACCTCTTCCATTTGGCACGTTTGACCAACCCCTTCTCAATTTTACACACTAGGGGCCTTATTCTCGAAAACTTAAATTACAATGATTTTAGTGTTCCAGTCATCTGATTGGACAATCACTAAAATCGATTTTAAATATAGCTTTGTTATCCAATCAGATAAGTTTATTTCTTAAAATCTGGATTTTATCTTAGTTAAGTTTTCCAGAATAAGGCCCCACAACAAAAAACATAATATTAATATCAGTATCTTTATTTCACTTTCTTTTCTTTTGACAATTTTTTATGTTGGGAAATTTTACCAGGTTTTTCTACATAAATTGTTGCATCATTAAAGAATTGACAATAATGGAATAATACTAAGAAAAATAGAAAATGGCCGCAAGAATAAGCAGAGATTAAAACTGGAAATAAATCTGGTAATCTTGCTGGAGGTTTAATAACTTGATCACAAACTGTTAATATAACTGCTCCGATTATTGAAGAAAAAAACTGAAAAAATGAAATATCACGTAAATTATATAAACAAGCAAAGATACTATATACTATGAGACGTGTTTAAAAATTCCATTTCCATTATATAATTATTCATTTTTTATTTACAATGTATCTTTACAAGGGCTGGGTCAAATAATTGAACTAATCGATCATCGACACTATGAATTCTTAATTTCGATTATCAAATATAAAATTTCATAATTAATTAAACTTCATGATCAAATTTTCTTTTGACATAATCTGTTACGGGTTTATAAGGCAAGTCATATTCCATTACATAATGATGATCATGAAGTATAATTGACATTACTTCCGTTTCATTTGTCTTCAATACCAGATATTGATAAATAACAAACATTCAGGCACAAAAACATAACAGATCAAGATCAGAAGACTTCTCAATTAATATATTTCGTTTATTGATCGTTAGCCTGCCTTTGATAATCCATCTTAATTTGGTAATGAATACCCAGCCCTAATCTTTACTAAATGTTGCCAACTACTAATGACAAAGTCACAGCTCAAATTTCACTGAACAATAACCATATTCAAAAAATTTGAAACCTACACTGTCATATTTAGTATCTCATAATCTAAAACTTGCTTGCAAAGATTTCAAATAAGCCCTCTCCAACATTATAATTTTAACTTACCACAATTTTCATCCAATTCTGTAACTTAAATGTATATTGACTATATTGTTTTTGTGATGAATAGTATGTTAATATTAGAAATAGTACTGATAATCCACAACACTGTACCAATAAACCATCTTTTATTAACAGTGGTAACATACTGAAATTACAAACATAAACTATGGGTTCCCCATTTCTTACAGTTATTTTATCACAGAAACGTTAGTATGGTAGCATGAAATAAGATCTAGTCAAAAATAACTATTATCTGCTTGAGGCCTCATAAATGTTGATCAAGTTATGGTTAAAATATTTATCTGTCATCTCAAAGGGGTGAAAAAAACTATTCCAGACTAAAGGGGGAGAGACTAAAGTGTAAAACGTACCTAAATGTTGAAATGGACAGAAACCAAAGTGTTACATAAGGATGTTTATCAGCCAAAAGGCATACAGATCTAGAATATATAAAATGCATAATTAAATAAAAATAATCTCCCTGATGAGGATTGTGTATCTGAAACACATGTCTGTTGCATGAAAAGAGCTCCAGTCAATGAATAAAAGGTTATCCATTTAATCCTTAATCTGCTAGCCTATATATAGGCCTACATTCAACTCATTTCAGTCTTAGAAGCAGCTTTGACCAAAGATTGCACCCATATTATTTTAAGAAAAAGCTATGTCTGGGTCTGTAATCAAGCTAAAGAAATAAAATTCCGAAGCTCTTCAAAATAGTGTTTAATAATAAAATTTTGATATATTTTAAATACTCACAATGCTGGAATTAATATAGATTTTTCATGAACTTGAAATGAAAACAAGAAAAATACTAGAGATGAATTCACCTAAAATAAAACAGAAAGTTATAGTGGAACCTTGTTTATCTGCAAATTTCCATTACCCATAAAATGGCACGAATTTATAAATTTTAAGAAATTTAACAGCAATGTACCTTCAAAACAATTCATGTATTTAGTTTATGAACCTGTTTGAACATTGAACAATCTGACTACATGTAGTTAAAAAATCACATTGCTACAATACTTCACAGTTGGAAATGAGACACAATTACTTTACTGTGAAATGTGGGGGCTAAATTTTCATAATGTAAACCACTAATTTAAACAAAAAACATAGGCTTGCGGCAAGTCTTGCAAGCTTATACGCCCACCAGCAGCTTGATAAAGAGGTAAATGTGAACTCCAAAACGAACGTGATATCAGAGCTTTATGCGATAAAAATCATCACATCATCACTAAATTCAATAGTGCACATCTTCATAATGATATTGACACACATACATGAAGAATTGTAGCCTGTAGTGTGAGCACGAGCAAAAAAACGAACGCGATATCAGAGCTTAACGTGATATCTCTGAAGAAAATCATCGAATCATCACCAAATTCAATAGCGCACATTTTCATAATGATATTGACACACATACAAAATATCAAAAGGATCCATGAAGAATTGTAGCCTATAGAGTGAGCACGAGGTAAATGTGAACGGACGGACGGACCGACGGACGGACAGACCGACAGAGGCAACCACAATATACGCCCATACTTTACGTGTGGGCGTATAAAAATGCAGGATTACTCAAAACTTGTTGATAAAGAATAGTTTACCAAACTTTTGTCCCAGGTTTGTAATGTAAAATAAGAAGACCTTACCAATGAATATTTGAAGTTAATTAATGTAGGTTTATATAATAGATGGAATGCAGAAGGCACAAGTCCTACTAATGATGACAGTAAACTGAAATATTCAATGATAATTTTAACTGATGCTCTGTCAGTGATGCAGTTTGATGGAGAGGCTGAATAAATGTCAAATCATGGACAGTAGGAAATCCACAAAGAGAAGGCTAATGCAGCTGTCTAGGAAAAATTTGCCTCATTGCACACATTGCCCCTATATTTAAGTCCAATCAAGTTTAAAAACGTAGGATGTAAAATGGTTAATCAATTTCAAAGAAAGCATACATTTTAGTAGCTCCAGTATAATCAACAATATAACAGAAAACCCAGATGAATATAAAAATATACAAACCATAAAAGTACTAGGGCTTGTTGAGACATGATGTTTTTTAATTTAATAACTAAAGATAAACTACACCAGAAATTAGCCACTTTATCCTAAAAAAGATCATTACAACTCGTAAGTACCGTATATACATGTATAGTCTTTTAAATCTATTACATTGGTTTTATTCCAGAATATACAAAATGTCATACTAAATTTTTATATTACATTGTATGTACTTTTGTATTACCGGTACTAGTATTTAATTTTATGCATTTAGCAAATTATACAGGAATTCTGTGATATTTAAAATACCAGGGAACACAATTGTATTGATGTTTAAAACATACCTCATATAGTCCTCGATTGAAAGGAAACAATCGAATTAAAACATTTCTAAATGAATCCAAATCAGATAAAAATGGCAGCCAACATAATGTAAAAGTTAATATCACAGCTATGCCAATTTTTCCTATTTGAAATACTCTGAAAGAAAAGAAAGCAAAATATCAACAGGTTTCAATGTAATTTCACTGTTGTCTTATAGAAAAGAAGTAAAACTTTAGTTGTACAAGGATACTGTCCACTAGCTTGAGCAAATCTATTGGCATTGAATTTCACAGATTATACATATCCACTTACTTAGCAAACTTTGCAAAAAGGTGCAATTCTGACATTTTGATCAAATACATATCAGTAAAAACAAACAAGCTATCAACAAGCAGTTGATATGCAAATACAAAAATGGAAATACCAAAGGCCTACCTACCCTTTCATAGAGTTAGTATGTAGATTCACACCAAATAAATACATAAAAAATGGAAGAGCATGGTATAATTCCATATGTTTATAATTTAAAGCCAATGTAAAAAATATTGCACCAAGAATTTGTTGTCTGAGTCCTAAACATGCTACAGCCATAATCATTAATCCTAGGCTGACACCATTATATCTAGGGTTGAGTTAGGGAAAAATAAAATGGGTGAAAGGCAAATAAAAGAAAGAAAAACCAATTTTTTGAAGGATAACAATCTTGGTCATTGGTTCAAAAGAATCCACCCCCCTTAGCCAAACCTCTTGGCAATGATCTTTCTCTTATTATCTATACCCATTTACAGCTTGTCAAATGGAATAATGAGGATCCAGGCCTTAGATTTATCCTCATGGTAGGGCCTGGCTGTCTAGTCTGGAGCAGAGTCTCCCTCTCCTGGCTTGTCTGTTTTGTCTTACGAGATAAGAAGGAATGGTTTAAAAGGATACTGAAAGTGACCATAGTCTATGAGAATCAAACCTGGGTACAGTAATATACACATTAATCCATATATCTAGAAAAAAAATTAAAAGATTTTGATTATCACATTTTTAAATCAATCAGTTTATAAAAGTCACTCAGTCAAGGTATTTCAAAAAGCTTTATAACTTTTTAGCATTGATTTGCACCATTCCAATTTGTAGTCAAAAGTTTGTGTTTTTCCACTGAAACTAAGATTTCCAACCAAAACAGGATCTCTAATGAGCATAACCTTTAACACAAGCATATGAAGGCAGTATATGGAAATATTCAAATCAGTTGACAACTACATGTAATTAGGAGATTATTAGTTAATAGCAGTCTTACCATAGACTTATCTTCTACATCATCTTGAGATATATAATATAACAAACATGCTGGTAGAAATATCAAGATGTCAGCTATCAACACTATAATATAAAAATAAAACATAGCTTGCCAGGCAAGGTAACATACGCCCACTGGTAGCTTTGATTGTAGTGCGAGCACTCAAGTTGGACACGATATTTCGGTGAAATATTATCCGATCATCACGAATATCAATAGGGATCATCTTCATAATGACATTGAGGCACAATATCAAAATCAAAAGAATCTGTAAAGAATTGTAGCCTGTAGAGTGAGCATGAACCAAATGTGAATGGACGGACCGATGGATCGTCAGGGTGATTACAATATGTGTGGGCGTATAAAAATGACAATAATTAATAACATGAAGGTCCTTTTACCAGCTGTCCTTGCCAAAAACTCTTGGAATGATCGTTCCTGTATTATACATATTCATTTACATCTTGGTCAATTAGGATAATGAGGCAAGATGACTTATTCAATTTCACCAGACTACCTCCTGCCAACCAAGATTTGAACCCAAAACCTAAATTTGTTCCATAAAATTGACCAACTGCACTGGTACTATAATCCATCATCCATGCAAGATTTTTATTTACCTGAATATCTCATAAACAGTTTATTTTGATAACTTTCATATCCTCTAGATGTATTCAATCTCACCCATTCTGGATTCAAATACTGAGCACTGAAAAGATATAATTACTTAATAATAGTGGTCTTCATTTCTTTCTCATTTTACAGAGCATATTTGATCCTTAAAATCATGTATTAATCAAATATTAGACAGATAATGAGAGAATGAAAGTTGTAACAAATGGATTTGGCTCTTGGATCCAATGTGTTGAAAATGACAAAGCTATTGACATCATTCTCAAAAATATGCCAATTTGATCAAGATCAATAACATGTATCTCTGAAACTTTTTCTTGAAGTTAAGCTACATCAATTCGTGGAAAATAACATCCTTTCTCAACAACTTTTCCATTTTTAACTTATTTCTCTAGATCTGTATATTCTGCTTTAAGCTATATAACTTACATGAATCCACATATTTGGCTGTGATATGCTGTTAAAGGGGGGTAATCCAGACCCCAGTACAATAAATCATTCTCTGTTGTATTTCTGTACCTATAACAAATGATAAAGTTGTCAATATCCTCAAATATTGTTATTTTCCAAAATTAAAAACTAATTATCCATATAATATATTGTGAAGCAAGTGATCAAAGTCATAGTAGGCCTACACAAAGTTCTGGATATATATAACATTTTGAAACTGAAAATAGAATTCCATCATCTTTTTTCAGTCAAGCATTATTCTCAGAGATATATTTTGATGCATGCAGTTATTCATTTACCTACCAATCTTTAACTGGTATATTGACTGTTATCTCCATCCAGTGACGTTGAGCTTCATAATCACCAAACAAAGGTGCTTTACCTTGTCCTGAAAAAATCATTCTGAATTGATAGATTTTCTTAATCAGAATTATAATGTCAGAGAAATAAAAGGAACATTGACATACAATTAAGTGTAAGTTAAAAACTTAAAGGCTTAAGCCTATGGCGAATCAAATGTACAGGTCCCACACTGACAGATTCCCTGCAAGCATTGACCTATACTTTATTATATTGTGAAGGACTTCTTCTAATGATTCGATTAATTAGACAAGTCCAATAAAACACAGCCTTGAGGTCTGATAATATTGTCATCACAGAATTGTACATATTGTTTGTATGATATTGATATTTTATGGTATGCTCTTAGTCTTGCCACTCTTGGGCCCCTTAGTCTTGGTTTGGCCTGAAGTTTTGTGCAGAAAAATGATGGTCAGCTACCTGAATAGGAGCCCAGAGAGGTTGACCATCTTAGTAGAAGGGAAATGACAACCAAAACACAAATTTCAATGAGCAAACCCATTTTCATTCATTCATTTCTACTTTTCTGATGTAAAGTTGAACTTATTAAAGGTCAAAGTTGAAAACTGAGGGGTCAAGGCTGAATAATTATCCAATCAAAATTCACTCAATATATCTGGAAGAAATTGATTGGCTAAAGTTTATGGAGATTTCCGGATGTAAATAAAAGTCAAGGTCATAGTATCTAAATTTTACGACAATCATAAAACTTTGCGACAATCCCTTGCTGGTTTTTAAAAACTTGATTTTTTTTTAGATTATTATGGTAATATTGAAAGAAGTAGGCAGTAACAACATGTTTTGGGGTATGTATTTTGACTAGTTTGAATTATCCTAGTATTGTAATATGTGGAGAATCGTTGAATGATGTTATATGATATTAAACTGGCTTTGATTAGTTTAAAGATCCAGACCGGCATGATGATAATTGATAAACAATAACACGTGTTCTGAAACAACACATGGGATGGTCACATGTGCTACATGCAGGACAACTCGGACCACAATCTTTTTATTAGTAAAACGTGGATCAACTCAAATTCAAA
The DNA here is from genome assembly GCA_029955415.1 of Lottia scabra. Classification (NCBI taxonomy): domain Eukaryota; kingdom Metazoa; phylum Mollusca; class Gastropoda; family Lottiidae; genus Lottia; species Lottia scabra. The sequence goes on along the minus strand of JARJEI010000002.1, from coordinate 15,418,696 downwards.
GATACTTTAGATTTAAGTGTCCTAATGCCCCAATGCTTTTTTTTTTTTAAATGAAAGCAGCGACCATCATTGTTCAGGCTTAGGGTTAGAGCAATATTTCACCGGTCATGACTGGCTACGTACACGAAACGGAAATAAAGTGGCAAGTTACATTACCCTACACCTAACTTAACCCCAACGCAGTCAGTCTGATGTCTGCTTTCATCCTCTATCAGTATTAGATCACCTAACTGAAATGAACGCTGATTGGTAAAAACTCACCGGTTACCCCAATACCTAAACAGGAATTGGACAGCCGTTTACTAATGAAATAGTGACTTTGTTTAATTTTAGGGTATCTCTAAACTACAGTAATCATTATTGTCCCTCTGTCTACACCTTTCATGTTACATTTGCAGATCCATCAAAGATTTCTATCTTTCCAAATGTATTTCAGCTCGGGAGATCTGAGGCATCGAAAGGTCCAAATAGCTCTCAGAGGCTGGAAAACAACAGATGTCTCTGCCTAGTCACTGCTGTGATTTCTGAAATTAAATCAAATCATGAGCTATGATGACAAAGGTGGTCCTTATTTCTTTGAATGAATGATCTTGTTAAATTTAAGATGGGATTTAAGTCAACCTGACATTATGTATTTTGATTCATTTTAGGCGTATCTTTAGATGGGGGCAAACGCTACACACAAGTGGTGGAAACAGCCTTCCATGTATCTATGGCTGCATTGGAACCAGCAACAGGTAGAGATACATTTTCTTTGTCTAAAGAAAGTTATGGTTGTGGTTGTTTTCTTGCTATGGAATTTTTTCTGAAATATACCTTAATCAAATAGAATGGAATGTATGTAAACACCACCACCGGTAGCTTATCTTTAACTTAAGCACTTTATAATTATATTACATCTAGGTAAAGAGAATCTATAAGATTTTTTTTTAAATTTTAGATGATTTACATAAAAGTAAAAGATCAGTATCATTATGGATACAACATGAAAAAGCAGAGTTTGTTTTATGTACATTGGAACATCATCGTACCATGCAACAAGCCTTAGATCTTAATTTTACAGAGGGTGAAGAAATCACATTGTTCACTACTGGTGGAAATAGTAAGTGTGCATCGTTTGTATATATAATATGTTTTGTGAAATAATGAGATTCAATAAAAAAAAAAATAGCATGGGCCATGAGATCTGAAACAAGAACTAATGACTTAAAGGTGCTAAAGTGCTACTAGTATAAATTGAATGGTCTAATTTGTCTGTCTTCTGTTGATTCCATATATAGATGTATCTATACAGTGCTCGAAATTCGACTACGGCAATCAGCAATGCCGTAGTAAAAGCTGAAGCAGCCAGAGTTTACTACGGCAAAATCTTTTTTTTTTGCCGTAGTAGGTATGACCCGTTGATGATCTTTTTCTTTTATAAACTGAAGTTTTGGTGGCAAAAAAACCTATAGTTTTTTTTTTATTTTTGGCAACAATCGCGGCAATGTCAAGGATTTTTCTGATTAAAAGTGTGTGCTATTTTTTAGAAACCATGGTAGACTTACCATCCAGACAACGCAACAAACGATAAAAATAGCATGACCTATTTGGACGATCGAGACTACGTAATACCTGTTCACTAACAAAAAAAAAAACAATCCGCTGAATATAGTATCGGATGAACTGATATTAGTGCAAAACGATTCCGTAATATTTTCAATTTTACGATGTAATATGAATCAAACAATCGTTATTAAATATCATTGAATGAATATAATTTTCAAATTGTGCGTAAATAATTAGTAAGTGGTGCGGTGTAATGATATAAGAAAAAAATCGGCTGCTACTGCTAGCCAGTGAACCGTTCTATTTCCATTTCAACTTTCAAATACAACGTGATTAAACATTATGTATACATAACTATACATGTAATTTTCATTTGTATGGGTAGACAATCCATTCTCATTGTTTATTTCATTAAACTGAAACCAAGTAGTATAGTTTTTTCTATTCTTTTTATTTTTGCCGTAGATGCCGTACTAGACTGGTTTTGCTACAGCATTTTTCTTTTTCTTTTCTGCCGTACTAGAAATAAGCGAATTTCAAGCACTGTCTATAGCCTATCTATTTGAACTGAAACAATGATATATACTAATTTTATAGGTGCTATACATCTAAGTGGTTATTTAATGGATGACACAGAGGGTGATATGGATAATACAATGCCTGAAATGAGTGAAGAAGACATGATGAGTTCAGATGAAGAAGTTGATCTTGATTCTGATGGTATGTGTTTCTGAATATATGTATGTTATGTTTCTATGCATGACTGTTTATATACTTATATTATTTATGTTTTGAATATGCTTCATTTATTGGATTACTGCTTGATTATGCCTGGTTGTAGCTACATTATGTCTGGTTACAGCTCCATTAGGCCTGATTTATCCTTATTGTAACTCTGACATATCCTGATTGTAGCTCTGACATATCCTGATTGTAGCTCTGATTTATCCTGATTTTATCTCTGATTTATCCTTATTGTAGCTCTGATGTGTCTGATTGTAGCTCTGATTTATCCTGATTGTAGCTCTGATTTATCTTTGGTTTTATCTCTGATATATCCTGATTGTAGCTCTCCCATATCCTGATTGTAGCTCTCATATATCCTGATTGTAGCTCTCATATATCCTGATTGTAGTTCTCATATATCCTGATTGTAGCTCTCATATATCCTGATGGTAGCTCTCATATATCCTGATGATAGCTCTCATATATCCTGATGGTAGCTCTCATATATCCTGATTGTAGCTCTCATATATCCTGATTGTAGCTCTGATGTGTCTGATTGTAGCTCTTATATATCCTGATTGTAGCTCTCATATATCCTGATTGTATCTTAATTATGACTGATTATAACTGCAATATGCCTTTTTTTAGCTCTCAATGTCTCATTATAGCTTCAAATTTGTCTGATTTTAGTTTAGAATATGTCGGATTAGAACTATTTTGTATAAAACATTTGGAAAGAAAATAAATGAAACAATTTGATTTCTTACTTACAGGTGAAGTTCCACAATTGGTGCAAATAGAAGACGTAAAATCAGGTAAAAAGAGGAAAAAGTTTCAAGAGAATACTAAGATAAAGAAACAGAAAGTTGTAAGTAAATTCCCATTGATATTTATCTTTTCTTTATTCATAAGAGGACGTTACTTTAAAACGAAATTATATTCTGGTATGTAAATTAAGTTTCTTTTTGACAAGTATATGGATTTTAAGCAAACTTAAGGTTCATGATTATTTATGGAATTTTAAATGAAATTTTTTTTTTAATAGACAGTGATCGACAATGCAGATTTTGATAGTGATGATGATGAAGAAGAAGATGCTGATTTTACATTAGGAGATGAAGATGGTAGGTTTTTATATTTTTCCTAAACGGCTCATCAGACTTTGTTCTTCATTTATTTGTTGCAATGTGGTCACTAAGGAGCAGTTGCTTAGTTTTAATATCTCCGCCTTTATACAAGTGGTAAAAAAGGGCACAAGAAATAGTTTAAATCATACCTTTGCAATGTCACACAAACTTGAAAGGCTATAATTTTTGTTAAAGAAATGTTTGGTGGACCTGATGATGACTCAGATGATGATGATTCAGATGATGATGATGATTCCGAAAATGATGATGATGATGACTCTGAAGATGATGATGACTCAGAAGAAGAAGAACAAGTAATACAAGTTAAAAACACTCCAAAGAACTCTAAATCTAACCAAAAGACGCCTAATAAAAACACAGAAAATAGAACTCCCAAAAATAAGGTAAGAAAAATAAAAAAAATACTACCTAACTGATACCAATTGATGCTATTTTTGTGTCGTACATCTATTCATTCTGCAATTTTATCACTGTGTTATTGTCTTCATACAGTCACCTAAATGTAATGGTACACCAGGCGAAACAGATTGCTGTAATAAGAAAAAGAAGAAAGTTAAGGAAGAAATGAACAATAGTGCTGTTAATACACCCAAATCTGAAAAGGTTTGTTTTATATCGAATACCTTGACACCATTGGACAATTGTTTGAAGGCCATTCAGCATTTTGAATTTTTTTTATATGATTCATCTCTTTTGTGAGAGGTAAAAATGTACACAACCACATAAAACAGAACCAAATAAATAGCAGACCAGAACTATCAATCTCTCATACAGAGTTGTTTCCCCTGCGGTTCAGATTTCACCTCTGTCACTGTCTCGGCGGTTTTACAAGATTCTTGTAAAACACCTTTATGCTCTATATTTTGCTTTTTAAACACTTTCCGTGTCTTTATTCCCACATTGTTTTAGTAAAAGCATGAAATATTATTTCATTTGAGATTAAATACAATTTTCAAACAGTTTAAATGTAAGGACTATATTTTTGTGTAACGTTATCTCATGTTTGAGTAATTTGTTATAGGTGTTCATCCGAGAAAACGTCATTATTTAGATGACGTCATAGAGGAGAATGCAGTCTTGATGAAGTTGTCAACACAAAATAGGACTATTTTTTGAGTAGGTGACAGAGATTGAATCTGGACTGCCAAAGCTAGGGAAGACAACTCTGTGTAAGAGATTGCAGAACTATTAGTTGCAAACCCATATGGATATTTTGCACATTTTAAAAAAATATACCTATTCGAAGTAAATCTTATTATTCTTTTTCCATGACAGAAAAATAAACAAGAAACACCAAGTAAAACACCTAATAAAAAACAAGTATTAGCTGATGGCTTAGTTATTGAAGATATCAAAGTTGGTAATGGTCCTGCAGCAAAACCAGATAAAATGGTAAGTAACATTTGATGTGTTCAATAAAGATAAAAAAAATATCCGCTAACAGTTAGAAATGTGAGGTGATTGTTAGAGCATTCGTTCTTTAAAATTATAAAGTCATTTGCGTGGTTACGTCAATTAAATGGTGGTTGTGAGGTCTGATCTTCATCGGGATGTGAAAGATGACCTTGAATAAGTCACCTTCACTCATAATTTTCATCAACCCAGCTGTAAATGGGTATAAATAATCCTGGATAAATGCCAAGATGTTTGGTCAAGGATCAACCTTATTTATTATCCTTGTAAAATTTAGATACATGTATTTCTTTATCGGTTTTATGCTCTTAATGTGTGTTTACAAATATGTTAATATCTATGTTACTTGATTTTGCAGGCTCACATGTATTATGTTGGTAAATTGTCTAGTGGTAAACAATTTGATTCCTGTGCTGGTGGTAAACCATTTAAATTTAGATTAGGAAAACAAGAAGTCATTAAAGGATGGGATTTAGGTGTCAAAGGTTAGTGTCCATGCAAGTGTTTACTTGCTTTTGCTGCTAGATAGATATTATATAGGGTGTCTCAAAAAAAGTTTGACGGGACGTATCTCAGCTGTTGATGAACCGATCTCTTTCAAAATTCACACAGATTTACTTCAACATGTCCTTGTCAGACAATGAAAATATGAGAGTCATTGAATAAAAATTGTACAAGAACTGTCCCGAACAAAATATCATGTCAAAGAATACAATATCAAAGCAAATTACATATTTGAACTTGTCTTCATTGTGCCTTCACCACATCGACTACTAATTTCAACTATTTTCCGTTTTTTTGAGACACCAGATATAATCCATTTCATTAAGTCCAATCATGCTGGTAGTTATGTGATAAATTATTATGTCTTCATCCTTTTTTGCTTGATGGTCTGGTTATTCCATATGTATATTACAAAGAATTACTAAAAAATTGTTGAACATTGAAATGTACCAACACCAGAAATCTAAACTTTATGTTCTGTATTTAGGAATGAAAGTTGGTGGTAAGAGAAGATTAATAGTGCCTCCTAAATTAGGGTAAGTTTTATAGGTCTACTAACTCCTGTACCACTTTACATTTGAAATCTTGATTGTTTCATGTATCAATTTGCACAATGTTGGTAATCAAATAGAATAGACAACAAGATTCAATCTTATGGTTCATTATTATTTTTATCAATGTAAGGGATTTGATTCGTATAGTTTGTTGTGATACCAAGTAAATCCACTGATGAATATATTGTCATACAGCTTAAATTTGCAGCCACAAACAGTACATACGTTAAAGATCCCTCGACAGTTGGAAATCGAAAATAAGAGCAGGCCAATGCCGCTGTCCTGGCAAAATTTCCCTCATTGCACACTGCATGGCGTTTGCCCGTCCTCAATTAGCCCATATAGGTGCAGAAAAGTAGGACGTAAAACTCATTTCATTTCATTTACAAACAGTACATGCTCAAGATTAATCCATAAATGGAAAGCGAAATGAGAATAGGCTTATGCTGCTGTCCTGGCAAAATTACCAATCTTCATTATCCAGAAGGACATAAAACTACACTTACTTTCGTTTTCATTTGTAAATATATTCATTCTAAGAGGCAATAAGACTGAAGACGTATCGTTGAGCCTAGATCAAATTAACTATAGACATTTTCTTTGTTTCAGTTATGGTAATCATAAACAAGGTCCAATACCAGCTAACAGTACACTAGTCTTTGATGTCGAGTTAAAGGCAGTCAGCTGAATCTTGATCATTCAGCTATGTTTTAATGTTATGTATATAAATGTTTTACAACTGAATAAAATTCCACACAATTTCTCAGACTTTTATTTAACACAAAAAAACAAATCAGAAACCTTGTTATAAATAAAAAATAATGTTTATGGATCATCCAGTAGGTCTACAATATTCTCTATCTATCTGGACCCCTCTTCTGGTTTGAGGTATATTTGAAGGGGTTATGTAATTTTGGTGCAACTTGAGTATTTATATATTATGTTCAAGACCACCGTCGTATAAAATAACTCCTGAAAATGGCCATGCACGGGACCGAATGATTTGGCTAGTTTTGAGGAGTGGTCGATTTATTGTAACTTTAGATAGTAAAAGTAGAGTTACTTCCCTTCCGTATTGATCGTTAGAGAGGATCGGATGAAAAATCGGATCTTCAGGGTTTTCAATGTATCTGATCTGGATGAAAAAATTTGTGATCATTTGTATTGATAAGATCTTGGACAAGTTGACGTTTTTTCGAAATTATTGATCTTGAAATGCGGCAGACTTTGTGAATGGGAGGTGATAGTTTAAGTCAGTTCAAGCAGCACCCTTTACATACTTAAATTTAATCAGGGAAGTGGAAGTATCTTGCTAGGCAATCACTTGTTATGGATGATATATGCAGTTGTTATAAAATGGACCAAAGAGGGAATGTTTAGTATGTCTCAAGAAACACCAATAATTCTTCATTTCTGAGTAAAAACCTAAATGTAGAAATGGATTAATCAATAGCGTCACAGGTGCAGGTATTTTTTCCAACCTTAAAAATATTCGCATAGAATAGGCTACATATCATAATATCTAAAATTAGCATTGCTAATTATAAAGCTTCCTTGTAATATCGGGTGGGCCTAAAGTAATGTCCCAACTTTTGACCTTCACTTTTTTCCAAAACATTTACTCAAATAGACTGAAATTTTGCATATGATTAGTTTTTTATATTATCTACCTGTGGTGCGAGTTTGAGTGTTATAGCATCATTAACCTTTAAATGGCATACAAAACAAAATCAGAGGCCGAATAATTCAATGCCGGAGTCTTCTGAAATTATCCTTGCATATGCATGGTGCCATGGTGTCACCTGTAAATCAAGTTTCATATGGGATGTTCGTGGGTTTGAGGTGCCAAAAACTGAACAATAACACCAGTGTTTTGATTTTCAAAAAGGTGTATCCCAAGGTCAATACAACCACTCAAACCTAGTTTCATCAAAATCCATCATGAAACGAACTCTCTATTGTGTCAACAACATATTTACAAAAACAGGGGTAATAACCCATTAAATATATTAAGATTTGTCTGATTTTCATAGGGTTCATCCTCACAACAAGTTTCATTAAAATAAATAAAGAAACCAGCTCTCTATCCTGTCAACAACTTTGAGAGTGAAACAGGCTGAAAAATTAATTAATGTGTGGGCGTATAAAAAGAGAAAAATGCGATATCTCCTAGCTTCACGGGGCAGATACACGTAAAAATAGACAAGCAGGAAGTTTCTGTCCGTGTGAAATATTGTGTATTGATTACTATTTTTAAGGTGTGTCTGCAGAACTAAAAATAAAGTGTCTCTCAGACACGTAGCTCAGACTAGTATAATATTTTTTAAATTGATAAATGAGCACTTTAAATTTGTTAAAGGGGAATGTTCTTCAGATTTGATCCTTGAATATATGTATATAGCCTCCAGAAGTAAAACTAGAACTGCACAAAAAGAGCACAATCTCTCAATTACATCCCTACCTAAACATTTATCTATCATTTTCTGTATTTGTGTTTTCTAGGCATAGTCTTACTAAACGACGAGTCGTATTGTTTACTTTCAATCGCTCATAATTATGTCTACACATGGATTTGAAGGCTAATATTTCGAGGGAAAGTTGTGAACATTATTATGGATTAGAATAGCTAGAAAATTCCAGGTTCTGAGACAAAAAAAAATCATTGGTCGGACAGTTAGTGAACATATCCCTTTAAATAAAATTTTGGTTAAAATGAAACCAGTATTTTGATTGGGCGCTGTATTTGAATGGGTTTGTATACGTCTGTTCTATGAATAGTTAAGTCTAGAATAACAATTGACTCGATCTTGCATTCATCAAAACCTATTTAAACCCGATACACTTATATAAGTATATTATTTTACAGAGCACGTGTACATTGTAATCATTTTGCATCGAGTATTATTGATATAAGGTAAAATATTTCGATATTATAATTCATATACTGATATGGTCCGAAATTTGCTGATCATATTACCTCTCTGGTATTTGATAGATATTACTAACAGTTAATTAATATGGATATCTAAACCTATCAAATTTTAGGCAAGTTTTAGAAAGTTAGAAATACATTATTAGAGATCTAATTCTGATATAAAAGAACGAACAGAAGCTGGGTCTATTTTGCCAGCCAGATGGCCAGAATATTTTTCTGGTAACAGCTCTTCTGCAAATTTTAGCCGGTGTTCCAGAAAGAACGCAAAAACATTCGCGACCATTCGTGGTAGAATTTCTTCGAAATTTCAGGTTTGTGATAAGGGTAGATGCGTTCTGATAAGATTTGTTGTGCTGGGATGCGATCTGCAATGTTTACGGTTTATCAATTTCGTTACTATTATATAGTACAATATCAAATATACATATGATATGATAAGATCTGATACGATGATCACATTAAACAATATTTTATCATGTTAACCGTAAAAAAAAGAATTTTGAACACGATTGCCACGATCTAATAGGCGTGTCTCAAATCGTGATAGTGGGAGAATTTTGAACCACTCAAAATTTTTCCCAAAATTTTACATAGCTGAAAAAATGCATCCTAAAAAATTCGTTGGGTTCGGTTTCGGTGTGGAAATGTAGTATTAGATTCATATCGTGATATATAACATCTTGACAACGACTTCAGAGACATCATCTTGTTTCTATTTTTCAACTCTTTTCGGAATGTATGACATAGTGGAAAATCACAATTTGTGCACAGTTATATTTGCTTGATATACCAAAAGCATCTGGCCACCAAAAGTTTTTGTGTTTTTATCTAGGAAGTGATTCACTTCACTGCTCAATTTACAGATGTTTTTTTAAACATTTTTAAAAGCGTCTTTCACCGTTTAAGACGTAGTATCACCAAAAAAGTGTCATATTCTGACGTGGTTTATTATGTATTTACGCAGAAAAGTTTTGATGGAATAGATAGTAAACTAGGAAGAGAAAGGGGATTCTCGGTCATGCGAAATGTATGTGTATCACGTTTCTTTTTGTTTTGGGATAAGCGATGACGAAACCCATATTTGTTGGTATTTCCCCCAATTTCCCCGAAAGATTTCGTTGATATTTTCGTTGAAACAATCATCGAGATGATTACATATTACTAACATAATACAACGAGATTCCGACTTCCCTCCCTGTTAGTCTGCATCTGTAGACAGAACAACACCCCTTTTAATTTGTCTGCAGGTAGAAACGAACCCCTTATATTTATAATCTCAATAAAAACTGTTAATAATTATGTATTTTCAAAATTTCCAGGGTAAAATTTATAAAAATAAATATGAATTTATGCAGAAAATGGGGGCTTTTTTTAGGATTTCGCCTTGAAAGAGATATTTTAGGAATTTTAGCCAAAGTGAAAAAAAAAATAGGATTTTTTAGCAATTTTAGGGCCACTGGACAGCCTGGATTCTGTGTTAATAATAATTACTGCATAAATATATTTTCAGTAGCTCGTAGATCGTAATCAACCATGGATAGAATAGATAGAGATTTGTTTGTAGCTGCAAAACAAGGAAGAACAGACGAGGTTGAACATCTTTTAGATTACGGTGCAGACGTAAACAAAGTCCAGAAAGATAACGAAACCCCTCTTTTAGCTGCTGTCAAAAATCGACACGAGGAAACCTCAACCGTGTTGATAGACCATGGAGCCAATGTAAATTCGGTTGATCAAAACAATGTTACTCCAATGATGTACAGCATCAGCTATTCGCTTAGTGACGTGTTCAAGAAACTTCTGGAACGGAAGTGTGATTTAAATGTTCGTAACCAAGATGGTAAAACGTCTCTCCATATAGCAGTCATGCAAGGAAAGGCTGGTCACGCCAAACTTCTTATTGAGAACGGGGCTGATATAAATATAAAGGATGATTTAGGAAAGGTACCACTCTGTTATATATCAAAATCTGACGACCCTCATCAAATTGAAGTAGCATCGAAGTTGATTAAAAATGGTTCGATATTGGATTGTATTGACGATGATGGCATGACGCCTTTGATGTCTGCCATCAGAGACCAACGTACTTCCCTTGTACGACTGCTGCTCGAAAACGGGTGCGACGTGAAATTTAGGAACAATCAAGGAAGAACCCTACTTCATTTGGCTGTTGAAAGTAAAAAGGGAAATTTGGTTGAACTTTTCTTGAAGCACGGTGTCCCAATTGATGCCCAAGACAACGACAAAGCTACACCTCTTATTCGGGCAATCATTAACAAAAACGAGGAGGGAGCTCTAACTCTTATCAGTCGTGGTGCAGATCTAAAAACATTGGATTTCTTCGGATGGAGCGCATTAATGCATGCACTGAGCAATGACATGACTATCGTGGCAGAAACACTCATTCAGAAGGGTTGCGATGTCAATGCACAAGCCACGAAGATGAGAACAGGTTTACATATTGTTTGTCAGAAACATCTCATTGATGGAATTCACCTCTTACTAGATTACGGAGCTAATGTTAATATTCAAGATGGTGCTGGAGATACTCCTTTAAACTTGTACCTTTCCAGTATACCAAGGGACAAAACTCCGGACATGGAAATAATTAAGATGTTTTTGAAAAAGGAAATTGATTGGGCGATCGAAAATAATCAAAAACAAACTGCAATTCATTTTGCGCTTAGACTTGGTAAGGAGGGTCTGGAAATTGTAAAAATGGTGACACAGTGGGGGTTTTGTTCGCCGAGTCAACTTTTATCTGTATTACAAGATCCAAAGATGGTGAATGTTTTTGATAAATATCCTGAAACGAAAAGATTTGTTGAAGAAAACTGTGGTGGTACCTTATAGTGGAAATGTCATAAATATTGAAGAGATTCTGAAAATCTAACGAAACTAAAATGTGTGATTAGTTATTAAACAAAAATCGAAGGTATTTTCAAAAGGGTTTTGATAGAGTGTCATAAACAATTTCAGTAAGTTTTGTCCAAATCCATCAAGAATTGAGCTGTGTAGTGTTTTAAAGAACAAGGGTACTAAATGAGATATTTTCCGATACTTTGAGTTTGAATAGGGTTCATCTTTGGGTGGCAATAAACAATTTCAGTAATATTTTTACACTCCAGCAAGCAAACAGCGTACTTGCTGTTCAACTGTCCAGTGTTGCATAAATTTACAAGCCGTTTCACTGGCCTGTGTTATATCAGTGCACAAGCTGCACCATTGGCCTGTGTTTATCAGTGTGCATGCTGTTCAACTAAGCTGTGTTATATCACCATAGCCGTAGGGGCCCACGACTAAACGGGGGGGGGGGGGGGGACCGACTTATTGCCCGAATTTTAACGATTTTTTGCCCGAAAACATAATTTTTTTTTTGGGGGGGGGGGGGCAGTTGTTCTCAGTGTACGAGCTGTTGCACTAGCATGTATTATATCAATGTACGTGCTGTTGAACTAGGCTGTGTTTTATCACTGTGTTATATCAGTGTGGAAGCTGTTCCATTGGGATGTGTTTTTTTTCACTGTACATGCTGGTTCACTAGACTGTGTTATATCAGTGTACAAGCTGTTTCACTAACATGTATTATATCAGTGTACGTGCTGTTGAACTAGACTGTTATATTAACGTGCATGCTGTTTCACTGGCATGTATTTTATCAGTGCACAAGCTGTTCCACTAGCCTGTGTTATATCAGTGTACAAGCTGTTTCACTGGCATGTATTATATCATTGTACGTGCTGTTGAACTAGGCTGTGTTATATTAGCGTAAAAACTGTTTCACTAGCCTGTGTTATATCAATGTACATGCTATTTCACTGTTTCATCAGTTTACGTGCTGTGTTGTATCCGTGTGAATGTTGCTCAACTAGGCTGTGTTACATCAGCATACAAGCTGTTTCACTAGCATGTATTATATGTTTACGTGCTATTACACTCGGCTGTGTTATGTGCATGCTGTTTCACTAGCTGTGTTTTATCACTGTACATGCAGTTACACTAGGCTGTGTTATATTAGCGTGCATACTGTTTCACTAACCTGTGTTATATCAGTGTACAAGCTGGTTCACTAGGCTGTGTTATATCATTGTATAAGATGTTGCACTACCCAGGGTTATGTAAGGGTGAAAGCCGTTGCACTAGCCGGTGTTTTATCAGCGTACAATCTGTTCCACCAGCTTGTGTTTTATCAGTGTTCAAGCTGTTCCACTAGCCTGCGTTTTATCTGTGTACATGCTGTTTCGCTACTCGCTAGCCTGCGTTTTATCAGTGTACATGCTGGTTCACTACTCACTATATTATATCATTGTAAAAGCCGTTGCACTAGCCAGGGTTATGTCAGCGTACAAGCCGTAACACTAGCCAGTGTTTTAACAGCGTACAATTTGTTCCACCAGCTTGTATGTGATCAATCCATTCTACCAGCTTAATGTTTTGGCATAATGTATTGCTCCGATTTTCGATGCCTATTTACAGCTGGGCCGACTGGAAGTATGGTTGAGGATGACTAATTCAAGGTTAAGAACCCCACAACCATGATTTTATTTATGTATCACATGCTTTATTTAATGCATTAATATGAATTGATGAATTTTCCTTAATTTCAGCCACATTATACACCCACAGTAGCAGCGCTTTATAATGTGGGCATATAGAAAACAACACATTTCATATCTTTTTAATTCAACAAAATACACATTAACAACAGATCCTTGTTGGAAGCAATACTCAAATCTTGATGCACTTTTATTATATATTGCAGCGTATCTCTGTAAGAGTTGTGTGCTGTATTTCATTCATACCAGTTTATATTCTCTGTCTTAACTTTAGCTCATCCAGTCTACGTGTGACATTATTCAAATCTGGAAATAGATATTAACAAGGCGTTATTTCTAAAAACAACATTTAGGGAATGGGCACGGTAATGGTAATTTGCCAACAAACCATAGATAACACAGGGCAGAAAATTTGTTTCTCCCAGCTCTTTGAGCTCTACGCTTTGCCAATAAATTTAATTTAGAAGTTTTTGTAATAATCAACTTTTTCTACCATCTAATTTTTGATAAATAAAGAATCAAAAATTGAATTTTGATTTTGGTCCATGATTCTAAAAATCGAAAATCTTTTTAAAGAAATATATTTTCTAGATGATTAAATAAAATCTCCAAACAATTCTACATCTCAAAGTCAAATAGGCATAACATTTTTAAAGTCATCCTAAGAAATATGAATGGTTATAATACACTATATCTCATTTTTAAGTATGCTCTAGATTTATTTTCCAACAATGTCTGGACTATTAGGTTTGCAAATTCAACGTAATAGACATTTCCAAAAACATCACAGATCACTGGACGTCTTAAATTATTCTTATCCACGAATTTAGAAAAGTTAAGAGAATAAAATTGGTATTTCACACTTTCTCAGAATCTTAAATAATAACCTTGAACACAAGATTGGTTACTTTGTATATATCAATTACATGAAAAGAGGAATTTTCGTAATTTCTTTGGTGTATAAAATCTAAAAATCTATGTGTAAGTGTGGTTAGGTGTAGAGTTAAGATTAGTAAATGTTGAAGGATGCAGATGAACAAAATCATTTAAATTCCTAGATTTTTACACCAAAGAAATTTCATAGGGTTCTGAAAGATGTTCCTTCTTGAATTTAAATTGTAACCATTCTTGTTTGTTGTCTAAAATCATCATTTCTACCCAGAAACTTCAAAATATATTTTCTATCATTTTTTTTCTCAGTTATTTATCAATGCCAAATTGGTAAACAGAAATATAGTCAAATGAATAAACCCTATAGTATCAAATGTAGATGTACAGTACCGTAACCATTCATATTCCTTAACATAGATAGGCCTAATAGTTCTAATAATTGTGTCCAATATTTGATGGTTCAATTTGACCACAGATTTTATTATTGCAGTTAACTGTAACCATCTCCATGAGTTTTGAATATTTTTGACACAAATCAAGAGAATTCAGTCCTAAACGCAAAATTCAGTACCTAAAAGTGATGTTTTCACACAAAAAAATTAAATCAACTTCGATTAAATACTCAAACTAATCTGAAAATAAAATCCAATAATTGATGGTTCAATTTGACCACAGATTCTATTATTGCAGTTAACTGTAACCATCTCAATGAGTTTTGAATATTTATAACACAAATAAAGATAATTCAGTCCTAATTTCTTTTTAATGAACCGAAACATATTGATATGAAAAAGTCGATTATTTTTACGCTAAACCAATACAAAATAAAAACAACCAATATTTGATGGTTCAATTTAACCACAGATTCTATTATTGCAGTTAATTGTAACCATCTCAATGAGTTTTGAATATTTTCACATGAATCGAGATGATTCAGGATATTCATAAAATGAAATCAAACATGGGCAAGGTGATGTCCCTCATATCATTGAAAGCAAATGTCTCCAATAGATAATACAAAAGGTTCCATAGTTTCCCCTATAAAAATGGAATCAAACGGATCATTGATATGAATGCATATAACAGTGGCGATGTCATATAAGAAATATAAATCTGAAATTGAAATACATATACATGTTATTCACAAATTTAATATCAGATATTACATCAAAGCAGTTGGTCAGAGAAAGGTTATTCATATGGGAAGATCGTGAGCATAGGATAAGATAATGATTAAACCACGTAATATACATATAACCATATAAGGAGCTCCAGATATAATAATAATAATAATAATAATAATAATTTATTTTATTTCAGTGTCACCATCTTGTACATTTAAAAACATAAAATAAGTACATTGAATGAAAGATGCCAGCCGATATCGACTTACGAGACACTATAAATATTATATACAAAATAAACATAGTCATCATCATGGCAGCTAGTTTTATGGGGCCACATTGACAATAAAGTAAGAGTTATTAAAGTGTGAACCTAAATGTCCTAGTTGTTTTAGCAAATTTCTTTATATCCGGTAATTAATATATTCTAAGTATTGCTTTATTTAACTTCAACAGACTACTTAATATGTTCAAAAACAGACTTTCCTTTTCAATTACATGTATACAAATTGTTGATTACAGTTTTTCAATGCCCTGAACCCAAACATCTCATCTCTGTATCTCTTTTCTGCTTACAAATAACTCTACCACAAAGTGTCAATTGGTACATACAAACATAATTAACCTTGTCAGCTGAACACATGAAAACTGAAAATAATTTTTAAAAATCTGGCTCTAGTCTAATTTTGATCCCCCTGAAGCAAGGTATAAGAAAAAGAATGTCATTTGATTTTGTAAAGATCTAATCTGCAACCGTAGGACTTCATGATCACACCTACTCAGAACCGCCCTGCAGTAATAGTGGCCCCCACACCCACCACATGCATGCCTTCAGTGGTCATACAGGTTGCCGGTCGACGCCACCCCTATCCAATTTAGAAAAAAACAACATTAGCAATCCGATAGCCTTTGCTGCAGAAGGAGAATTCCTAATATAAAAGACTGAAATATGTCCAGTTACAGCCAAAGTTAATTTTTGACAACTCCCCTTATCCTAAAGAAGTTGTATTCATAAACAAAGCCCATGTTGAACTTGGAAATACACTCGTACTTGAAGTTGATTTCATGTTTTATGACTAAATAACGTCAACATGAAATCAACCCTTATAAATCTGATGAGCTTTAAACATTCATTCTTTACGTCTTATATGATACACAGCTCATCAGATTATAGCCACAGTGGGGGATAAGACTTGAATTTGGAAGAGAAAATTTGGCCAGACCCCCCTTATAACCTAAAGAAGTCATGTTTTCTCTTCAAACAACATAGGACTTTGAGATTGATTGAACAGTCAACAGCATTATATGAAACACATTCACACATTTACTGAAAAGTTCAACAGGCAGCATAAATAAACCCAATAAATTCTCAGATTCAAGTGTTCTGTTTGACATGGAGCCTAAATATGTTCAGTCTTTTCCATGACATGTAACTTACAAAATATCACCAATAAGAACTTTTAACAATCACATGATCAAAAATATTTTTTGTCGAATTAGACAATAAACCTTTAAACAATGGTTTCAGGGCATCAAGAAACTCACTCAAAACAAATTTAGTTATATTGACATTATAATACATGTAGTTTGAAATATGACCAAAAATTGTCTGTATACGCAAAGATAAATCAATAGTTTTCAAATTCAGTCATAACTTAATTACCAATTAACTAAATTTGCAATTATTTGCATCAGTTATATTTACTTAGACTTCGGAACAATTCAGGAATAAACTTACAAGGTTGATTTAACAATTTTCTTGATATGAAAATATAAGAGTAAAACATCAATAGTTCAGTATAAAACATCTAAAGAAGCTAATTGAAGTTATGCTAAAGCCATGGACAATTAGCTAAAAGCTCAAACTGATATTTTAGTTTTCTATTAGTTCTTATTATGAGCATTTGAAGGATTAACATAAGATGATTTTATCATCTGAGATATTACAAGTTAATGATTAGCATACACTGATATTGTTATCTTCTGATAGCTGTTATTATTATGAGAATGACAAAGATTAGCAAAGTCTGGTATTATTTTCTGATAGTAATAATTATTATGAAAATAATATCTTATTTTCTAAATGTTCAAATGATCATCAATCACAAGTATAAATCTATCAATGTCAATGATTGTTTCCCAATCCTGTTCATATTCCATTTGTCTTAAATATATATAAATTAGAAGTCAGGCGATCAATTCATATCAAATGTGAATAAGAAAAATTAATCTAGAAATCAGTACCTTAGAGCATTTCCCTACTATGTCTATAAAATATAAGTAAAATAGAAATCAGTAGATATTGCATGTTGTAAAAACAAAATAAACAGAAAGAAAAATATTCAAATGGTTGTTACACAATGCTATCACTTCATAATCCTAATCCCACTACAAGTCCCACCGCCAGAGTTTAGTATGCCACCCGACAGTCGCAGACTTGCCCAAGGTACACTGCCTTTTATCCATTAGACGCATGAAAACTGAGAATAATTTAGAAAATATCTGGCACTAGTCTAGATTTGATCCCCCTGAAGGAAGGTATAAAATATAGGATGTTGTTTGATTTTGTGAAGTTCGAATCGTTGCGACCGTGGGACAACATGACCACACCTACTCATGACATGCAGCAAAATGATCCCCTCATCTACTACATGCTTTACTTCAGCTGCCAAGCCAGCCGCCGTCCCTATCCAATTTAGAAAAAAAACAACATCATCAATTCTATAACCATTCCAACAGAAGGAGGATTCCTAATATATAAGACTGGAATTTGTCCAGTTACAGCCAAAGTTAGTTTTTGACAACTCCCCTTATCCTAAAGAAGTTGTATTCATAAACAAAGCCCCTGTTGAACTTGGAAATACACTCATACTTGAAGTTGATTTCATGTTTAGTGACTAAATAACGTCAACATGAAATCAACCCTTATAAATCTGATGAGCTTTAAACATTCATTCTTTACATCTTATATGATATATAGCTCATCAGATTATAGCCACAAAGGGGGATAAGATTTGAATTGGGAAGAGAAAATTTGGCCAGACTTCCCTTATAACCTAAAGAAGTCATGTTTTCCCTTCTAGATAATCAGATAGACTGGATAAACTAAGCATATTTCTGACAATGATTTAAGTTTCCCAAATAGGAATTGGTACTGCCAAACTTTACAATCTATTTTGAGGACAACAGTCCAAAATGTCAGTGTAAAAATTTAGGCAATACATGGTATCAAATGGGTGAAAAACGCAAAACTTATTTCTAAAATCTACCAGGATTCCAACTTTTCAAATATATTTGATATGAAATTTGTACTGCCAAACTTTACAATCTATTTAAAGAACAACAGTCCAGAAATTTCAGTGTAAAAAATGTTGGCAATACATTGTATCAAATAATTAGAATTTTTCTTTTTGATGAAGCATGTAAGACTTCACTGATTTCAAATGATTTTTGAATTAATATAGAATTAGGCTTGGTATTATCCAAAAGAAGTGTTAGTGCTCAAATGGTTATTAATCTAGGCTATTTCAATATTTTTAACATCAATAAGAATTGGAAAGTTTTGACTAAAATCTAAAACCAGTTTTCTTTGCATCTATTCATTTGAGCACTAACACTATTTGAGACAGGAATCAAAATATTGATAGTTTAAAACACAATTATACATTTACTCAAACTTGAAGTTGACTTCATGTGGAGTGACTAAATAACGTCAACATGAAATCAACCTTTATAAATCTGATGAGCTTAAAACATTCATTCTTTACGTCTTATATGATACACAGCTCATCAGATTATAGCCACAGTGGGGGATAAGACTTGAATTGGGAAGAGAAAATTTGGCCAGACTTCCCTTATAGCCTAAAGAAGTCATCTTTCTCTTCAAACAAAAATGGATATTGAAATTGCGCAATAAAAGCAAGTTCACACATTTACTGAAAAAGTTCAACAGGCAGCATAAATAAACCCAATAGATTCTCAGATTCAAGTGTTCCGCTCACTAGGAAGCTACACAAGGAGCCCTGTTACGCTTCGGAGAGATTATGCTTTTTATCCTTCTAGTGGGTCAGATCTTATATCGTAACCAAGGGAAGATCTGGTTAAGAATGGGAAGAAGATTAGTAATTAACAGAATGTAACAACCAATATGATTATTCTCCTACTGTTTATTCCAAAACCATGCAGCGCTTTTCTCAATGCCTTGCAAGTTCGGAATTATCTCTTGAATAAATGAAATAATTTTCTTTTAAAATATGTTCTGCCCCATTCCCAAAATCACTGTCATTATGAATCCTAAAACTTCTTTCCTATAATATCCTAACATTATCAGCCCTAAAACTTCATTCCTATAATATCCTAACATTATCAGCCCTAAAACTTCATTCCTATAATATCCTAACATTATCTGCCCTAAAACTTCATTCCTATAATATCCTAACATTATCAGCCCTAAAACTTCATTCCTATAATATCATAACATTATCAGCCCTAAAACTTCATTCCTATAATATCCTAACATTATCAGCCCTAAAACTTCATTCCTATAATATCCTAACATTATCAGCCCTAAAACTTCATTCCTATAATATCCTAACATTATCAGCCCTAAAATTTCTTTCCTATAGTATCCTAACATTATCAGCCCTAAAATTTCTTTCCTATATCATAAAATTGTCATTCCTAAAACTCTATTCCTATAATATTCTAACATTATCAGCCCTAAAACTCTATTCCTATAATAGCATAACATTATCAGCCCTAAAACTTCATTCTTATTATTTATCATAACATTATCAGCCCTAAAACTTCATTCCTATGATATCATAACATTATCAGCCCTAAAACTTCATTCCTATAATATCCTAACATTATCTGCCCTAACATTTCTTTCCTATAGTATCCTAACATTATCAGCACTAAAACTTCATTCCTATATCATAACATTGTTATTCCTAAAACTCTATTCCTATAATATCCTAACATTATCATTCCTAAAACTCTATTCTTATTATTTATCATAACATTATCAGCCCTAAAACTTCATTCCTATTATATAATAACATTATGAGCCCTAAAACTTCATTCCTATAATATCCTAACATTGTCTGCCCTAAAAATTCTTTCTTATAATATCATAACATTATCAGTTTTTAAACTTCATTCCTATAATATCATAACATTATCAGTTTTTAACATAAGTTTCTAAACTTTATTCTTATTATTTATCATAAAATTTTCATTCCCCCATTCCTATAATATCATGACATTATCATTTTTTAAACTACAATCCTATAATATGACATTTTGATTCCTAAAATTTCATTCCTATTAAATATCATACCACAAGCTCGAAATTCCTATTATATATCATAACATTATGATTGCTAAAACTTCATTCCTATTATATATCATAACATTATCAGTCTGAAAACTTCATTCCTATTACATATCAAAACATTATCATTTCTAACAATCCATTTTATTTATATATCATAGCATTAATAGTTCTAAACCTCCATTTCTATTATATATCATAACATTATTATTTCTAAAACTCCATTCCATTTATATATCATAGCATTATCATTTCTAATCCTCCATTTCTATTATTTAACATAACATTATCAGACCTAAAACTTCATTCCTATTATATATCATAACATTATCATTCCCAAAAGTTCATTTCTATTAAATATCATAACATGATTCATAAAACTTCTTTCCTATTTATATGGCTTATCATTATCAGCAATAGAATTGCATTCCTAATATATATCAAAACATTATCATTCCTAATAGTTTTTCCTATTATGTATCGTACCACGATCAGCTCTAAAATTCCTATCATATATCATAACATTATCAACCCTAAAACTTCATTCCTATTATCATATCATTATGATTCATAAAACTTCATTCTTATTATATTACCATCCCTAAAACTTCATTCTTAATATATATATATTATAATTATCATAAACTATAACTTAACTATTATTATATCATGATATTTAAAAAATTAACTTTTCACCTACCTGAGATGTCAGAATCAGTAAAATATTATTTATACAGGTCAGTCCAGTGCATCTACAAAAGAGAACAAAATATATTTAGATACAATCGGTTGACTGATACAGCAATGATGATACAGCAATGATGATGCATCACCACCGTCTTCAGTGGTCATCGGTCATTGTACATTTCGACCCCTCGGTCCTGTTGAGTCTGTTTATTTTTTGAGGAATTGTTTTCAAAATCTTGTCTAAGATACTGTAGTTTTATTATATAGCAGATGACTGGAACGCTTAAATTACCGATTACTAAGTTTTTAAGATCAAAGCGTCCGATATTGATAAACTACCAAAATATGTCAATTGGACTACATTCAAACTATTTGACATTACCTGTTGTAGCACAGTAAACAAATAAAACACTGCTTACCTAATCATTTCAATCGGTGTTGTTCATTGCTTTCATTGCAATTTTGGTCTGATTCAATTTCAAACATTTTCTTGGCAATTTCAATTCTCCCAGTAAGCATGAAATAAAAACAAAGTAGAATAAAATATTAGTCATTAAGTTAAGTAAATACTCAAAATCCTACAGGCACAATAAAAAATAGAACTTTAAAATGCCTAGCCAGAAAATGTTCCATTAAAAATTTCAAGGACTAATAAATATGTGAAATATTTGAATTATTTATCAATTGACTTAAGCAAATAAATTACAAGAAATTATATGATAAGTTTACCTTAAAGATCAACCTTTAAACAGCTGAAATTCTGCATCAAAAACTTTAAAATCCCAGAACATTTTTCTGTTATGTTGCTGATATGACAACTAGAAGAAGTGAACCCTGGGATGTCTGCAGTCACAATGAACATACAAAACAGGTGTAGAGAGGTCTCTACCCTAAAATGATTTCAGCTCACCCAAAGCTGTGAATGTAGCCTTTGTTTTATTTTTTAAAAAGATTCTAATACCTGATCAGAACTCATCCTTACCCCTCAAAACCCTGAACAAAATTTATCCCTAATCAAGACTTTTAACCCAACACAATAGCCTAGTGGTAATCAACTTAAACTACACTTGTTTAATTTTATAAAGTTAAACATTAAGGTGGGTATAAAATACCCTTTCTCAAACTCCCCTCATATCTATATTTTATACATAAAAATAACTTAGGTTGCAAGACAAATCTAACAATGCACACTAGGTCAGTAAAACAGCGATATTCATAGCCGTTGGGTCGTGGCTTTATTGGTTATTTTCATAGCATAGCAACAAATCTGATATAGAAATATCAGTCAAGGCGGTAACTCAAAATCTGTTCAGATTCATCATTCTACATCCATACATAGTAACATTCAAATTGAGACTAATACTGATGGACAAGAACAACAGCAAACTGTTTAAACCCTGAGTGGAAACTGTAAATCCGTCCTGAACTGTAACACTAACTTCATCATGAAAAAAAATTCACCAAGATTCGTCAAAATCTGTCAAGTATTCTACCGTCCGACCGACTCGAATTGGATGAGTTTTGAGGAACAAGAGCAATAACTCAAATTAAATGCCTTTTCAACCTTCCTGATATTCAATAGTCAATCTTGGGTGATAAAATAAATGAAACTTTTTTCATCCAAATCAATCACTTGTGTCTTCTAGAATGTTCAATTTGTAAAGCATTGAACTTGGTTTTCAAGAACAAGGGCACTATTTCATAATAAATGATTGGTTGGATTTTGCTGATTTTCAAAAGGGTTCATCCTTGTGGCATAACAAACATTCTCAACAAGATTCGTCAAAATCCATTAAGAATTGTACCTTCTAGAGTGTTTACAATCTAAACATTGAACGCGTTTTAAAAAACAAGGGCAATAATTCATCAAAATCCATAAAGAATTGTGACCTGTAGAGTATTTGCACGCATTTGTGGAAGGACAAGCATAAAATACATTACTTCCCTTTAATAATCTTCTTGTTGGAATTCCAGGCTAAATTTGATTGGTATTCTCCATAGAGTGTGAAATAATTGTGGTCTATTAATAAATTCTCTGCTCCCTTTGGCCAATGATTTCCAGTTTCATACCATCACTAACAAATAGGGGTTTGGTTGGATACTTCTTCTTAAAAGTGGGGTTAGGACATGGGCGGAGATAGAGGGGGGGGGGCATAATATTTTAATAATAGTATAGCGATTATGAAAAGTCAATGCATTCCTTCAGTTGACAACCACGTCATATTCACTCCATTCATTCAATTTATTAGTGCTTACGAATAAAGAAGGGAAAACAAGTTCATATTAATTTCAATCTTCATTAATTAATATTGTTTAAATCTTCAAAAACACTGACATTTATCAGCAATATACTCTCACCCCTGTTACTCTCCAAAAACATGCACTTCGGAATAAAGAAACCAAGTACTAACGATACGAACCGCAAAACGAAACTTGAAATCCAAAAAGACATTTTGACGAAACATAGGTAACAAGGTAACAGCTTATGAACTTTTAACATGAGGAATTATACATGAGTAAGTATAGCATAATGAAAAGTGGTATCAGGTGTCTAGAAGAGTAAGCATACCCTGCCTGGCGCCAAGAATCCACTTATAACGTTTAACACGAGTGTTTATTGGCCCACTTCTAAGGATCCGCAAACCAATTTTTCTCGACAACGTATGCCACTACCATAACATGTAACATCCAGTAATCAGACAGAATCAGTCTTTTATCTCGTATTCTCTTCTCACTTCATTAATGTTGTTAATTGCTTTTATACTCTACCAATTATGCCGGTAGCAACTCAATTTATTAAGAATTTACAGACGTTTTCGTTAGATGTAGCGTCTTTCCAACAACATACTGCTTCAGATTCAGAATTCAATTAATAATGTGAGCAATCGAAGTACCAAAACGTCCAGATTATACTTAGTACCAATTATACACTGGCTGTATGTTTCGGCCCCTAGCTCGGTAAAAACTCACGATTGAGATCCATACATTGAATATACTTGCGCATCAGTTGTGGTTTTTTCACCACAACAAGCATAAAGACCTTCTGCTGTTTGGACAATATTCTCTGCAATGTCTGCCTATATCTCCTTGTAACTCCCAAACGCAGATGGCATTCTTCATAATGGTATTACAATGAAAGCCTCTACAACTGTGTGGCAGATTTTTAGTTTGTGTTCTGTTCTGTTTCTTACTTGTATAATCTTTGTAAGCCTATTGAGAATTTGAGAAGAAGAATATTCAATCTTATAGCTTGAAATCTGTTAGGTGACTCTAGCAACTGCGAGTCAACTGTGCGCTTTTTAAATACTAACCGAATTCGTATATATTTTTGATTTACATTGACAACACTTGCCCACACAGTTTTCCAGCTGTCCAATGTACTAATATAAATAGTTGAAGTTCATAATATTTTGGGTTTATTTCTAGCACTGTAAGTAATTAACATGTGTTATTGATAATTGGCTCTATGTCGTTTTCCTACAGTAACTACATTAAAAGAACACGATTCGCTACTTTCTTTTTCTTCACGACCACTTTTCAATGAAGCAGTCAGTGAGTGGAATATCGGTACGGGAGTGGGCCAGTGTTATATGTATTAGACCTATAATACAAACGGTGCTTGTATATTATTGGATTCCCATTATCATGAATGAAATTTGTGTTATTCGTATCCTAGTATTTCATTGTGAATTGACTTTAAAATTAATGATATGATTATGGATATTGTAAGGTGTGCAGAAATGTAGTATTATTTGAACAGTTTTCAGTTTGATATCACTCGTTATGCAGTCAGGTGGAAACGTTAAAAATGATCATTAATTAACATTGGGAATAATTAATTATGATTGAATGGAAGTTTTGTAATTAAACTAGAGTGAATAATTTATTTCAACTATCCCGAGTAAAAAGGACCAACTGGGTGATATTCGGAGTCCAATGTATGGAAGTTCAAAAAGGAATTGTGACTCAGGTACAGAGTAATAAGTTGAAAAAATTCCAAAAGTATGGGACCTTTGGAATGAAAAAATTAAAGCTTCAAAGCTGAATGTAGAAATTAAGTTTTTTCAAGGATTGCTGATTGAATTTTTCCTATTCCTTGACACGAATATTTGTGTCTTGAAATTTCGATTGGAAAATTCCAGACTTCATAAAATATCTTTTAGTTTTGGATTAAGTTTAAGACTATTTTGACTTCATATTCGAGACAAATTGCGTACTTATATCGGGATTAAAACCATTATTTCAGTATACGGAGTAACAGTTTGGGATTAACTTGTGGGATTAATGTATTAGGATTAACATCAAGAGGTTGTTAGTGTCTAGAACAACAATGAAGTTGACAGACTTTAGGAGTTATTTGTGTGCTACTGTGATTTTCATCATAAACTTCACAATTGGTAAGTTCCATTTAAGTTCCTTATGTCCAATGAAACAAGACGGTTAATCTCGGTTTATACGAGTTAACTCTACACAGAAAAGTAAAGCAAGTTGAAAATTTACATTATTCAAAACTGCAATTCTTAAATCGAGTTCACAAACCGTCGATATTGAAGAAGCAGTCATGAATAAGTGCAACAGCACTCATGAACCATTGGCGACGCAATATAAACATTACATTTATATCGAAGTATCTGCTAACAGTCAATTCCTATCTAAGAAAACCTTCAGGTTCCTGGCCAGTGATTTTAGTGTTCTATTTCCAGATTTGAATGACTATCGTTGCCAATTTCTATGATCCCACTTTCCATGTGCAAAATTGCAGACGATGCGATAGAAAATTTGCCTTTAAACTCCTTTGTTCGACTCTGACTCCGAAAGAAGTGTAGAAAAGAGCTTTTCAGTGATTACCCAATTTGTTGTCCCTGCTCTTTAGTCTTCTCTTCCACTAGTCTCCATCATCAACCCCATTTGTACCAACAGAGTGGTAATGGTACAGACTTATATTTGCTATAACCTCATACCATGGTTACAAACCAGACTATTAAATAACTTTAACCAATTTACTTGATGAATTTTAGAGAATTTGATATGCTATACATGCATATATATTACTTATTACTTTATTTTGCTTATTCTTCCTTACAAATTCATCTGTCAAAGAGAAATTTTGTCTGAAAACCGCATACTTTAAAGATTGTAACCTACTTTGACAGCATCGTCAAGACGAAGAGTAATAATGCTAATTAGTAAAAGACTACATTATATTGTTAGTTTTAGAAGGTTTCTATTACATTCTCAGCTAGTTATATTGTCGTTAGAATGATGAATTGGGCGGTTTATATTTCCAAAACATGTTAAAACATGTAATCTGTCTTACTGGAGGTCAATACATGTTGGTTTGGTAAATATATGGCATTACTTTCTTTATGTTTGCGTGTGAGGGCTTGTTCTGTTGTTGTCAATGCCATATCTTACATAAAAAAACAAAGATATCTTCCTTACAAGATTGTAAGAAGTTTACTTTAAAAGACACATCCCTCTTTTTGCAACTTAAGTCACTGTATGGTAACAGTGCCCATCGAATTAGGCACTTTCTCCTTCAGACATTTTGTCAGTATTTTGGTACACGTATTAGACAGGAATTAAAATGTACATGCATTGTTTTAGTAACTATGTCATCGTAGCATTGGCAAATGTAAAAAAAAACCACAAAATCACTGGCGTTACAATTTCTATGTCATCGTAACAATAACATTGGCAAATGTAAAAAAATTACAAAAACAGAAAGGCACAATGCTTTTCAATGACCTGGGTCAGAATGAATCCCTGCAAAACCAGAAACAAACCAAATTTTGTAGAGATTTTATTTGCAACAAGCATAGCAAATACAAGAGTGATACAGTAGATATTTTATATCTCACACGTCCCCAATCTCTCGTTATATTACCCTTTATTTCTCTATAAACCTCAGTACTGTATTTATCAAACTAATATAGGACCGTATGATAATAATGTTTATTACAACTCGCTTAGCTGAATTCCACTGATTTCATCTAGAATCAAGACGAATATTTCCTTTAGGAATCACCATGTCATTCCATATTTTTACCAAGAAGTTTTAAGCTGTTACTCATCGGACCAATTGCTACTACTTGTACAGGATTGAGATGGATTTTGCCTAACAGTCTCCACATGTCGCCTTTTACAATATATTTCAATTTTACAACTTGTTGTTAAATTAGCATAAATTTGTAGGTTATTATGAGTGAATCGACCCAAAAATTATAATTCAGTCTTTTAACTTTCAATTATTTGCATTCAATTATTAGCATGTATGATATAACTGTTACAATGACAAGCTGTAAAGTTATATGAATGGTAATTCAGAAGTTATTACAATATACAGTTTTTACGTTTTGGGCAATTCTTTCTTTTGATTTCAACTTCCAAGAGCTTTGGTTGTTACCAAAGTCACGAATTGATGGTCCGTTGCACCATAGAACTACAAGAGTAAAGAGAGTCTTTTGCCATGGACAGTGCTCATGAAGTCGACATGGTGTGAAGTAATCGGTGAAGTAATCGCTCTTCTCCAATGATTCGTATTATGTAGCTTTTTGATATGCTTTCAAAGTACACGAATTTGCAATATAAACAATAAACATGACTGTGTTTCATTTTGAGCGAAATAGACCTTAGATAAATTAATTTTGGTTTAGCTTAAATTTAATTGCCAATAACGTTAGAGTAATATGGCAGTAATTCTTTTATGAAAGCATGGAGATTTAGACTTCAGACTACTGTATCATTACAAAAGCATCTGACCATAAAATTGTTTGGTTCCTTTTTTATCATTCTGAACTAACTTGACTTTATGCCTTGATATTAAAATAGAACAATATTATTTTTCCATATCACCGTTCCTAACGCTTTAAATATTAAATTGTTTTTGTTCTGAGTATATTTATTACTAGAAGCAAACATTATCTGGAATCTTATAGCGTTGGTGGAATAACCTTCAACTCAATGATCTTGTATCATTCTGAGTGTAATTGACCGTAAAATTCGTACTGTTGGTATTAGTGCTACACAGAAGATATTACTGTTCAGTTCGTTTTGAAGACTCAGATGGTAATTGTTGAACCATGATCATAGTAATTTCCCATAATCTTAAAGAAATACAACCTCTTAGAATGAACAAAAAATCTATATTTTCAAATTTGGTCAATAGGAGTTTATATTCATCAATGGACTTGCCTGGTGTCATAACTATACAACAGATTACCTAAATAATCTGATAAATCCAGAAAACAATGTTTATATACAATAATTGAAAACCCTTAATCAAATTTAGGGCGTTTATCAATTATAACCTGTTATTATATGGAAATTTACATAATTTTATGGGGTTTTTACATTCTGTTTGTATACTTTGGACATCGTTGATGAATATATACTCTGATTGACCAAGTTTGAGAACTTAATTTTTTTGTTCATCCTCGTATCGCTTTAATATGAATTATTTGAAAAGACCTCAGTTTTGAAAATAACACCACTCTGGTCTGTTATGTATGGTTTTCAGAGGAATTGACCGTAAATCATAAATCTTATTCAAATTAACCCGACCTTCAACCTTGCTTTCAAAATCTAACAGTTCTGTATTTAATTTATGTTTTCCAGAGTAATTGACCATAAAACAATAAATCTTTATATTGTTACTGACCAAACCTTAAACCTTGCTGTTAAGCTGTAACTGTATTTTGATAGTAAAATTGTTGCCCTTGAATATATATTAGGAAAAAGCAAAGAAGTTCTTTTTGTACTGATTTTTTTTTCAGTATAATATTTAGCTTCGGGTTTTATTTTGTACGGACCGACTAGTAACCAAAATAGTTTTCTTTGGGTTTTATCATATATTTGTTGGAATGTGTTCTGAGAAGTTATATTCAATAGATGGTGACGTGATCGCTGTATCCACTTCAAATAAAAAAGATGCAGTTATCTGAAATGGAACGTATTATTTGAAGGTAATTTACCATAGTAAGTGGGTGAGATTTATGAGAACTGATTCGACCTTATAACAGGGCTGTTGAACTAAATTATATTTCTAAGAGTAATTGACCATAAAAAGTTAGGTGGAATCAATTGTGAGTGACCTAAACCGTCGAGTTGATTGTCAACATGTTACGACCGATAGGTAATCATCTGGAAGAATGTGAAACAGCTATCAAAATCATAATAATAGATCATAGAATCCAATTTAATTAAAAACGAAGACTTGATATTGATTGGTAATGAGAGGAATGTAAGGGACTGTCCCACTTACAAATGTGTTGAAACTGTATCGTTTCTGTAGTTGGGGCACAAACGGTAGGGCCTTATTACCCATATTGGTGAGGTCTTTCGATGGCTCAGAAATGGTTCAGAATAAGCTTATACTATATAGCTTATATTTCACTTTAATAATTTTAAGATTCTACCTACAGTATGGCATGTTCGATATTCTCAAAATCTGCGTGACCAAATCTAGCTTTGTCACATCACATCTGCATGAATTTACCAATTCTGAAAGATAAGTATACGAGCGATCAAAAAACCACGCTCAATTATGTGTGCTATAGAATTCTCAACAAACGTGTAGTGATCCTTTTAATATGAGGTCATAAGGTCTTTAAATATTGACTTTTCCCTCGGACTGAACTGAATAACCATTCGACATTCCTTTATTGTTGGAATCGTTTATACATAGGGCAGTATATTTTAATAGCTCCATTTTATTGCTTTTTTAGCGTTCCTTTATGACCAATTGTAAGAAATTAATATTTCTTCGCTCATACTAAAAGCCATTTAAAGAAATGATTGAATTTTGTTTAGTGAGTGACTTTATGTGGAAACTACCAACGTACTTCAGGCAAGCTCTTTGGACATATGATAATAGATTGTTACAGCAAATTGTACAGAACAGGGTCTCCTAAAATTGATCCGAATGAAGCCTTTCTGATGTTAAAATATCAGATTGATCACTTTGAACAGTTAGCAGTTCACTGCTCTACTCTATGATATACCATGTGAAATACGCATATTATTGTATATAAAAATAGTATCCATCAGTGGGTATACCCGTATCTAAGAAGTTTCAGTTACTACGTACCCTAACGTATACGAACAAGAGTATCATGATTTTGGTTTCTCTTAATCAATAGAACACCATCCGATAGCTGTTAAACATCCAGCAGTTGGTCACCAAGTTTATTAAGAGATATGCTTATTCCTTCCGATATTAAATTTGAATGTGTGGTTTAACTAAGAATGTCCCTTTAGTTTGAGCATGTAATACAATCCACCATGTTATTGACCTCGGTCACAATGATATGTGATCTGAACAATACAAATTCATCTTTCTACTAATGGACCTATGGGACTTGTAAATGACCATATAAAACAAACAGTCCTATCATATTTCCTGAAATCAGGTTCTAATATTACCAGAACGAAATAGAAACAACCGATTTTTTAAAACCAAGTATGAAGCGTCACAAAACGATTAAGGTGGAGAAAAATGTGTATGGCTCGGTCTTCATATTTTCACATAAAACTTTAAGGAAGTTACAGATGTCGCAAAACACTGACATTGACAACATGTGTTATATTGCATTTTCGTAGCGTATAATATTATGCTCAGCGAAATAAATGCAGTTATGTTAATTCTTTTCATGGTGTTGCTATGCATGTCATTATTACCTTAATCATGAACATTGCATGAGGTTGAAATTCCATTTCATTTGTACTCCAATGAGCTTGTTTTATAACTAAAGTACATTTTGGTTTCTGATGAACTATTTCAGAAAATTATAATACACATGTATATCATAATTTATATCGGTGGAATGTTTTTATATCTAGGTCATTATTATAATGAAATTCAGCACGTGAATAATTGGGTCAGCTCAATAATTGGATTATGAATAATTCAAATGGTTCAGAATATTCACAATAAAGTGTGATGATTAGGCTTAATTCGACCCACTCGGTTCATTGTAGACAAAACGGGAGTACTCGTTCAAGAATCTTTTTGCAACCTATTTTGACTCATTATCTGGTACCTTCACCCTCCAAAAACAGAAGTCAGACACAAAATGAATATTGAGTATTTTTAGTGGGGAGATTTTCTTATATCATAGTCCAATTATTTGGGTGGCGACAGCTGTTTAATGCATAAGGATTAATTATAAGGTTACTGTGTCGATTGCCTAGTTCAAAATTTTTATTGTATTATTTACGTTTGTCAGCTCGGAAGTCAGTTCGGAGAGTGTGCAAATAATGTTTTTTTTTCTCTCAGCGGTGTCCCTTACCCTTACTGTCACATAAACAAATTGCCTTACCCCATCCCACACTTATGTTCATCGACTAGAAAATTGAGAAATGACAGTTCAGATCACTACAAAGATGAAAGTTCGTCTTTTTATCTATGACAAGTTATCATTTTTTATCTGTGTGAAATTCATTTTTGGAATATCTTCTCTACTAACTAGAAGTTATTAATCTACAAAAATGCATTAATCATCAAAAAATATCGTCCATTATGAAACCTGCCAGAAAAACTCATTTGCCAAAACATAAAACGAAAGATTAATTAGTTTTTGGCTTCATTACTAGAGAACATGTAAAATGAAATGGGGCCGTTTCCACGGATTATTGCCTCACAGCAGTCTACCAACCGGGTCTCAATGTAAATATCATACGTAAATCTATTAACATGTGCTATCTGTTGAGTTGTAAAGGTAAAAAAAAAGATTATTTATCTTGGGTCATTTCACCTCTAGGTGAATTTTTCATTGCGAAAAATACATCAAACTTGTTAGTCTTTGACTGTCTGTTGTCGGTAGTTGTGATTTACGACTGTTTTTTCATGTGTTATTAGTTGATGGGAAGAGATAAAAAGCATGAAAAATAATAAACAGATACAACACATTGGCGATATTTATTATTGTGTATCTTTATTATATCTGTATCATTTCTATTTAGTTAGGTATGCAGAGTAGGTATAAATCTGAAATGTTTCTGTTTGTGTGATGACATGAGATTGACCACGAATCTATCTGGTGAGAAAGACCACACATAATATGTGGGTTCAATACCATTTCTGATCCATTTACGGGAATCCAAAGCTGATTGATAAACGGGTCGCATCCAATACAAAATTGGTTAATGGAGCTTTCGCAATAGATAGATCTGTGCTTAAACACAAGACATCATTAGAAGATCATTGAGAGTAAAACAAATTCGAACATTACTTAACAGGTTGAACTGTTTTGGATTTTATTTTTCATCATTATTGGTAATGTTTTTCAATAGAACATCAAACAAGCTTTAGTAGACTTTTTCTTTCCTTTAAATTGGTTGAATTGTGATGTAACCAACATTTCGTTTGAACATGTTCAAAATGAATTTGAGATCAAAGATTTTCTCCATCAAATATGTCCCCATCTTAGAAGTTCATCAACGAAATGAAAGATTGCTTGGAATACAAAATAAAAGTGAAAGGAACGATAGCTTGTGTGGCGTATGGTTATAGCCACCTCTTGACAATCTAGATGATTTGTTGTTAAAAAGGGAAAAGGCGGTCAATTTCATCTAGACATTTTTATTAATCTGAAGTACAGGGGTAGCATCAATTGAGCAAATCACTGATTGGCTAATAAACAAAACAATAATTAGTTACTTCCCTTCAATACAATACAATTTTAAGACTACAGTTAAATGCAGTATAAATATTACTCATATGGATAGACCTATTCCATATAACCCCCCTGAGAGAAAAATGAGTTCCACCGAATTTTAAACATGCAGGAGTTAACATTTGCATATACAATTAATGTAAAGAATGAATGACTGAGATCCTAATACAAATTGATAAAGAACTGGGAATACATGTAGTAAAGTTATTCATGACTGACATAAGTACATTATGCATGCAAATACAATAACCTATAATAATTCCTGTGACTATCCTTTGTCAATGCATATGAAAGACATTCGACTTTTGCAATACATAAGAGTACAAATTTTTGCAATATTCAAACATGTATATCCAATAGGTGACTTATTGAACTACTCATTAAGATAAATTCTTATATGGACTTAAAAGCAATGATAAAGAATACCATAGAGAGCATGTTATAACACTATACATATAACCAAGTTACAAATAAATGAAACAATGTAGTAAAACTAACCTAGTTTTCAAATATTAATTTCAATCAAACAAAATTTAAACAATAATTTTTCTTCAGAGAAAAATAGTAACCTAATATGGAATCTTATTGTGATTATCCTTAACAAATTTTTTACAAGATTCTGTAAGATCATCATAAGGAATCCAAGAATTGTGACTAGCATTATAATTCAACCACTTAACTCTATATAACCATTTCTTATTCATATATTTCTTTCTTAAAATTTTTTCAATATCATAAACTTTGTCAATGTCATTATTCTGAGACACAGTAGATTTAGTAGGTTTTGAGTTTACATGTTCTTTGTCATTATTGTCACTAGTTTGAGTCTTGTCAATATCTTGTGGGTCAATAAAGTCTGTCACATCATCTGGAATAGCAATTTCATCATCTTCTAGTGTAACAGATTCAATATTGTCAATATCATCAGGTTTATAATTCACATTAGGTCGAACAAGTCCTTTCTTAAGTCGATTAATATGCACAATATTACGCACAGCATGTCCATCAGATTTTCTGCGAAGTTTAACATGAATATCAGATAGTTTCTGAACAATATAATATGGTCCATGCCATGGGCTTGCTAATTTTTTAGTTTGACCTGATTTTAAGACTGGTTTGTAGAGAAATACAGTATCTCCAACTGAAAATAAAGGAGTAAATTGTTTTGTAGAAGTTTTTTCACACATCTTTTTCTTTCTTTGCTCAAGATTCTTTGCACAAATCTGTCTTGCAAGTTCTAACTGATCTAACAATTGAATAACATAGGATTCAGCAGATTTTGGCATATCAAGTTGAGGAATAGTTATATCTAAGAATGTTTTTGGATATCTTCCATTAACCAAGAAGAATGGAGTATATTCTGTACTATCTAAGTTTGGTGTGTTGTTATAAGCAAATTGAATATAAGGTATAAACATATCCCACTGATCATGAGTATCATCCAAATACTTGGCTAAAGTGTTCAATATAGTGCTCATAGTTCTTTCACTTTGACCATTACAACTAGGATGGTAACTTGTTGTTTGAGTTTTCTTTATATTCAGTATTTTACATGTTTCTTTTACTATATTACTCAAATAATTGGTTCCTCGATCGGAATGTAGATAGTCTGGAATACCATGGCGACAAACAATATTTCGGAT
The DNA here is from genome assembly GCA_029955415.1 of Lottia scabra. Classification (NCBI taxonomy): domain Eukaryota; kingdom Metazoa; phylum Mollusca; class Gastropoda; family Lottiidae; genus Lottia; species Lottia scabra. The sequence continues at coordinate 15,383,957 of JARJEI010000002.1, read as the reverse complement.
AAATTCAGTAGCAACTGTTGCAGCTTTAATATTTGGTAAAGCGATAAGTTCTACATATTTTGAAAAATAGTCGATGAATACTAACACATACTGATTATTGGTAGTTTGACATTTTGGTAGTGGACCTAGAATATCAGTGCTAACACGTTGAAATGGATGACTAGCAACTGGCATTGGTTGTATCAAAGCTCTTGTACTTTTTGAAGGAGATTTACGTTGACAACATCTTTCACATGATTGTACATACTGAACAATGTCCTTGTACATACATGGCCAATAAAATAATTGTCGAGTTTTCTGAATAGTACGATTAATTCCAAAGTGTCCTCCTAGTAATGAATCATCATGAGTAAAGTTGAGTACAGTTGGAACTAAATTGTGAGGAACAACAATCTGAACATCAAGTCTTTCACTACGATGACCTTTACCTTTATAATATGAAACATGGTACAAAATGTCATTTCGCAAGAAATAATCAGAGGCAATATTCAATAAGTCTTTTCTATATTTCTGGTTGGTAGGCAACTTTTGAGATTCCAAGTATATAATTAAGTCAGAAAACTTTGAGTCTTCTCTTTGAGACTTACATAATGAGTCTTTATTCCATAGTTCATAGAGATTAATATTATCAGCTCTTTCCATAGTTGATTGTGAAGGAATTTTCACTTTAGACTTTGACTTTACAGCAGCAATGTTGACATTTGGAAATTCATCAGCTATTGAAGGTACATCATAACATGGTAACATATCAAGATAATTGTCTTCAGTAGTTTCATTATCATCATAGGTACGTCGACTAACTGCATCTGCGCTTGAGTGAACACGACCTGGACGGTACTTAATGGTAAAATTATAAGATTGTATAACTGCAATCCATCTAGCAAATTTACCTGTAGGATTTTTGATATCAAGTAACCACTTTAATGCTGAGTGATCAACAATTGCATCAAATGTTGAATATCTAAGATAAGAGTCTAAACGTTTAATACAATATACTAGAGCTAAACATTCCTTTTCAGTAATACCATATTGTTTTTCTGCCTTAGAGAGAGAGCGTCCTATATACGAAATAACACGTTCTTCGCCATCTTGGGTTTGACATAGAACTCCACCTACAGCAAAATTACTAGCATCTGTATATAAGGAAAATTTTTCATCTCCACGTGGATATCCGAGAATTGGAGCAGTTACAAGTTTTTGCTTAAGTTCTTCGAATGCAGATTGACTTTCTTCAGACCAAATAAATTCAACACCTTTAGCTGTCAATTGGTAAAGTGGAGCTGCGATTCTAGCATAGCCTTCCATAAATTTACGGTAGTATCCTGATAATCCTAGAAAAGCACGTAAATCTTTCAAAGTTTTTGGCACTGGATAAGAAGATACAGCACTGACTTTTTTAGGGTCTGGAGAAATACCTTTAGAACTAACTACATGTCCTAAATATGAAATTTCAGAATGTCCAAAATTACACTTTTGAGAATGCAACTTTAAGTTAGCAGACTTTAAACGATCAAAAACTTGACGAATGTGCACTAAATGATCAGAGAATGTTTTGCTAAAAATTATGACGTCATCGAGGTATACTAAACAATGTTTCCATGAAAGTCCTCGGAGTACTGCTTCCATTACACGTTGAAATGTGGCTGGGCTATTTTTCAATCCCATAGGTAGGCGTTTGTACTGATACAATCCAAGGTGACATCTCCAAGCTGTATAGGGTCTGGATGAAGGAGCAATAGAAACTTGATGAAATCCACTTTGAAGATCTAAAGTTGTAAAATAACATGGATTCGCTGTCCCTATTGATTCTAGAGCATCTTCAGTAGTAGGTATAGGGTGTGCATCAAGAACTATACATTGATTCAATTTACGAAAGTCACAAACAAAGCGATAGGATTTACTGTTACGTTTCGCTATCAAGAGACAAGGTGCTGCCCATGGAGAGACAGATTCCTCTATAATATCTTTATCAAGCAGATCATGAACAACTCCTTCCATAACTTCTTTTTGTTTGTTACAAAGTTTGTAAGCACGTTGACGAATAGGTTTTTGAGAAGGCATAATCTCGATTTCATGTTCAAGAAGATCACATTTTCCTAATATTCCATCCTTTCCAACAAATACTGAAGAATAGTCGTCTAAAAGTATCTGTAATTCGTTTCGTTGAGAATCGGTCAAATTGTCAGAAATATTAGTCTGAATAGAATTTTTCAAGTCGTCAAGTACATGTGTGTCAGAATCTTGAATGGAAAATACTTTGTCATTACGAGATAAACATACAAATTTACCAACAATAGTATCCTTATTAATTGACACTTCTTCATTTGAAAAATTACAAAAAGATTGGTAAACATTACCATTAGAAACATAACCTAAAGATTTAGCAGATAATATACCTGAAGAAGCTAATTTTTCTGAACCTGTAACAATACCTGTTACACCATCTGGAATTGATGCACCATGTATGCGAGCAATTGAAATAACTTGTGACTTTGGAGGAACAATAATATCTTGAGTACTTGCTAATGAACGCCTAGGATCAATGGATAACGATTTCTTTCCAAAATCTAGAGTAACATTATTCTGTTGCAAAAAATCTATACCTAATATAATCATAGGTTGCAAATCTGGAATTACATAAAATAATACTTGAACTGTACAATTGTCAATAGTAACATCTAAATAAGTTTTACAATGAATTCTTACAGAATTACCACTGGCAGTAATAATATGAGTCTTATCTTCAGAAGTTAGAGCAATTTCTTTGACATTAAAATTCTTAAGAAAATTATGATTAATACAACAAAAATCAGCACCGGAATCTAATAAAGCATGTAATTTACGTTTACAAATAACAACAGGTAAAAAATTTCCTAATAAGTGAGCATTACTTTTAACTATTGCAATATTAGAAGAATTTTCAATTTTTACAGAAATATCATTCACATTAGTATTTTTACATAAATTGGCAACAGAGTCCATGTCCCCATTAACAGAGTCTGTTCTAACAATAGAGGACTGGGAATTGCTAGAACTTTCTAGTTTTCCGATTGACTAACTGATTCATCCTCCAGTAAACAATATTTGGCATAATGATTCGGACCTTGACATTTGTGACAGATGACTGGATCACTTGACTTGATATCATCTTTGGTAGTAGACTGTTGTTTTAAACTGTAACATTTCTTCGCTGTGTGTCCTTTTTTATTACACAGTTGGCATACGACTGTCTTTTGTTGCACTGTAGCTATGTTAGATTCAAAAAGTTCAGTGTCTGGAGTAGTAGACTTTACACTTAGTTGATCTACTTTAGATTTTAAAGAATTAAGTTCAAACATGACATCAGACAAATTTGTTGACTGTCTTTGATGTGGGTGTGGCACTAATGAACATGACTGTTCCACCAGGCGACAATAAGCAACAGCTTCCAAAAAGGTATTTGGTTGTTTCTGTATGACACTTGCCCTTAAAGACGGAGTAAGACCTCTTATAAAAGCTGAGATCATTTCTGTTTCTGTTTTATTAAGGCGAGTACATTTGGCTTCAATATCAATGATATAATTTTCTATATTCTCTCCAGGTAACATAACTCTTTCATACAGTTGTTGTTCTAATAACCAGTTGTTGGGCTGAGATTCTATGAAGTGATATTGAAATTCGTGGATTAATCTTTGTCTACTGCGAACTATCTGTGCAGGCAAATTATTTAACCATATAACAGCTGGGCCTTGTAGTTGAAGTAGCATTGCTGATCCGAAACTTTCGTCAGGGATTCGTTGAATATCAGTCCATGCTTGAAATCGTTGAAGCCAAGTGCGGGCGTCTTCCGATGGAAGTCCATAGAACGGTTCAATATTAAAATGTGGCATCTTACGGTTTTGACAGTGATTTTACTTCTTCTAAAAGCACGTATGAAGACACAGGATCAATCTGTTTACATCTCCACCATCTGTGGCGTATGGTTATAGCCACCTCTTGACAATCTAGATGATTTGTTGTTAAAAAGGGAAAAGGCGGTCAATTTCATCTAGACATTTTTATTAATCTGAAGTACAGGGGTAGCATCAATTGAGCAAATCACTGATTGGCTAATAAACAAAACAATAATTAGTTACTTCCCTTCAATACAATACAATTTTAAGACTACAGTTAAATGCAGTATAAATATTACTCATATGGATAGACCTATTCCATACTTGCGGGAAACGAAACTTAATCATAATTTAATTATTAGATTGCGTTTTGTGCAATTTATACCATAAAGTAATTCTTTTGATCTATAAATAACTAAACATGTATTATATAATAGACCAAGGACAGGTGATTCCAGAAATAAACTGAACCACATTTTACTAAACAGAAAGTCGTTCATTTCCTTAGAGTTGAGTCAGGACATTTTTTAGAAGTTTTATTGTCGACATCTCGATATCATTGAACAATATTATACCCCATATCTGTTTGTTTCAAACAGATAAACAAACTGTTCTTAAGTGACCTAATAGTAAGTTAAATGTTTGTCTGCTTACCTAAGGTACAGAGATTCAATTCGGACATTAGTCAAGATAAAACTCCTCCCCTGCTGGTTTCCCCCTGCCAGTGATGCAGGTCGGGGCTGATATGGAAGAAAGCGTCTAGACGATCGGATAGGATATTACTCTATTAGGCTAATGCAGCTGTCCTGGCAAAATTCCCATCGTTGCACAAACAGCAACGAGTGTATCTACCGTGCCAACCCTTCCAAACTAAACTGTCATATTTTTGTTTGTGGAGAGGAAACCCTCCTCGATGTTGAAGTATATCTGATATTCTAGGGATATTCACCTGGAATGTGTATTATTACCAAGCTGTTATTTTTGTTATGTTTCCAATATATTGCATGATTAAACTGAATAATTCCGAATTACCTTTCAAACCTCAGTACACTTGGCTTGATAATACTGTCAAGGGACCTGACTAAAAGTTTTCTACCACGAATTAGATCATTGCACAAAAATCTTCTCTCACCACTTGAGAGACAATGATATTTCTTCCAAACACGTAAACATGTAATAAATTTCAATACAGGCTCTTTTCTTTATTACCAACATCATATTGTAATATTGTTTCTAAAATTGCATATTGTTTATTAACAGGCATACTGGCATATTGCTTATTAACTGCCATGTGGCGAAGTTAATAATGTTTTGAAATTGAAACGCATGTATAATATCATAATAATGTTTCGAAATTGAAACGCATTTATATTACATTATATTATCATTCCCAAGGCTTCGTGAAGGAGTAGTTTCTTTCTGACTGTAATGTAGGCTATAGCAGAATTAAAATACTTTTGATGGTTATTTTTATTTCCTGGTAGATTGCGTATTGGGAGACCTAACAAGCATGGAAGTTGAATGGGCGGGTCGGTAAGGGGAATCAGGAAAGGTCACCCATGATCACTCATGTAACCGTTGCTCCTGAAATAGTTACGGACCCGCCAGCATAAGAATGTTTGGATGCATGTTAATGTCAAATGTCTACAATATGGACCACCCTTTTCAATGCAAATTATATAGTTTTGTTGAATATTGCTGCCAATAATCTAGAAAAGAGACCAATATAACAAGTATAAATGTCCAGTATTAATGTATTGTAAAATTATGTGTCAAGTCATGAGTGGAATAATGACACGACAGTCATATGAATATAAATGTGTCTTTCTGTTTTAAGCTTACACAGAAATGAATTGAATATATAATAATACCAGATAAGTCTACAGTCTAGCCATAACAGCTCGATTTGACACAAAGAGTACAATTGAATACTTAGAAAGAATCAACTATTTTACAAGGATAATAACTTAACAAAGAGGATTTTTTGGTTAAAATCAATTGGCATTTATCTTTTCCGGATTATCCTTACTCATTTTCAGCTGGATGGACCTTACTTATCCAAAAGTACATTTACGTTTAAATGTAAACCTTTTTGTGCAATATCTAATCTTTTTACTTCTACACTTCCAGTTCCTTGACGCTAACCACAGAAGGTCAAATGGCAGTGGCGGATTGAGGGACGTGATTTTATTATTACCCATTTATATATCTTTTGATTAAAATGTTGACAAATCGTTGGATACATTATTTAGAGAAGTATATTTGAACTATGTGGAACTCCAAAAATTTGCTTTCGGCGCTTGCGGATTTTGGAACACATTTTTTTCATTATCCACCCCCTTTATGAGATTCCTAAATCCGCTACTGAATGGTCAATGCCCCGATGACCAAGTATAAACTGCATACAAGAGAGAAAAAAAGGGGTTACTGTCTTATTGCAGCAATGGGCAGATGCATGGTGCAAATCTTCTATCGGTCACAAGCTAGGTTCCCGAGACCCTTTCTACCAGATGGTTCTTGACCAAAACCCTTTCTGCATTGATCTTTCCCCAGATCTCCCGATCCCATTACAGCTGGGTCGACTAAACCTTCATATTCTGGTTGAATTATTGTATAAAGTAAGATTAAGATCAAGATATTTACAATAATTGGGAAGGGTATTCTAATGAGCTATTTGTTATATTATCATTGACAAGATCTGTCTCGACCTATCTTAACATACAGTCTAACTTGTGAATTAAATAACCATAATTTCTAGACAATACCATATAACTTTAATTTCTTACTTCATTCTTCATTGGATTATCATCATTCATTCAAATTTAGAGTGTCTGATTCACCTATTGTCACTTTTTGCCATTCCAGATTATAACAGGTTTCCAGCGTTCTTGAATTCAGAATAACATCCCCACATGGCGTAGCGATAAAGTTTCGAGGGTGGTGGGAGGGGGGGGGGTGGTTAATTGCATGAAATTGTTCAAACTTTGCGCCTTTTAAGTGTGCGAAAAGGGGGGGGGGGGGGTATCTCCAACCCTTGTCAAATCCCCCCAAAACAAAAGACAAATGCAGTTTTTTTTTGTTAGATTGTAAATGAAACCTTAAGCCTTAAATGATTTATTTTCCAAACCAGATTGTGGAGTACATCTATAATTTGTCTCACTTCCATTCTTATGCTAGTGCTTTCTTTATATATTGTCCGACAGTAAACTTAAATGTTTTGATGAAATCATAATTAAGAAAATTTTTTTAAATTTTATTGTATCGCGCATTGCGAATCTTTAAACGTCCTCTACAACTATGACGAGCAAATCGTATTACGGATATAATTGCAATTACAAGATTCACAGACGTCTTAGTGTCATTAATTTGAAATAATTCCAATTTGAGCTGAAAATGTCTATTCTTTATCTATTGAAAATGACAAAATTAATCTCTTTATAGAATAAAACCCGCCTACAAGTTCAGATATATTGTTCTACTGTTACCTATAAATGTTCTCAACTTTGATATGTTTTCCTTAAAGGTTAATGCATTTTTTAAACGTTACCGAAGAAGAAACTTTTGTTATGTTTTTTTTTTCTGCAATATGTGGGAGTCGAAGCCTTCGGAAGTACATAAGTTAAAATTAACAATTCACCATTCTTCAACCATAACAAAATAAACCCAGTTTGTGCTTGATATAGATTTAAAGTTAATGTAATCTTATGTGATTAGTTTCCAATGTTTGGAAACATATTGTACACTAATAATGTCTGTCTACAATTTGTTTTCTTTTAGTTGGCACTTATTGTTCATTTTATACAGACGGTCTTGTTTCTTAAAAAATAAACTTAGAAAATTCCCTTAATTGTATTCAAGTTAATTTAAATTGAGTTCAATGAAAAGGTCCTCAAATTCACCTCAATGACAAGTCGAGTGCTTGAAGGCTTCAATGTTTGTCAGTTTCACAGATTTAGAGTGGAAAAAGTTGCAATTGTAAATTTAAAATTACTGCATTTCTTCTTATTAAAGAAGTAAATACTGGCAAATAGTTAGAGAACAACTTTTTAAACCTTCTTTGTCCAGATGGTCTTTCAGCTATTGGTTTTCAATGCGAAAAATGAGTATCCTGAACCGGCAGTTTTGAAAAATACCTTATATAGAAGATTTTTCACTCTTTAAAAAAAAGATTGCAATTTGCCGAATTATTAGTTGCAATATCAGGCAAAAATTTCTTAGTTAATCATGTAAACGTTAAATGTAGATCTAAGGGTGCAAGGCATCAAATTAATTTTGTTTTTGACTCTCTTCGCATTTTATGTCTCAGCCCTGTCGTATATAAGAATCATAGACATCTCATAAAACAATAAAGAATATTCAGGTGCAAATTGCTCGACTTTTTTTTAAATTGTATAAAAGCGTAATTCTTCAAAATTAGTCACCATTTCAATGTGTAGAACACCTTACCTCACCTGTCAGTGATTGAAACCATCTTGTAGTTGTAATAAAAATAATCAAGGTGTTCAGGTAAAAACATCTATATATCTATACCTTGTTTTTCTTTTAAACTATTTATTTAACCTATTATATTACAACTTTAAACAACTTCAGATAACTATTTTATAAAGTTAATGGTTTAAGTTGGTTTATTGCTAATTATTCACTGGTGAAATCTGAACTAATATAGGTTCTAAGGTGTATATGTTACTTCGGGGGTTCTAGTCTTGGTCGAAAGTGTAAAAGTCATTCAAGCTTTAAATGGGCATACGGATAGTCCAGAAAGATCAATGCAAAGATGACCGACCCAGGACCAGCTGTTAGAAAGGGTCCTCTTGTAATTATTATCCTTATTAAAATTGTGGTTCAGATTCATGTAGAAATTGTGACTGCCAGAAACTTGGAGCAAAGTTTGTCGGTAACTAGTGGTATATGAGAATATCATCAGTACCTGGGTTCCTGTAAATTCGCTATTAATATAACTGTAATTAAATGTCCATGTTATAATGCTTTCCAGCAAAAATGTCGCCAACCATCGGTTATCACCCACTTTACGTTCAAATTTCTCCATGAAATGAATATTCCAGCAGTTCTTATGGTGATAGACAAAGCCATGCAAATCACGGACGCAGATCACAGGGTAAAGTAAAACCTTATAGTGCATGTGTGCATTTTTGAACAAAGATTGCCATTCACATTCACAACAGAAGATAATGAATGATGGTTTAATGTCTCTTGAAAGTTGAAAATAAAGTTTACTGAAATGTTTTCAGGGCAGAGACTAAATTAACTAGTTACTCCAAGGTCGTAGATGTTCATAAATGTTTTAAATAGAATGGTACCCAACATAGTACATACTATTATACAAGGATAAAAAAAAATATATGTTAATAATCAATCATTTAGATATAGAGTATGTGTAAAGAATTAGACGCACTTTAATGCTGTAAGTTAATTCAATAAAAAAATACATGTGTTGAATGTAATTTTAACTCAATGTAACTCTCTAGAGAAAAAGATAAAATCACTTGATTTCTTTCAGCTGTTTTCAAAGATCAATCAAATATCGTCTGACTCTAGCTGCACCCAATTCCTAACGTTCTAAGGCAAACACTCATTATTTTGTTTAAAATATTTGGCTTTGAAATTTTGTTCAGAGGTTATTTCATAATTCAAAATACAAGATAAGGAATTTTACGTTTCTTACAGTTTACGATGCTTGAGGGATTGCCGATTGAAAGCAATAAATAAGATAACTTTTGATAAAAATGATCATTAATTGCGACTTTGCATGAAATTCCATGTTACAAAATTTATTTAACTAATTCGTTTAAACGAAATAACATAGTGTATTTCGTTTAAACGAAATAACTATTTCGTTTTAACGAAATAACTAATACCTTTAAACGAAATAACATAGTATATTTCGTTTAAACCAAATAATTATTTCGTTTAAACGAAATATTAATTCGTTTAATCCAAATAATAATTTATTTCGTTTTAACGAAATAATATTTCGTTTTAACGAAATAATTAATTCGTTTAATCGAAATAATTAATTCGTTTAATCGAAATAATTAATTCGTTTAAACGAATTAGTATTTCGTTTAAACGAATTAGTATTTCGTTTAAACGAAATATATGATATTATTTCGTTTAAACGAATTAATTATTTCGTTTAAACGAAATATTATTTCATTATAACGAAATAATAATAAAAAGTGTTGAAAATTGCGCCTAAGGGGCTCCGTATTTATGTTAGTATAACCATTTAGTTCTGAAACTGTTACATATTTATTCAGCCAGATTTCAAAATGCATCATTTCAAGGCCAAAGTTACCGTACCCCTGTCCCCATTACTCGGCAACGGTACTTTTTGTGAAAAGATGCTAGTATAGTTTCATGGGTGTGACTAATACAACTCAGAAGAGCATGCCAAATGACACAGAACAGAATTCAGTCAGTGACATTGATATTATTATGCCAGGTGTTTATGTAAGCAACCATTACACTCCAAACATCTTTAATATACTGTATTATTGATAATACATTCAAAAATATATTCTAACTGTTATATTAGTGTGTATTAAAGGATAAGTAAACTTGTTAATATTAAGGTGTGAGTGCTTTTACAATTAAAATAACAGTTCCAGTACGAGCCAAACTATGCAGTTGGTGTGTTAAATTCATCAAGTCATGTAGATACAAAACTTGTCGTTAAAGGGGACCAGTCTTCATTTTTATTGGTTGATTTGGGTCTTGAATATACTTAAGTATCCTTCAGAAGCACTAGAAATTCATGAAAATTGCGTATTTCCTTCAAATATATCTTAAATTAGACATTTCTCCTTCTATTTCTATAGATGACTTTTTCTATATATTGCATAGTATCGCTAATGTGTAGTAGGGCATTATAACTTTCAAATGCTAATAATTATGGATGCACATGGATTTGAAGGCTCAAATTTCAATGGTGAGTTGTGATAACCAGTACTAAATTGCTGAGCTAAAAAGTCCCCGTTTCTGAGACTTGGAAAAATCGACCCACGAAAATGAAGCCTGTGCCTCTTTAATGATGTTGATTTGAAAACAATAAGCGACGATGTGTGTTTTCATTTATAACAAATGATTCGAGCCAGATATAATCGTCTCGGTCGACCCGACCCAACATGGTGGCATACGTTGCAAATGATGCGAGGTATTTGGTAAAATAATAACTAACAATAGTTGTAGGCGTTTTATGATAAATGACGTGTAATATAGACAGAAAACAAACTCAAATGGATATGTCAGAGTGTTAATGGTCGCTAAACTGAAATTGTTTTATTCAATAACTACAAAGGTCGATGACTTATACCTAGTTTCGTCTATGCAATAGTCTTCTTTGACATCTCTGTGAGCGTTTAAGATGGAATTTGGTCGTACAACAGTGACCTTTTAAACCTCCAATCGTTCTGTAACAAAGGCTCTAGGCATACAAGAAACCTCTTTTGGAAAAGCTTGCTTAAAGCTCTGTGAAACTTAATCGTTGCAAGTTGCATAAGATAAGTATCTATCAATGTTTTAAGCAGAAAAAAGCTTAAAAGAAAACTGAACTTATAAGATCAACTTGCAACATGTTCATTGTTCAGTCACTTGTTTAAACTTTATGAAATGGCATGTCTTTTATAAACCAGGAAAGCTTTTGAACAATACATCAAAGATTAGTTTTCTTCAGGCTGTATACACGTTATAGATTCCTCCACAAATGATAATCGAACCAGAGAAGATTGGCAAAATTTCCTCAATACTCATTGCATGACTTTGCCTCAATCAGGTACAGAAAAACGAGATTAAAACATTCATTTCAATTGTAAAGAGTGGTCAAACGTTTACCGTAGATAACCACTATAACTAAGAGAGTATATAGTCAATAACCGTCGATGTAACAGTAAAATATTATATTTTGTAAGCCTCCGGGGAATAATATTGGGCTTGGTCTTTAATCATCAACGTTATGAAATATTGATGTGGTTTTACCTCTTATCAGTATCTTCAAATACAGACATTAAAAATATTCCAGTTTCTTTCGTGATCGTTCTAAGTTGAAAGGAACAGAAGAGTGCAAAAAAATTACATCTTTTCAACATTTTATCGTGTACAATACTTTATTATGGGTTTTATAGCCTTTGGTTGTCAAATTTCTTAATAATTTTTGGTATCATATTGAAGGAGATTGACTGTAAGTTATTGGCCATGCTGCTGTAAAATGACCAAGCAAGTCGTATTTTAATTACTTCCATGTTGTACTAGTCTAGGATGTGGTCTAGTCTAAGATGTATGAGCAGTTCTGCCTTCATGTTTCTTAAAATGGAGACTACTGAAACTATGATTGATGTATAGTTACATATAGACTGATATTAAAAGTATGATTGGTGCCACACTTGCCACATTTGTAATGTAAATCCCCTGTGTTTTTTCTTTAAGCAGACGACTGGTGATCATCTGTTCATAGCTGAAATCTTGCAAAGGCAGAAAGTCACAAATCTTCCAGAACTGAGTGGAAGGTTTTAGATATCCGATGTCTTAGCTTGGCTTGAGACCTTAGTTAAAGTTCACTTACTGTTCGACCAATAAAATTTTAGTCTCAGAACCTGGACTATCTAAGCTGTTCTAATCTGTTATAATGTTCACAACTCTCCCTCAAAATTTCAGCCTTCAAATCCCTATAAAGCCATAATTATCAGCCTTTGAAAGTAAAAAATACGACTCGTCGTTTAGTAAGACTGCCTTATATTCTAGCAAGTCTAATACTTCTGGCGGATATTTACATATATTCAAGGCTCAAATCGACCCTCGAAAATGCCGAACATTCCCCTTTTATGTATCACTAGTAAATAGCTAACAGAAATCCTCAATCTTTAAGATATCTTTACTCTAAAGAACAGTCTGTCAAATAAGTTTCAGAAATAGGACAAGTGTTCTGGTTTCAAAACCCATTTTGCTGGATTTTCACTTTAAGATCAATGAGATAATATATTTTCAGTAAGAACTCGTACCCAAGATGACATATTACTGTGTTACATTATTTTCATTTTCATTGTTAATCCACAACCCAACCTACTTGAAATTCACTTGTCTAGCCGCTGTAGATAGACAAGCGAATACAATTCCGATAATGTTTTTACCAAAAGAAAGAAAGCCTTTACTCAAGACAGAGTGCAAGTCAAGAGATACAGTTTCATCTTAGAAACATTTGAAATAATGTTCAACACTTCTATAATCCATTTAGGTATCTGTAGATTCATTTGTCTATCCTCAGTTGAAACATTATTCGGATGATTTATTTTCAGGGAGACTATGATGAGTGGTAAAACAATAAACTCGATATATTAAATATCTGTATTTATTATTCAAGATTTCAGTATATATTTCTATATTGACTGTGATAACATTAACATTCTTGATAACCTGCAAATATCATACACAACACATTACTGCATAGTTAAATTCTCTGGTGGGTTTATTGCAGGAACCTTATACTACCTGGTACCACACATTACAGAAGGTTACTTCATTTTTAGATGTAATAAAATAGAGAAAAATCCCAATTGTGTAATAGAATTTGAGTTAAGAATGTTTTTGGAAGTTGCTGTTATTGGAACTTGCTCCTATGCTTTGCCAAGGGTTTGATATTTCCCTTGAAGTTTTCAAATATGATTTAGAGATTAAACCAAAATTAAAACGAAACTTGTTGTCATTCCTTTGACAAAATTGTACTTCGTAGAAATGTCACCCCTTGGTTTTTTACCCATTCCGCAGACTGAACAGACTTTTTGATAACCCATTTGTAACGTGTAACCTAATCCGATTTAGTATATTGATTATTATTTAACTGGGTAGCAGTTCAGTCCGACTTCATATCAATATATCACGTTGGGGAAACTGGGTAGCTGTTCAGTCCGTCTTCACATCAATATATCACGTCGCCGTCTTCACATCAATATATCACGTCGGGGAAACTGGGTAGCAGTTCAGTCCGTCTTCACATCAATATATCACGTCGGGGAAACTGGGTAGCTGTTCAGTTCTACTTAACATAAATACTTCATGTCGGGGAAACTGGGTAGCTGTTCAGTCCGTCTTCACATCAATATATTACGTCGCCGTCTTCACATCAATATATCACGTCGGAGACACTGGGTAGCAATTCAGTCCGACTTCACATCAATATATCATGTCGAAGAAACTGGGTAGCAGTTCAGTCCGACTTCACATCAATATATCACGTCGAGGAAACTGGGTAGCTCAGTCCGACTTCATATCAATATATCATGTCGGGGAAACTGAGTAACAATTCAGTCCGACTTCACATTAATATATCACGTCGGAGAAACTGGGTAGCAGTTCAGTCTGACTTCACATCATTATCTCGTCGAGGAAACTGTGTAGCAGTTCAGTCTGACTTCACATCATTATCTCGTCGAGGAAACTGGGTAGCAGTTCAGTCTGACTTCACATCAATATATCATGTCGGGGAAAGTGGGTAACAGTTCAGTCTGACTTCACATCAATATATCACGTCGAGGAAACTGGGTAGCAGTTCAGTCCGACTTCACATCAATATATCATGTCGGGGAAAGTGGGTTACAGTGCAGACTGACTTCACATCAATATATCACGTCGAGGAAACTGGGTAGCAGTTCAGTCCGACTTCACATCAATATATCATGTCGGGGAAAGAGGGTAGCATTTCAGTCCAACTTCAGATCAATATATCACGTTGGGAAACTGGGTATCATCACTGTCGATTTTTTTTTAATAAATCAAACCTTTGAATTTTTGATCAGTTCAACAATTCTCTGTTTATCTAGTTACCTATGTTGGGTAATGAAATATACATATAAATAATTGAGATACATGAATCTTTGAAAACTTCGTGTGAGAAAGAGTTACTCCTTAAACCAAACATCAAACATTTTATTGAGCTATTATTTGGATTCCTTTCATTGACATGAAATATATCAGTCTGCGATCAATCGATTGAAGATTATCTTTCAGTACTTATATTGTGTAGGCTACAGGCCAAGTTTGTTTGTTACAGTTAAAGTGCATTGACACCATCGACATAACTTTTCTCCAACAATCCTGGTTCTTACACCATTTTGGAGAAATGATGGAAAGTGTTAATGAAGTTGTTGCTTCTCGGGTAAATTTTAAGGAATTGTTGGAAAGAGCAGGATCTATTGGGGTATATTTCTGGCCGAGGTAGTCTGTTGAAAGATCTTGTTTCAGTTAGGGAGTACATTAATATATGCCTATTTAAAGACTAGTCCTACTATAATCATTGTAATTTTCGATTTGGGAGTTTTTTGATCGGATGTGAGAGATCGGTTCTCGATCAGGATGTGAAAGTCCGATGAACTTGAATAAGTCATCTTCATTCATAATTCCAGTCAACCCAGCTGTAAATGGGTACGGATAATCCGGGAAAGATCAATGCCAAGAGGTTTGGTCAAGGACCAGCTGGGAGGAAGGATCCTCAAGGAACCTAAGTTGTTATCCTTGTAAAATATAGATGTTTCTTTCTTTTTTGTCATCCCATGCCATGTCTTATAGTGTCGTCTTCAGGAATAAGAATTTTTGAATTTGGGTTGGTAACCTGATTATTTAGCTGGTTTACCTCAATCTAATAAATAAATTAATCACGTGAAGTTGTGAATTAACCCATTTTAACATTAGTCTGGGTTTTCTCATAACAAGACTAGGTATTAGAGTAGGCTAAGCAACTGTTTTCAGCGTCAACTGTTTTCTTTCTGAACTTATCTATAATTTTGAATCACCAGCCTAAATCAGATACATCTTGAAATATTATAGCGTTTAAACCTTTCCTAATACGTCTTAATTAACCTAATAAATCTGTTGGATTTGCCACCAACACAGAATTTCTCATGTATTTAAAACATATTGTTGATATTACTGCTGATTAAGTTAATTGTGTTGATTATTAATGACATATGTTTTCTACCATTTACTGTTAACTTCAGCTAATATTCTGACTGTTTCGAAACTTCTTTCTTTCTTTCTGTTTTTATTGGCATCCATTAACGTGTTTCAAAATATGGCCTATATATCACCTGAATGTAGAAACCCA
This sequence comes from Lottia scabra, assembly GCA_029955415.1. Taxonomy (NCBI): domain Eukaryota; kingdom Metazoa; phylum Mollusca; class Gastropoda; family Lottiidae; genus Lottia; species Lottia scabra. Next base: position 15,367,976 of record JARJEI010000002.1, on the reverse strand, counting down.
GAGGCCCGATGACCTATAAAGATACGTATACATTCAGAGGAACACAACACAGTGTCAGTGAGGAACAGTAGGGTTCTTTAACCTATTCTCTAAATCCTCAAATTAGATAAAAAAATTTAGTGATTGACTAATCAGATGACTAGAACACTAAATTCATCTTAAGATAAGTTTTCAAGAATAGGACTCCTGTCTGCTCCTGGTCCATTTTCTTCAAGAACATTGTGGCATCCAGGGATAAGGAAAGGCGTCCTATTACGATTTACATAATTATTTCTCTTTACATCACGAGTAACCTTAGTGCAGTTTGTATTGTATTTCAGGAAAATTTAATTACTCTTCATTGCTACTTACTATCATTGAATAAAATGAAATCTAATTTTCAGTAAAACATTCAGCGCCTTTTTCTTTTTTCTTTATACATGTAGTGTATTTATTCTACGGGTTTGCGTGATATACAGCTACAATACAACGTAAGGCTTCAAATTACAAAGGCCTCCGATTTTGAGATTAGGCTGCTGTCTCCTCAGAACGGTTCGCCGTGAGTCTGAGATACAGTATTTCATGCCTCTGTGAAACATTTCATAAATAGTGAATTGATGAATTCGTACGTTTTTCATGTTTAATTATTTACTACTTAAGCCTCTGAACGGTTCTCATATCTAATATTTAGCATATCGACCAACTTACTAGCGTGTAATATCTTTAACTCGTGTGAGTCGATTGATACCACTCTAAGAAAGTAGGAAACAATATTGAGATCTTTGTTAAAAGTCAACTATACCCTGCAGGCATATTATATTATCAATATCACATGCTTGAATCATAGATTACAACATAGATTTTCTTCAACAAAAATACTCCAATTGTTCAATATAGAATTAAAGAGGTTGATTCGTATAAGAACAGGTGATGTTCGAATCTTTGAAGATCCGTTCTTGGAAATTTAAAATGATGAAAAAGCGTATGAAATGATATTTTTTTCAGTTAATTTCAAAACAGAACCTTCAGTTTAGTTACGTTGGACAATAATTCGAAAATCGAAAACAACGACTTTACAGTAAATTGAGGTTATTCGGGACCTTTTGGTTAGTTTACAATCGGACGCTGGTATGGGCAATCTGACACCCGGCTCTGTCCAGTGATAGGTCTATTGTTATTTCATTGGATATGTCTGTAGACTTACTTCTGATAGTGAAGTTATAGGCTCATATCCTTCTCTAAAATCGTAAATCAGTAAACAAATATTCCGTTATAAGTTATAAAAAAAAAAAATTAACCAACATTATATTGCAACATTAATGCATTTCAGAAGCATTCGTATAAAAAATTTAACTACACATGTTATAATGTTCAATAATATTAACATTTTTATTTTACTCAAGTACTCTATTAAATACATAGCTCCTATATTGAATGAAAGAAACGTATTTAATCAATTTCTTTCCATGCATTTAAAGTACATGTCGATTTTATATAATATTTTTTAAAGATATCAAATAAGAAATGTAAATAAAATATCATTATGCTAAACAGTTTATAATTAAGGCCTCGGTCTCAACCTTTTGGACTCTTCGTATCCCTATTTTGTTCAAGCAATCTCCTGGTACTCCTTCGCCCACCCTAAGTAACCTTAAGATCCAACATGAAAGTAAAGGGATATTTTTCGGTTGATGGAGTTTATTGATATTTAATCCATTCCATACTTTATAAAATTGTCTGAGAGGCTTCTCGGGTACCACTTGTGGTGTTCGCTGGTACTGAGGTATTAAGGTTTTGGGAACTGCGGTATTAAGGTTTTGAGTAATCGTTTGATACAACGTTTGAAAAGCCTGTTATTTCCACTTCCGGATTGATATTCTGGACAAATCAGGTGTCAAATTAAACGACTTCCGGTGTTACTTTAATATCCATCATGCATCAATCTGAAAATTTACAGATGATACAGAAGCTCCGCTTCTGTAAATCTAGAATGCTGATATCAACTTTGTTTTGAAGGTTTAAAATAACATCTATGAAAATTACTTGTGTTTTAACTTAGCATCACCCCGGAATGAACGTGTCCCCATATTTTAGGAAATTTTTGGGGATCTAACCTTTAAATACTTAAGTTTCAATAGGTTAATTATCTGTAATTGTTAAATTGTATATTATTGAAAATTCATTGTGTTTTCGTGATTTTATTGACTGGTAACAACGTCAGTCAAGATTCGACTTCACTTTCGAAATGATGCTGGAAACGTAGTTAGATCAAATTGATTATTGCTCATTCATTATTAGAATTCCGTGAATTCGATTAAAAGCAAATCAAAATATCTGAAGTGCACGTAGCACACACTTAAAATGCAGACAAGGTCTTCGGGTTGGGAATAATTGGATTTGATCTTCAAGATTAGCGTTATGAAATATTAGGAAATCGCTGTAACCCTCACATTAGGGTGTACGTGAACTGCACATAGATACTAAGATCTGAGATACAGTGAGACCAAAATTTCAGTGAGTTGACATGCACTCGTCACAGTCTTCCAGAAATCGACAAAAGTAGGCCTAATATGAAAAATACCGTTAATCACATTTTTAAACTGATTTTGACATGACATATTAATTAGTTTGGTTGACGATTCGTTGCTCTCAACTTCAAACACATATGACAATGTGACATGCAATGCGTACAATTAATAAATAAATTAATTAATAAACAAATATTTTCTAGGCATTTCTACACATTCATGCACAGAATTCATTAGACTTTGATGTGAGCTGTCGTAATGCATTTTCTTTAAGACTATTGATTTGAAGTAAACTTGGTTTATAAATGATTAATTCTATGTCACAGAAAATTGGAAACGATCGACGAAGAAAGTGTATTTAAGATAAAGACAATTTTCGATGTGAATCCATGTCAATTAACAAAGTTTATTTAATTATTTATTTAATTTATAGATTGAAATGGTTTAATTGATCTCTGTATTGCATTATCAACATTAAAGAGGAACCTTCCGATAGATATCAAGTGTTATAGCGAATCTGAAGCAACGACAAGCTTTTTTCGAATTTCAATGCTGCTTTGGAAGTTCCTTTTTCTTTTATCGATTAAACAAAGGAAACTTTGCCTTTCACTAAAGATATATTGATTGCCAACAATTAAAAAATGAAATTTATCAAATAGTATTGACAGTTGTTCCAAAACAGCGAAGAACTAAAGAGCATGTAGTTGTTTGCATTGAAAAATCAAGATGAACAAATGTTCATAATACACAAAACGTCACCGTAATGTTACAACCTATAATCTCTAATTAAATGTTATTGTGCAATTATGGCTTATTCTTAACCAAACCCTTCCAGTTTGTTCTGTTGGAAAATAGAAAACTCAAAAATATTTTGAAAATAGGGACTATCTACCTACATTTACGAATAACGAAGTTGTTTTTTTAATAATGTTATATTGGCTAACACTATCATTTTAATAAAGACTAATATATATTATTCATGTTATATTGGATGATAAAACCAGTCTAGTTTTTCTGATAGTTTTCATCAATTGATAAGAAAGACGAGATCGGTTATCTTTGATATTTATAAACATGAACTTGAATAATAATATACATGATATACAGAATTCAGTAAAGTATCCATCACAATATGCAAATTGATGTCAGTCAGGGACACATTTTAGGGGACAACCGTGCATATAGGTATTTGAAGGTTGGTTGGTAGATGACAAGTTAACGTTCGCTTCCAGCAGCAGCTGATATCGCAAAATAGGCAATCGGATGGTACTGTGCTGTTGGTTTGGTAATTTGAGAATTCGTAGGATCTGGTCGGGTCGAATGACATGGCGGTGAAACTCGGCCCTGAGATAGTGTGGCGTGAGTTACTCGGCCTTCTTTTTTCTTCCAAACTCGTTGTGATCATGGTTATTCCAGGTATATGAAACACTGGAATGATCTATATACAGAACTGTCTTACAATCTATTTAACCATCAAACCACTACAGCTGCAGCCATGAAATTCCGCTTTCAAACACATTTGTTACCATTCTATCTACCGAAGGAACAAAATGTAACTTTCAGCAATTTAAAATAAATGTATTTGAACAAAATGAAAAATATAGCCTGTACCCAAACCCTTTTCACGATCAGGACATCCCACATAGTAGTTATGAGTGTATGATCGTTTACAAATTTCAAAAGATTAAATAAAATTTTTCATGATTAAGTGTGTACCCGATTTAAAATGTTAGGTCTATTGGAGACAGGTGGAATTTCAACAGCAGAACCATAAAATATAATTAGGCTAATCATTGCAATTGATATTCTGCAACATGTGTCAGCGTAATAAAAATTCTAAATAATACAGCATAGGGAGTTATTGTAATAATTTTTTGTCAACAATTACCCTTTGTTATTGTCAATTAAAGCAGAATGACTGAGTCACTTTGTGGTAGCAACATTTTATTTTGTGTCACCGGAAATCAATATGTCAATGGTTGAACTAAGTGCATCCGATTTAATTCAGTTCGGTCCAGAAGTATATTACAATAATCCCTGTTTTCAAGATACGTTAGATGGTGTAGGGCTGATAAGGGTTTTCAAGATACGTTAGATGGTGTAGGGCTGATAAGGGTTTTCAAGATACGTTAGATGGTGTAGGGCTGATAAGGGTTTTCAAGATACCTAAGATGGTGAATGGCTTTGATGTTCTACTGTCTTACTGTATAAATCGTCATTGGATCAAGTTAGAGTGGACACTTCCCCTGAAAATCTTACCAAAACTGTTCTTAATAACCGAAATCCCATATGTCATAGTCATAAAGTGAAGAAACTAGAATACGAAAACATCCCTTGGATTAAACCCATTTTCTCTGAGTGTATAGACATCCATAAATCGAGTAATGTGATTAAGCGAGTTAGGCGCTATTTTAGTTTTCAGTGTTCAATACCTTCGGGGTGACTGACATATAATTATCATTTATCTAGACTAAAGACTGTGCATTCTAACAAACCTTCAGCAATTGAGAAGGCTAAAGTCACTGTGCTAACAAAGTTTGCCCCTTTACTCACAGCGTGACGCTGCCCGTCCTCATAAGCCCAAACAAGTTTAGAAAAGCCTGATTCAAAACTCTTTTTAATTTCATTTTAAGATTTGTGGATTCATTTAGTTCTAGTAATTTACCAGAAAGATTTAGTTCAGACACTTACACAGAGAAAATGTGTGTTTTATTGCCTATTTGAACTGTCTAATACCCAGTAAAGACAATGGGGTTACAAGAGTTATGACTATTAATTCGGCTGAGTATTTTTTTAGACTGGAAATCATGTTGTAGTCAATGAAAATAGATGTTGTTTCATCGCCTCATTGAGAAAGAATTGAGAGAATTAGTCAACATGTTTGATTTATAACTTTTTACTTGCTGTAATAGAGTTGAGTGAAGATTTTGTAAGTTAAAGTTTTTTTCTGAATTAATTCAAGTGAAAAACCACGATTGAAAAGGAAAATATACTGATAAATTGTATCATTTTCATTTTGAAGAATAACCAATGTTTTGGTGAAGCCTTTCTACCAGACACTTCAAGACAATGTCCATAAATGTATTCCGGTAATGTGCAGAAGATTTCTCAGTCCAGTATTATGTGAGCATATTCGTTCAGCATCTTCATCTTCTTCTGGTTGATATTCAGGATAGCTGTTTGTCAGTGATGGAAGGACTATCGACAGTTGAACGAACTCAGGTTATTACTTTGTTGAAATATGGTCATCTAAAGAATGTCCATGGTGAAAGCATGTGTAAAGGTGGAATATAAATGTCTAATACTCATGTGTTTATTCTTTTTGGCGAAAATAAAGAACAGTAGTCGCAGTAAAAAGTGGTTTATGGCCTAAAAGGACAAAGATAATCTCATTCAGGAGGACATAGCAAGAAATCCAACTTAGGTCAATTTCGATCGTAAACAATTGCAAGGTCGGAGATCAGTTAAATTGAAATTGCAAATACGCTCTCGTTTTCTGCAGCACAGGAAAACTCTTTTGCTAATTATGAAAATTTTTGACCAAGATGTCAAAATCAAACACGCTGTGTTGGTGACAATGCATTGTGGCTATTTCTGGGAACATTTTATTACAGTTGCGCATGAACATTGGATGACGCTGCGAAGGAGACTGTTTCGTCTTTATTAAAGTGAATTTGTTGACGGTGAAGAAGTTGTAAAGAATGTTATTTGGTTTCATAGACTATATTTATCTTGATATAGTTTCACCCTTGACTAGTTATACGTTATAAATTGATTCCTTTCTAAATGTATGAAATAAATCAGAAACGTCTTGTCGTGTTGTTATTGGCATCTACCTTAATATCACATTATATCACTCACAAACTTCTTTCACTCCAAATAAATTGGGTGTTTGAAATTCGATATGCTTATTTCTTCAACAAATTTGAAAAGAAAAACACCACTTTGATTAAACGCCGATATCATGTAATACTGTGAATATTTATTTATAATTTAGGTTACGGTCTTTGATTCACTAAAATGATTCAACAACGTTTACATGTTCAATGTATACATTTTAGCTTCTTCACTTTTTTACCACCAACACCCTTTAAGCCTGAAAAAAACAACTTAAAAAGTTGGGCGGTAGAATTTGTGGAATTTTAAACAATGTCTTAGTGCTAATATCCGATACGCATTCCTGAATCGATTCTCAGACATGATTTAATAATTTACTTTCATTCTCGACATGCATAGAATTTTCGTCGGATTAGTTTTTTCCGGTGTGACTAAAAAGTGCAAACAAGCTCACACAAAGCGCAAACAAGCTCATGTTCCTTTCAGAGATGTTGGTCAAGGAGTTGGTATCAGAGGTGAAATAATTAAAAAGTTGAAGGATAGCAAATATTTGATCTCGCTAATCCTGAGTTGAAAAATTTAAGTTGAAGATATAAGAAAAAATATCCATCTTTGAAGAATTCCATCTACATTAGCTCAGAAAGCTATATTATACGTATTTCTTTACTTTGTCCATATGGCTTAAGAAGTTTGTATAGCCAATTTCAATTAACAATAAAGCTGTCCTGATGATGATTGTTTGTCCGAAAGACGTTTTCTGTAGAGTGAGATTTGCTTAATTAATAATGATTCTTGATGCTTCATTGACACATTTCGAACTGTTTTTCGACTGTGTCTGTATTCAAAGCTATAATCGTCACCTTATGAAGTAATCCTGCCAAAAAGGGAAAGCTTTTCTCTGAAACCACTCTATTAATACTAGGAGTGGTTCCCAACCCAACCGTTCTTGAAAATTGTATCTATATCTTTGTAAAAAATCTGTGTGGGGGCCAGGGATCTGGAAGTTTCATGAAATTGGGCCATGGTTTGAAAAAGGTTGGAAACCACTGATCTATACGAAATGAAAGTGTCCAAGAAGGATGTGTTGCATCATTTGTACACAATTTGTTATTGCCGAGAATTGAATTTTAAAAATTCACATTCCAATACTAACATTCTATTTTAAGACCCTATTTATTTGTAAACATTCGTTTTATTAAATTTTAGAACATAAATCTTTCAAATTTAAATTTTAAAATGTTCTTTAAATACATTAGACTAATAGTGTTTTGACTAGGTTTCAGCCAGTGCGATTTCATATTGAAAATTACCTTCAATTAAAAACAGACAATATTGCGCTGAATTACTTGGCATGGGAATGAAACATACATGAAAATTTCATTAAGAATTGTGAATTGCAAGAAATTTATTATGCTATGAGAACAAATTGTCCTTACTTAAAATAAACTTGAAAATTCATAAATATGTATCTATATGAGTTCATATAGGGGGGCTAAGTATAACACATTTCAGCTCCAACTTCGAATCTGAGTACTCCGACATTTTGTTCAATTTACATATATTTCTGGTCCCGATTGACTTATATGTCAGTTTAACACGCTCTGAAAACTATAACATTCTGCCTTTTTCCGAATTCGGAGACTTAAACTAATGTACTTTTCACAAAGACCAGATTGATTTGCTCACAACAGTTTGTTTGATTAGGATAGGTTTTAGATTGAAGATCCTTTCTACCAGACGGTTGGTGGTCAAACCCATGTATGTATCAGTTAGGGTGAATACAAAATAATAAAAAATTTTTCCCTTGATCATACAAATATGTTGATTGGATAATAATTCCGTCCACGTGATCTTACCAGGAAATAATTCCCATTTTCCAATGAGGAAGTATCAAGACTGTACTGTTTTCAGACAATGGCGTTGGTGATGCAAGAATCGAACAAAACCAAATTATTCCATTGTATGGACTATGTCATGTTTGTCTCGATCTGTAGCTCCAAGTCAACTAACAGCATGTGATTCGCTTGACATTTCTGGTATTCCGTTCAATTTTCATTCAGCCAAGAGTTCATATTAAAGAACCTATTTTATAGTACAACAAAGGCACAAATCTCACATACATGAGACTATTTGTCCTACATTCCTAAAATATGTACATATTAAATCATGCTAAATGTAAAATAATGTTATAAATGAAGTATTTATGTTGGACGCCTGGTGTGGTAATTGACTGTTTAATTATCAGAACATTCACACGTTTTTCCTCGCAATAATTTTCAATAATGGTATTATATAGTAATTATATAACTAATCAGTATATCATTAATTTATGTTAATTTATGCTAATGTATAATATTGCATTATGAATAGATTATATATGTAAAAAATTATGATGCATTTATGAATGAAGTCCTTTGATTAATTCAAATGACAGATCTCAATCTTGTTGAATCAGAATCGATCTGAGATTCAGAGTTGTATGCTCTTGCCAATCATCACCTAGCCAAATTTTTTGAAAATTATTGACCAAGGTTATTTCCAATGCCTTTTTTGATTCGAAAGTTTGGAAATCTCCATAAGGATCTTGTATATCATGAAAAATTACACTTTTATACGTAACGTCTTCACAGTTTCGGGTACCATTATCCTTATAACTCTAAAAAACACAACAGTGATTCCCGACAAGCTTAATAGATTGTTCAGACATATTTATCTGCTTCACACCTATCGTGCGTTGGTTTCTACATGAACATGGGGTACTATTCGGGCGTCTAAATGTTGTAAAAGTGTGTCTAAATCCCGAAGGTGAAGAATCACGGAAGCTTACGCATGTAGGCTAATGTATAGATACCAAATGAGTATATTGTCATTCTATTTTGCAGGAGATGGTCTTCCAGAAATCAGAGTAATAGAACCAGAATTCCGTCCAGTTCCCAGGAATATTTCTTACAATGGTGGTGATATGGCTAAATTATTTTGTACTGTAGATTATTTAGGAGATAGAACGGTAAGCTATTGTAATTTTTATCGAATCACTTCAGTTTTCTACGGTTCTTGACCATCCAATAACATTCCTCAATCGTGGCGTTGTCCGTCCTCGTTAGCACAGTCGGGTGAGTGAAACATATCCAACCTTAATTAACAGATATTAGGGATTAACGGCAGGTTTTATCTGACTAATTAGGGATAAGTTGAAAATTTAGAAGATTTAAACTCGATTCAAGCTCAATGTTTGAAAAATAATGTTGATGACAGTCTTGTTCATTGGCCTTGTCATTGTCGTATAGCTGTACCCTGAAATACAATTAATGAACCATAGGATGTTCCAGCAAAGGCTTTTCTATCACACACACAGTCGTATTCAGGGGCCGCGGAGCGCTCATAGAGGTTGGCGGGTCCGTGGAGCTACTATATAGATATTTATCAAATTAATCAGATTTTTATGGGCCATGTTAAATGTAATTACTTACAACAGCAACAAATCATATAACATTTATGTCAAGGTAAATACAGAACGATAATAAAACATTTCTGACGTCTGAAGGCAATGCGATTACAATAAACATTTCCGTTTATATACTTTTTGTATTTCCGCCTGTACATTATTATGTAATTTATTTTTATATGACACGCGATGTATGAAGTGGTATGTAATTTTTCAATTAACAAGGGAATATGTAAGAACAAGAAACTGTTGTACAATTTAAATTTATGTATAAAAATGTCCAATTTGTAGTGCATTAACATTTCCTAAATTTACATTTTGAGGTTAGAAAAGTAGAAAGTAGCGATGGGTTCGTTTTGCCGCATTGCCCAAATTGCCGCATCGTGCCCAACTGCACAAAAACGACTTGTAAAACGAAACTTAAGGTTTCTGAAAAAATCCGGAATGACCATTTGTTAGGGTTATGTAGGTTAAGCAACCCAAACCCAACCTAACCCTAACCCTGCCTAGTTTTTGTGGAGTTGGGCACGATGCGGCAAGTTGGGCATGCGGCAAAACGAACCCACCCAGAAAGTAGTACTCTAAAGGGAATTTATTACATGTAGGGGTGTGTTTTTGGCATTAGAATCGTTTGGATGAATTAAATCAATGACGCATTTATACTCAGATCAAAGACTGAAACATTAACAGTTTTTTAGTGGGAAAAATCTTGAAAATCTACTGAAACAAATCTGAAATGAGTTTTTTCTATCCAGTTACTCTTCTACCTGAAAAATAACTTCATTTTTTTACAATTAAACATCAGCTTTCTCCACCTTGTCACGTTTTTAATTGGAATTTAAAACACAAGTTACTTTTTTAAATCATTAATAACAGTCAGAAGTTCCACTTAAAAAGGAAATTTCAATCAACACTTTTTTCTAATTCTCCAATCAATCAGAAATTTCTTCCCACATTTCCAATTATTAGTTGCCAACATCCTTTTGATCTGTACATGATTTCCTTTTTTTCGAATCTTGTTGACGATGGAGTGACTCTTTAAGTGTTCGGCGATTGAGTGTGCGAATCCTTTAACACTTTGGTAGGACTATTGTTACTTGGAAACTCAAAGGGTAGGCTACAATCCTGATATTGCAAAAGCCGAATTTGTAAAATGATATTAAAGAAATGATGACCTATTTTCGAATGTTTATACAATTTTACTTTGAAAATTGACTTACATAATAATTGCAGTTGGGAAAGCTGCCAAGACAATGACGTCAGACATCCGAGGAATCTTTAATGTTATAGCATTGTAGAACATCGATGTTTCGTCTGAGGGCTTATTTCAAATTCAACACCAAAACGGGTACATGCTACGTATATTATATACTCTTTTGGGGCCGATTGAAACCCCATATCTCCTGGTAAGCGAGCAAACACGTCACTTACTTCTTGGAGTCACCTTTGGTGGAAGAAGGCGACTTGTTCCTATAGCTTCTTCCTAGATATTTCTTCTTAGTCTTGATAATTCGTACTTTTAACGTGAAAATAAATCACACTTCTACAGTACGCTACCTGGAAACTCGAAATGGCATTGTGTTGCAGCTTTCTTATGAGTATAGTGAAATCTATTCTCTAAAATTCGGGTTTTGGATAACATACGTATGTAAAGCTACCATCATTTCATATCCACCCACATCAAAAATATAATACATTTATTATACAGTCAGACAATAGAACCTGATGACCTTGCTGAATTATCTTTCCTCACCAATGAAGTCAACCAACCTGTAACAGGATAGTCCCAGAGAAGTTCCTATCGCAATATAGTACATTGATCAGTCGTTGGAAATGTTGGACAAGAGACAAATGCATAAATTGATGTACATAAGACATTCATGTGTCGTCTTGTCAACCTGTCTGATAGCGTTTTTCAAGCCGGAGTAGCAATAATGACGGATTGCACCTACTTCTACTTGTTTTCCAGAGAATGTGCCATTGTTAGCCAGTGAACTTGCTCTTCTTAAAGGGATTGTAAAGCGTATTTCTAAACTTTGTATGTGTATCAGGATCACTGATTTGTGCCATTTCAAATTCCAAATTCCATTCCGACGTCTGTGGTTCTTGCAATTCCACTAAAACTAACGCATTTTATGACGTCACTGTCAGTGATCTGCATATAATTATGTAGATCACTGTCAGTGACGTCATAAAACGCGTTAGTTTTAGAGGAATTGCATGAACCACATTACGTCGGAATGGAAATTGGAATGGCGCAAATTGATGGTCTCAGTGTTCCCGATACACATACAAAGTTTAGAAATACGCTTTACAATCCCTTTAAGGTTGGGTATACATTGAGTTGTTTCTAAATCTGTCAGATATTCCTTCATCGAATTACCAACACAGCAAGCAGTTTTTTAAGTGGAACGCAAACTTCAACTTTAATATATATTTTAAGATTTAAATACTAAAAACATTCACCAGATTTCAAAAAGCTAATAAATTCCATCAAGTATTTTTTAAAACACGAAATTAATCAAGAGATTTTGAAGTAGATTTTGAAGGTAGTTAAAATATCCACGGGATTAAATGGTTTACGTTTTTCTTAAAAAAAAAACATGTTGTGAGTAAAGATTAAAATCTCAACAAAATATTAAACATTTTTTACAGATCATTCAACCCCCTCAGATGTTATTTTGATAAAATCGAGATTGTATCGATATCAGACAAGTGTTAATTTTAGAACATTATAAAACGTTTAATTTAGTTTTTCATCGCTTAGAGGAATGATGACTTAAATATGATTAATTCAGTTCACATGTCATTCCTACACCGATCGAGATTGGACCAACGATCACCATGCAAAAGACGTCACCATCTGTCTACAAACGCTCAATGTTTCGCTAGGACGATTGTTTTTTTGACAACTCCCAGCTATTCTATTGCACCACTGCTCATTTCAATGAGAAATATTCTTATTTTTTTGCGAGCCGCAGAAGAAACTATTTATATTAATTAGAAAATCTTCAGGGATTTACTGTTTCCTTTTTATTGTGATTAAGAACAGATGAAGACTGTCATTTTGAACACTAAATCATACAAAAATATATGATGAACATCACTTTACATTTAATATAGAAGTAAAACCTTCACCAATTATGATGACCCATGCCAGATGCCACTGTGGAATTTAATGTTTAGAAATTTAAGATGATTTACTGTCTATTAAAGCTAAATTTATGGTTTTTAGATTCCCTGGTATTAATTTTAAAAATGATGTATGTTTTCTATTACTTAACTATGTTCACATGTTCAGACATACATTTTCTATGTTAATGTTTTTAATGTATAAGTAAGTCGTGGTTAAGCGGGGTTGGTATTTAAAATGCATTAATGTAATTAGAATTTGGAGAGTTTTAAAATTAATGCAATGCAACGCGTCTAGTACAAAGAATAACATTTTCGGGGATAGATTTAGATCTTGAATATACATGTATATGTAAATAAAAGTACTAAAGTGCACCAAAAACCATAAACTGGAACTTTCATTTACTTTTACCATTAATTATGTGTTATCTATATAAGTCATAGTCAATAAACTACGTATCGAAATGTAAACTTTCTAGATCCGAAAGTTATGGATACACTAGCTTAGCTTAAAAATTGTCTTGTTTCTGAGACTAAGGTATGATAAGTCGAACATTATTGAATGTTCCCCTTTAAAATTCTGTAGTTCCGAATTTGGAGAAATTAATGCAGAACAAGCCAAGAAATACCCTTAAAAGCTATCCATATATCATTTCGTGGGTGCAGAAACTGATAAATCTATGTTGTTTATAATACAGAATTATCCGTGGGAATATTTGTTCAAAAGATTTAAAACTTATACTAAAAATGAACAAGCAGATTAATAAAAAAAATATTAAAACTTCCAGACTTTATTTTATAAAATCTTATACTAAAAACTGAAGATTTAAAACTTCCTTGTACAGCAAAAAATCAAAGAACGAAATAAATAATGGTAAACCCAGTAATTTTCATTTTTCAACGATATAAATCTTTGCTTGAATATACACTTGAAAACCCCTAATGATAAGACAATAAAATAATTTGTTGAGAAATGAGATTATTATTAGCTGTGAATATAAACATATCATTAAATTAAACTAAAATACCCATTATCTTGGGTAGTTTTCTTTTATTTAGGCACTAACTGGTGGTCTATAGAGATAACGTATCACAAACTTGTGACGTCTTGAATGCCTCGTTAAAATGTTTAGACCAAGAGATAATGATAATGAAATTTATGATAATTTAATTGATAAAGGTGTGATGTAATATCTTAAATGAAATAACAAGATAAGAAAGTGTCAAAATGATGTGTCTCCTTTAGTAAATCTATGATAATATGATAACAGCTTCCGCTTGAAGCGAATAATGTCTCATCATCAGCTTCCGCTATAAGCCAACTATGTCTTATCATGCAGCTTCTGCTAGAAGCCAACCACAACTATCATCTACCAAACAACCATGTGCGATATCAGTTTACTGGAAGTGGACGTTTCATCCACTACCATAGATCTGTTGGAAAGCAGTACCTGCAGTGTTATCGAGTATCACACATGACACTCCAAAAAAACAATAGTTTGGACTTATCCTCGTCCTCAAAAACAGATAATACCCATTGCATGCAACACTGCGTCAATGTTTGTGTTTGTCAGTTTGGGAGTCCACATGGCTAATATTGGTTATTTGAAGTTTTTAATGGACCCCAAAAGGTAAAAAGGCTAGACCTCGATCGTGTCCAATTTATTTCTGTGGTGGCATATACAGGAAGGTGTTTTAGACAGGGAAAAAGCTCTCAAAATACAACTTGAATAGATAGGAAATGTGATAAATGGTGTTCAACTTCAACATTTTCCATATCAGATAGACACAAAGCTATTTTTATTTCGATGTCATTGTATTTCAACTGTTGCTGTATCAACTGTTTTACTACCTTGTAATCTTGTCATTCTCCAATCTCTCCATGCCAAATATTCCAAGTATTATTTGAAAGTAATGTGTAATCATCTTAATCTAATTGCCAATAAGTGCACAATCGCGTCTGACAATTTTCTTTTATTGAAATATTTTAATGTTGGGGATATGATAGTCTATGATGACATCGTTCAGATATAATCTATCTGTACGTGTATACAGACCATTTGAACACATATATTTTCTGGGTATCGTTTTTCTAGCATTTGAGCACCAAATTCTGGTTTCTTGTTTCTCGACGATTCTGCACTTTTTCTACAAAAAATAGCTTGCTACATATGAATGTACAGTCAATTGATCGAATTTAAAAACAATGTGAGGAACAATTGGAAACCTGTGGTGCAGTTGTTTCTGTACGGAACAGGGGCGCAGGTCTCTTTATGTCCATTACTGACATTCTACTCAACCAAGCCAACTATTTGTGGGGCGGGGGGAGTGGGTATTATGTCCCCCCATGTTTTTTGCGCCAATGGTACTCATGATGCTGAACGTTTTACTAAGTTTATTCGCTGAACACTAGGACACATACTTGTATGCAATATAATATATGAATGTTGGATGAACCACTGTTACAAAGATAACCACGGAGGTTAACAGAGATCCTTTCTACAAGTCGGTCATTAGTCAAACCTCTCGGTATCGATGTTGTTTGAATTCTTAGAACACATCTTTAATAAAAGGTACACGAGTACATCTGTTACAGACGGTAATTAATCATGCCATATTATATAAGAAATATCATTACAGTGTTATCGTATATCACTGATTAAACACATTTCTTGTATATATCTAATAGGATTGTACTGTACATGAGGCGTTAACCTCGGCACCTGGTAGTTTGGCAACCTGTTTAGTTTATTTCAATGCAATATTTCACTCTTGAAAATTATTGTTATTCTTTTATAAGTACCCAAAATATTTTGAAAACATAACACCTGATGGTACTTCTCGTATGGGAAGTCCACTACTATATAATTATTGCACCCGATTTTGTCATGCTCTGGACGAGATTTTTGATTAACGGAATTGTTTTGCTTGTACGGATTTTTATTATATATTTGTTAAGATTTGTATAAATTTGTTTGTTCATTTATATACAAACTTATAGCTATGGATTGCTAGATAAAGACGTATTACTCTGTGACCACTTCTGTCAAAATATACTATCATTCTATTTTTGTCAAGGTCAGACAGATCGTAATACAAAAGTGATCATGTACACTTCAAGACATTAAACTGCTGAATTCGAGAGAATATTTTAAAGATATCATCGAATTTTTTATTGAATGTAGATTTCAAAAAATGAAATGGAATGATGTTTTATGTGATTCTTGTCTGCTCCTTATTAGATCGAAAGAAAATATCAAGAGATTTTAAGAGGTTTTCTAATTTTTGTGTATTGGAGACACTGATATCATCAATATGCACAATTCCACTTTTCAATCAGACGTCTGTGGTTTCAGAAATTTCCACTCAAACTTAGTGTTTGAGAATATCACATCCGCGAAGGTCTTCTCTGATCCAAGTGGAGTGGAAGTGCTAGAACCGTAGACGTCTGATAAAAAAGTGAAATGGAGCAATCGGTGATATCCGAAAACCTTTGAAAATTGATGCTATCAGTGCCCCCAATACACATAAAACAACGAGAAAACCTCTTTATAATCTCTTTAAGAACATCAATGGTATTACTAATACCCCCATCACACCGGAGAGGCGTCCTTACTGTGCTGCTGCGGCGACGGAAAATGGTCCCAGAGCGTGGTAACGTCGCCATAAGCGTGGTATTAGCGTGGTAACCTCGCCAGACATCGTGCTGTGGTTGCCATGGTCGCCAATGATCGCAGAGTCACGGCGTTTGTTTTGGACATGTTCAAAACAAACGCCAAGGTCCGGCGATCCGTCTTGGAACGCGTTGAGAACTCGGTGGGATCACAAAGGTCGTAATACAAACGCCATAACATCTTCATGAACGTAGTATAAGCGCAGTACACGCGTGGTAAAGACGCGGCGAAAACGGTTACACTTGAAACGGCGACTTCAAGGCGTCCTCACCACGACCCTCGGGTTTCTGATACGACCCAAAAGCGTAGTGAGAACGCTGCGGGAACTCAGGTGAACGCCGTTAGATCTATACAGAAACGCCATAAGCGGGTAAAAGTCGTGGAGGGCGCGTCGTGAGAACGCAGTATGATCGCATAGGTCGTGGTAAAAGCGCGGCTGTTATAGATTTTGCTTTTTTTCGGAGTCTTTTTCTCGAGTTTTCGTCGCGTTTGCCGCGAATTTGTCCATTTTCTGGTCGCCGTAAGAACGTAGATGGTCTCGGTCCGGTCTGATGGGGGTTTAAGCAGTTAGTTTTTCTCTTTTCCACGACTTTCAAATGCAGTTTCCGTACTTGGAAAACATGAAAACTACCTTTAATCACGGATATGAACAAAACACATAAAATATACTAGATTATTATGTGTTACGCCCAGTAACAAATTGCCATTATGAAAAAGAAAACAAAGTATGGTGTGGTATAAAGATGTGCCAATTCTACACGTGGAACTGATTAACTAAACGACTAGTAGTAACAGTCTATAATACTATTAACATCTTAATTAATGGCCTGACACTAATAGTACGTACAGGCTTGAACTATATCTGATACTATGACAAAATATGGGACTAATGGGACATACTCCTACAAACATTCCAATGGATAAACTGAAATTTCATCAAGAGAGCTTTTTTGGTTTGGACTGAACATGGTTCAAAGAAGAATTTTAGATCATAGATGGCATGAGATGAACAATGTAAAGATATATATTTAACCAGAATAATTTGATGATCATCAATGAAGTTGACTGGAATTTCAAACAGAATGACCATTTTAATGACTCATTCAATCACATGGATCTATAATGGCTTTGTTAAAAAAACATAACTGGGTGTTATTTTATAAATTGCTTGCATTATTACAAATGTTTATTATATACAGTCATAATACACAGGTATAAAGATCCATCAAATTGTAATATAAAGGTATTTGATGCCATTGAAAAAGTGATGGCATTTACGAAATATGAACAGAAAAGCTTGACATACTTATCCCTATTACTAACTAATGAGTCAATCAGCAAGAATTATTCAGCGTACCTATGTTATAAGTAATTTACACGAAGGTGAAGCTGAAGTACGCTCTCAAGAACATAAGTAGCCTCCTACAAGTGTTAGTGGATTACTTGTCTGTGATTCTGATCGGTTTGCTCTAATTATTTAGGGTAATGAGTACTTACAGAAACTTTGTAATATTTCGGCTGAGAACAACAACACAACTGATAAAGAGGCAACCGTTATGATCAAGTTATTTGACAGTAATATTGGGGTCATGGGCAACTAAATAGTAGGCTACAATCCTGCGACAACGATTGAAATATGCTGGATGAGTACGTTTTTTTACTTATAAAGGAACAAGGAACAATCTGGAAAGGTTATAATCCGACAAAGATGTGAACATGTATCTGAAACGTTTGCACAATCTTCTATTAACAGAGAAAGGAGTCTGTCGAAAACAAACTAGCAGATTAACCGTAACGATTTTCGTAACCTTTTTTCCTTTATCGGGTCAAATTTAGATTTTCAAGGGTTTTTTTTCTCGACAAAATCATAAAAATATTTATTTCGTAACCATCCCAACATAGTACTGATGAAGGAACACTGGATGGAAAATCAAAGGAACGTACTGACTAAAGACGAAGTGATGTTGATCAATTCAGTTTCATTTATAAAGGCTGGGGGTATTCTAAAATGCATTGGATGAATTACATGTATAGGTATACATAAACATGATGACTAACTAACAAGTAATATCTAGACTGTTACACTAGTTATTTTGATAATTGGTTATGATACACACAGATATTCAATTAACATATATGCGTGGGTAAAACATCTTGTTCGAACTACGAGGTTCATGTCTATTTTTACTGAGTTTCTGTCTGGACGATCAGTATCATTTCGACTGAGTGTAACCAGTCGTTCACGTTCATCTTTCATCTTTATATCAAATGAAATGAAATAATATTGTTCATCTTACTTCTCTGAAACTGTTTGGTCCAAAATAGCCGGGCAATGTGTAAAAAAGAACATTTTTCGCCAGGACAGCTGCTTTAGCCGAGTCTCTTTTGATTTCCATGGAGACAAAGTGACTCTGTGATATTCAGGGTTCAATCCCAGCAAAGGTCGAGATAATACCTATGTATTTTTTCAACCTGAATTTCCTGAATTCCATTAAGTTATTCGGTAGGGTAACACAGAAAACGGATTCCATGTTCCTTGGTGTGCTTTCATGTCGTTATTGGTTAGTTAGCAAGATATTGCGTAAACTTAGCAAGACATTACCGGATATGACGCACACCGAGCTGCTACGAAAACTATCCCTTTAAGAGAGCTGTCTGTAATCTAGGATCAATGTATCAGGAGATATTCATAATTTGGGGCTTTTTTCAGTTTAATATAAACCCAATAAAGGTGCATATGAATTATGCCAGGTACAATGTAGTCGAGTCGATAGCTAAAGTAAAATTTTGTTTCTGTACTTGCAGGTGACGTGGCGAAAATTACCAGAAATAAGTCCTTTAACAATTGGTACGGATACGTGGACGGATGACTCACGGATTCACGTTGAGCATATTGCCAAAGACAATGAATGGAACCTTATTATTGACGATGTAACAAGAAGTGATTCAGGGGAATATGAATGTCAAGTGAGCACACATCAACGTAGAATGAGAAATAGAGTTCGGTTAAAAGTTATAGGTAATGTATATCATACACAGATTTCAACAGTAGATAACTGCTAAACTATCTATTGTCTTTTCATTTGCTGTCCATGGTGCTGTTCTGACAGCTATTGCAGCGGCTAGTCAAAGATTTTAACTCCCACAATGCTAAAGTGCATAACTTGTTTTTGTAAGGCGTAAAATATAATTCTAGTTCAGATAACGTCCTGTCACGATCCTAGCTTATGGAGGATGTAACTCTCAAGGATACAATTAAACTTCAGGTTGCGTTGCGTCAGAGAAATATGAGTATTGCTGCAGTTTAAAAACTTTACTTGTGATCAAATTATCAACTTGAATATTATCTGTTGTACGCATCATTTTACATTCAAATGTTTTTATATCATTTTCAGACGATCCTGTGAAAAGAAATCCAGGTACGTTTTGTATGCATGAGAACCAAATTTGTATCCAGTACTTACGGTTGATGCAGCTGTAGACTAACTATTTATACTTCTAAAGATTATCCTTTCATAATTGAAGTATGAGTTGATAAAGATGCAGTCTTAGATTGTTGCATCATATAAAGACAAAAGAAACAGCAACACTTGAAAAAATGCAACTTCAAATATGATTGGATTGTAAGCAACTGTCGTTTTATATTTCAGTTATGCAAGTTAGCGGTACTCAATTTTTAGAAAAATACTCAAATATGCAAATATATTGTAATACATCATCACCAAAAGATCGAAAAACAAAAATAGCGTGGTTTAAAGATGGCCAGAAGTTATCTCAAGCCACAGATTGGAGAGTAACTATTATTACGAACACTACCTCATCTATAGCAACTAGTTTATTAAAAATAGAAAAAGTTACAGCCACCGACAGTGGAACGTACGTTTGTCGTAATTCTAACATGAGAGATATGACAACTGTTCAAGTTTTTGTGATCAATGGTAAGCATATTTTAATCTAAAATCAAATCAAATAGTTCAAAAAGTTGTGATGCAGTGCGTTTTGACGCTTGAAAACTTGTCATGGTCACTTACTTTAAGAACAACGTTTGTCAGATAGACTTCATGATTCTTATAACTTTAGAAGTTCCCTGACTTTCACAAAGATAAACATAAACTAATTAAGCTAATTTGTAGACTATATGTGGTCAGTTGGTCTGCAGAACTAAAACAAATTATATTTACGATCAAGACTAATTCGTGTAATACGGACTAATTCAATCGGAACTGAAGTTGGCGTCTGAAGAACTTTCTAAATGGACCAATTATATCTTGTAAATGTTAACAACTCCTCATAATAACAGTCAAACATTTCCATTCCACTTAAGACAAATTAGATTTTCATAAATGACCTGTTTTCTGTTTTCTTGGTTATCAAGATTCAAGTCTTGTGATCGTGTTTATTCGCAGGGGTTCTGTCTAATCGCAGAAGGTCTTGTTGGGTAACCTTGAACCACAATATTAGATTTTGTCCCAACAATGTTTTGACAAAGACATTTAAAAGCTGTTGAAGGTTGTTTTCAGTATTTCAAGAATATTTGGAAACTATATTTTGGATCATGCACATATTAAACCAATAATATTCAACTACACAAATTGGTTTCGGATAAGAATCGGATATGGTTCAAGTAGGGGCGAATCGTCGAATTTTCTTATGCTTATAATATAATAGTTGCCACCTGTATAAGTCTATTCCAAAATAAGGTCTGTGTACACAACATTCGTATATAATTAGAATAAAATTATGAATGAAACACGGGCCTGTTTTAATTTGAATTTTAAAAAAAATAAAAACGTATTTAAAATCGGCAGCTGAAGGAATCTCATTTCAACGATGTAATTGGAACGTGACAATAAACACCCACATGAAAGAAAAAGTCAGGGTAGTTTTAATTAAGAGTAATTTTTGTCTGTAAAATACAAACTACTTCTCTGTCTAGGAAATTGGGTACAAACTATTCGCGTTTTAAATAGGTAGTTAAGCCTGGTTTCCAAATGATAGATGGCTCAAATAGTTCCAATATCGCTCTAAAGGTAGGTTTAGATATAGGCGACATTTATCTTTCAACCATCTGTAGTCATACACCGGCAAGCAAAATAGTTGAAAGCGATTTTCGTTCTACACATTTTTCATAAGCTGAAGTCAACTTCAAGCTCAACTCTTTCGATCAGTAACCAGCAAGAATTGTGTGATATAAAATAAATGCCTCTGTCAACATACGTCCATCTTCAATCCCAAATAGGCTCAGTCATCAGCTTTGAACCCGTACTTTGATCTGTTATTGCTCAAACAAATATTTAAAATGCAAATAATTGGACATATTTCTTAAACATGAAGATCAATCTGAGTAAGTGTTTAATATTGTGTTGTCAAATGACAGAATGGTTTTTTTTCTTTCATTTTTCTTACAAATCAAGCTATGGTCCACTAGGGACGCATGAGAATGTAGCCTATATCATTTTTTTCTTTAGCCCAAATTTTATTTAACTATATTTTGTTGTGGTCTGTAGTTGCTTGTGGTCAAATGCATCTAACGATGATGAGGATGAAAAAGACAACAACCCTTGCGCTATATTGCCTATTTTGCCCTAGTTTTGGAATAGAACAGGGGGACATGGCTTTCGGAGTTTCGTGAATTTGGTCCACAGCTTGAAAAAGGTTGCGAACCACTGTTTTAGATAGACCCCAAAAAGCAAAAAGTCAAATATGCAATTAGACTTGTGTCCAATTTAAAACACAACACTGGCATAATTATACCATTTACCAGTTCCATGACTGCTAAGAAAAAACGTATAGAGTGTCTTCGATAATTTGTAATTATGTGCTTTTATGTGTTTTCTGTAACATCGCAACTAATTGTTATGTTCTCTTTATTGTAGGTGGATCTAATAATGTTAAACGAGGTAAGTTTCTGTTTAGTTTCTGTTAATTAACATTGCCTTGATTAAGTTTTCTAATTTAAATACCTATCTTTCTCAAGGGTAGTTGTGTGAGTAACAATAAACGCCTACGCTTAGACGATTTCGTGAATAACCTAAGACCAATGGTTAACTTTTATGTTCGGCTCGTCAACGAATGCAACGATTTGGAGTTAATATGGTGCAACAATGATTTTCACAATGTACTATATGGTTAGTTGACTTGGAGAAAAGTGTTTTGTTGTTCGAATAAGGTGTACAATTGGGGGTTTAAGAATTATAAATTGGAAAAGTAGCTCTGTTGTCAAGCTGAAATAGAACATGTCCCTGCTGTTCCCTGACATGACACCATGACATGGTGACTCAGGTCCAAATTATATCACAATTTTCTTAATTTCATCAGTTATTCACAGAATGTCATGTACAGTTGTTATGATTGACAGGATTGACAGCATAATTTGATTAAATAATTTTCTTCTCTAGAGGTCAAATTGGTGAATGATTGACCTCTATTTAGTTGGCATTAATCTAAAGCTTGGTGTCAAAAACACTTCAGATGTAACACAACGGTCATATAAGTCCCAGTATCAGTTGGCTTAACTTCATGAATGGGGTACCGTGGACTGAAGTCCGTTGAGTCCCTTTTAGATAGGGTCTATATTTGGAAACTTTTTTTTTTAAATTTGTGTTTTTTTCATGGGGATGGTGGGCCACTACACAGTGTTATACAACAGAGTAATGCTTTCGTATAGTGTATCAAAATATTATCAATTTGAATAATTTGAAATCTTTTTTCACAGTATGCTTAATATATTTCTGCCAGCATTTTAAGTGATAACATTTGAATTGTATTGTAGAAAGAATTTGATTTCCGTAGTCTTTGTGTATCATTTTGATAGATGAAAAAAGTGATAAATTTTAACAAAGAGAATTTATTTAGGAGTTTGTATTTGGGTAGACTGAAACTCTTTAACAATTTATTTATGATAAACACGTAAATGAATTTAAAATAAATCTGATAAAGAGAATACAAAACGTCAAAAATTTCGATTGTCTGCAATTTTGTTTTAAATTGATTTAGTGCTTCAAGATTAAATCAAAGAAGATTTTGTTATTTTTATCGATTATTTGACGATAACTTTGGTACTCGCATTCCAAGAGGAGTTATAGTGACTCGAAAAACTCCACCATTCCTTCAGAAATAGTTTGGAGATGGATATAGGATAAATTGCCTCAAAAGCAGGGGAAACACTCAGACTACCCCGAAAACTTCAAGTGGCATGTGTAAGAATTGTAAACATTTGAACCATTTGATGTTTGACCACTGCCATTGGGATATGTGTTCAGCTTATAAATAATGGTATTATAGAGTATAGCGGCGTTCGATATGCAAAAGAATGAGTTTTAGAATAACTAATACTGTAAGGTATAAGAATACATGTACAATGTTTAATTCTGTATTTCTTGAAGGACAGTTTGTGTTAAGTTACTTCCGGTTTAATGTTCTCGTGATAACCTAATGTCAATCAGATAGTAGTTTTTTTTCTTTAACCTTTGGTTTGTATTAGATAATATACTATTTTGATATTTGACTTAGTGTTTCTATGTTAGAAGAGAAATATTTCAAAATCGAATATAGCCTTCATTTTTCAATTTTCCACAATTTGGCCATTCTTGAAATTGGAGTTGTAAGCTTATGTGTCCGAATTCTCAAATTACTTTACAGTTACTTTGAAGGTTTCCGCCTTGTAGGCAATGTTCACCCTTTTAAATCCCCGTTTTGAGAAGTTCACACAAGGTATAAAATGTAGTATTTATTTACAATTCATAAAAGTGTTAAATATGCTAAAATGATAAGTAGAAGAATCTTATATACAAGGTTTTTGTTTTAACCAATAGTGCAATGGACCACCACCAAAGATAAAAGCTATGGACTATAGGTTAAAAGCTAAACATATTAACTATTTATTGATAGAGAAAAGTATCAGAATCTTAATTTAGATAAAGCAAAATAAACAATATCAAGATATTGAAACAATATATATAAAGAAATGTGTATATCATAATACCATCTGCTTAAAACCACTGTTGTATTTTCTGACATATGCCGTTTTTCAAATGCCAGAACTTTAATGTCAATGAATTCTACGACTTTAGTTATAAAGAAATTGCCTTAAATAATAGTACATTTTCGTTTTCTGTACTCCTTGCTGTAGCCTACTCCTCAAAACAAATGAGTAAAACATTGTAAAGAGGATTCCTTAAAATTGATAGCTTTAACTTGCAATTTTAAATCAGACGTTTGGGATTCCAGCAATTCCACTTAAACTAAGATTTTGATAACGACCGATTTAAAAAGCTAAAAGTGCCCTCAATATACATTAGAAAACCTCTTTGGAACCCGCTAAGTTTTTAAAAGAAAAATACAATGTTTGGTTGAGGGTTTAGGAGAAGATCTGTTGATGTTTGTCGTCCCTTTCAGGCAATCTGTCTTTGATACAATACCACATCATACGCAACGAATGATCTTATCTTGTAAACAGAAATGTCTTATGGTTGTTACACATCATCTGATAATACCAAACTTTAATCCTTTCTAAGACGTTATCTTGAATGAATTCCATATTATATTCTTCACAGCGATATTGTTATAATAAATCTCTCTGTCTTTTCAATTACATTTTGACAACATCTAATTCCAACTCCGAGATAGAGCAGTCTGGTCATAAAATATCCCAATGATCGAGAATGTAGAATGAATTAACCAGATAAAACTTTGACAGAACAACTTCTAATCTTTTCCATTAAATTCAAGTCACTGTGATGAAATCACATTTTTATGTGCTTGGCATACGTTCAGCGGGATTAAAACTAGAAAACGGCACGCATGTATCATTAAGGAAACGCATTCATTTACAACAAGATGCATCCTATTTCTGAAAACAACTATGTTCGTTGTATAGGATCACGGACCCCTAATTTAAGACATTCATTACCAAGAGTGTCGACAGAGTATCTGTGTTCTATTTTAATCGTCGTATAAAGAAATACAGACAGAAATAGCTTATTATTGCAGAAAGATTTTAAACTCTTCAACATTAAATGTAATTCCTGTCTGATAATAATCTGTTTATTTCGAAATGGCATGATTTATTGCTTTACGATATTTGATTTGTAAAAAGTTATTAAAGGTTTTTATACGCCTACATAGTAATATGGACTACCGTTGGAAAACAGTTTGACTTGTGAACTAGGCTGTTCACGAGTTGCCGCTTTAGGGACGTTTTCTTGGCACCTTCCTATCTTTTTTTCTTCTTAAGGCAGGGGTGTTTTTTTCTACCATAAATAGCCAAATACTCAATTTTATTGAGGATTCCTGTTTCTGTCCCATTCCCTTGAAGACGAAATTTCAACTGTTTCTGACACTGGAACCCAATGATTAAATTGTCATTTATCAAACATTGTTTTTTTTTTTTTTTAGCATTGTATTCAAATAATGTTGTCAGATATGCCTTCAAGAACGAAATGTCAATTTGTTCTCTAAATAGCTTGACAGAATGAAGTTATACCGTCGATTTTAATCTTTTTGAATGCTTGATTCGAATAACGACTGCTAGGTTAATAGAGTTCTCTTTATATGATCTGATAGCGACAAGAACATTTCTAAATGTTGGTCTTTAGACAGCGATACTCATTAGTATCTGTAAGTGACATTGTCTTGTTATTTAAGAATAGGTTTTACAAATTGGATGCTGCTATAGATTCTTAGACACGAGTTTAAAATATATTGTATAGGACTGAAAGCCGTAAATTTAATTAGAATGAAAACGTTGCCATAATGACCACATCCGTGAACACAATACAAAATGAAACCTGGCATTTTGCTGTAATGGAACCGGAAGTCATATAATTTGTATGTTTGTATAATGACCAAAGAGTTGATAGGAATAACACTTTTGGCTATAGATTTACCATTTACTTTTTATAGTATAGTATTCGGTTATTACATTGGTCGAAACTTATATGGTTATATGATAGTATCAATTTACGCCCATCCAATTTTCAATCAGACATATGTGCTTATCTCACAGTGGACTTTCGCTGATGAAACGTCACCAAACACTTAGTTTCAGTGGAATTGCTGGAACCTTAGACGCCTGATTAGAATATTGGAGTCCAAATTTATGCTATAAGTGTCTCCGATACACAAACATTTTTAAGAAAACCTCTTTACAATCCCTTTGACAGTAACCAATTTTCCACGGGAGGATTTGGTGAGCAGTAACCAGCATTAGGCTTGAAATTCGTATCGGCTTTATCTTTAACAAATCTGAATCTAAATGACTCTATTTATCTCATATTCTTGTCTAGAGTTAGAATAACATAATATATAGACTTCTTTCAAAGGAGACATTGAATTTCCATTGACTGGTGTGCTTGAAACCTATAAATTTCTCAATGTATGAGTTTCAAGCCTAATATTTCATGAAACTATTATGGGGTAGACTTTCAATTAAACTGTATGTATAAGACACAATTCAAATTGCTCATTGATGGTTTTATCAAAAATTTCCATCTTACATACCAGACGTATTAAAACAAGAATTTGGATACTCGGGTTCGAAAACTTTCTGATCAAAAGATTCAATCAAAATTGAAATTTCCGATCTTGGTAAAGGTTACGAAGTGTAAAATTGAATGCTGATTTGAACGTTTGTCTTCTTGAAATGTATTTGTTTGTATAAGATCGAGTTTGAGTGATATATTATTAAGCATTTCGGTTAGGATTTTATGAGAAATCTGAAATAACAAAGACAGTATGGAGTAAAGTTCGTGAAATTTGATGAATCTGTCATTGAAAACTCGTTAAACCACGTAAATTTAATTTCGATTAGATGAACTGAATCTTGGGTTGATACTATTTTAGTTTTAAATCTTTTGTGAGGTCAATTTTGATTGAAGTATATGACGTATAGTGCATATTATGCAGCATCTAATTTTGAGATAGAGGTCAACATCTATCACTTTGAAAATCAACCCGATATTTCCTTCAAGAGCAATAATTCTGAAACTTCCACGTTCATTTTGATCCATTCAGGATTGTGATTTTGGACCTCATCAGAATTATCGTGATAATAGAAATTTACCTATTAACGATCGTGATTGTTGACCACATCAGACCTATTAACGATCGTGATTGTTGACCACATCAGACCTATTGACGATCGTGATTGTTGACCACATCATACCAATTGACGATCGTGATTGTTGACCACATCATACCAATTGACGATCGTGATTGTTGACCACATCAGACCTATTGACGATCGTGATTGTTGACCACATCATACCAATTGACGATCGTGATTGTTGACCACATCATACCAATTGACGATCGTGATTGTTGACCACATCAGACCTATTGACGATCGTGATTGTTGACCACATCAGACCTATTGACGATCGTGATTGTTGACCACATCAGACCTATTGACGATCGTGATTGTTGACCACATCATACCAATTGACGATCGTGATTGTTGACCACATCATACCAATTGACGATCGTGATTGTTGACCACATCAGACCTATTGAAGATCGTGATTCTGGACAAAATAGGATGTACTTTATTGCAATTTGTTTCCATAAATCTCCTTGGTAAAGCTGTCAAGTACGGATCATCATGACATGAGTTATTCCTATAGGATTTGGCAACCTCGAGGGTAAACAGCATTTTCTTGTTATGGTCACTTGGCTTTGTCTTTAAATACAATTTCACATGTTCTTCTAGGACTGCTTTTGAATTCGTTCTTTGTACATCCCATTGATCACGCACTTTTACTAACGAATTATGTTTTGGAAAGATTTATGTCTGCTGTCATTAAGGCAGTATTTAGCTGATGTTTTCGTTCACCTGCCAGACAATATTATTATGACTTCTTTAAATTAACATGTTTAATAGTAATAGTCCATGTCTACTGCACAGTGTTAATATTTGCGTATTGGAAGTAATTGGCTATTTTGTGATAGTTATGTTATGGTTTGTGTTAAGTGGATATGACAGTAAACATTGTTGATTACAATTACTGTTTACAGAATCTACAAATTGATTTCTGTTATTGTTACAGAAGTTTACAATATCTCTCTTTAGATGTGTTCAGTGCCAAAATTTTAAGTGATGCAGTAGTCTAATTTCTCGGCTAAACATCCGATAGAATTAAAGTGCACGTAGCCAAGCCTCTATAATGGAAGTGAGCAGAAACTGAGGAAATATATCGATTATTAAATATCCCAGTGATATCGGTTGTGTAGAATAATAAGCACAATCGTAAATATGTCGGCCATTCTCGCTACGGTCAATAACCACGTATGCAGCTGGCGGATAAAGCGCACTACTTTCAAGTCCCCATTGTTGACTTCTGACTAGTCTCTGACAACCAGACATCTTTTTTTTATCGCGTATTCTACTTCCGCCCAATAATCTTGGAAGGTTTTCTTCTATCTGCATACGAGGTTATTGTTATAGACAATGGCCGCCGTATATACGACTGGTGGCCTAACTGGTGCTTTTTAAATATTAGGTTACTTTGTCAATTTTGAAAGTTTAAGGGAAAGAACTTTTTACTAGGTTAAAATTGGTCTGAACAAATTCAAATTAAACGTTCGGCAATACATCGTTCCTGTTATAGTTCTGATATTTCAGTCATTGAAGAAAGTATTCGCCAAAAGGGATTCTCCATCTTTAATTACCAGAAAACAAAACATAATGTTTTTATTTAATCCTTGTAATTGACAGACAGAATGTCTTTAATCGTAAATAAATTGATACAAAAGTCTTCAGGATATTACTTAACAATTCTCAGACAATCTGCAGTTTAATTCAAAATTACTCAAGCAAACTAGTTCCAAAAGGGTTCTGTCAGTTGTTTTCCTGCTGCAAGCGGTATTTCATTCTGACAAAAAATAATTAAGTTAACGTCTTATGCTTTGTAAAATCTGACAATCATTTTCTGTCTTTATTTCTCTAGAGAATTAACAAGGTTTAGAAGAATCAAGGACATTTATATTTCATTGAGAAAATATGTTTTTTCTTCTTCTTTAAAGGGGTTGTAAAGAGGTTTCTCTAAATTATGTATGTGTATTGGAGACACTGATAGTATCAATTTGCAGTTTCCAATTTTCAATCAGACGTCGGTGCATGGTTCCAGCAATTCCACTTAAACGATAGGCTATACGAGTCCTCGATAAACATACACAATTTAGAAATCTTCTTAACGATCCCTTGAAAACGAGGCATTATCTGTTGTTCAATATATTATATATGTATTAAAACCGCTAAGATTCCCCGACTAGAACTGGATCTTATTACTGGACCAGGGAAAATAAAAATATCAGATTTCTTGAAATCATTTACTATGTCAGTTTTATGACGCCAGCACCCTGATATGGTATGTTGTATGTATATATGTTGTCTGTATAATTTATGTACATAAGCATTCGATAGTGATTAATTGCTTACCAGTCTGCTTTGGATTAAATTTTATAAAATGACAGTGTTTAAAGTGATGATGCCGATCTAGTTTTCACTCTCAGAATCTGAGACCGTCTATAGACCTAGAACGGAAAACTTCTGAGGGTACTAATGTAAACATGCCATTGTCGGTTAAACCTATATGCTTTGATTTTGCCCCATGTGATGAAATCCTTTTGACGATGTTCCGCTAATGTTCCACACGCTCGAGACCCCCCCCCCCCCCCACCCCCTATTTGTGGCAGACAGTGCTTATCCTGGTACCCAATTTGACAAAACCCTCTAAAAATTTGACGCTCGCGCCTTCAGAGGTCGCCATACCATTGAATTTGCAGCATGTTATATTTCAGAGCCTCCCCTTTCTCTAAATCCTGAATCCGCCCCTGAATGTTTTTAATTTATACATATATGCTTCAGATGTTTCTGTTATGCAATTACCATTTCAGTTAAAGACACTGTCTTGTTTCATACTATTTAAAGTTCCTAATGTAATGTGATTTATAGTGCTGACTTTAGAATAAACCACCCAGTGTGCCACTTAATATACTTGTTCATGCAAAATATTAACATTCCAATAATTTCATTTAAATTGCAATTCTAATTTTAACTTACTGTAGTCGTAAAACATGCACCAACTGTGATTAATGCAGTCTTTCTTTCTATTCCAGCTGATTCGTTTGATTTAACAAGTTGTGGAGTGGGGTTGGTGCCCAGAGACTTAAAGGCGGTGTGCTTATCTATATATACTCTAATATTATATTGGGCGGTTACATGAGTGAACATCAGACACAGGATAATGTAGAGATATCTTTAACCCGCCGAGGCAGCATCAAAAAGGTTGTGATCATTATACGCCAGTATGGACATATTTATATGTGGACTTTACGAACGTGGCCTTTTGTTTGTAAATACGATGTGTATCTGACATTGGATTATGGAGCTTGAAAGACAAATGCAGTGAATATGACTTTGGATTGTGGAACTTGAAAGACAAATGCAAGTCATTGCAATGTTTCTGATAAAGAAAAAACCCAATTCAAGTGGAGAAACCTTGTCCCTTGCACGAATGAGCTATACCTTTGGTGAAAACCTAATTGTGTTGTACATAATTTGTATGAAAATCAACGACATATAGAATTACGATGTGCAAATAGTACATTTGCAACATAATCAACATGATGTGAATGCGCACAATAAATGAGTGAAGCACAGAATTAGACTGTCGCATATAATAAGCGACCGGACCTATAATTATTGTTGAAAAATACGAAGACCACGAATTCCACTAGGAGAGATCAGAAATATTGTTATCGATATAATTTGCAATGCGTGTTATCACACAATAATAATGTATTATATTGATGATATGGTACCCCGGAATGTGATGTATATAATTTGTCTTTCAATCCTTTTTTATTCAATAATACCATGTTTATAGTGTGCACAATATTGGCACAATGCACGGAATGCACAATCGAATATAAGAGGATAATAGACATCGTTTATTAATTGACGCGTTGACCGATGGAATGCCTGAAACTGGTCTTAAATTCCCTCGCTGAAAGCAGTTTTTTGTTATGAATCGTTCAGAATGGTCAGAAAGACAGTTAGCCATGTTAAATCCAACTCACAAAGATAATAAGTTTGTGGGTATGGTATAATATTAATATTTTAATTGAACGCATTGAACGCAATAAACCGTGTTTGGATTGCAATTCCTCGCCAAGCCCTAAATGTTCTTACAAAATAGTGTGGTAAAAATATTAAAAAATATCTAAGTTCTTGCAAGAGTAACCTCATTGAGAGTGACAGTAACATTTTGTGTATATAATTGGACAATGCATTGTTTTCGCTCTTCTTTATTATTCAGTAAAGCTTTGGAATCTCTTAATGTGTTTCAAGACTATCAACAATAACCATACCATACATGCGTTAGCGATAGTGTTTTGATTTATACGCAAAGTTTTGTATTAAAAATGAATAATCGTATACATGTTGTTAATTTATAGCATATCATTGCTCAATGGTTAAATGCCCAGTATACATAAATTCGGTTACATTACGCATGTAAAGAATATCTGTTGATAGCTTGTCCGGCCAACCTTAATTCTAGAAAAATGTTGTCCATGACTTCTCAAAAACAAAACAATTCCGTAAACAATTCTGCTTCTAGAGCGACACCGTCAGTGTGTAGGTCAAAATCATGAAATTACCCATGCCTCACTGAAAAAAAATCAAACAAACAACTACGACTACCAACAACTACCTTGCGTTATTAACATCCGCTAGAAGGAAATGTTAAGTTCCACCAACCAATCTAAAAATCGGTCAAAATGCAAGAAGATTCTTCGTATATTTGACAAGGAGTTTTCAATAAGGACAATGAAATTCCTTTCATTACAGTAGTAGATTGTCAATGGACGTGTAACTGAAATTTGGTGTTCATTTTGAATTTAAACTTTGTTATATTGTTCGTGAAAATAACGGATTACTTTAACACTACTTACAATGCGATATACCCTTTCCCTTTTAAATTATTCAAGATAATGGACTGTTTGAATACAGAAGACATTTTAAGTTTGGTAGATAATGACCAGTATCTATTGATTCTTACCAATACCAGTAAAGGTTAATGATTCAATGTCAGAACAATCCGAAAATATATTTGAAATCTTACGTCTACAAACATTACTTAACTTAATTATAGCTAATTACAACCTCCGATAGTAGATTGCTTTTTCGATTTCAGATATATTTGGACACAAAACTAAATAGTTGACTTCAAGCAAAAGTGCTTAAACGCTATGTACCATAAATCTCGACGTAGATGCATAGACATAAAGTTAATTTGATTTCGAGGAATGAACATGGTGATTAATGGTATCGGAATTTTGTACGACATATTAAGGATTTACAATTCATTGATGTTATTCATATATTCATATGCATTATTATACAATTAATGACTTTTGTGAGGTTGACATGAGGATTTATCAACCTGAAGGGTGTAATATTTACCGAGGCCAAAGGCCGAGGTGAATATTGCATCCCTGAGGGTTGATAAATCCCATGTCAACTGAAATCAAAAGTCATGAATTGTTTTATTAAATGGCAATCGGCGTATTCGCTCTATCGTCAAATTTTGCAAAAAATGTCGAATCACTTCATCTTCAAGTGACGCCATATGCATTTTTTTGTTTACTGTAGTCCTCTGACGTATCTCAAGTATGACGTTACATATCTTTGACGTTTGCAAAACCAGCTTTGATTGGTGGAAGGTTAAATCTGCATCCAATCAAAATCGCAGATCTAATTTTCGGCAAAGGAGGTGAATATAAAATTTATTCACCTCTCCGGCATAGTTGCGCGGTGAATATGATGTTCTATCGAAGGAAGTGATGCACTCTCTCGACCAATGAAAAGAGAGAGATTTTCTAGCCATTTAATAAATTCATTTTATGCCATTATTGTCACGGGTGTTGTTGACTCACATCGAAATTCAGTCAGGTTGTTCCGGTATATAATCATTGGATGCAGTTGTAGCTTCAAGCACATACTACAATGCCACAAACAGTAGATAGATTTATACAGGAACAGGTGAACAGGAAACCAGGCAGTTGACTTTTGCATCACCATGAACACGTCAGGACATTTGGGGCTCAATTTGTTACAATATTGTCCCAAAGTTCGCCTGTCCTGTCTGACGGGACTCTGGAATTTGGGTTCAATGCTATGCTGAACAGTAAATTTATTAATCTGACAAACGTGATCTCTGATCAATTTGTTTTAGGAATCCTTACGACAGTTTTCACAACTATGTCTAACACAGTTATTTCCCATACATCGAGTATCACTAAATATCTAATAGATACATTTCTTATAACTATAATTCGTGAAAAGCTTTATTTCCTTAAATCATTACCTGGTGTTATTTTTTAAGTTGTCTCGCTGACCTGGAAGTCGACTTGATCGACTTCAAGCAACTGCGATCATTTTTATGTTCGACAGGTCGAAGAACAGCTTTAATTTTTGCTGAAAAGGATAAAATGAGTAACTAAATAAAAATCTAGTTACTAATCCAGTAGCTCTCTAAAGAAAAGGTATGACACAGTACTGTTTATCAGTGTAGTAATGACATTTCGCATCATTTACGATTTCCATCTGTCCACGCGATCTTTAAAGGGATTGTAAAGAGGTTTTCTAAACTTCGTATGTGTATGCACTGATTGCATCAATTTGCGCCATTCCAATTTTCTGTGATGCTACCAGTGTTCCTTTAACGCTCAGAGCTTGTTGTAGCACACAGGGCCTCGGATAAATGTCCCATCCTAAAGATGTTTCATTTTGCATGCAGAGGTTCATCTTAAATTATTGTTCCTGAAGCTTTAAGTTAACAGGCTTTCAAATGAAAACATAACGACATAATGAAGAATTTTTATATACACGTCAAAGTACAATTGTTACAATTTTCTTTTTCAATCTGTACATATCATTGCATCAACAATTATAGTGGGGCAGATTAATGTCATATCAGGACAAATCGTTCAATTAATGACACAAGCATGAAATTTGGCACAAATAATACTAAAATCCTATGTAACTCAAAAAGCACGTTAGCCACTTCAAATTCCAAAATGGCGGCCGTTTTTCTCAATATGGCCGCCAAAGGTATTTTTATTTCGTCTAATAACCAATCTGACCAAACTGGTATGACTCAATGTATTTTTTACTAGCGTATTGAATAGTTTTTGATCATATCTAAGTATAAAAAAGACCGTATCAGTCCAAAATTCCGCCTTTCGGCAATATTGAGCTCTAAATAATATGTGCAAACAATGAAAGAATGCAAACTATTAAGTTCATCTTTTTTCATTTTTTCAAATATATTTGAATCTTTTCTTTCCCAGAGCAATACAGATAATTGGTAACTGTTCCAACTTTAAATTTCACAACTAGACTCAGTTTGAAATATGTACATCAGCCACAAATATATCGGGTGTCTCAATAAAAACGTCCCCAAGTTTGACAGTAAGTATCTCAACTGTTGGAGAACCAATCTTTTTCAAAATTCTCACAGATATACTTCAACATGTCCTTGTTAGACCCTGATAATATGAAAGTCATCGAATAAGAATCGTACAAGGACTGTTCCAAACAAAATAGCCAGTCAAAAAATTCAATATCAGAGCAAACTACAGATTTCAACCTGTTTCTATTATGTTTTCACCACATCGACCACCAATATCATCCTGAAATGCTCTCAACAATCTCATCTTAAGATATTTTCTCCCAAAAAGCAACCTTCCTGCCTTTCAGTTCCTGTTCATCCAGTTTGTTCCACAGGTGATGGTAATGACTCAGGACAGTATGAGATTCTCTTTATTAACAGGGGTATTGCACTTGGGTTGGAGGGGCACACTGACTGAACAAGAACTGAAATGCAGGATGGTCGCTTCTCGAGTGGTATCTTTAGATGAGATCCGTGAAAGTTTATCAGGATGGAAAATGTTTGATATTGGTGGTTGATGTGGTGAGGGCACAATGAATACAAATTCAAATATGTAATTTCCTCTGATATTGAATTTTTTGACATGCTATTTTGTTCGATGATTTTCATATTTTCAGGATCTGACAAGGACATGTTGAAGTAAACCTGTGAGAATTTTAAAAGAGATCGGTGTCACCAACAGCTGAAATACTTACCGTCAAACATGGGGACGTTTTTATTGAGACACCCGATATATCTGTCTTACATCCGCACTTGGTTAGTGTTGACAAGTTTTGATAATCGATGTTAGTATTTTCCACACGATTTGTATTTTTAATCCATCCAAATCCTACAGGACCTTTCATAGTGCAGCTGGCAGATTGCCACAGATGCACCCTGCCTTCTACAAGAGTAAGGTATTAGCTTTCTTGCAAAAAGATAAAGTCTCGCATCTTTGATATTGATTTTGGGGAGGGAAGGGTTTTAGTTGGAGCAGTAAAAGATGTAGTTGTGCAATTTAGAATTGCAACAGTTACCAATTATCTGTAACCTTCTTAGGAAGGATTCAAAAATATTTGAAAAAAATAACTTAAAAGATGAACGAAAAATATGACTTTATAGTTCTCTGCATTCTTTCATTGTTTGCACATATTATTTTGAGCTAAATATTGCCGAAGGGCGGAATTTTGGACTGATATCGTCTTTTTATGCTTAGATATGATCAAAAACAATTCAATACGCTTGTAAAAAATACCTTGAGTCATACCAGTTTGGTCAGATTTTTTTATTAGACGAAATAAAAATACATTTGGCGGCCATATTGAGAAAAACGGCCGCCATTTTGGAATTTGAAGTGGCTAACGTGCTTTTTGGGTTACGTAGGGTTTTGGTATTATTTGTGCCAAATTTCATGCTTGTGTCATTAATTGAACGATTTTTGGGCTAATCTGCCCCACTATACTATATAACATAATATACAATGTACGAAACTATCCAGATATACAAAAACATATCAAGATATACAAATAAATATGAACCTATACAATTTAATATACAAATACGAGCATAAGCAGTATGATTATGGCAAGGAGATAAGGGAAATATAAACACTGTTTTCTGGAAATAAATATACAAAAGACACAAAACCCTTTATCTAAAATAAAATGAGATCATTAATTCAGCAATATTTAACGAATATCTTTTATCACTTTACATTTTACATTTTACGGATACTTTAGCATATTCATATTGTAAAAGAAATGGCACGGTACATTGTATGTGAGCGAACCGTTTTTCTCAAACGTTCACCTTGTAAAGACGGAATGTTTACATTGACAACAGAGAACACTGTTGTTAAAGATCTTGCATTCTGATTACAATGCAGCTCTACACAATGCTTTGTTTCAAATAGGCATATTGATGAATTAATTGTCCAACGGATGCTTACAGAAAAACATCTGTATTGTAAGCCTAATCCTTCTTTGAAACGTATTATCTGGTTCGATAAAACCATTGACACGGTCTATGTTGCTTTCGGGACGTTTGTACTGACAATATTAGGGCAGGTGCACATTGTGTAAACGTACAATATGTAATCACATTGTTGTCATTATTTGTCACATTCATACAGAAATATTGATTACAATCGGACATTGGCCATTGACAAACTGAACTTTGTAAACAATGTTACAAACACGAATCCAATATTGTCCATAACTGCCCGCTCATGACCTACCGTTTTTGTTGCTCAACGCGATACTTGGAGAGATTAGTCTGGATTACAAAAAAGTAGGCTACATGCCGTGTTTGATTTTGAGAATTACCTGTTGTGATGATATTCAGACAGACTCGTATGACGATTCAAAGAATCTAGTCGGACCCTGTTAACTATAAGGTAGTGTCTATCTTGTCAGCTGATAGCAACTGTGATTTTCAGTGTTCAATATGCTCTGATCCAGTGGTTGATCCGAATATCTCAGACGAAGTCAGTTAAATGGTTGTCTTAATTTGATTTTGATTCACATTATCTTTCGTACGCACGATTGTCAGTGTCAGTGTCTTGGGTTTTTATCGGGAATCCAAGTTACAGACTATGTTTCGGATAACCATGTAAGCGATAAAGCGTCTCACTCTGTGCTACTTTGGTGCGAACTGTGCATGAGTCATAAAAGATATTCGTTAAAACTGCTTATTTAGTACATAATATAGAAAATGAATACTACAATGGTAAAGTAAAATATCTGATAAAGATCAGCTTACTGTATCTGAAAATAGAACTAAAATAGTATGATTAGAAAAACTTACAATGTATTAATATCTATCTCTCTCATTTATCAATTCAAAGCATTTCACTAATAAGACTTGGTAAAATACCAGTCATAATTGTTTTACCTGTCTGCGACAAGAACAAGTTGTCCATTTATTTTCAATATAAATATAATCATTAAAAAGAAAATGTAATCAAGGACAGGTAAAAGGCAGAAATTAATAATCAAAAGAATGATGACATCTCTGTAGATTATCAAACCCAAAATATTGTACCTTACACCAAAAGTTCAAGATCTAATACGCTAAATAAACCTTTCGTTAATGCTTAAAAAATTACCACAAGACATGCAAAACAATCCAAATACACATAAGCCCTAATTAAAATTCCATATGAAGTAAACAATGTTGAAAGAAATGCTAAAATCAGTTCTATTACATTGTTTTCAGCTGAGATTTGTTTATTCATTTCGCCACTCGCACAGTTTCTGGTTGGTCGGAGACCAGATGAAGTTTTTGACCGTTAGTAAAACATGACTTACGAATGGTCACTACAATATTCAGAAACTGGCTGGCTTCTGAAAGACCCCACTCCAAATCCAATCATGACCCTCTTTAGAGCAGAAACAGCATGAGAACCAATAATTGAAAACTGAGACAGAAAACAGCTGAAGTATACGCATAAAACTGAGTTTGACATTTCCTTCCGACACAAATATCCCATAAGGTTTGCTGATAATAATTCATGATTTACTAGCATTTCAAAACCTATTGTCGCTCTATAAGGGTTTTTTGTAATTCAGTCACAGGCATGATCAAGATCCATTGATGGAGACTTAGAAATATATAGCAATAAGTATTTGAAGAGCAACATTCAAATCAATTTTAGAACGTATGCAAACCTTGGAAAACTTGAAAAAGGATGAAAGTCTTAAATTTATCCCGTATGGATACTATTTTAAACAAAATGTGGTTAGAACCTTCCATGATAGCACATGAAATTTCTCCACGTTTAATACGTTGAGCTATGTTTAACGTTCCGTAATGTTTGGAGAAAAAAAGACGTGTTCTATATATAATTATTTTAGTCCAAAAATGATTCAGTTAACGCACAAATCATTATAAACAAACCTTATTCTATTAAAGTAGCACCCCCTTCTAACTAATACTTACAACTTAAGATTACTCTATATCAGCCTTCTTTTTCATATCTATTTGTTGAAGACGAAACGCATCCAAAATGTCCCAGAAAAGAATTATTGTTTTAGTAAACAAACCTCAAGCCCTATTACACATTCCTCTATTCTATCACAAAACACCGGTGAAAGTTTCTAAAATTGTAAACCAGGTGGTAGCTTGGTGTCGGGTAACCACACAGTGTCATCATGCAGGAAACTAGCAAGGAACAACTCCACCGGTGCTAAAGAAAGGGAGCACCATCCAATATCACCGTTTACCAGCACTGATCATTTGATTCAATTTCATGCACAAATTCCATCCTAAACCACACTTTATCTTACCTTAAAGAAACCCGAAAACCATATTGTTACTTACAAGTGTTCACTATGTATCCATAAAAATATGACAGTTGTTCTTCAGTGTCATCATCAACATCTACACTGTCTCTCTGATCTATATGTATACCAATTGACGTTTCATATCACAGTGATTCGAACTAGTTCCTATACTACCTCCAAATGATTCCATGTCCATCTGAGTTTTGAGGTATACCATACAATACCCAGTGCCGGCACCATGAAGTACATCTTATCATACCATGCAATAATGAATACTCACTGTAGTAGTTTTTACTTACATTCACAACAATCGCTTCCTACCTTATTTTTACACTTTTATTATGTCTCTGAATGTTGTTAAACATTTAATTTTATAACTTCATCGATTATTCTGATCACTAAAATTAGAAATAGGAAAATTAAATAAAAGCACGTCAATTTAATATAGATGAGTCAGCCACGGACAGACCATTTCTTGAAATGAAAACTAGACCTAATGTTGTATGCTCAATAAATAAAAAAAAATTTTGAACTTAATAAAAAATTACACAATTAATTTAGGGGATAAGAGATGAAAAATAATTTGTAAATAATCAACGGGTCAAAATATGATATCACCAATCCACAAGGTGTGATCCGATTCTTGAAGGTGACCAGGACAAACCATTCCACCACCCACAAAATAAAACAAATTTACTGAAAGGACCAGTGTTAATCTGTTAATCCTTTGTTGGTCCAATAAATATTTGTTTTCGACTCGTAAGCCACTTAACGAAAGATCACGTACGAATTTTGGCTTAAGGCAACACATTTGACCTGATCACCGTTTTCTTAAAGAATTTTGTGTTTACAGGATGTTTTCGTGATATTTGTTTACGACATTCTAACAACAATTAATTATTTTTCTTCAATCTAAAGCACTAAGAGACATCATTAATGTAAATGGTCTGAACGGTTTACCCGATCATGTTATATCGATCTCTGCATTTGATCAGTGTTCAACTCCATCCTTACTGCAAATTATGTCGTTTGATGTATGTTTTGTTGGATCAAAGGTTTTTAAGTTGGTTAAAGTTTACAAAAGTTTTGAGTTTAAGAAAATTAAGTTTTACACTTAGATATAGATTGACATATAATCTATAATTCTTTCTTGTATATATTCTTACTTTAAATTTTCCTGTTCTTTGATTTTCTGATTTGAAATTATGCCAAATGAACCGAATAACCGATTATTCTGAAAGGAATGACCGAACAATCACGGAGACGATTGCCAGGAAATCATGTCTTTTCAAAATGGAGCGACATAATTGATTTCATATGAAATAATCCTAGGGTAACTTTCTTTTTTCAATGTCAAAAAAATAGATCATCAGGAAAGAGATCAAGCTCCAAAAATAAAAAGGTTTCAAATATGAAACGAAAAAGTTTTTCGTTGTAAAAACAAAATGACTTTGGGAACTGAGCTGCTTGAAAATCAAGTTTTATTCTTTGGTAACTTATTTTATCAAAGAATTTTTATCACTTATCGAAAACAGATGCAAGTTAGAGATTAAGCATTGATCAACTAAACTGAAAACTATACTTACCAACTCGTCGATAATTTGGTTCCACAAGCACCACATATATTCATGGGAAAGTCACACTTCTTTGTATCTGGATTGAAATAAAAACCTCCCTTATCCCATCCACATTTTTCATATTTGATGAATCGTTGTCGTTTACACACAAAGAAATGTTGGCAACCTTTTAGAGTAGACGGGTAGTTTCCATCATTTTTGCCATGACACGATGGAGCGAGTCCACAAGGAGCTGGTGTGCTGTTCACATCACCACATCGTCCTGTCAATTCATTAAACACCTGTCCGGATCTGCATTTTTTAACTTTAATCATAAAACGTTTTCTGCAGGTAAATGATGCCATGCAATTATTTCCAAGATCGGCGTATACACCGTCTGTTTTGTACTGACAAGGATTGGGTTGGTTACCACAAGGTTTAGGAGAAGATGCTGATGTTTCGCAACGCTCAGTGTAAGGATTGTATGATCCGAATGGACATTTGAGATATCCCAATAGTAGATTGTTAATGCAGTGCATGTACAGAGGGCATCGTCCATATGGATCCGCGTAATAGCCGTCGGGTAAGTTTTCGCAGATACGATTTGTCAGATTGCCACAAGGTGGTTCTATATCTTCAGACGTACATCGTGCTTGAGCCGGACTGTATAGTTTATCACCTGCGCACTTTTTATATTGTAAAAACTTGGATTGCGAACATTCAAAATAGATATCGCATCTGCCACTTTCATCAGGATAATGCCCATCCAAGCGACCATCGCACAATGGTCGCAATCCTCCAAAATGTTTCGGAACATTCTTAAGATGTTCGCATTGGAACGTTTCCGGGGAAAATATCGGTCGCGGATCACGACAGCGAAGTTGTTGAACATTCCGCTCTTCCCTGCAAACCATGTATTCCGGTGTCCATTCTTTTCCCGGAAAAGCGTGAAAACCATCTTTCTTTCCGTCACAATTCCCGTAGCGGATATGACATGGCCTACAATGGGCTGTTCTACATGTGTTTTCTCTGTATTCACCTATTGTTATACAAAATAATATATTGAGACATACGAAAAATTAGACAATGCCGATCAGGGTATAAAATAAGACAAAAATTCTATAAAAATACGCTGGAATTGTTGAAATAAACGATTCTTTGAAATTGCAAAACATGTTAGCTATTCGCAGACAGATCACTCTGTATGAAATACTTAATTTGAGTCAGCAGGTTTTCTGCCGCAAGATAATATACAGAACAAATTACAATCCAGAAAGACTTCTCTTTGGAAACTATAATGTTTTGTTGCGGTGTTGGGTATGAACCGTGTGCTTGTAGCCTACATTGTTTGAGCTTATCAAGATATGTTGAAGCAATACCAATGATACACAGAGCAACGGAATTTTGAGGATATCTACACAGGGATAATTGATAATTTTGGTAAGTACTTACATGGGTTCTTAAAAACCTTTCTGTATCCACAATCTACCAGATCATAATCCATACATTGTCTTTCAGTGATTGAGAATACTTGTGGATAAACACATTCCTGGGTCAATGGTTCTCTGTATCTCCATTCCGCTAGTTTGGTAGGAAGCGTACAATTATAATATAACTGACATTTCTCAGCATGGGCTATCAAAGTTTCAGTTCCTTGGAAAGAGCAGGGATGATTTGGAAAAGCACCTGAAAAGTATCAAGATTATGTACATGATTATAATAATTTAAAAGCATTTTCAGGCCAATTAAACTGGATTATTACGATGCTTTGGGGAAGAATGGTATAATTTTTTGGAATTTGTGCTTTATCTATTAGAAAAAAAAAATACAACCAGAGAGGAATGGCCTATATGACAAGTATCATCTTCAGCACAATGATATGATCTTTCTTATGATGAATTTTACATCGTTCATTAAGCGATTCGTGGCGTTGCATTTTGTTTATTGATGGTCAGTAATTTATAACAAATGACGGACCAGAATGGTTCTGGTTAACTGAATAACTCTGCTGCCTGAAAATCTGAATGCATAGGTCTTATGCTTTATTCAAACCCGTTTACCAGTTGAATTCGTAAAGAGCTTATTATGGGCGCTGCAATGGATGGCCAAACGATGGACGGATGGAAGCACCAATGTAATTGTCATTGTCAAAACGCCACTCGCAGATAGACACCGTCATTCATTCCCAAATACGCAAAAACTATGGCGATGTTTAAACTAAAAATAGATCGCGTTCTTACACTGGAGACAAAGAATTTCAGATATTTTCTGAAACAATTGGTAGTAACTGCCATGATAAACAGTTTAGTGGTTGGAATTTAAAACAA
Source organism: Lottia scabra (assembly GCA_029955415.1). Classification (NCBI taxonomy): domain Eukaryota; kingdom Metazoa; phylum Mollusca; class Gastropoda; family Lottiidae; genus Lottia; species Lottia scabra. The sequence goes on along the minus strand of JARJEI010000002.1, from coordinate 15,324,781 downwards.
ACATTGTTTGTACTATGTCAATTGGTTGTAACACCGTCTCTAATAAATCAAATCAAGAAAATATTTCCATGCATGTGCGACATCTATAGCCTTGTAGACGACTCCACATATTTTACGACCAGGGAAAATATTTTCCAAAGAAATGATTTTGGTTTTTTTTCCAGAAAATTCATAGCTCGTAAATTAGCAGAAAAAATCCCAAAGAATCCGGCTGTGTGAAATGATTGGTCTTAATGCAAAAAGACGGCTGATTAAGGTCCTTTTTTTATCTTAATGGAATTATTTCCCGCTATATAGTGTAATGTACCGAAATATATGTTTTCTGTTCATTGAGCCCAATCAGGTATTGTTTGTCATATTGAAGTAGGTGACATTTTTCACCTGAATTTTCTTCTATAAAGTGTAAAGCACGGAGCGATAGAAATCAAGATTTCCAAGATGTCAGTCAATGTGGCGGGAAAATTTCATCTGGTCTGATGGAACCAAGGAACTAGAGAACTATTACCCAAAGAAATAATTATCGTATGTAAGTGTATAATAGATTTTTCAGAACATAAAATCTTGCATGAATAAATTTTTTCATGGCGGTTGAATATTGAAGATCATGGCCGAACATGGCATTTTTCTATCAATGCATCCATTTCCCGCTATACAAGTTGTATCAAATTGTTTTCAGGGACATTGAGCCAATTACACCTATAGCATTTATCAATTAGAGCGAAAGGGATTAAGTTTTACAAGATGGTGGTCAAGATGAAAACGACGTGTCGATGGTGAAAGGACTTTGCAACACGAGAAAATTTTGTTGACATATTTCTGTATTTATGACCGCAAACGGTCAGTTCTTTGAGCTAAGTTTTTGAGGCAATTTAGGATAGGCGGACATAATTATGTTGACAGTTCATCTTTTCAGTCATTCATGATTATACATAATATACCATTAATATGACAAATGCATGACCACCATTTCTTTCATGCAGCACTATATCAGAAAATAAAACTGTGGTTTACTTACGCTTGATATTCTCTACTCGCTCTATATCTTGTTGGGTCCGTTTTGGTTGTCCGATTCTTGGTGGTAGATTTGGAAAAGATAATTCTGTAGTCTTCACCGGATGTACTGCCAATGAGTGTGTAGGGTGGGTTGGAAACATTTCATCTCGCGAATTCTGGATGTCCGTTGGTGCATGCATATCTACATCAAAAGGATGCGTTATGTTTCTCTCGGGCGCTGCTCGTTTAGTCATCGGAGTAGATTTTAGCTTTGCACTCGTACAATCATCCCATCTGGACCATTTGGGCACACAATTTCTCCCCTTAACAGACCATACATGGGTTTCTTGGCAGGACGGCATCCTAATCGGCTGTCCTCCAACACAGATTATATATCTCCGACAGGAATGAGGTGCGCGTATCCATTGTAAACCAAATGTTCCACGGCAAGGATTTGTCAAAGAGTGGATGCCAGTAATATGCATCAGCTCGACTTGTTTCAAAACGGTCCACAGAATACAGAGGAAGAGACTTGTTACTCCAAATCGCGTCATGTTGTCGTTAATTCCTACAACTATCTGACTAGTGTACAGCGACGGCAACCTGGTACTCTCTGATCGAGGTCCCCTTCTGGAATGAACCAGTTATCACGTGGGTTTCGATTTTGCTGGTTGATTCAAATATGTGGACAGAATTGATCGAACTTTGACCTCTGGTACCCAATGCTGAAATTGCGATCATCAAGTTTGGAGGACGGAGAAGTTGATAGCGTGTGATTTTGTTAACTTTGTTTGCTTGTCTGTTGATTACAAATTTGAAGAAGGACAAGGCAGAGTGTATACTGACGGTAGGGTGATATTTAAAGAATCGGCTATTTTAATTACACGACACACAAGTCGAGGAATATTTGATATCACTAAAACACGTAAGATTATTTAGAATAGTTATGGAATACAATATGCCTTATGTTTTTGTGTATTTAATGACAATTGTGTAGAGTGGTCAGTTTGACTTTGTCTTCCATTTTTAATCTTTTAACAATATTTTGAGTAATCTTTTATAAATATTATGTTATCATTATTGATATGTCCATATTAAGTTATGTGATTTCTGTTATCATTGCCAATAGGTCTGGTAACCTTTCTGGCTTATTTTGTGTTAGTTAGACGGTGATGAGAATATTACCCCAAAGAAACATCTGCCTTGGATGCAATGAAAATTTATAATAAATCAAAGTGCATGTTGGATTGAAAAAAAAAATATGATAAGGATGTAAAGGGGTGTTCTAAATTTGCATGTGTATCGTAGACACTGATAACATCAATTTGCACCATACCAATTTTCAATCAGAAGTCTATTGCTCCTGCAATACCACTAAAAAAAGTATGGATATCACCCAGAGATCTTCAAATTCCTCCGAAATAAAAACTGTATTGGTCCGAGAGATGTATACCTTGAGTCGATAACAACATTCCATTAGAAAAAGCGTTTGATAGTACATATATATTTAAAAAAAAGTAAAAGATCTATAAAAGTGTGGGCTAGTATGTTTTAGAAAAAACAGAATTGTTGACATGATTTTGTCTAGGAGACTTGATGACTTCGCCTAAATTATACAATAAATATTGAATTTTTAACACATTGCTAAATTATTTGAGACGCTTTTGGTCTCTTTTGAAATAGATCGTTCAATATTTGAATACGAACCTAGTTTAATTTGTCCTTTAAAGAACTTGTCAAAATATTAATTTTCTTCTAAAAAAGTAGATGAAGAAGTTTTTCAGAATATTGTTCGGGTCAGATTAGGCTACAATATTTTCGCAAAAAATTATTATGGAAAGGAAACACTGTAAAAAATGTTTGTTCTTGTTCCTGTTTTATGGCGAATCATATTATGAATGTTTGTACAGTATTGAGGACGGACTTGGGCATGAAAATGTGACAAGTGACAATAGAGAAAACTTTTGGCCCCGTAAATACACCAGCGGTAAACACAATATGAACAAGAAACCCCAAAACGTTGTATCGATTAGACAATCTCTAATTTAGGTACACTATTATTGGACGCATAAGTTTTTTTCCACATTTTCAAACAGCCATATAGTTTATATATATTATAAGATAATCAATAGCACTGATATGACCCGATCAATGTTTGCCGAAGTTTTCAAAAAATTGTGAAAGTTAAATGTGCATGATATACACAAATCTTTACTTGAACTGTTACAAATCGAACAATAATCGATAGCACCGAATTAGCCGCATCGTTTGTTTGCTTAAAACTGTCAAGATCGATGTCTTCATAAAAACAACTTATGTACGTTGTAAAAAAAAGTTGACAGAAAATTCTGAATTTGATGATTTTGTGATTCTTAAATTTCATAATGACTTATATGACTATTTTAATACCAGTTATTTCCCTTGAACTAGTAACTTTACTTTTTCACATGTATAGAACGCTAAGATTTTTAACCTTCTTACTTTGTGTGTAATATTTCTAGGGACAATCTTACATTCTATATTATTTCTAGGGACAATCTTACATTCTATATTATTTCTAGGGACAATCTTACATTCGATAATACTTCTAGGACAATCTAACATTTGATAATATTTCTAGAGACAATCTTACATTTGATCATACTTCTAGGACAATCTAACATTTGATAATATTTCTAGGGACAATCTTACATTCTATATTATTTCTAGGGACAATCTTACATTCTATATTATTTCTAGGGACAATCTTACATTCGATCATATTTCTAGAGACAATCTTACATTCGATCATATTTCTAGGGACAATCTTACATTTGACCATATTTCTAGGGACAATCTTACATTTGATAATATTTTTAGAGACAATCTTACATTCGATCATACTTCTAGGGACAATCTTACATTTGATCATATTTCTAGGGACAATCTTACATTCGATAATATTTCTAAGGACAATCTTACATTCGATAATATTTCTTAGGACAATCTTACATTCGACCATATTTCTAGGGACAATCTTCCATTTGATAATATTTCTAGAGACAATCTAACATTCGATAATATTTCTAAGGGCAATCTTACATTTGATCATATTTCTAGGGACAATCTTACATTTGATAATATTTCAAGAGACAATCTTACATTTGATCATACTTCTAGGGACAATCTTACATTTGATAATATTTCTAGGGACAATCTTACATTCGATAATATTTCTAAGGACAATCTTACATTTGATAATATTTCTAGGGACAATCTTACATTCGATAATACTTCTAGGGACAATCTTACATTAGATAATATTTCTAGGGACAATCTTACATTTGATAATACTTCTAGGGACAATCTAACATTTGATCATATTTCTAGGGACAATCTAACATTTGATAATATTTCTAGGGACAATCTTACATTAGATAATATTTCTAGGGACAATCTTACATTTGATAATACTTCTAGGGACAATCTAACATTTGATAATATTTCTAGGGACAATCTAACATTTGGTCATATTTCTAGGGACAATCTTACATTAGATCATATTTCTAGGGACAATCTTACATTAATTTGATAATATTTCTAGAGACAATCTTACATTTGATAATATTTCTAGGGACAATCTTACATTAGATCATATTTCTAGGGACAATCTTACATTTGATAATATTTCAAGAGACAATCTTACATTTGATCATATTTCTAGGAACAATCTTAAATTCGATCATATTTCTAGGAACAATCTAACATTTGATGAAATTTCTAGGGACAATCTAACATTTGATAATATTTCTAGGGACAATCTTACATTCGATCATACTTATAGGTACAATCTTACATTTGATAATATTTCTTGGGACAATCTAACATTTGATAATATTTCTAGGGACAATCTTACATTTGATAATATTTCTAGGGACAATCTTACATTTGATAATACTTCTAGGGACAATCTAACATTTGATCATATTTCTAGGGACAATCTTACATTTGATAATATTTCTAGGGACAATCTTACATTTGATAATATTTCTAGGGACAATCTTACATTTGATAATATTTCTAGGGACAATCTTACATTTGATAATATTTCTAGGGACAATCTTACATTTGATAATATTTCTAGGGACAATCTTACATTTGATAATATTTCTAGGGACAATCTTACATTTGATAATACTTCTAGGGACAATCTAACATTTGATCATATTTCTAGGGACAATCTAACATTTGATAATATTTCTAGGGACAATCTTACATTAGATAATATTTCTAGGGACAATCTTACATTTGATAATACTTCTAGGGACAATCTAACATTTGATAATATTTCTAGGGACAATCTAACATTTGATCATATTTCTAGGGACAATCTTACATTAGATCATATTTCTAGGGACAATCTTACATTAATTTGATAATATTTCTAGAGACAATCTTACATTTGATAATATTTCTAGGGACAATCTTACATTAGATCATATTTCTAGGGACAATCTTACATTTGATAATATTTCAAGAGACAATCTTACATTTGATCATATTTCTAGGAACAATCTTAAATTCGATCATATTTCTAGGAACAATCTAACATTTGATGAAATTTCTAGGGACAATCTAACATTTGATAATATTTCTAGGGACAATCTTACATTTGATAATATTTCTAGGGACAATCTAACATTTGATAATATTTCTAGGGACAATCTTACATTTGATAATATTTCTAGGGACAATCTAACATTTGATCATATTTCTAGGGACAATCTTACATTTGATCATATTTCTAGGGACAATCTTAAATTCGATCATATTTCTAGGGACAATCTAACATTTGATCATATTTCTAGGGACAATCTTACATTTGATCATATTTCTAGGAACAATCTTACATTCGATAATATTTCTAGGGACAATCTAACATTTGATAATATTTCTAGGGACAATCTTACATTTGATAATATTTCTAGGGACAATCTAACATTTGATAATATTTCTAGGGACAATCTTACATTTGATAATATTTCTAGGGACAATCTAACATTTGATCATATTTCTAGGGACAATCTTACATTTGATCATATTTCTAGGAACAATCTTACATTCGATAATATTTCTAGGGACAATCTTACATTTGACCATACTTCTAGGTACAATCTTACATTTGATAATATTTCTAGGGACAATCATACATTTGATCATACTTCTAGGTACAATCTTACATTTGATAATATTTCTAGGGACAATCTTACATTTGACCATACTTCTAGGTACAATCTTACATTTGATAATATTTCTAGGGTATCTTACATTTGATAATATTTCTAGGGACAATCTTAAATTCGATAATATTTCTAGGGACAATCTTACATTTGATAATATTTCTAGGGACATTCTTACATTTGATCATACTTCTAGGGACAATCTAACATTTGATAATATTTCAAAAGACAATCTTACATTCGATAATATATCTAGGATAACCCTACGCATATTCGACTTGTGTTGGTAGACCCAATCTTACCCTTATTATCTCTTTTCGAATTGTATTGGGACAACAGAGCGTCTTCATATGACATATATGATATGTATGTATGATATACATAATAACATCTTTGTTTTGGCAATATTCTGCTGCTGGTCATTACAGCACTTAACTGCCAACACATCTACTGTATAAATTACAAATTAAGAAAACGTCATTATATTAGGATACTGTGTATCTTTTTATTGGAAATTGAAATATGACACCAGTATATTACACCAGTTGATATAAAATAGTGACAGATTTGTACAAATTATGATACCACAAATAAATTATATTAGTATGATTACACGCTATTGTTGCAGGTTGCTGGACATTACTTACTCATAACGTGATGCAATAATTAATAATATAAAAATGAAAACAAAGATTCATCGGATGACCCAATGCCATGAAAATAATCACTGTAACACATGTAAATTGCAGAGTTTTTAGTTTAAATACGAAATGCATATACACTGATATACATAATTCACAAATGGTTCATTTGCATAGAAAAATCAGGCATAAATAATTATTACACAGTACAGAAACCTACATAGATTAACATTTTAGTTCTTTTTGATGGCAGGAAATTGTTTTAGCTGCTACATAATACATAATAAAACGCTTGAATCCCTGATAAAAATCGAAATGATCATAAGATATGTTTTTCAAGCAATATATAAAATGACTAAATTTCCTTCATTAATGAATACATATTGGCAAGAGTATTGCTAGAAAAACAGACTAGTATTTCAAAATCTTTTCATGTGTATAGCCAAAAAATTTCATGGAATTCCTTCAGTTGAACTGATGCACTCCTCTATTATTCGCCAAGAAATGGTATACTTTTAATGAATGGCTTTATTTCCAAGAAATCATTGTAGTTTAAAAACAGTATACCAAAAAAAAATATTTGAGTTTGCTGCAAATATAATACATTTATACATAAAATTGCTTTCATGAATGAGAAACTGTTCTATTTGACGGAATTGGTGAACATGAAACGCTCCATAGACCTAATACGTAACATAATATATGTATAAAATATGTGTCTGTTAATGGTCAAGAATCAGTATATTTTCTGTGAAGTGTTAAGGCATACATCCCTGGTCTTCACTGATTTTTTTCGGCGACCAAACATTATGACTTCTCAACTGTTAACATTAACATTAATCTCAATTTTTCCAGGAATCCGAGGCTGTAGTTTTAAGGCACCGTATATGATCATAGATATGTGATTGCGACCAATGCGACCCTAGACAGATCCTGCGAACCTATATTTGGGTCGTGACTCATGATTTGAAGACCTATGGCCTATTCAGCTAACAGTTCCTTTATTTATAACCATGTTTCAGATTATCTGAATAATGTGCAATTAAATATGACTATGAATATGCTGACTATTTTTGAAAACCTTTTACGACACTAAAGTCTTTTCTTTTCTATATTATTGTTTAGCTTATACTGTTTGATGTAGGTTTGGTAATAGAAGTTTCCGAATAGGATAGCTATAACACTGGTGGTAAATACTGCATATATTAAAACAGGTTTTGGAAAGTCACAATTTGGTATAAAACCATTAGATCCAGTGTGGATGATAATGATAACAAACTGAAACTGAAAAAAAAACATTATCATTTTAAATGGCATTTTGTTAATAGTATAATACATTTGAACCGCAAATTTCTGTTGCTTGGATCCAGTGCCATCCGATAACGTGGTGTACTGTCCCTGTTGCAAGAAAAAGTAAAAAATAATCTTCAGTCCGGGAGTCCTAGCGGCGACAGAATCGAGGAAGTGGCGCCCGGCTATCGTCAGCTTCTCGAAATCGCCGTACTCGGTGGAGCCCAATCTAGTGTGCAAAGCGAAGTTGTGACATAGCCACATTTTTGAGACTCTACCTCTGCCGCGACCGACTGGCCGACCAAGCGCGTGCACGGGGAACGAGGGAGAGCCTCGAGCGGTGTGTTGCTTCGTAATATGGCGAGCTATGTACCTTGTATGGTTGTTTCAACAGTGTTATTGCGTTAAGACTATGATTTTAACAGTTAAATGATTGCCATATTGTCATTAAATGGCAAGTTGGCACTTAAATTCTAGATATCTTTGACAAAAACTCATAATTCTTACCATTTGTATTTTAGTGAGGTATTTTTTCCACCATAAATAAGGCTGTATTTGTGGTCCCAAGGTTGATAAACAATAATACCCGTACATTAATATATGAACAAAACTGTTTAATAATGGTATTACGTATACTGAAAAACAGCAATGGCATATTAATATTAAGAAAAGTTTTACTGATTGTCGGCATGGGTCTTCTGATTTTTCAATCCATTTTCACCAGTCAGTGATGTGGGAGGGGCTGACAGAAAAATGTCTAGTCGTTCGATTGGAACAATAAACCTAGGCAACGTTTGCTACAATCTGTACACGTTAAAGATCCTTCGACAGTTGCAAATCGAATATGAGATTTATGCCGCTGTCGTTGCAAAATTGTCCTCTTTGCAAACTGCGTCACTTTAAGAAATCTACCAACTTTTTCTTCGGTTATATGTCTTGCTCGACACCAAACAATTAAATTTTTTCTGATGAAAGAATGTCATAGTTGTAACATAATATGCAGTAAAATTAACGATTTTGACCAGAAAATTGGAAGTTTATATCTTTGACTATACTTACTTGAATATCTAACAAAAAATCTAACCATAAAATACCAACTAAAACACATGGAGGTATGGTGATAAACGTGTAATAGACTAATCTGGTTATTCTTTTTCCTAAGTACAAAAAATATCTGAAAACAAATTATATCGACGTTTAATAAGATGAAAACTAAGGAGACCTAAAGGTTTAATAGGCAAAAACTACCCATTACTTATAGGACAGTTTGGCCCGATTAGAAGCCGGACCTGTCACACGGCTTTTTAAAAAGAACAATATTAATTCTTTCTTGATAATGAATGTTCTTCTTTAGAAAATGTTTCCAAAACAGCTTTAAGCTATAGCAACATAAAAAATGTAATGAAATGGAGTTGAACGTCCTACTTTTCTGTACCCGGCGAACGTCATACAGAGTGCAATCAGGGATATTTTTACAGCGGCAGTTTTAGATTCCAAACTGCCGAGGTATCTTTAACATGCACAGACTGTAGCCAACGGGCCTCAGTCCATTTGTCCCATACGAACGATTAGACATATTCCATGTAACCCCGACCCCCCCCCCCACCTCCTGCCACCATAAGAACCCAAGTTAACTAGATCTAACTTGTAGTTTTCGGTGGTTCAAATTAATTGTAAGAATTAATTGTTTGCTTACCGTATCTAGTAATTCTATTACTTTGGATATAAAATACAACCATTGACACCTTGCGAGCTGAAAAAATTATAACCAAAAATAAATTCATGTTATATTCTGGCAAAATGGAGAGGATAACGTAATTTATATCAATTAATTGACTGTTGAATATGGGTGGACCCACTCTACGCAACTTCTATCACTCTGTCTGAGTTCCTGATAGATCTTGCTCTGGATATACATTATGGCCGTTACTGAAGGTTAACGGTCATATCTTTTAAAGGAATATACAAATAAGATTAAATAGGAATAAAACATGTCAAATGTTTTGGGTAACATAATATGTTCTGTTTAAAAGTAACTTGTAGCAGTTATGGCGGCACCGACCATAAAAAATAAAAAAGAAACATTTATATTTTACAAGGATAACAACTTAGGTTCCCTTGAGGATCCTTTCTCACAGCTGGTCCTTGGCCAAACCTCTTGGCATTGATCTTATCCGTACATATTAACAGCAGGATGAACTGGAATTATGAATGAATATGACTTATTAAAGGTCATCGGACTTTCACATCTTGATCGAGAATCGAACTCTCAAACACAACAAGCTAAAGAACGACGCTCTAACCGACTGTGCCACATATGCCACATAAGCTTTTTTATGCCATTAAACATATTTGTGACAAAGGTGTTTACACGCCAAATTGAATAATGGCAATTAACACAATTAGTGAGTTAGTGAGTTAAATTGAAAAAGCACAGTAACAGTTGTTTGTGAAAGTGAAAATTTTTAATCCATATCCAACCAAAGCATGATTTACAAGTGACCGCTCTGCAGAACTCTATCACATCGTTATCAAATGTCATTTAATAATCATTTCGTAATTACAAAGTAAATCGTTGCTTATAAAATAAAAAACCAAATGTTACCATGCTTATCATAAAATCTTGTTATGTGATTGTTCATCGATTACTTTCACAATAAATTAGGTCAAATACAGATTATTTTTAGAATATATTTATAAATAATAATATCTTTGCTCTTAAATACATAAATAAAAACAAAAGGGTTAATTTCTTACAAATTGTATGTTAAACTAACATTTCTGTTTAATAGATTGCTGTTTGATATAGGCTAGCCATATTTTAAACTAACATTGCTGCTTGATAGAGTGTATATTAAACTAACATTGCTGTTTAATAAAGCTCTATTTTAAACTAACATTGCTGCTTGATAGAGTGTATTTTAAACTAACATTGGCTGTTGGATCCAGCTATATTTTAAATTGACATTGCTGTTTGATAAAGCTGTATTTTAAACTATTGGTTAAACTATCTTAGTTGGTTAGTTTTATTTAATAATTGTCAATCAGACATTTATCTAATTGCGAAAATATGCTTGTATCATGCAAAACCTTCGAGATGAGTGTCTGAGTAAAAAAATGGAATGGTGCAAATTGATGCTATCAGTGTCCTCGATATACATAAAAAGATATTTGCAACAACCAGGCAATCCTTTGAAGCTTTGTTGAAAAACGTTTTAGAGTGACATTGATATATTACAAGTGTATGGAGTATAAATCATTTCACTTACTCGAACTACATATTCATTATCAGAATAATCTACATCTTTATACGGCTGACACATTAACGCCATTTTAGCATTTATAACTGATATTAATAACTGAAACGAAATACAAAAGCATCATTGAAAAACAAAATATGTTTAAAATAAGTGTTAAGCTAAATAAACGTAGGTGTATGTATCCAGAGTTGATTTTTAGCCGTAAGGACATTGCAGTGATAAATAATTGAAATAGGTGGTATGACTTGTTTCGTCCCCATTCTCCTTGTCTTTCTCATGCAAAAAGCTGACTGTTCCCCGGTAAAAGACATATTCTATATTCTAATTGATTTGGTCCAGCACGTTTCCCATAGATGAGTTTTATATGTATATCATTATAGTTTTCCACTCTAGAAAGCAATCATTTAAGCGAGCTGAAAGTGATATACAAGTAGATAAAAAAAATCCATTATATCATCAAACATTATTGGAATGAACTAGATTGATTATTACGTCAATGTCAATAGAATGGAACCATACATAGGTCAAAATGTCACATATTCCACCAGTAATATCCAATTTCAAACTTTACCATAGTTTCTAATAGTTTTCAGTACACAAAGGGTACAAAGGAACCCACAACTCAACTGGGGCGCAGACCGACTTATTGCCCGAATTTTAATGATATTTTTCCTGATTTTGTGGATTTTTTGCCCGAAAACATAATATTTGGGGGGACAGCTGCCCCTCCTGCACTCCTGTCTCCTATGGCAATGGTTAATGACATATCTTTCATGCGAGATAAAAAATATACCGTCGAAATTTTATGGGATCGGTTACAAAAGGGGCCATTTGTGAATCTGACTTATTCAAATTTATTGCAATTACATACCCATGTACATGCAAGAGAAAAAAAGCTATAATTGTCCATGTAGCACCCATGTAGACTGAATATCTATATTATTCATTTTTATCGATTTCAATTTATCAACAAAACATTAATGATGCTAAAAATATGAAATTAATTGAATCGAGTTTAACTCACCTCAACAAATAAATAGGTAGATAATATAACTTGAAATATATTATATACTAATAGAACATGTTTTAAATTATATGGTTTCCTATTTTCCATATATTTTGGACCATAATAAACAATAAATAAATAAGTAACTAATATTGAGATGGTAGGATATATAGATTCCATTAAACCCCATCCTATAACGATTTTATCTGAAAGACAAAATAAAAAAATAATAACTATACTATACTTGAGGGTTAACATAAAATGGAAATGGTGGGTCTTTGTTCTGACTGGAAGGTTCATTCTTTACAGTTTCGCCGTTGATCCTTAACGCGTGATTCCGTTCTCTAGTCGTTCAGATGGGACAATAAACCGAGGTCCCGTGTGCTATTGGCTGCGCACGTTAAAGATCCCTCGACAGTTGGAAATAGAAAACAAAAAACAGGCTAATGCCGCTGACCTGGCAAAATTAACCTCAATTAGCCTATATAGGTGCAGAAAAGTAGGACGTAAAACTCCATTCATTTAGTTTCATTTCATTTCAAGGCAGACCCACCAACCAACAAATGAAACCATGTACGTTGATAGAGCTGGCAGCAGACTCGTTACCGCCTTGATCGTTCGGGAGTGGTAGGGAACTGGGGTTAATAAATCCAGAGGGCAATGCAGATATGGTATAGAAATGAATGTTCGTTCAAATCATGGGGTAGTTGACGAGGTTCATTACCCGACAAATCGGTCCTTGTTCAGTTCCTGTAGATATCACGTCTAAGGAAATGGGAAGGGGGAACTGATAAATTATAATCCAATTACCTGTATGTTCTATATAACTAGTCTGTAATTTGTTTATATAATCCATAATTTCCGTCTGAAACACAAGAAATACAATTGTCAATGTTTGTAATGAAATTATTTCCATGTATCCAAATATACTTGAACCTTAAAATAGCATCCAATTGGTTTCACGAAATCCATAAAATATAGATGATTTATTCAGAGTACCTAGCCTATAGCAGGTCTCTGATATAGATTTGTTGCGTTTATCTAAGCTTGATGAGATTTGATACGGCTATAAGAATTTGCTTACTCTTCTTACCAACCTCTGATATAGATTTGTTACTGGTATCTGATATAGTTGACTCTTACCAACCTCTGATATAGATTTGTTACGTTTATCTAGGCTTGATGAGATTTGATACGGTTATAAGAACCAACATCTGATATAGATTTGTTACTGGTATCTGATATAGTTGACTCTTACCAACCTCTGATATAGATTTGTTACGTTTATCTAGGCTTGATGAGATTTGATACGGTTATAAGAACCAACATCTGATATAGATTTGTTACTGGTATCTGATATAGTTGACTCTTACCAACCTCTGATATAGATTTGTTACGTTTATCTAGGCTTGATGAGATTTGATACGGTTATAAGAACCAACATCTGATATAGATTTGTTACTGGTATCTGATATAGTTGACTCTTACCAACCTCTGATATAGATTTGTTACTGGTATCTGATATAGTTGACTCTTACCAACCTCTGATATAGATTTGTTACTGGTATCTGATATAGTTGACTCTTACCAACCTCTGATATAGATTTGTTACGTTTATCTAGGCTTGATGAGATTTGATACGGTTATAAGAACCAACATCTGATATAGATTTGTTACTGGTATCTGATATAGTTGACTCTTACCAACCTCTGATATAGATTTATTACGTTTATCTAGGCTTGATGAGATTTGATACGGTTATAAGAACCAACATCTGATATAGATTTGTTACTGGTATCTGATATAGTTGACTCTTACCAACCTCTGATATAGATTTGTTACGTTTATCTAGGCTTGATGAGATTTGATACGGTTATAAGAACCAACATCTGATATAGATTTGTTACTGGTATCTGATATAGTTGACTCTTACCAACATCTGATATAGATTTGTTACGGTTATTTGATCTGGTTGACTCTTACCAACATCTGATATAGATTTGTTACGGTTACCTGATCTAGTTAAACTCTTACCAACATCTGATATAGATTTGTTACGGTTATTTGATATAGTTGACTCTTACCAACATTTGATATCGATTTGTTACGGTTATCTGATATAGATTTGTTAAGAGTTTCTAAACTGGCTTACTCTTAGCAACATCTGATATAGATTTGTTACGAGTTTCTAAACTGTCTTACTCTTACCAACATCCGATATAGATTTGTTACGAGTTTCTAAACTGGCTTACTCTTAGCAACATCTGATATAGATTTGTTACGAGTTTCTAAACTGGCTTACTCTTAGCAACATCTGATATAGATTTGTTTCTTAAGAAACTTTTAAGAATTTAATTCTTTAGTTGTCAAGGACGCCAGACATTGTTTACATTGTCAGTATGGCTTCATGTGGCAAAAGCGTGGCAAAATGATCTGAAAATGTTCTTCAATTGATATGAGCAGTTTGATCGTTTTAGATCTTATATATCAATTTGTTTATTACATGTAAAAAAAATATATCAATAAAATATCAAAGATTTAAAAAAGTTTATTTGACATAAAACTCATTTTCATCAACCCAAAGATAATGTAAGACTCTCAGAACTATTTTGAGGTGTATATTCATAGAAAAATCATATGCAAAATGCTATTCAGAACTCAATGTGGCCAGAGAGATGATGAACGCAATGTGTCAAAGTCAATATATATACTTGACGAGTTCAACGCATGGTCATATATCAATTCTGTTCCAGCTGTTTCCAAAACGGCTAAATACTTATTATATATTATGCATTTACTTGACGAAATTATATTTCTAACAATGGAGTGGCACAACTTGGTTTTAATGATAGACATTACAGGCGTTTGAAATAACCTTTAAAGCGAACCATGTTCCAGTCTATAAAACACAAATTAATAAGAATCTCATATAAATGCATATGAAATTTTATTTTACGCCCCACTTTTCTGCACCTGTTTAAAGCGATACAACCTCTTAGAATGAACAAAAAAAAAATTGATTAAGGGTTTTTCAATTATTGTATATAAACATTGTTTTCTAGATTTATCAGATTATTTAGGTAATCTGTTAAGGCAAGTCCTTTGATGAATATATACCAGGGGCGGATCCATGATTTTGGAAAGGGGGGGCGTAGATGTTGAATTTCGCCGAGCGAAGCGAGGCGACAATTTTTTTGACCTTTATTTTGGCTTCAAAACATAGAATAAGTATAAATTGTACTAATTTTACGGTTTTTGACGTGGACCATGTTAACGAAATCTATAGGCGTATTCATTGTACAGTCTAATTTAAAAACGCCCCCCCCCCCTGGATCCGCCACTGAATACTCCTATTGGCCAAATTTGAAAATTTAGATTGTTTATATCCAAGAGGTTGTATTCCTTTAAGCTAGTGAGGAAAACACTATGCATGAGTTAAAGCGAGATATTACCCTACATATTTACGATTACCATTAAAGGAATCATGCACAGCCTGTAGCAAACGGTTTATTGTTCCATCCCTCTACCCTGCTTCATCAACAGGAGGAAATTGGGTTGAAAATCACGAAGGCATAATTACGTCATACGCCGATATTGAACTCTGGACTCATTGAGCAACCCAGGCTCTAATCTAATATAATAGCTACTTAATAGCGTGTTATACTTATTTGGCGCAATTAATAACTTCCGGTTGGACACATTCACGCGGTTGATAGTTGGCTGTGGTTTAAGATAACAGTGTACACCGTCTTATGACAAAGATGTAATAGGAATTCAGCTCAGTCAACTGAACTAGTGACGATGGTCTTCCTCAAGTTGAGAAGAAGCTTATGTTGGACTATATCCACTGCTAACTATAGATGATGGTCAGATGATTATAGGTCTATCGTATAAATTACTAGTTCGGTAGATGACCAAGATAAATGATGGTTCTAATGACCTCCAATTACTCTACTTAATTTCAGTACGAGTATTCTATAACGACATTATTTGTATCAGTTCAAAAAGGTCAAGTTTATCAGTTAATAGATTGTTGGACTACGATTTCAAGCCCTTGTCGCTTATCAGCAAATGAATAAAGATACACTATTAAAGTCTATATGTCCAATTACTACATGCAAGTTACTACTGAAATGTCCTACTTTCAATCAATCGCGACCAAGCGGATAAATTTTAATGACGGTACCCCATTGAAAGTAGAAATATCATATAGGCCTACAAAGTGATCGCTCATCTCGGTGGATCAACGTGTGATATGTAAGATAGTCTAAACAAAACCATCACAACCACAAACTGACTTATTATGTGAACTATGATTATTTAAGTACTGCATCTCGCAATAATATACAACTTTAGCTTGAACGATGTGACATTTCATAATGTGAATATGCTCAAAGCTGAATTGCTTACGCTGTGCCAAATGGATTGTATTCACCAAAATACAAAATTTATACCATTCTAAATCCCCATAGACACACGGTTTCTCTTCTGTCACCTGACGATTTTTGCTAACAAACGTTTGACACAGCTGATGTCGTCTTAATAAAGAACAAAAGAGTCACCGGGTCAATCTTTGGCTGTGGTCACATATGTTTATTATTAAAATACTAGTAGTCCATGTAACACTACTTCAAATGAACCTTAAGGTGTAGTAAAGTAATCAAAAACACAACCAAAGAGCACCTAACATCTTTTGTTTGTATAATTATGTTGAATGGATTATTCGAAAGGGATGGTGAAGAGGTTTGACCAGTCCCGCGAACCCTTTGAATCATTCTAAAATCTCGTTTGACATCTGTGATTCTTGACCAATATCACAAAAACTCCATTTGATTCGATTGACATAAATTGTGAAATTGTCAAAAACAATCAGTATTTTCTGGGTCGATTTAATGATACTTTATGACTTATTTTCGATACGAAATGTCAATTTTGCTTTTATTCCACATATATAGTAGGCTACAACTCAATCTTGTATTACTGTCATGGGTTTGTTAGTTCAGATCGTACATTATATTTATACATACTGTGTTGTACAACGATCTTATCCTCCAAGAAAAGTAGCTTGCAAATCTGAGAAAAAGATAGATATTCAATCAACGGTACAATATGCAAGGGTATAACCAATAATGATATGATATCATGTATTACCATCTCGCTCTAAAAGTCATTAGATATAATTAGCCTAATTATGTTTTGGAATCTGTACTCGAAGCTTGAGTAGGCGTCATTTACAACTTCATTAATAAATGAAGACCTCATCAATTGTCATTTAACAATAGTTCTAATTATGCATATGAACACCCAATCTCATAAAAAATCAATGTACGTTATGTGTATATTACATCTGGTACATGATGCCATGGCATTGGTGCACTAAACAAAATGAACTACTGAACTAAGTTCAGAAAGGTAATATCGTTTAGTTCTTTTATTATAATGTCAAAAGCTCTAGCATACCACGAACTATTATTATACATTTAAAAGTGATTAATTTTAACTTTAACGAAATAGGCAGAATATGTGTACATTGTACAGTCAGTTTGTTGGCATCTTTAAAGCGATACTACGTCTTAGAATGAACAAAAAAATTAAATTTTCAAACTTGGTCAATAGGAGTATATATTCATCAGGGGACAAACCTAGTGGCATAACTATAAAAGAAAAAGATTACCTAAATAATCTGATAAATCCAGAAAACTATGTTTAAATACAATAATTGATAAATGCCTTAATCCAATTTAAGGCATTTATCAATAATAATCTGTAATTGTATGGAAAATTACCTAGTTTTATGGGTTTATTTGATTCTCACTGTTTGTATACTTTGAACACTGTTGATGAATACATACTCCTATTGACCAAGTTTGAGAACTTAATTTTTTTGTTCATTCTAAGAGGTTGTATCGCTTTAAGACATCACAGCTGACATTAAAAGGATATGTTTACCATCCGTTCGACAACTGCGCTACAAAATCCGTATCAATTTTACTGACAGTATGAACCACTTACGAATCGATTGACTGCCTGAGTCCATGTGTTTATTAAAAATGACTAACTGATAAAACATGTGATAGCCAAAGGCGTATGCAGTAGACACAAATGTAAGGATGTCTACTCAAGTACGGTGCAGTTTTCTAGATGCATGTAAGCTACACTGTAAGTTGATACAAAAGTATTTTGATACTTTCATGTTGTAGGATGATAATAGTCATGCGTACTATCGAATTATATTTTTAGAAAATGGTACGATAGCAGACTAACTTACATACTGGAAATACTAAAAACAGAAACGTATGGTATAAAATTAATATTATCGGATAATAGAAACAAAATATATGAAACTTACTTTATTTACAAGATACGCCATATTTAAAGATGTGTCGGTGTCTCACATCAACAGATTTGTTGACACTGAATTGTAGAGCAGACGATACAGGACTTCTGTATCTAGAAGTAGGTCATCAAGGCGTGACTGAAAGTTGGTAGTACAATAAATATAACTTCTTTATGGTCGAAACAAGTGACGTACGTAGGTTGCAGCTGAGTTAGCAGCTTGTATTAATGCTCAATATAATTGTACACAAATTGAAATGAGTGATGCATGAGGTCAGAGTTCGGACCGGGTGGAAATTTAACACAGAGGTTAAGAGGTTAAACCAGTTTTCTTATCTTCCGTATGTGACATACCACGAATACTTCTATTTCGGTACTAAATTATAATATTAGTAGACTGTTTCTAAAATTATGACGACAAGTCACAAGATCACACCATACACACGCGTTGGTGTCTAATTGAACCAGCTGATGTGAGCATGTCAAACCATAATTAAACCCAAGCACGAACTATCCCTACCGTAAAACAAATCGCGAAATCCATGGAAACACATTGGCAATACATTGGAAGCAGCTAATGAACTTTTCATTTGAGGAAGTATAATAGAATGTTTAATCTTTAAATGGCATTTAGTAATATATTATATTTAGAATGTTTACAAGACATTTCAATTGAAATGTCAGTTACAGAATCCTACGGAACTTGCCAAAATTTAATATTCGTAAATATAATTTAACCGAAGTGGGTAATTCTCACGACATGAATTTTCTTGGATGTGTGTTTATTTTTTACCTTATATTTCTATGAACTTCGTGTTCTGCTTAACTTTCAAGAACGTTCAAATTCTTCAAAGCGGAGTGCTGTGACAGTAAATCTTAGATCTCATCTTCAGAATTTTGTTCTTGAAGGCAGTATGTTTCTTCAAAAACCTTTTTGTTTTTAAAGGGTTCTGACATTAGTCGGCCAAAAATAGGGGGGCTCGAGCCAGGGGAGCCCCCCAGAACCCACGTTATACTCTTGATCGACTTCTGAAAAATACGACTAGGCTACACATTCTAAAAATTTAGACACTTTGATTCTTTTACCATGAAACTTTCTGAAAGGTTACTAGTTTTAAATGGGCATATTTTACCACGATCGCCCTTTCCATTGCATTGCCCGTCATCCTTTTCAATATTGTCCTCATTATCTAACACGTATGATATTGATTTAGGGTAGTAATATAGGTTATATGCAATGTGGTGGCGTGATTTTATTAATTACAATGGGACCATATACATGCGACAGATTGGATTCAATGATTTAAATGAAAATACATAGCCACATGGCGAAAAATTGCACAATATTGTGTTGAATCTGAGCTATTATGGATAGATCCATTATTTACATCTACGTCAGACTGTTGTCATTGCATTTGAATCGTTCGAAGGTATTTTTTTATTTTACACCCCCTCCCACACACCCAAAAAAAGGAAGAGATAATAGCCTACATCCAGATGTTTTATAACCTGTCAGTTCTGAGAGGCTACCATGGACGAGGCGTTTAGTCCTTCGGATGCGCCAATAAAACGATCCATTAACAGTTGGTAGTCAATGCTGTTTTCCTAATAAATTTGTATCGTTTGTCCGTCTTTATTAACCCGAACAGGCGCAGAAAAGTAGGAAATAAATAATATTTCATTTCAATTCTAACGGTTGCAATTATAATAGGGCAGACGAATCGTTTGAAACTGGGTTCTATAAGTTCTCAAAGCGAAATGGACACGACCAAATTCTTTCTAGATCGTCAAAATTAGCTCAGATTAAAGTAAAAATGTCACCGTCCTTAGATCATCAATCACATAATGCATTAATGTTATTTATAAATATTGAAACTGGTATTTCATTGATATACAAATGTTAAATATGTCTACAGATGTTATCAGAAATAATCAATAATGCAGAAATTACATAATATAAGGTAAGCGACTAAAAGGCTATATATATGATAATCATAGGCGTACGGGACGTTAGTTGAGGGGGGGGGGGGGGGCAACCGACAACCAAATATATTTGCCCGACAAGTCGACCCCCACCCAACCCCTAATTCCAAAAACTTCTCGCCATCTGTCTGATCACATCATTTCCGAACGATTTTATTTTTTTAAATTTCCTTCATGAAAATCACTGGGGGGGGGGGGGGCACCCCCGGCCCGTACGCCTATGATTATAATGGTGGTAGCCTATAGTGTAAAAAAACTACCAAATTCCTCAAAAGTTAAAACCTTTGGATTTATACATTGAGGACGCCCATATTCTCACCTTCCGAAATCAGAAAATATATCATTATACAAACGGAAATATAAGACCTACTCATGTCACAAAGTTTTGTAAAAGTGACAAACAGTCTTTCTAAAATTACAGGAACAACCATCGTCGAACTGAAAATTCGAAATTGATCCAATTAATCATTTCACTGTGCAATAATTCACTTTCACGCTCGGTGTGGCATTGGTATAGCCCAGTCGGCCCGGTGACAACGTCAATATTCTTATCGACAAAAGAGAAAGTGGGTATGATAGACATTAGATTATTATTTGGAATTTTTTGATGAGATTGGGTTTTTTTTTCTAGAATATTAAATAGGCTTACCATATTGCTAGAAACACCCTCCATTGCTATCCACTTCTACAAAGTATCGTTTGTGTTTGTGTTATTAATCATGAACAAATTTAAATATAACAGTGTAACAGCTGCTGACTTGAGCAACGATCTAAGTACGATTCTAATTTTCATTTCACAAATATTCACTATTGGTTTTATTATAAATAATGAGAATACTATATCGATTTCAATTAAATTTAGATCTTCCGGTTTGGTTATTATAATATTGAAAGTTAAAGGTTCCGGACATGTTTATCATACAGTTACTACATTGAAATTAAAATCTTCATTGTTTACTCCCATTTTACCAAGGACCAGATTGATATTGGTGGTGAAAATGGTGGAGGGCACATTGAACACAGGTGGAAATAGGGAATTTGCTCTGAGATTTTTAACCCGTTATTTATTTTTAGGGTGGGGGGCATAGAATATAAATTAACTGGAGAGAGAATGACGCCAATAATGTGCCGCCACTTCAGGCTATTGCCTGCCAACTTAGAAGACCCAAGTTAACTATTCTTTGGGACTCCCGATATACATGTGTATTTATGTTATAATTCATATTTCACCTTACAATGCAATGTTTATACAACCGTATGAACCCGTAATGTTGACTTTGTGTACAACCGGAAAAAAGCCCGGACAGATCTCGGGTTCCGACCCCTCATCGGACCTCGTCTATTCCTAGGGGCATGGCTTTAGACAGATTCCAAACAACGTGTACATATTTGTTTTGTAGTGTTTCTAGAGTCAAGTTTGTATTCAGAAAGTGCTCAGGAGAATGCTGTTTACTGCTTAATGAATATCTGGTAGTCTGATTTCAGACAAAGTTACCACCCAAACCTGTGTATTCAAACTATTTTGTAAAATACTCAAAACAAGGTCACATACCACATGCCTTTCCAAATAATTATGTAGATTCAAAAAGTTCATAGTCTTTCGAAATATTTTGTGTTCATTAAAAATATCATAGCCTAACTAAAACTCTTTCCAGCTGTCAACATCAATTCGCATTAAAATCACATGTTTATTGATGTAGACTTATTGGCTTTATCATTAGGCCTATTCACTGAGATGGCTGAATTGACGGAGGTGAAAAAAAAGATGCAACAATGTAACTCTAAGGTTAATGAGATCTTTTCAAAAATGAAATTGACATTATTTTACCGGGAAAGAAATTACCTCATTAATTGAACATAATATACATGTATATATATGTATAATTTAAAACCATTTATTTGTTCAGTAAAACGGCAAATTTCACTTTTTGTGGTAATTTTTCTCTTTATGCCTTTTATTCAATCATTTACATAAATTTTCACTCAACATTCTTACTTCCATTAACCGCCCACTGCTAAAACAAACAAAACTGTAACACCTGTTTCCATCTGGCAACTGCCTTTTAATTTACTTTGAACATTTACATGTAATAAGTCATAGGTAGGCCCTATTGTTGGGTAATATTGATGGCTTTTAAGTATCATTGATTTTTTAGAATTAAATATAAATACTTATTGTTCGGGAAATGGTAGGTGCAGAAGAGAGGACAAGGCAAATAATTCAGTCCGTATGAAGACCGGAAAGACCTAATTTTGAAGTACAAAAGCAATTTTACCATTTGTCATAGTGAACGCTTGTAGCGAGCGCGGACCTATGAGAGACCCTCATAGTTGTCTCCCTTGAATAACAAGCAGTGAAATGAAACATTTCGGCTCACTCCCTTCATTTATCACAATTTAATAGGCTTTATCCTTGGGTGATTACAAACACTCACACCAAGTTTCATCAAAATCCATCAAGAAATCAGCTCTCTATCGGGTCCACAAACAATTCAAGAACGAGGGCAATAATTCATAGTAAATATTGTTAAATTGCTCTCATTTTCAATAGGCTTAATCCTTGGGTGATTACAAACACTCACACCAAGACCCTCGGAAACTTCAAGGCTTTAGCTATTTGAAACAATGCAGGAAGGCTATTTGACGCTATATTTTTGTATTTTTTTGTATGTTTATGTCGGCTCAACTTTACCGACGGATATCAATAACGGGGGCGGATCCAGGATTTATAGAAATGTGGGGGGAGGGGGACTCTGAATATGCGGCAATTTTATAGAGTGTTCTGGTTGGCGCCCCCTTGCAACGTCGGCGCCCCCTGGTTTCCATTCATCAAAGATAATAGAACTGAGATTTTATTAGGAATATAAATAATACTCTATTTACAAAATAAAAACATTTCTTCTTGTTGGATTCAATCAGGATGAAAAAATCATTCTGTGATTTCTGCCACTGAAATGGAAACAAAAGCTAAATATAGTAACACTGGTTCATGGAAACAGGATCACCACAAAAGGTTCACTAAAGTTTTATTATTTCATCCCATTAGACGATAGTTCCTCTGGTTCATTGTTTCATCAGAATTTCTCCATTGGTTCATTTCGATATAGCTTTGATGTTATAATGAATATGGTAGCTTAATATGTAGGAATTGTTGAACGAAAAATTTAAAAACTTACCGCGAGGGATGTTAACCTTATTTGATACCAGAACATCAGTTTGTATATGGTTCATGTTAACATACAGGGTTTCTGGGTTCGACTGGAAGAGAAAAAAACAAAATATAGGGGCTTCAGCAAAAACGGCAAAGTACCGTATACTCAACAGCAAATCTGTATTTCTGTACATACTCCAGTCCAAAGGAGGTAATTATACAAAACTTACAAGTTTCTAGATGAAAGTCCGATGGGAACAGAATTCAAAGGTGGCAAGTTTCTAGATTTAGGTCAGAATTTTGAACCACAGTTCAAGGGAGGTAATTTGGAGTATTTGTTTATGTTTTTAGATTGCAATCAGAATTCAGGAACACAGTTCAAGGGAGGTAATTTGGAGTATTGTTTATGTTTTTAGATTGCAATCAGAATTCAGGAACACAGTTCAAGGGAGGTAATTTGGAGATTTGTTTATGTTTCTAGATTGCGGTAAGAATTTACAAACACAGTTCAAGGGAGGTAATTTCGAGAGTTGTTTATGTTTTTAGATTGCGGTGAGAATTTACAAACACAGTTCAAGGGAGGTAATTTGGAGAGTTTATGTTTTTAGATTTAGGTCAGAATTCAGGAACACAGTTCAAGGGAGGTAATTTAGAGGGTTGTTTATGTTTTTAGATTGCGGTAAAAATTTACAAACACAGTTCAAGGGAGGTAATTTGGAGAGTAATTTGTGTTTTTAGATTTAGGTCAGAATTCAGGAACACAGTTCAAGGGAGGTAATTTAGAGGGTTGTTTAGGTTTTTAGATTGCGGTAAAAAATTTACAAACACAGTTCAAGGGAGGAAATTTGGACAGTAATTTGTGTTTTTACATTTAGGTCAGAATTTTGAACCACAGTTCAAGGGAGGTAATTTGGAGAGTTAGTCATGATTTTAGATTAGGTCAGAATTCAGAAACACAGTTCAAGGGTAATTTATGTTTGTAAATTGCTTTGTTGGTATGTTCTGAACAAGGTGTTCTTATTCTTTCCTCAAACGAATGATAAAAACTTTTAAATTCAGCCTTCTTTTCCTTTCTTTGCCACTCGAATTCTGTCTAAACCTCTACCGTACCTGAATTTTGATTTAGTCTAAGTGTTACTTGTTTCCTTTACTTGATGGGCATCAGAGGCATCTTAAGTGCACTACCAGATACCAGCATGCGTTAATAGGTTAAGTTAACAGTAATGAATTTTGACTTACCATAAATAAATCATATAATGCATCACCCATAGCATCCCTCACATGGTCATCAACAATTGGAAATGTTCGACAAAAATGCTGGAAAAAAAAGTGTGTCATATGATGACAATCTAAATTGAAATTAAAGGTTTAAATGTGAAAGATTTCTTGACTATTGAATTTTTGAAAAAGAGTAAGCACGTTAGTTTGTTCATTTAGCATATGGTTTTGATATGAGTTCCACAACATTAAGACAAATGGTGCCATAATAATCTAAGCACCCTGACCCCCTCAGTTACTGTCGTCCCCTACAGAGAGAAAAAAAGTAATTACCTCTAAAGTTAAACTTGCTTGTCTTTGACTGTCAGCATATTCACTGTTTCCCATAGCACACAGTAGATTGTGTACAACTCGTGACTGAAAAAACAAATTAAAAAAATTAAAAAAAGGCTCCTTCAAGCCGGATTCTGAAAGAGCTTATTAATGCGCAATACATACACTAGTGACCTATGGCATTATTCTCGAAAACTTAACTTATGATGATTTTAGTGTTTCATTTATTTGATTGGTCAGTTACTAAAATCGATTGTAAATTAGGTATTATTATTCAATCAGATTACTGTATTTCTTCAAATCTGGATTTTATCTAAGTTAAGTTTTCGAGAATAAGGTCCGTTTTATATCTTCCAGAGAAAGTCTAGTATAAATAATACATCAGTCCGATCAATAGAAATTAGTGTTTAGAAGAGAAAAATGAAAATAAAAACAATAAAACCTACCTGTATTAACCTTTCTGACAATTCATTGGAATCTCTGGCTAAGATTCTGAAAAAATGGTATTGGTACTTATATTATAAAATCACTTATTCAGTACAATTGTTTCAAAATGACTGAACAACTTTTTTCAAACAGTTCAGATGGAGCCAATAGTCTTTTTCTTTGCAAATGAGCTCTTCGCAATTAAAATCAAGTTTATTATATATTTCTTTGCCTTCTTTGCTCTATAAATCGAAGTTGGCCTTGTGTAGCTGAATTTAAATTAGACTTCTTCTTTAGAGTTTTAGCCAAATAAAAAGCTGAAAATATTTACCCTATTGTTTTGGCAGCTGCAGCCTGTTGTATAAAAACTGGTAAAGGTGCTGATATTTTAGGCATACTGGGATCTAAAAACAATAAATCTTTCAATCACTGTAATCACACACAACAAAATCTTATGTTGCTTACTAAGTTTAATTTGATAATACTTTTAACAATTCAACTTTATATTTAATAACCAGTGTTTTTTTTTTATGGAAGAGGTTTTCTAAACATTTTATGTGTATGATTGTGATCATGGTTTGCACCATTCCACTTAAACTAAGTGTTATACAAAAAAGCAATCACAATTTAAAGGCTTTTAAAGGGATATGTTCACCATCCATTCGACCAATAAAACTATGCATTATATAGAAAACACATGTACAGAAAATGGAAGATAAATGTTTAGGTAGGGATATAATTGAAAGGATTATGCAATTTTTATGCATTTCTAGTACGTCTGGGGGCTATTTACATATATTAAAGGCTCAAATCCACCCATGAAAATGCTGAACATTCCCCTTTAAATATGATAAGCAGCTACTGAAATATAGTGGCTGAAAGCACAAAAACTGAAAATTTTAAATGACCTGATCTAAAAAAAAAAAGCTAGAAATTATTTGTGTAACTCTTGTTTGGTGCCATGCAGGGTATGCTTACTCTTCTAGACACCTGATATCACTTTTCATTATGTGAAAAGTTTATAGCTGTTACCTATGTTTTGTCAAAATGTCTTTTTGGATTTTGGGTTGCGGTTTGGATCGTTAGTACTTGGTTTCTTTACTTTAAAGTAATGTAAACTAACCTTCTAATATTTCAGGTTTAGATAAGGTATCTTCTTTAATAGGTTTTAACAATACAACTAATCCAGATAACAAGGAAGCTGATACGTCATATATCATTAATTCTTTAATTAGTTCAATAGCTGCAAGGTAAAAATATTGTCTACATAAATCTATAGTTTAGTGTCTATATATATGTATCAATTTGTATCTTATTTCAAATCTTGTTGGCAGACGTCATAGAAAGACCAAGAATTAACCCTGCAAGGCTAAGCTCACATGGATCGCTATGAACAAGGTTGACATTATTGATCAGAAGTAGGGTCGGCAGACTTGAAGTTCGAGGGGCTGGTTGGTTGCAGAGGATTAACTGAGCAGTCAATTTAGAAATTGCTCTCCACATGGGGAGTAACAGGGAAATTTCGTTGGTCCAGAGAATGGCCCAAAGCAGTAGGAGGATCATCATGATGAGTGTGGATGAAAAGGGATATTAGGATATATATATTAGCATATTAACGATGCGCATGAACCATGAACAACCCAACCTGATAGTGTAATGAGCCAAGGGTCAACATACAATAAGGGGACGGCCTGGACTGAGGATGTTGGTGGTGATGACATGGTTTCTCTTACTTACCTTCAAACTGTACCTCTAAATGTAATGTTCGTAAGAGATTTAACAACGGTTCTACTATGTTAGGATTGGCTTGATCTACTATGGGCTGAAACAGAATTGTATAATCACATTACAGTCTTTATTTTACATTTAGCCTAATACACCAAAATGACATAGTCTTATTAAACATTCAACCCATGGGATTGGGGACAGTCATAGATGCAATGTATAATATGAAAACTGCAGTGTGATGCACAGGGCAAGAAAAAGAGCAAACAAGCTTGTGAATTAACATTGAAAACTCTCCTTCAAAAGAAAAAGATAATGGATAAGCTTACCTGTACAATTCTCAGAGAATGTGCTGCCATCTGCTGTGCTTTTGGTGAACTACATGGCAAGAGGGCAATCAGACCTTTGTAAACTTGAAGTTGAAACTTAGGATTGCCTTGTGCTAACATCAGTAATAAATTTCTACAAGAATCTTGTGTTTCTTCTGATTTGGATTTGGCCAAACATTCTGCTACAGATCTTATACCTTAAAGTTAATATAAATATTTCAAGAAATATTAACAATAAATAAAGAAAAATGTTGATAATGTTGACCTCTGTCGTTTGTTCATAAAAAGAGGTAGTTTTAAAAAATGTTGTGGTTTTTTGACAATGATATCAATGTTTTGCATAATCAAAATTTTCAGTTAGATGTTCTTGCTAATCAACTTAAACGAAAATTTTATGACGTATCTAAGCCCTATGGCATCTTTTGCAATAGTGTCTCCAAAAAACCTCTACAGGAACCATGAACATTAGGGAGCTCTAAATACGTCAATATGATAACACTTAATATAACAAAAATTACTGACCGTAACTTTCACAGATTAATTCTTTGTATTTTCTACCAGCATTAGCAATATGTATCAAACATTTCAACGCCTCAGCTTTATCCATTTCTTTAGCTTGTTTTAAACCCAATATCTCTAATAGGGTAAAAACACCACCAACTTCTAAAAACTCAGCCATAAATTTGTGCCTGTTTAAATAAAAAAAAAATATTTTCCAAAAGGCTGCTCATAAACTTTTTTTTTTTTTTTTTTTTTTTTCAAAGAATACTTTATTGTTCATAACAAATGATACATTCACACATATACAAAGTAAACATAATAACAAACTTGCATAATATATGAATACACATGAAAGAAATTGAAATATATCTACAACCTTAGGTTCTTAACTATACAGTATACATGTTACTTGAAAAATATATGGTTTGTTGTATTGTTATCATTTCTAATTAATTTCTTATATGCCAATATGATTAAATGTTCAATAATTATTAACTGTAATATAATAATAAGGATTTTATGTTGTAAATGTAAATGCTCATAAACTTATTAGGCTACTTTATCATGCACTTTTCTATTTGACTGAACAAATATGCAAAAATAGATTGACAATCATAATAGATTGTCGTATGACAGTTACCGGTAACTCAATTCATACTGCAAGGTAGTTAACTCTGTTATTTTCCAAAATTTCTGCAAATCCTTGAGTACCGTTTGATTGAGGAGTTTTGAACAGGTTGCGTCATTTTAGTTTTTCAATCTTCAAACAGAAAATCTCCCATTCTAAATTTACTCTTCTATTTTCATGTTTAATTCAGTCTACACCTATGAATTCTTTGGACCAGTTGGAGTATATACTGTTCCAACTTGTTTTACTAAACTTTCTGTTAACTTCATAAATACTAAATGTGCTGAGCTAACCAATCAAGTGCGCCTGCCGCCTGACCTATATTTTTTGAAAATGCAGTTGACTTACCCACTAGATGCTGACAAAAAAATTCCAATTGATTTCAACTGTTCATTCAAACATGTTCCTATCATATAGCTATACATTGGTTAAAGACTTTACAAAATAATGTGATAATCCATCCATTTCAAGCCTTGCGGCAGCACTACATACAACAACATAAGTACTCCTAAATATACATTTTACTTAGAGTTCAAGGTATATGACCATCTTATAACTCTTTCAACTCGAGCGGCCGTTAAAACCAGCCCATCCTTACGTTATATATACTAGAGCGGCCGTTGTCAAGTGACGTCATATAACGTTAAAGTCATATTCCTAAAGTAATATTGCTGGGAGATCAGATGACGTTCTGTCTAAATTACATTCAGGGTTCAAAGAGTTTATCTTGTTTTAACTCAAGTGTTCCAAGAATGACAAAAAGCTGACACAAAAGAATCATGTAAAATAAAAAGGATACGTTAATCGCAACCATGCTGTTAATCTAGTAAGAAATAAACTTGCAGCTTGAGCAAATTCTTGTTCTAATTCTGGACCAGTCTTGTT
Organism: Lottia scabra; assembly: GCA_029955415.1. Lineage (NCBI taxonomy): Eukaryota > Metazoa > Mollusca > Gastropoda > Lottiidae > Lottia > Lottia scabra. The sequence goes on along the minus strand of JARJEI010000002.1, from coordinate 15,294,857 downwards.
GGTATTTTGTTTAATAAAATCTTGAAGAATAGTTTTGCGGGTCGTTTTGGGAGCTTTATCCCATTCTTGTAAGATATTGATGACCCTTGAGATTGCTGTTAATTGTTTTGCTGATGTCATCTTGATTTAGTTGAGTTATTCCTGAAGAAAAGAAAGGAATACCAATTCTTTACAAGGATAACAACTTAGCCTGCATAGGTTAAAGCGGTTGGTTGGTTGGTTGGTTGGTTGGTATCAATTGACTTTACCCATTAAATTGAAAAATGAGATTTTCAAGGTCATAAGACTTGCACAAGCAGACGGAGATTACAACCCATGACCTCCTTTTGGTTTAATGTACTGGCCATACTCCAATTGCCAAGCAAATGGAGTAAAAAAGATTTCAGACATAGTTTTAAGATTCAGACTATATTGACAGTTGTAAAGCTTGTGTATGTAATTTCCTACTTCTAAGTAGATCTGTAGATCATTAAATTATATTTAGACCTAGATTCAGGCGCGGATCCAGGGGGGGGGGGCCGGGGGGGCCATGGCCCCCCCCAAACGGTAAGATTTCACATCGTGAAACGCATCATATTACATGTCAGGTGGAAATTTCGGCGAATAAAAAGGGAAAATCCTATGTTTTTAAGCCAAAAAAAAGGTCAAATTTTTTTTTTGACTCGCTGCGCTCGGCAAAGCCTTGCTTAAACACCACCCCTTCGAGAATCCTGGATCAGCCCCTGCACATGGCCCTCCCCAAACTTTGATGCTGGATCCGCCCCTGCCTAGATTACAACGCTACTTAAAACTGTCGGATTAGGATCTCGAATACTCGATGATGTTTAAAATTAAAATCGATTTCACTGAACAAATTTCTGCCTCTGCTCAAACCCACGAAAGACAATTTCTTTTTCAGTTCAAGTTTCACATACCGTAATCTTGGGATTAAGAAATAATTACCACCTCTAAAAACATTTATCTTTCAATAGTTTGTCATTATTTTCTCGCAAAATATAGAATTTCTTAGATTTGTTTACATGTTGCTAGAACGCCATCTTTGTTTTCCATACTAGATTATAAAACGACTGTTCATTGGCTAAGCGTAAATGCATCAATCCAATCACAAGATATCTTTCAATTCACAGTTCTTGTCCGTACTCGATTAACTAAATGGTTTGTATATTATTTGCCAACTGACTCTGTAGGGGAGATGAGGTTATTTTCGATCCCAGTTAAACACTTCACTTAGTTTGTGCTCGCAAATATATCTAAAAAATGAAATAGTAGTATATCACTTTGGTTTTTTGGATAACTACCCGTTTGACTTGACATTGCTAAAGGTGAATTCTAGATGAAGCCGAAAATATGTCGTTTTAGCTGTCTGAAAATCTCGATTATTTGGTGAATCTTCTGACTACCAATAGCTCAGAAGTATGATAATTTTTTATTTTCTTGATTGCTCGAAGCTAGTTTATAGTAAGAATTGGCCATTGATTTTAACCAAAGTTACGTCCCTTGACATGCGAGATGTATTCCAATATATTCCTTTTCAGCATTGGTTCCCAACCTGGGGGTCATTGGGTATTTTTCAGGGGGGCATGGGGCATGATGATGTGTATCATGTTTTCTCTAGCCCAACTTTTATTTAACTATATTTTGCTGAGTACGGTACGGTATGTAGTTGCTTGTGATCAAATGCATCTGACCCCCTGATGACGAGCAGACACAAAACAACAACCCTTGCGCTATGGGCCCTATTTTGGAATTGAACATTAGGATATTTAATGGCTCGAACCATTCGGCAACTCACAAAACGTATATTGGGCGCGTTGGCGGAAATGTCATAGTAGGCCTATGTCACTTGAGCTGAAGCTGGCATCGATTGTTTGAATTATTCCAGTTTGATTATCGCAATATATCGTAATATGACAATGCTCACCAAGCTAATAAAAAAATATTGAAATCAAATGCATTTATTTACAATATACAAAGAGTACTTTATTGTTAAAGTTGACCGAAACATATCCAAATCAACCCTTTATCGTTTTCATCTACGATCATAGACGTAACAGTTTGCGTCCATAATTAGCATCATTCTGCTCAGTCATCACTGTCTGCCGCCATCACCTCGTGGCATGTTTCCTTCAAACTTTTCACATCATCTCCTACAAAGAAACAAAAGATGCAAGTGAGTATATGAGTACGATTAGAAAATATAAAACGATTGTCTCCCTTATGGCTCGGACAGTTACGAGTTAAGATGCTTGCTCGTTAATCTTGAGGTCTAGAGTTCAATCCAGCCAGACAATGGGCATGTTCCTTTAGCAACGGCTATCATTTCATTTCAGTAGATAATACCAATGTCTAACGTTGCTGAAGGAACATGGACAATGGGTTAAGGTGATTTCTTCGGACTCAAGTCTGTTTCCTCTTGTCAGTGAGTCGATTGTTGGTACTTGAAAGAAATATACTAATGCCAATGCTGGCAATATGTCCTCATAATATTTTTCCACGTCCAACAATTGTAGAATAGAACGGATTTTATTTCATTTTTCCATTATGGCTCAATAGACTCGTCTTTCTATTCATTACCATCCTTATTAGATCTTGTAAATGTACCTCCATATTGGTCGAAAATCAACAGTGCAACACTTACCAAGAGTAGAGACGTTCAGATCTCCCGATTAAAACCAAGAGAGGTTTCAAACTGGTAATTCTATAACTGGCTTGGGGTAAGTATCATTGAGCATCAGAGTATCATAATAATCCACAATCTTGTCGTCAGTGGTGCTTAGTTGATCATTGGGATATTCTAACAGCAGACAATTTGTGTCAGACGACAATTTACGTAGATTGTTACCTTCTTTAGTAGAATTAGATAACTTGACCTGAAAAATTAAAATTTGGAAAAGATTAGACATCTTCCTGAATCGTGAAATAATATTGAGCACCAGCACCATAACCAGCGAACACAATCTCATTTATTCGGAGAGTGTTTGCCGGATTGGTTTCTGCATAACTCCCGAAAATGCATTAATTTTCGTCTTGCCACAGACTGAAAAGGAGCGGAAGCTACAGCCGTCACATAGTCAGAGAATCCATGATGTGTCAACTATTAATACAGATTTACTCATGTCAAGTAAGAAGTAAGAAGTAACTTCAACTATTATGTTTGTGAACTGTTATCGATACGGTTCATTGAAAAATTACATGCACTGTGTTAAATGTTCTCAACATTTAGAGGTTGAAAAATCCACGTCGAGAGGTGAAACCAAGGATTTGTTGTTAGACATGATCCCCATTCATTTTAATCACTGAAATCAGCTTCTGTACTACGCAAATTACCCTTTACACTATAACTGATTGGACATGATGATGTCTCATGGATTGTTTTTTAATATATAATTGAGAGCTTATAATATAATTGCGCTCACCTTCAAGATGCGGATGTCATTTTCCCAACAGAAAGCTTCAATTAATGTATGTTGAATATGAACGGATATATTCTCACTAGCAGCTTCGGGAAGGATACAAAACATCACGTTTTCTGGATACCTGTTGAGAGAAATGTCAATTCATAAAAGTGCACTCGTAGATTAAGAAATTTAATAGTATAAGTATATAAGTATAGCTTCATTTCATAACGGGATTGTAAAGAGATTGTAAGAATAGTGCAAATTGATGGTACCAATGTCCCCTATACCCAATGTTTTTTTACAATCCCTTTAAAATGAAAAATTCATTCAAAAAAATCTTGAACATTATTTGGTAAAATTAACATCTACAGATCCCTAGTATACACCTGTGCTGCAATGACTTCATTTGTAATATTGATGGAAACGACGATTAATACGTACCGACTTAATAATGTAGCACATTCTGAAACACCAGCTGTAAGTCTTTTAGATTCTAGTGCCTGTATTAAACAATTCATTAAAATTTCACCATAACAGTCTGTTAGCTTGTTCCTGTAATTATAAATATAAAATGGTTCAGTGGGGTTGATTTCTTTGTAAACGAAATACACTTGAAACGGTTGATACCGACCATAATCTCTTGAACACCTTTTAGACCCAACTATAATCTCTTGAACACCTTATATACCCAACTATAATCTCTTGAACACCTTTATAGACCCAACCAAAATATCTTGAACACCTTATATACCCAACCAAAATCTCTTGAACACCTTTATATATACTCAACCAAAATCTCTTGAACACCTTATATACCCAACCAAAATCTCTTGAACACCTTATATACCCAACCAAAATCTCTTGAACACCTTATATACCCAACCAAAATCTCTTACAAAACCAAGAATCTCTAGAACGCAAATACATACAACACACGTCTATCGCACATAACATAAGTACCACCAACATAAATATTATATACTACCGAAAACGCTAGCACTCCAGATTTCCAGATCGCATATACAGAACCAAAATCCCTTAAACACATACATACATACATAAACAAAATCTCTACACAATATTGTCTTGAATCTAAATAAATGATGTTTTGGACGGACTTTGAAGGAAAATATTGCAAGGTTATGATGATTTCTAGCATTTAAAAAAAAATAGCCTTTTTCCACCTTAAAAAAAAACCCAGAAAAATTCTTATCTTACCATAAAACCATATTTATAATTAACTGATACTCCAATTAAATAAATGCACTCGAATTAAACAGTAAAGTATTAACACATACACTACTGCACAAAATACTTGAACTATTTAATCACTAGTAGGTAGTAACAATTTGAAGTATGTAAAAACGGTAAACAATTTCACTTGTATTGGCTTGTACCACAAAACAATATATGAAAGTTATCACGTCCACACTAGTGGTGATGACTAGGGTCAGATGTCAAATGATTGACTTGTGATGATAATCCGAAACTCTGATTTCTATAACTTTGGTGTTGAAGTAAAAAAAAAAGGAGTTTTAAGTCCTAATTTTCTGCACCTTATGTCGGGCAAACTCCACACAGTGTGCAATGAGAGCATTTTGGCCAGGACCGCTGTATAAGCCAACTCTTATGTCGACCTCAGAGTGTCGAGAAGCACATGGGGCCTTAGTCTCTTGCCCCATCCGAACGATTTTTGCATGTTAGTGCAACATGAACATATAGCCTATTCTTCGACTGTAATCTTAACAAGGGGTCATTTCATTCATTTTGACGGCCATTCAAGGTACAAAAATCATAAATTCCATGGGACTATGGTTTTGGAATCAATGCTGTGAATCGTTTATTTTTGCACGTTTTGAAATGAGGCACAGTGGAACAACATAAGAGCTTATACAATGTAGCTTTGGAAAAAGAAGTTGTATGACTTCACTTTATATAGAAAACAAACATGTAAGGATATAAAAAAAAATTCTCAAGAAGAAAGACAGTTCAGAATATCGGACTATAAGATAGCCTCTACGAGAGAGTCAAAAGGTATAACATGTCTACCAGCTGATTTTACTACAGTACAATGACTATTTGACCAGAGGACATGAAATCTCATTAGTATAGTGACCGGGGGCTAGTTTAATGATAATATCAATACATCAATATATTAACAATTACCAAGGTCAATAATATATATGATAAATTATTTGACACTAAGTATTGTAATCATAATCAAATTTCGAAGATAGATTTCCAATTAGAAATATGGTAAACGATTAAATAACGATGGGCGTCCGCACACAGGGGCAATTTGGGTGATTTGACTCCCTCCTTTAAAAAAAAAATTAAATTTAGAAAGTCAAGATGCAAAACTTAGTAAAAAAAAATTCGATGCTTAAAGGGGACCAGTATTCATTTTTATTGGTTGATTTGGGTCTTGAATATACTTAAGTATCCTTCAGAAGCACTAGAAAGTAGAAATGTACGACAATTGCATATTTCCTTCAAACATATCTTAAATTAGACATTTCTCCTTCTATTTCTATAGATGACTTTTCTATATATTGCATAGTATCGCTAATGTGTAGTAGGGCATTATAACTTTCAAATGCTAATAATTATGGATGCACATGGATTTGAAGACTCATATTTCAATGGTGAGTTGTGATAACCAGTACTAAATTGCTGAGCTAAAAAAGTCCCCGTTTCTGAGACTTGGAAAAATCGACCCACGAAAATGAAGCATGTGCCCCTTTTAAAACGATCGCTTAGATGCATTTCCTAAATAACCTATACATATTTTTTTAAACAGATTTACATATACTTTCAAATGCATCATTTTGAGGTCACAATATTCTATGCTTTCTGAATGGCGTGGTAGTCTTTCACTATTTATACCCAATCATATGCAGAAAGGTCCTAAAGCATCATACGACCAGTGTATCAACTGATTGATGTCTGCCCTATCCCATTCATATTTTTTCAAAAAAATCTCGTATGTGAGTATTCCCCAAACCCAATTAAGTCCAATGTTCCCTACACATCTAGTTGAGACACTGCATACGACCTATAAATATACAAGGACGGTATAACGGTATCAGACTGATATAAATAATACAGTTGTATGCATAATGACAACAGCTGAATAATATATTAGATGTATACGAATATTAATATAAGATAATAAATGCAATGTCAGCAATATCTATAAATACGAACCCATGCATTATAATAGTAGGCCTATATGAAAGCTACAACAGCTTTCTCTTAAATTGGCAAAAAAAAATAATGCACATTGACATGTGTTTCGGATTTAAAACCATCACCAGAACAGTTGGAATAGGCTACAAGATGTCACAGAATCAATACAGAGAATATTGTATTACAATGCGAACACGGAACTAAACAAAAAACCTTTGCAGAGACATTTTGTTTTTGGTTGCATTGTGAGAGCGGTAATACCGTAACCTAGAACTTGAGTTGTATAACAATTTCGTCAGATCATTGATGACAAAAGGAGTCACCCATATGAAACATTCGAAACAAAATATTATGTTCTGAATTTCACTCAGATTGCTAAATAGAACTTCTATACCAAGTAGAGTCGTTCTCATAATTAGAATTAATTTAATTAAAATACAAGTGTATGACTAATGTAACTTGTGTATCAACTTATTAGGTTATTCACTGATACTTAACTTATATTCAGAAGAGAGCTAACTTATATTCTGAAGAAGGCAGTGGGTAGAGAAAAGTGAGTGAATTCTCAAACACAAGTTAACTGCATATGTAAGCGAAAATAATGTCCGGGTTGGACATAATACGCTAGATCGAACTGTCCTTTATTTAGTTATGGACTTTAATCACTTGTTTGGACATTTTTTACTAGTGCAAAATGTCCAACGGACATTTTCCACTGGCGGACATTGTACACTTTTACACATATAGGCTACTCAAAACGCTCGCTCACTGAGCGTAGCCTAATAAGAGGTTCAATGCCGACATATTGTATCAAGATGAAACCTTCAGTGATTCAGGTCGAAGGGCCTGGCCCGGAAAAGGAGTTTGACGTTCAGTTGGAACAATAAACATAGAACCCTTGTAGCCTACATGGTGAAAATCCATATAGACAGTGGAAAATTGAAAATAATATGGCCGCCGCATATACGATTGATTGTGCCGCTAGTCACAAAATTACACTCATTGCAAACTGCATAGTGTTGTCTGTCCTCACCAGCTCGAATAGGTGCAGACAAGTCGGTTGTAAAACTTAGTTTTATCTCTGTCGATTAAATTATTTGAGGGTGGTGGCTATAATGAATTGAATTGATAAAGGTGACAACCAGGTTAATGCAGATAATTAAAAATGTAAAAAAAAAATCAAGAAAAAAATAACATATCAATAAACTTTTCATGAACTTGTCATTTTTTTCTCGAAATTAGTTTGAAAACATATCCTAGGATAACCATAAACATTTTTTTAAACTTTTGACAACAAAAATGATATAGTTTTTTTTGCAAACAAACATTCTGAAGAGACATTATGAAATACTTTGTGACAACCAATTTCAATTATGTAACTTCAACATATTAACTTGTGTACAATTACGATCCCTGAACAGTTAAAAGTTCGATTATAAGAGTATGCTAATGCCGCTAACCTGGCAAAATTCCCCTCAATTCAGACTGTATATTATAGCCTATGCTGAAAGTTAGGACGTAAAACTCCATTTCCTATGAGTGAGCCATTTCATCTGGAGTAAACATAAAAGAGATGCACTTTCAAATCATTGCAAAAATCTTAGAAAATTTGGGGTTTTGTAACGACAGTGCACTCTTGTCCAATTCCAATATTGCGAACAAGCATAACTTACATCAACCAGAAAGAGGCATAACATTTCAAAACAAAAAACTTACTTCTCTTGATTTTGGCTGGCATTAAGATCCTCAACTCGTGTATACGTCATATCGATTAATGCAAATATAATCCAATGTTGGTTGAATAAATACACAAAATAGCTTGTACAGTTTTGATATCCTAGTAGTAGGCCTACAACTTGAGCTATTCTGACCCAATATACCACAACAATGAACCCACAACAAAGTGTTTGTAATAGTTATATAGTAGGTAAAAAGATGTACGCGTGCCACTTACGGAAATTTGTTTTCATAGGCTATGCATACATGTTACACCATGGGTTTCAGTTCATAAAGGTGTCATTTCGTACAAAAATGGATGGGTGGGAGGACAGGGGTACGCAGTACAAAAACAAAAGTGGCCTTGATGTTTGAATTGTTTATGTGGGAGACAATATTGGGACAAAAACTTCCGGGGGAGAGGTCGGAGGGATAATATTATACATCAAAATGGCACTTTACCACTCATCTTGTAGCATTAAAAGAACTATGAAAGTTGAAACAAATAAATCACTATGGTGAAAATGGGTAGGGTGTTCTAGATTCATAACAACCTACATCACAATATATAACTTTTCTGAAGTTACGAACGTTGAGGGTTATTGAGAACAAAATATGACCAAAAAAAAACGTATTTCGGTCCATCAAGTTTTACAGACTTGATATTGGATTCTTAAAATGTGGTCATTAACTCCATGCAAACTCTTCAGAACATTTCTTAACTGACCCCCAAATTTATTTTCAAAGCGTCACACATATTCCAGACAACACCAAATTCCAGCAAGTTTTAGAGTTAGGAAAAGCTAAAATCTTCGACAGCATAACTTCTAGTCAGGGCGTTTACCGCTGAGAACCTGCTTAACCACCGTTGTTAATAACCCCACTTTGAGAACCCAGGGTTATTATTAAGTTCTGTGATCTTTGTATGTGTGTATCGGGTACACTTATAGCTTCTATTTGCACCAATCCCAGTCAGGTTGCGACAATTAAAAAAAACATTATTAGATTTTGACGTCACTGGCATAATGTCATTCTATCTAAATGCTGTTTTTGCAACAATGACGTTATATTTGGTCAAGTTTTTCAAGAATTAAAAAACCAACAGTCGCCAAACAGGATATCAATATGGTGCAGATGGAAGCTCTAAGTGTAAACTCATACTCAGACTAGAAAACCTCGTAATAACTTAACACAATTATAATGTTATTCGAATCTTGATTAATGTGAACTCTGATATAATTGATATCTGATGCCAAACTTGAGTCTGAACTTTATGTAATATAAGATAATAACATAACCACACTATACAGGCTAGGTAGCCAAGATCAGATCAGTGCGAGGTATATTTAGTACATTATAACCGTATTATACGCAGATGCAGCGTCGGTACTGTATCCCAACCAGCAAACCATGATACCAACAGACATAAGAAGATGTATTTCAAGTAAATTCTAGTCAACACCATCCATAATTATGAAAGCTGTCTTTTTAAAACTCAAATGTAAATTGAATTGTATTTTCTCAACTGATATGTAACTTTCCGTCAGGCGTCTGTGTTTTTGCAATGTAAAGCGTTCGTCATCTTCACTCATAATTCCAGTCGACCCAGATGTAAATGGGTACGAATAATCTGGGAATGATCAGTGCTAAGAGAAACTTCATGGGAACTTAAGCTGTTATCCTTGTAAAATATAGATGTTTCTTTATTTTCTTTCTTTCTTTCTTTCTATCCTAACCACCCTTAGAAAACGAAAATAAAAGATATGTACAAACTCTGCTCTGTGGTTTTAGTTTCCTTTGCAGTTCGCAAACGCAGGGAGTTGAGGGCTACTTCCTATGAATATGACCACCAAAACCAGACATAAATGACGTCTCAAGAATCAAGAATCTTCTCTAGTTTTCGCTTTATTTCAAGAAAAATAGATGCAAGTTATTCAGATAAATAATGTGACACCATGTAAGACATTATTAAGACAAGTACATGTACATGTATATACAATTCACCTTTATGTACAATTGAACAACAAAATAGAGTCTTTAGCCGTAGTCTCGGGTCAGTATACAGTATCAATTAACCACCAGTCACTGAGAATTTAAGAACTATAAAACAGTTTCAAGAGAAAATATGCATAAATCTGTGAATGAATGAGCATATCAAAAGTTGGCGGTGAAGAGGAAATCGAAATCCTTACGAGTCATGCTTGTGGAAAACTATATTTTAAAGAAAAAATGTGCCTATCCTTTGACATAATATCAAATTGTTGTTGTTTACAATTCTATTTAGAAACAAGTGTTTATACGCCCACATCAAATTCAAATATACGCCCATATTATAATGTGGACCTGCTTAAAAGCTATTGAATTGTGTAAGGAGTATGGATCTAATTTGTTTATACTCTTTTCTCCATTCTTCAACACAATCTAATACAAAATACGCCTGATGCTACTTTTGATTGTGGTTTCTGTCTTAAAGATGATGTTGCGTAGGTTCTAAACATGTTCTATAGCTTCCAAATGAATGATTTCGGACGGCCTCCAGCACAGTCGATCGGTAATGGAATCTTTCTTGGTAAAAAAAAAATAGGTGTCGTAGATTCCAATCTCATTGAAAAGCTACACTGTAACCATACTGTATCATGTAGGCCTACCCACGACTGACATGATAATGTGGGCATGAGTTGGGTCTCCATACTCGTTATTTATCTCATTGTCTATTTTTGTCAAAAGTTTGTCACTTTTATAATGAAGGATTTCTTTAACCATCAATCACAATATTTTGTACTTTTTCCTAACGTATTTTATGAGTTTATTCTTTTTCTAATGTCATTATCACTTCATCAATTATTCCTTTATTTACCAATAAAAGCCTATTTTTTTTCTTGGGGGAACCTCTCACACCCACCCCCAAGACGGGATAGGTGTTCCAGTGACTCTTCCATATTTGGAAATACAATCCGAACAGATGTTCCACACAAATCAGGCTACTGACCATATTTAAAACTTCCCTGCACCTAGAATTGCACCCAATGATCTTGTCAGAGATTAAAATGTTACGAAGCCAAAAACAATCTTACACAATTAGCTATCTTTGATTAGAACACCAAGAACAAGATCAACTTGTGAATTACAAACCAAGTTCAACAAAAGACTGGACATTCTTATAAAAGTATTCTTCCGTAGACTCTTAGACAATCGAGACCAATTCTAAAATGGCTGACAATGTAGATTGTCAAATCACATATCCGAAAACTGAAGCAGACGACGCAAATAGCGAAAGTTTCTCAATAATTGACTTGCCAGAAAAAATACCAGTTGTTCTCTTATTAGGATGGGCTGGAAGTTTGGACAAACACTTAGCTAAATACAGTGCTATTTACGAGCAAAAGAGGTGAAGGTTTTACCGGAAAGAATTGTGTCGCGTGCCACACGGGCACACTACTACTAGCTACTAGTGTCGAGTCGAGTTATATAGGGAAAATAAGTCGTTTTTCGACCATATGGCTATATAATTTAAATCTATTAATATTATGGAACCTAAGAAAATGTAGCATGCCAATTTATAGCATATCCTTAAAGATATGTCAATTTTCTCATTTTTGTCATTTCAGGTGTATAACAGTACGCTACACAGCTCCATCTAAATACCTATTTTTCAACCAGGGAAAACTTGCAATGCTTGCAAAGGGTTTATTGGACACGTTATTTGATAAAAACCTCGAGGATCATCCCATATTTATTCACATGTTTAGCAATGGTGGATGCTATGTTTATTATAATATATCTAACTTAGTCCATAATGATTCTAAATATCAAAATCTCAAAATAAAGGGATGCATTTTTGATAGTGCTCCAGGAAAACGAAGGATTTTGAAAGCAGCTCAAGCATTTATGGCAATGTTCAAAATTAATTTTGTTTTTAAATATTTGTTGGGATTAGTTGTTGTTGTATATCTAGTAGTTTCTTATTTCATTTTCCGTTTAATAAACCTGGGTTCATCCAAAACCGGATTCTTGCTATATGAAAGCATCTTACAAGATCCAGGAAGATGGCCTCAAATGTTTTTGTATTCTATAGCAGATGAGATTGTGTCCTATGAGGACATCGAACAAATGGCTGAATCTAGAAAGCAAGTAGGAGTTCAAGTAACAACCAACTGCTGGAATGATTCGCCACATGTAGCTCACTTTCCTAGTCACACCGAATCCTATTCCAATTTGTGTCAACAATTTCTTGATACTTGTTTGAGGTCCAATTTATGATGTTATTGTTTGAGATCCAATTTATGATGTTATTGTTAATAAATTGATAATTTAAGTGAACAGTTTGTTTTGTTTTATGAAAAAAAAATCCAGGGTCTTACTGAATAGCAGAGCCAAATGAGAACCTGGATGTTTCGGGAGCTCTTTTGGAGTACTGCACTAGCCTCGACAGCAATGACATTCGGATAGATAGATGTTTCCATCGTAAGAAACCAAGTTCTGTTTTCAAAATCTGAAATTTAATTAAGTCCTGAACGCTCTCCTGTCTTGAAACAAAATAGTTTCATGGGCGTACTATGCTGAATATCCTCAGGAGTATATTTGCAGATAGTCATGATATCAATCTAGAACCAGATTTATGTGCTGGTTAGATTGTCGACAAAACAAGGTACATGTAATATCAGATTTCAAGGTTTATTCAATGAATTTGCTTATGTCCATGTATATCTTTTTATTATACCTCTGGGAGATGATTACTATCCGTTCAATCAATATAACTTGAAGTCTCAGAAACTGAAATTTTTAGCTTTGTAACATCTCTCCCTCGAATTTTAAACCTTCAAATCCTTGTGTAAGCCTATCCATAATTATCAGTGCGATTTATGTGTAATTCTAGTACTTCTGGAGGCGGCTATTTACATAATTATATAATCTAGGCTACTTCTAGACCAAAATCGACCATCGATTATGCTGAACATTAATACGCTACGATTTCAATGTAAATTAGATTTATTATGCCTGCTACGCTGTTATCAAATAGACTTATTTGTAAATCTTTTTTTTATTATAAAACGTAACAAATTTGTATTAAAATGGGTATCGTAGATATATTAGTATTCGGTATTGATATGCTTTAATCGGCAGTTGAAAGACACTGACCGAACCGGAAGTAAATATTAGCCAATCAAATTAGAGAACTTTTGTCAACTTCAAATGGATTCGCGGGAGGCTTAGGGGTAAACGAAAAACATACAACCACATATTTTTTTCTTAATCATAAGTGCTAAAAAACTGATAAAATGGAGTCAAGTTATGCAGATGCGTATAAACTAAAATCGGGTACAACTGATAAGCGACTTATGCGTGTTCAAAGGCGCTCCATCGATTGGAAAAGTCAAAGACAAGATTTGTTACAAAAGCGGCGAAATATGTCGCCCCTCGCAGAAAGTTTTCAAAATTCCTCTACCATGTCAATTTCAAATAACAAATCTACTATGAATACTCCATCTGGGAAGAAAAATGAAGATATTGAAAATTCATTGAGGGGTAAAACATCCTTTAAACCGAAATCCAAAGGTAAATTTGCAAAGCCATGAAATCTCTTTAGTCTTGTTACTCACTGTTAACTGTTAGTTGTTGTTACTGTTAGACCATTGATTGATTGGGTCTTTGGATTGGCATGATCAACACATAAGTGAAGGCTTACAATGGCAAAATAGCTACAAAATATGTAAACAAAGCAATGTAAACAAATGCCCAGCAGGCAGTATTTTGTATAGTCTAGCCTCAATAGGGCCTAGTTCTAGTACCGATATAAATAAGTGTAAGGCCTGATTACTTGTAAGTTGTAACTTGCCATCCTTTCAAATTCTTCATTTCTTTTTAGTAGAATCTGCAGATTTGAGGTCTAAGTTATCAAAATGGAAGCAAGAAAAAGAAGCTAAGAAAAAATTAGAGGCATTGGAAAAGGCCAGAAAGCAGACCTTTAAAGTTGGAAAATTAGATCATAATGATAATAAACTATTTAATGTTGGTCCTACATTTAATAGAAAATCAAAACCTGTTGAACCACCTAAAAAATCCTTTACAGATCGTAAACCTATGACAAGAGTCACTGAACAAAAACCAGCCGTTAGAAACTTGAAAGTAAGATTTTATCAACTAGTTAATGTTAAAAAAAGCCAATCTTTAATTGATTAATTACGACATCTTTAACTTTAAGTACGGTACTGGTACAAGACAATGCTGCAAAGCAGTTTGTTATGGAGACTGAAATTTGCAAAGTTGTAGACACTGAAGTGATTTTTTTCTCAATATTTTCAGAGAAAAGGGGATGATCTTCATTCTTCAACAACTAAGAGACAAGTTTTAGAAACCAAGAATGTCAAAAACACAAGTTCAAGGACATTGAGACAAAGAGTAAGTAATTATGACATCCGTACTATTGGCATAACATTTGTCCAACAACAGTAATATTGGGAGATATATTCCATAACCTTATCTTCTTCTTCTTACTACCTCTTAAAATGACCAAAAAAGCACAATTCTCACTAGCCTGTAACTTTGTGGAAATACTCTTATTGGCCATCTCCTACTTTAAAGCCGAAAGACTTAACTAATTGTGGCTCCCCGCTTGAGTACAATGCAGTTGAAACCCCATTTCATGCCATAGAATTTGTTCAAATGTGTGTGTGTATTATATTTTGTAGGTACCAGAAAAAGAAATTAAGAACACTAAAACACCCCCAAGGAAAAGAATCACAAGAAAAACAAAAGTTGTTGAATCTAGGTTATTTGCTGCTACAGCCAGCACGGCTGCTAAACAAGCAGCTCCTTCTAGTAAGTTTCATGTACTTTCAGTGAAAGACTTTGTAAACTATTATTGGGGACATTAATAGTATCTTTTTGCACCTTTCAGACCTCTGTGGTTCTTGAATGCCAATGTCTTGTCTGTAAGTAATCATACAACTTTAGTGTGATAGGCCTATCCAAGTTAATGTCATTTTCTGCTTTTCTCTTGCAGAAACTATAAAACCAGCAGTTGAAAAGAAAGTAACAAGGTCAACAGTGGCACCATCAGTTGAGAAGAAGAAAAATCCAACTAAAACAAAAAAGGCAGTCGCTTCCACAAGTGTTTCAATACCATCGCCAGAAAAGGAATCAGCAAGAGAAATCCAATTGGAGAAAGTCAATGTTTCTAGAGGCAATGCTTATTTTCCAGAGGAGTTCTCCTTTACAGCTCCTGCTAATCTCAAATCTTATACCTTTAATCCATTGAGTCCAGATTCAGCTACCAACTTTCTTTTTTCTTCTAAAGATACCACTATGTCATTCTCCATTAATTCCCCCGAGGGCAGGTTTGTTGCTTATTTTACATTTTTGATAAAATTGTGACTTAGAAGCATGTTTATAATCTGTTCAACCAAAATTAACCTTTAATTTCTATTTTGATGGAATTTTGGGATACTCGAACAATTCTAAAATGTCTGAAGACTAATCACATTAATTAAAAAACTGAATCAAAATTCTGACTGTTCCTTTTTAATTGAGGTACTTATTAATTTAAATTGTGACTTTTGAAGTTTGATTTAAGACCTCACCTCAACACGACCTAAATAAAATCTGCAACAAATTTCTCAATCTAAAATTTCACACAACTTGTAGATGTTCAACACCTACACCAATGCAAAGGAAAGAAAAAGATAATGATAATGAAAAGAAACTGAGTGAAGAAAATATTTTTGTTACAGTTAAACAAGGTAAGTTGTATATTTGAATTCTACAAAAAATGTTTATTCTTATCATTCTCACTGAAATTACCTTCCTTAACTATACAACAGAATCCTTATATTTATTCAGAAATCCATAAGCCATAAAACTTGGTGATTATTGAAAAGTTACTTGTAATTTTATGAATAATTACTTAGATAAGCTTATGTGTTTATTTTATGAGGTAGTATTTCTTCAAGAACTATAAGCATAACAAACATTAGCTCAATAGGTGCAGAAAAGTTTAAAGTAAAACACCATTTCATTTGGTTTTTCAGATCTCCAAGAACAAAAAGATACGGAAACAGAATGTGATGCTGATGATACCAAAATATTAACTGATTCTGACATTAACAAATCAGCTGATGATAGTGCTAACAAAACAACACTAGAAAACACTATCCTAGAACGCACTGTTACCGTTGGTGCAAATGATGATGATATCGAAGTAACAGTAACACCAAAAAAAGTTCCAGCTTCTGATCAAGAAAAGCCAGTTGCCAAAGCTAAAGCTGGTGTTAGAAAATCTAGAAGACTTTCCAGTTTAAATGATTCTGTTTCGACTGATAGCCATGCTGAAGTTAAAACCAATTCTCCCGCTCCTGGCAGACGTAGGTCACTACGCAGCAGAACTCTAGACGTGTCAACTTCTGAAAGCAGTGAAAGTGAACTGGAAAGCAAGACAAAGACTCCTCGGTCTTCAAGATCCTTACGGAGGTCAGTCCACACTCAAAATTTAGAAGAAGACCCTAGTTTGCCAGTAATTTCTGAAGCTCCATCTCCAAAAAAAATTGCAGAAGCTGAGGAAGTAGAAGAGGAAAGTCTTTTATCAGATACCCTTTTGACTAAGTCCATAAGTAAATATGATGACTCTGTCTTTGTTCATGATGTGCCAAACCCAGAAAAGAAAGCTGAAACGATAATACCTGAAAGTTCTTCAGAAGAAAATGAGAAAGTCAGTACCTCTGGATCAATAATTGAAAGTAACATTACCACTCCAAAAGCTGTAAGACCTGAATCTACCAAGCGACTTAGTAAAAGTGCTGAAAGAACTAGTAGTGCTGTCCAAGATGAATGTTTCAGAACACCAGGTGCTCCCATGTCAGCCCAACGTAGAACCAGAAGAAAAACTGTTGGTTCATCAACACCGTCGAAAGCTCGAAGTCCTGAAGAATGGTAAGTGTTATCTAGTGCTGAATATTTCAAATCATGTCACAATATATGTTATGCGACATAGGATAATAGATAGAATGCAGTTGGATGACATTTAGTTGTATGTGAATAATTGTTTGACTAGTAGTGGTGTCACGTATGCACATAGCGTGGATCTAGAAATTCATATCAAGTGTTGATACTGAATTCTTAGTAGTAAACTCATATGAATAACCTATTTCTATTTTAGGGTGAAGATATTGGCTAAAAGTCCAATGATTGAAATGAATAGAAGAACACCAAAAGCTAATAAATCCCCAGTAGCACCAGGTAAATATACATGTAGTTTTTATGTTTCCCATATTGCATGACTTATGAAATAATTGAATATATTAATTCAAGGACCCTGGTAATTTTCTGTCTATTTAAAAAAAAAATTGAGCTTACTTGTTGGTGTAAGTTTTCAACTGGAACTTTTGGTTATAGCTGCTATGAGAAAAAAACTAGCATTTTATGTTGAACAAAAAAGTTTTAAGTACATAGTTCCGCAAAAGAATCTGAATATAGAGAATATTTGTGTTTTTGCATGCATACAAATAGGTGACAATTGTACTAGAAGGAAAAAATAGATTCTAAACATGTTTTTTTTTTCATATACTTTTCTTTCTTTTAACCAGAAAATAGGATTGAACAGCCAAATTTCGATGATATAGATGAAATATTGAATAACTCCCTACAAGTTGAACCTGATAGTACAACTACTAGTGAAACTGAAATAGTAAATACTGCTGAGGATGGTGTTGATGTTCATACTACTGAGGAACCACCTGCTGCAGTTTTAACTAAACCTGATGGTGAGAAAACTGAACTGGATGTTGCTGTAGGTTCAACTAAAATAGAGGAACAGAATAGCAAGGAAAATAGTAAGACCGACACTGGGTCTGAAGATACTAAAAATACTTGTGATGTTGAAGAACCAATGGAAGTAGATGCTCAGAGTTCTGATGGTATAAACTTTTTTTATATGAATGTTTTTAAAATATGAGCAAAAGTATGCTTTTCATAGAAGGTTTTTCTCTGATAGATCCTTTTTGAATTCTTAAATTTTTTAATATTAATGTTATGGCTATTAGTGCATATTGTTGAATTGAAACACATAATATTATGTACAAAATATACATATTATGATATTGCATGGTTATGTAAAAATACTTTGTGATATTAGAAAAACCTCATCGAAATGCAGCAGAAAATTAAGTTGATTTGTATAGATGCCATTCTGTATGGCAATGCATATTTTTTTTTCCCTTTATGTTTTGTATCGTGCCATTACTGGAAATAGCCAGCTCTTCTTGCATGCAATTTTCAGCAGTTTTTCTCAATTCTAAAGGCTTTTGTTGAGATATTTAACTGTACATTGTGCTATATTTTAGACAACACAACAGTAGAAGATAGTGGTAAACATGATGTGATGTATTTCCGTAATTTAATTAAGTCAGAAAGTGCTAAGTTATCAACGTCCAATACTGAGTGGAATTCATATCTACAACAAAATAACAACTTGACAGAGGAAGGTGAGACTTACAACTATTTTGTTGTTTTCATATGAGTAGTCATGGAACATATACTTTTCTCTGGTTAGGGAAATGTGATTATAACCACAAAGTGGTTTAAGTTACTGCATTATGTCTCTTTTAAATTGAGGCTGACAACAAGTTTAAATTGGATTTAGCAATTATTATTCTTATAGACACCACAGTAATATTTTGACATAAGTCACTTGTAAGCATAAAGCTGTTTGTTGAAAAGAAAAACTTTTCTGGTCCCAATTTTTTTCTAATAATAGACACCCTACATATATATGGAATACTTTGAGTAACTAGTCTACTTAGTATCATTAATAGTATATTTTTATATTATTCATAATTTTAGTTGAAGGGTGTATAAGAACTGTAGTAGGACAATCTCAACTACTAATGGATCAAAGATTTAAACAGTTCAATGGTTTGATAGATGATTGTGAATTTAACACTGGAGAGAAAGAGACTAAATGTGAAGATCTACAGGGTTTCTGGGATATGATATATTATCAGGTTAGAAGAAAACGTCAATTTTTTCAATCCATTCAAAGGTTTTTTTTATGTGTATCTGGGATATAACACCAATTCATATCATGTTCTGAACATTTTATTACATTATTATCACAAAAGCTGCTTCAGGAACCGCAGACTTTGACTTATAAGATAAGTGTGAAATAGAAGCAAAAAATAATAATGGCTCTGTATTACATGAAAGAGCTATTCGTCTTTACAATTCTTTTAAATCTAAGCATTGGCATTTATTTTTTTGAGATTCTGAATGTTTATTACCGTGTTTACAGGTAGAAGATGTTCAGAAGAAATTTGTAGATTTGGGACAACGTAAAGATAAAAACTGGGTAGTAGAAGAGAAGAAAGTTGTGAAAAAAGTGTTGAAGGTATGTGGCTAATGATTAATGAAAAACTTATATTAAATATTGGCTCTTAAGTGAATTTTTACCTCTTATTTTACTTCATCTGTTTGTGTTTTTTGAAGTAACTAGTGTCCTTTTTTTTCAGAAAAAAGTCACCAAGACTGCCAAGCCAGCAGCTAAGTCTAAATTTGCAGCATTCCGTTCTCAAATGATGAAACAAAAGGAAGATGAAACAGAAAACAAAAAACTAAGTCCACAAATGGCTGCAGTTAAAACATTTGATGCTGGTTTCTTTAAAGTTAATAGCCCAGTGAAGAAATCTACTCATTTCCATTGTGAAGGTAAGAATAGTTATGGTATTTCATATAAATATTCTGAACTGGAAAATTTAATTTGGTCTTCAGTAGGTCCTGTCTTGCTAAAAAGGTTTGACAAATGTTTATTTTGCTTTTCAGGTGGGACTCCAAGAAAATCTAAACCCCAGACTGATGACACAAAATGTAATGAACATAATCATGCAGATGACACTCAACAAATGGAAATTGAAGAAACCAGAACAGTTGAAAAGGAAGTCCCAATACTTACAGAAAACAATGAATCAGAAAACCAGGAAGCAATTGATGATATTACTGACGAGAAAGTAGATGACACAACTGAATCAACATCCAAAAAATCTAAAAGACTCCCTCTTTCTGTCCTGACACCTAGTGGGCACAATGTCAGAACTCCTCGCAGAAAAAGTTACGCTCCAAATGTGCCTAGTCCACTTCTACAAGACATCACACCTAAACCCAAAACCAGACGCAGTCTTGCAGCAAATATGGCAGCTCAAGCAATTGATGCTATTGATGCATGTCCACTAACGTCAAGTGATTCATTTATGACGACACCTAAATCTACTGGTAGATCAAAGCGAGGAACACCAAAAGTTACAGAGGAAGTTACTCCCAGAAGGTCAGTAGACATTTCTGAGCTCAACTCAATAACTATGACTGACCTACAATGTCTCAATGTTTTTCATGCATGGTCAAATTTAATGTGGCTTAGCTACTCCAACCTTTTCCCACTAAAAGTTGATGAGCTACTGCAATCCAGTTACACACAGAAAAATTGTCTCGCATGTTGAAGATATCTTGACAGTTGGCAATCGAAAGCAACAGTAGGAATAGGAATGCTGCCGTATTTGCAAAATTTCCCTCATTACACACTGCATGTCGTTTGCCTGTCCTCATTAGCCCAATATATCTGAAATTTCCATATTATATTTCTAATTTAAGAAATGATTTTTGTTTCAGGAGAAGTCTTCGAGTGAGAAAGTCAGTCTGTTTCACCGATACACCCTCTAATAAAACTGTCACAGAACCAATAGTTGAAACTGATGATTTATCATTATTTTTACAACCTACTGTTCTTGTGTCTTCACCAGCCAGTGATGATACTTTACTATTAGATGAGGATTCTCCTTTTACACTGAAACATTTTGAAGAGGCCCATTCTGCCAAGAAATCAACTCGAGGTATGTTTGTACTTGACATCAACTATTACTTCGTATGTGTCATAAAAATCCTTTTAAATTTTAACTGTATTCATGACTTGGTTTTCAAGCTACATGTATTACCAACTATGTCCAATGCCTTGACATAATTAGGCACTTTTCTTGTATCATCAAAATTTTTATTAAATGTCCTAATTGAATTGAATTGAGCGCTAGAAAATGTAGCCATAGTATGCGTCTTAGAGAAACTTTTAGTTTCTATAGCAATGTTGGGTTTACTTAAAACTTTCAAGTATCCCCAAATAAATATAGGAGGCCAAGAAAATCATTTTTACAACGGCTTTAATATGATTGAAGGATGAGTTATGTTTTTTTTCTAATTCAGCCTCCTCAAGAAGAAAATCAACTAGAAAAAGTCCATCTGATGAGAAAAGACGCAGATCAACACGTAGAAGCGTCCATTTTGACAAATCTCCTGCATGTACACAAGGTTTGTTTCATTAGATATGTCAATGAGACATTGTGTTAAAGATTAAAGCATGTTAGTATGAACTTTAAAGAGGGACACCGATAGCATAGTGTTACACCATTTCAATTTTCTGCCTTGAAATTACACTATAAAAAGGTTTTTTATGACTTATTAGCTCTGAGATATTTTTAGCAGCTGTTGATGTCATATATATGTATATGTTAACATGTTCCACCACAAATTCATTGTATTAAATTAAAAGTATTTGTTGTTGTTTTGTAGTAAAATCAGGAGAAGATGATTTATTATTTACACCACCAAAACAAAAAACAGTTTCCACACCAACCAGTAAATCTGTAAGTATTTATACATAAAATACAAGTATTAAAATGATTGCATACAAGTTTTCTGCATTGTTTGTGCAAATATGGGACTCTAATGCTGCGTTCAATACCTATCGTGAAAATGGTGTTTACGACTTTCTCGGAAATCGGAAATTCGTCTGCTAAAGTGGAGACCGTTCGGACAATAATCACGACTTTATGCAAACCACTTCCGCTAACATGAATGACAAAGTAATATCAACAGCATTCATGAAATTACATTCTAATTACAAGCTCTCTATCAATATTTATTATGACATAAAGAGAGATTAAAGTTATCAAGAGATCTTGAAAAAAAATTGTTTAGATAAATTTGAAGATGTGGCCATTTTTACATGGGGTCAAGGTGAAGGTCAGAGAAGTTGTGAAAATGGGTGTCGATAATTTTTCTCCATTTTCACGACTTTCCAAAGTAGTAATAACGAGAAAACAACTATCGAACGGAAATTCACAACATTGAACCCGTGAAAATGGTAATTACGAGAGGTATCGAACGAGGCATAATAGCATCAATTTATCCATTTCAACTATTAATTGTGATAAAAAAAAATTTTTTTTGTCAGACAATGTTATAAACGGAAACATCTTTGAACTTTATTGTATTTTGAAATAGTATACTTAAACTTAAATAAATACTATTTTATATTTTTTAGAGACCAAGTTTATTGTTTACGCCACCAGGAAAAGAAAACACATCTATAGATACAGATAACCTGATGTCTTTTACTCCTTAATTTCTTTATCTATATCTAACTATATTCATTGTTGTAGAGTGCTATATTATCATTTTTCTTCTTTTATTTTGTTCATATTTCATTCTTTGTCATTTTTCTACTTTTGTGCTTGTGATTGGAATATATACTTACATATTTGAATGCTCTAGTTTTGTAACTTAAAGAGGTTTTAAAAAGGTTTTGTAAACTTTAAAAGTCAATTTACATCAATCCAATTTTCATGTCTTATTTCTTACAATTTCACTAGAATTGACTGTAGTTTAAGACTTTATAGTGGAATTACAAAACCATGAAAAAACGACCGAAAATTTGAATGGTGCTAATCGCTGCGATCAGTGTCCCCGATACATATACACCTTTTTGATCTCTTTAATGTCATATAACTGCTGTAAAATCATTTATTTTTGTGATCCCTTTTGAATGTTGATAATTATATGTATTATATTAAATTTTTAGTTTCATGTACTTTCATATTCTTAAGCTTTTATTATCATAATTGTAATTTACCTCTTATATCTACTATCAATGTATTTTCATGTTCTTGAATTCCTTATAGACTGACAACTGTCTGCCAAAGATAAAATGCGGCTTTACATTCTCATAGAGGTTCTGTGTCATAAGCTTGTATAGAAATTTGGCCTATCTTCACTTCTATGAATTTTCGGTTTGTGTCCATCATCTTAAAAGGAGATCTTGAGATATGTTTCATCATCCAAGTGGACTTGGCATCAGCAAAAACTGAAACAACTTAAATTATTGTTGAACAATTCAGAGCTTTCATTTTGTACAAAATTCCTTGTTTCATTCTGTTAAAAACATATCTTATTTTAAATCTTATATTTTCCTAATATAAATTGTATTGTTTTGTATTACCATGGGGTTTGACTGTCAAATATCCAAGAAATATATATATTGTCACATTACCATAGTCATGGTTTGTATTTTCAGTTCAGACTTAATTAAAATCATTATAACTGTATTAAGCGTCTTATTTTTCCTTCTATTGCAAATATTCTTGGGGTTTGAGAATTAAATTTCGCACCTGGATTCTCATTGCACAAACTTGGCCTGTAGTACTAACCAGGTTTTGGCTTTGAATTTTTGATGATCTTTTGTTCTCTACAAATTCAAATAGAAATGCTGAGCTGAGGTATATCTGAGTAAAATAAACGTCTGGTTCTTAACATATAACTAAGTCCATTAATCAAATTGAAAGTGTCTTAACAAATTCTTGCTTAGAGTCGACTTAAGGTTTGATCATAATCACAAGGCTAGGAACCAATTCCTGATTGAGCTAATAAAGGCAGGAAAATATAAGAAACCAAGGAATTTTGGCCAGGAAAGGACCATGGCAAAGGTTCACTCCTCTCTTTCTGTAATTTACTACATTAGATGGTTTTTCTCAGCCCTGATAGGGGAAACAGTTCAGAAGAAAAATCTGTAAGTATTTACAAATAATTTTAATTTCACAGCCACTCTTTAGTTTTATTACACACTACATAGGACATACATTGTTCTACATAATTGTATAATAATAATCAACATTTTATTACAGGACTCTCAAGTTTCATAAAGGTGATTTAACTGTGTTTTGCTGTAAATGTTTTGCAGATATAACATCAAATCTCACTTATAGCTTTCTAGTGTTGTTGAGCGACTTTGTTATATCTGCAACCTGTAATTACTTCATATTTATAAAACTTTAGAGTCACAAAAGGGCAAATTTATTAACATAGATTTAATAAGAAAAAATAACAAGATGGCATTCCAATGAAATGGTCCTCTAATCTGGTGCTCAACTACACTTGTATCTTTTAGCATGTATCTAACAAAATGACAATCCTAGGTTCATACTTAAAGGAAAACAATTTGATAAATTTGAACACCTCAAAAAAAGGGTATATGTGCCTGTGCCCTTCAAAAGAATTTATTTGTGAATAGGGAATTATATAAATTTTCTCTGCATGCAAAACTTGTTACCTAGTTCTATCTAACTTAACTTTTTTAACTTAAAAAAAAAATCAAAATATATCAGTGAGCTGAAAAATGAATAGGTCAAGATGAAAAAGATTTCATAAATAAATATGCATTGAGCCACATGCAGACCACAGGCTGGTATTAAATGTGTCTATAAGAATAAGAAATTTAATGCAACTTGAACCGTGACAAAATTAGCACTAAAATATATACAAAATCTTTAAAAGAAAACCAAAAGCTAACATTACAATCCATTCTTACAAAATCTTTATCAACCAAGCTTAAGGTTCGATGCCTAAACTAAATCAGTAGAGTCATAGGAAATAAGAAATAAAAGAATTGAAGAGAAAGCATGTTCAATGACTCAAAACATTCATACTTTACTTTGTAACACACATATCATGTCGCTTTCACAAGCCAAGACTTCTTTTGTCATATACATTTTGTACATATTGGAGATAAATAGACACTTGAATGTGCATCATTCAAATTTTCATTCAGATATCTGTGGTTCTTGAAATTCCACTAAAACTGAATTATAAGGGAACTGCATAAATATTAATAGTAGCTCCCTCTGGTGACGTCATAAAACAGTATTAGAGGAATTTGAAGAACCACAGACCTATGAATTAAAAATTGGAATATATCAGTGTCCCTGATACACATAAAAAGTTTAGAAAACATCTTTAAAATCTCTTTAAGATACAATCTGATGTTAAAAGGTTGTGTAGAAATTGGCTCTGATACAATCACACATAACAAACATTATTCCTACACAAGCATAACATAGTTGGAGCTTTTATTTTTCAAGTAAAATGTTTTTATGATGACTTGTTTGGGGGTAGAATTATTGCTACAAAATGAAGCGTTTTTTGTCAATCATACTCAAAATGCATTGAAACACTACCTGAGATATTTTGTTGAGAATATATTGCTTTAATTTGTTACACAGAAATCATAGGGGTTAATAAATTCAATATATAGTCTCAAAAGACAATTCAATTAAAACATTACATGAGAAAGAAAAGCTCCCAACACAAAAGTTTATCAAGAAAATAATAAAGTTAAATCACAGTTTTAAAAAGAAGAAGACTTAGTAAATATCTCGTATCCAATGTCAACAATCACAATATTTCCATAACAACATAACATTCTGTGCCAGAGTTGTTGATGTACTGATGCTGTTCTGTAACCAACCATTATTTCATAATCCATCAAACTGAATCATCTAAAATTATAAAAGCATCCAATTTATAGCGTTTAAATGAAGTCACGTTAAAAATAAATATCTTTTGTGACCACCATTAGCTTGTTATATCGCATATCTTCAGCATACGATCTTGAGAAATTCACCCCCATTATTGCTTTAGAGCCTGCTACAGTTAACCCATATGGATATCACGATAGGGACAGGCTAGGTAATGAAATTGACTTCATTTATGATACATCTATACCAATTATTGGGAAAAAATTTAGACAACAAAAGCATAAGCTTACCATGATACCACCATCTTGTTTTCTTGGGATTTTTACTACAAGTTTTAACATAGAGTGCATTATCTGGTGGACGTTTCTAGAAATATACAACAAAATTTCAGTATTTTCCAAAATAGATGTTTAGTTTCATGGATTAATCAGATTATAGAAAAATACTCTTCAGTTACAGTTATGACCCCAAGTAACATTAATATGCATGCTTAACAAACTAACAACAGCTGACACTGGTAAACACTCATCTTCACTTTACAACTCGATAAGATTCTAACAACCGATAAACACTTACCTTTTCTTTACAACCTGATAACATACTAACAACAGGTAAATACTTACCTTCTCTTTACAACATACTAACAACAGATAAACACTTACCTTCTCTTTACAACCTGTTAAAATGCTAACAACAGATAAACACTTACCTTCTCTTTACAACATGATAACATACTAACAACAAGTAAATACTTACCTTCTCTTTACAACATACTAACAACAGATAAACACTTACCTTTTCTTTACAACCTGTTAAAATGCTAACAACAGATAAACACTTACCTTCTATTTACAACCTGATAAAATACTAAGAACAGATAAACACTTACATTTTCTTTACAACCTGATAAAATACTAACAACAGATAAACACTTACCTTTTCTTTACAACCTGATAAAATACTAACAACAGATAAACACTTACCTTCTCTTTACAACCTGATAACATACTAACAACAGATAAACACTCACCTTTTCTTTACAACTTGATAACATACTAACAACAGATAAACACTTACCTTCTCTTTACAACTTGATAACATACTAAAAACAGATAAACACTCACCTTCTCTTTACAACCTGATAACATACTAACAACAGATAAACACTTACCTTCTCTTTACAACTTGATAACATACTAACAACAGATAAACACTTACACTTTCTTTACAACCTGATAAAATACTAACAACAGATAAACACTTACCTTTTCTTTACAACCTGATAAAATACTAACAACAGATAAACACTTACCTTCTCTTTACAACCTGATAACATACTAACAACAGATAAACACTCACCTTTTCTTTACAACTTGATAACATACTAACAACAGATAAACACTTACCTTCTCTTTACAACTTGATAACATACTAACAACAGATAAACACTTACATTTTCTTTACAACTTGATAACATACTAACAACAGATAAACACTTACCTTCTCTTTACAACTTGATAACATACTAACAACAGATAAACACTCACCTTCTCTTTACAACCTGATAACATACTAACAACAGATAAACACTTACCTTCTCTTTACAACTTGATAACATACTAACAACAGATAAACACTTACATTTTCTTTACAACCTGATAAAATACTAACAACAGATAAACACTTACCTTTTCTTTACAACCTGATAAAATACTAACAACAGATAAACACTTACCTTCTCTTTACAACCTGATAACATACTAACAACAGATAAACACTCACCTTTTCATTACAACTTGATAACATACTAACAACAGATAAACACTTACCTTCTCTTTACAACTTGATAACATACTAACAACAGATAAACAAACAGATTGTACTGAGAGGGCAGGTGACCAATCATCAGTTAATATTGAAAGACAAATATGACCATTACTATAAACATGGGGATGAAGTGGAATATTTGGTCCTATAAACATCACCTGAAAATATTTACATAAAAAACTAACATCAAATTCACAAAATACATGAAATTTAGACTGACTATAATGCAGATCTGAATAAATGTTTTATTTATTGTTCGGCAGAAAAACAACATGATTTGGAGGTTATGCAGCACAGTCAGCTACTGTACAGCTTTTTTTTTTTTGACAATCATGAAGTCATTGGTGGTTGTAATGGTTGGAAGTTCTAATCTCCAAAGAGGGTGTGAAATTCTGATGAATTGAATAAGTTCCAAATAACCCAGCTCTGTTAATGGGTATAGATAATCCAAGATAGATCAAAACCAAGAGGTTTGGTAAAAAGGATCCTCTTAAGAAATGAATTTATTATCCCCTTAAAATATACATGTTTTTTTCTCTCTTCATCAGATTGCATAATATTAAGCTTTTAAAGATAAAAAGCAATAAGGTTTAAGTTGAAAAGCACTAAATAATAAATGTTTATAAGTATGCTTACCTGGGGTGAATCAAATGGATATCTTGAACCAAATTTAAAATGCAATTGAAACCTTTCACCTTCAAACACAGTTCCTTGAGCACCTTCTATATCAACTGTCCATCTATAAATATAAATACGTTTAATATCATTTATTTTTGTTAAACCTGTTCCAAATAGCCAAAGCTCCAAGATAATACTTTCTCCCATCATAGACCACAAATCTTCAGGATGTTGTTGACAATAATTCATGAAGTCATTGAATTAATCATAGTTTGAATAACATAAACCTAAACTTTATCTAAAATCGTCTAATTTTCATCATTAATTTCATTCTTATCATTAACATAAATCACCCTATGTCTTCTTTCAATTGATAAGGTACCGGTACTTACTCTGATAATTTGTGTGTGATTTCATCTGAATTGACCTTAACACCAACTGGTGGATCTTTTGTTAAGGCTAATAACTCTTTCTGCAATCTTTTCTAAAATTAACAATTGATTAAAATCAAATATTTGGAATTTTATCATTTCTGTAATTTCACAATAAGGCTTATTCAACATAAAATAAGCATTTACATACCGATACTGTGTGTCTTAGAATGTCTTTGAACCTATAGAACAGACCTTCTCAATTAATTTTTGTAATGGGCCAAATGCATTTTATGAAAAAAATATATTAGCAGGCATAGCGAGCAAAGCACTTTTGCGGAAGGAGTAAATCTTGAGGGGACAGTCATTCTGAATGGCATCGCATTTCATAGAAATATAAAAATCAATAATTTTTTAATTTCAAATAGAACAGTTTTCCCTTAAAATGTTAAAATGACCTTCATCGGAATGAAAATTCGCTTGTGTTAAAAATAACAAATAACAATTTTTTCCATTGGCTGACATTTACAATCGAAGACTGTAAGTCTAAGCTTATTTTGGAGTTGAAATTTCAATTCTTTGGCAAAATGTGATTTTATTAACAATTCCGTAGGATAATGATGATCGCTCACAAAACTGGAATACAATAGTCCTTTTTTTCCTTTCATACCCAGTATGAAAGAGTTAATAAATTAGGTGTAGTGGCTGCGGGTTGAGATCTTGGTGGTACGGTAGTTACAAATATTTGAGCATGACAATTGACATGGCATTGAGAGACCCGATCCGGATGATTTTATATACCGGTAGTTTGAAAGCACCTAAACCCTTGCGATTTACTTAGAAAAAAGTGACTGGCTAGCAGATGAAACTGACTGGCTAGCCATTTTTTTCAGTTAGCTAATTTTGAACTGGCTGAATAAGCTAGCAAAGAAAATCAGTGGTATTCAGTGGTTAAGACGGATTTCCATCATTAAAATTATTGTATACATGATGCACGTGTGTGTAACTACTAATATCAATCACGTGATACACATCCTACATTACATTATCTATAACACGATCGCGATTGTAGTTTAAACCGACAGTTGTGTGTGTATAAATAGATTATGTTTTTACAGACTTAGTACATAATAACTGGGTTAACATTACTTGGGTTATGTGATGATTACATTTACAAAGTGACAGAAATCGACTGACTTAAATCAGCAGGCTTTCTTTTTAAAACTGGCAGATAATGATAATGGCTGTAAAGAAATTGGCGGTGGCTAATGGCGGCAGCGCAAGTGTCTAAAACCACCTTTTGAGTGAGAGGTACTTATGCTTAACAGTTTGTAGTCTCTAGTTGTGGATTGCTGTCCTACTGAGATAATGTATGGAGTGGCTAAATATGTAATTAGGCCTAGTTAGGCCTAATCTAATTAAAAAAAAAACAGAAATAGATTTCATATTTTACAAACAATTTATTTCCTCATTATAAAGCCCATAACCTGAGCTGAAATACCATTTATTCGACAAACTAATCGTGCATTTCGAATACCTATTATTATGCATACAACATCACATTCCTTCCAAATAATCTATGCGAAAGTATGGAATAATTTCGACTTTTCAGATGAATAATTAAAATTCTAACCTCCATCGACGCCATGTTTGATAGTGAACTTTGTTTTGGAACAGTTTCGTATTTATTTTATGGCTAACGGTATACATAGAATTAGTAAATTAATAAGTTGTCCACTGGAATAGAAAAAAAAAACTTTCAACCTCTTATAGAAAATTTAATTGAAAATCCTCACTTTATGTTATGGAAGCTTTTTTTCATCGTTCGAAAATTATTTTCCTAGCTTCACATAACATCGCAATAGTCTCCAACATCCAGCAAATTACGTGTCATAATATAAACACACTGTATAAATATAAATATAAAGAAAGTTTAGTTGACTTTTTATTTTTTAAATAACAAAATTGATTAGATGACTAGCACCATATTACACATTTGCCGTTATCGTTTCCATCTTGTCCTTTGAGCTGATGCAATGAAGAGCATGGCTCCAGTAAATGTAAGGTTAAACCCTACAGGTTTTGTGTTGAGTGCTGTTTTGTTGCTGTGTATTGCTCTGTATGCTTTTGGGTTACCATCATGGTTTAGTCAAGAAGAAGAAAGGATAAGTATGAAAGAATTGTTATCAGTTAGTATTGAATTGGCAAAACGGGGTGGAGTCAAAGTGAAAGCAGTTGCAGAATCTCACAAGTTAGATGCAGAAGTTAAATCTAAGACAAAAGAAGGTGTCGATGAGATGAAGACAGAGGGTGATATGTCATCACACAGAGAGCTGATTCATGGTTTTGCAAAAGCCTATCCAGCAATGAAGGTATAACAATATAAGATTTGAAATCCATGCTTATTTAAAATTTAGGCATAGACATTAATGTTATATAATGACATTTTGCGGGTTTGTTTTTGATCTTGAATAAGCTTATATGTGGGCCTATGCTGTGATACATGATTTTGATGGTGAGCTGTGAACAATATGAATATTACTGATTAGCTTATTAAAATATTCCTGTTTCTGAAACTGAGGTACGATTTATAGAATTAATAGGCTCTATTGAATGTGCCATTTTAAGGGGATTAATTATAGTTTAGAATATTGTTCTTGTTTGTTATAGGTGATATCTGAAGAGCATGATAGAGCACCAGTTGATTTGAGTACAGTACCTAGTGTAAATAAACATTTAGCTGAAGTGATGGAGACTGTAGAAAGTGACCAATCAATACCTATTAGTCAAATTACAATCTGGGTGGATCCTTTAGATGCTACACACGAATATACTGGTAAGATTTGAAAAAATGAAATGAATGCAATAATAGTTTACGCATGTTTTAACATAAACTTCTCGACAGCTCTCTATATCACTTCCCAGAACACCCCCAGGTTGAACAAAAATTGTAATAGGCTATTGGGAAAGTTTAGAAATATATATAGCTGATGTTGATAAAACTGCAAATTTGCAATTTTTCTGAATTTTATAACTCTATCT
This sequence comes from Lottia scabra, assembly GCA_029955415.1. NCBI lineage: Eukaryota > Metazoa > Mollusca > Gastropoda > Lottiidae > Lottia > Lottia scabra. The sequence continues at coordinate 15,263,078 of JARJEI010000002.1, read as the reverse complement.
TGTTAGCAATGGCCAAAAAAAAAATGAAGACTTGGGTATATGGAGCTTATAGAAGTTTTTTTTAATTTTTTTTTTTAGAAACTTTAAATCAGTATGTGACTACTATGGTTTGTGTTGCAGTAAAGGGACAACCTGTAATAGGTGTTATAAATAAACCCTTTGAAGACAGTACAGGTATGTGTACTTGGTTTGCTACTGAACTGTTGATTTAAAAAGTTCCCATTTTGAGTGATTATTAATATCGTGTACCAATTTCCATTGAGAATAGGCCTACATAAAAATCTCACACATTTGCATGGTTTTTGCATATTTGTCTTAAAATTGAAAATTATAGACAATCAGATATGACTGGCTAATGCAAATAAATCAACGGCCCCTCTTTTCTGATCTTGAATATTTTAAGTATTATATCCAAACCAGATTTTTTTTTATTAAAGATAGATGTCGTATTCAAATCATTCTTACCCTTATTGCACACCTCATGGCATAATCGGGAGTATTGCATTTTTATTTGGTGTACATAATTATGTTAAACTGTTACTAAAGATCTGGGGCCTTATTCTCGAAAACTTAACTTACAATGATTTTAGTGTTCTAGTTATCTGATTGGTCAATCACTAAAATTGATTTTAAATCATGTTGTATGATCCAATCAAATTATTGTATTCCTTAAAATCTTGATTTTATCTAAATTAAGTTTTCGAGAATAAGGCCCCTGAACTATTTAATTAATAATTGGATTTTTAACATTTTGTTTGTCTGAGTTGTTAGTTTTAGGTTCTGTTTTAATATTTTGATTATATATTTTTTTGATTATCATTTTGGTATCTTCAGCTTGGGCCTGGGTAGGCTATGGTCATTCCAAAAATTTAAAGAAAGCAAGTCGTGACAATACAAAAACAAATAAGGACATAATAGTGTCAAGGTCACATCCAGGACCTGTTGAAAAATTGGCTAAAGAAGCTTTTGGACAAAATACAAATGTTATTATAGCTGGAGGCGCAGGTAAGATTTTTATACCTTAAAAAGCCTTAAAAATTTAAAACTTTTTAGGGTAAATTATTTCATTACAAAATCACCCAATTGTACTCTGTGAAAGATAATGGAATTATGTTAATTTTGTCACATAGTCTTGTAGTTCAAACATCAGAAACTTGTTGTTTTGAACTGAACATGTTTGTAAACGAAGACGACTTCATCAGACACTAAGTTTGATTGGAATTGCTGGAACCACAGGCTCATACAATACAATACTCATACAACCTCTTTATAATCCTTATAAGTTAATCCTGACTTATTATATTTTTTCAGGATACAAGACATTAGAAGTTATAAAAGGAAGTGCTCATGCCTATGTTCACAAAACAAATATTAAGAAATGGGACATTTGTGCTGGTAATGCTATCCTCAGTGCCGTGGATGGTAAAATGACTACATTGAATGGAGATTATATTGACTATTCCTACAATAGTGAACAAGTAGTAAAAGATGGCTTACTAGCTACTATTTATGATCACAGTGACTATTTAGAAAAATTACAAGAAGTCATAAAACAACAGGCCAAAGTGTAATGTGGTGTGTAGTGTTAGTGATTGCCACAGAAAGGGATACTACCTCTTTGACGACTATCAAATATAGATTCCCAAATGGTCAATAAGTGTGTATATTCCTCAGGAAACTTACTTTATGTCATAAATATGCAACAGAATACATGTATAGTAAATAAATCATTCTAAATTGCTTAATATCGTTTAGTTACATTGATTTATGGTATTTTACATGGATTCTGTTGTATAGTTTTGACACCAGGTAAGTCCACTGACATATATAAACTAATTTTCTGTGCAAGTTGAACATTTTTGCCATTATTATTTTGAGAACTTGAATAAAAGCTTCAAATTAGTATTGTTAGTCTTAGAATGTCTTTGCTTTGATGAAAATATAAATAGGAACACAATTTATATCTTCAAAATTTGTTTTTACAGAGGACAATTTTTAGTCAAAATTAGTGACCTTTTTTGGTGGAAATTCCTGGGAGAGAAATGTATTTAAATTTAATGTTAACTTACAAAAATTATATATTTTAATTTTTATAAATTCTAAGACTAACAGTAGCATTGTCAGGCAGATATTCCAATAATCACAAAAATTAAAAAACTTTTTAACTTGCACAAACAGCAAGTTGAGTTATGTTCATTAGAAGAAGTAGTATCCCTCAACAAGTAAACAAATGTATTATGTATCAAAGGGAAATTCAATTTGTGATAGATTTTAGTTTATTTTCTTTGTTTGATCTTTCAGTTTTGTTAACAAATTGTTTACGATATACCGGTATATCTCTTCCCTTAAAGCCCTAGTATGAAGTAAATGATAACTGACTGCAATAGTTAAGAAAGAAGTCTGTTTGGATTGCTTCATATGCCCTGATCTCTCTATGCAAAGGTGTTTTTGGACACCACTCTCTGGCTTTTTGCAATTGCCTGCAAATACGCTCAAAGCTACAATTTTCAAATCACATGTTCAAGTGGGCATATTTGGTGATTTTAGTGATAATAGATATAATTTTATCCAAACTTTAGAAATTTTTGGGGATATTTTTTGATCTCCATTGTGATCTTATAATATTTATATATTTAGTAGAGCAGTATGACTACTTTGGTTTTTCACTATCCCTCAATAGACAATATTTAGGCATGTATTCTGCATAAAAAATAGAAAAAGGGCTTTGTATAAATCTTGTTAAATAACAATCAGATAGAGAAAAAAATACCAGAAAAAAAGAAACAAAATTGTGAAATGAAATTCTTGTTTGAAATGACTAATTGAAATCCTCTACTTTCATGTCAAGAGCAAAACTTGATTCTTTCTTTACTGAAGTTTTTTTTTGTCAAATGACCTTTCCATGCGAGCTAAATAACCAATGAAATGTCATCCCTGAAAGAGGATGGTGTCTATATTAGTCCCAGTAATTTCAAGTTGAAGGGGAATTCAGGGATTTTGTGATTTTTGTTTAGTTTTAGAGCTTCTTAAGACTGTGATTAGATTCTTTTAAGGCCTAAATAAATCCTGAAAATTACTTGAATTACGCTTACCCATTTGGCATTCTCCTCCATTCCAATATAAATGTGCTATTGAGCTATGATTTATTCTATATCTTGATGGAATAATTGCATTCTCACTGTATAACTGAATAAGGGCTGTTTATTGACCAGTTACTGAATAAGTATTGATACATGAATATATGATATTATTGTATGAAATGTCCTGGGATATATATTTTTTTACTAGATGTGTTTTCAATATGATAAAATGTAGATCTACAGTTAACACCAATTGTCATTTGTGATATGACAAAATTCAACAATTGCCCTGGATTCTCAAACAATTTTGGTTATTTATGTATGTTAGATTATAGAAGGTGTGTGAAGTATTATTTTCTGCATTTTTATCAGATTAGTTGTGTTGGGTTATGTATTTTTTAATACCCGGTAATGTTTTCTCTCGCTCCATTAGAATTAACATGTAAAATGCGTAAAAAAAAGAAAAATCAAATAAAAATTGGCATAAATTAAAGATTTTCACTAACATCTGGTTTTAACATTTAATCATTATTTTTATCATTAACGTTTTCATTTTGTTTTATGTATTTATTTTCATGGTTTATATGTATATAAGGATGATTATTTATAATTAAAGAAACAATTTTGTTAAATTTTATGTTGTTTTTGCTATTATTGGGTGTATTTGTCTCAACTGAATTTGGTATGCTAAAGCTTGATCATTATAAGTTGATTCCTTGGCTAGATGTAGACATTTGACATCAAAGCTACTACAAAACTGCCCTTAAGAGCTATTACAGTTGTCATTGTGACCAATTTGAAAAATATAACATGTTTCTACTATTATCTTGGATGTTTTTATAACTACAAACATTTCATGCTTCATTTTATCACAATAATCAATTGATTCAAACTTCTTTTTCAACATTTATCACATTTTGACAAGAGTTCCCTCCCATAATGTATTTTGACCTACATTTAACAGAATTTTGAAAGAGTTATCTCCCGTAATTGCTTAAATCATAGAGATATAATAAAGACTAGAGGGCGAACTTCATAACGTCACTGAAGTCTCTGCGCTCTGACGCCATCTTGTTTGTACGGCAAAATACGCATAACGTCATATCTATGCATAACGCTGTACGCGTCATTTCCAAAATGATTATGATTCTCAGCGAAAAATTAAATGTTCTTGTATTCAATTAATGTTACCTAAGAAGCAACGGCACACATCTGGCAATTTTCCTGCTCTGTGTAGGTCTATAAATGAAAAAGAAAAGCATAGAGGAACCTCCAAAAGAGAGTAAGAAAGCGCGTAAAAATTCGATAGGCCTAAAATTAGAACCGGTTATTATAGTTATAACCACGAGGTAGTCCGAAACTTGCTGACTCTATCCCGACCCAGCCTTTGACAGCTATTTGGACAGATATGGCTGGGGGAGAGTCAGAAAAATTAAGCCACACAAATATTGGGGATATTTCCGTACGTATTTCATAGGCTATAGGCCTAACTTGAATCCACCAAACCTCTATATATTTGGAAAGATGATATTTTTGTAGACCGCGTAACTCAAGAAACACTACTCAGGGCCGAGTTTCACTGCCATGTCATTCGACCCGACCAGATCATACGAATTCTCAAATTACCAAACAAATATCAAAGTACCATCCGATTGAACCAATCCAACTACCAACAACTACCTAGTTTATGATATCAGCTGCTGCTGTAAGCGAACGTTAACTTGTCATCTACGAACGAACGAATTATTGTAGTTCACTCATAAAATTATTATCCCCCAACACCATGCAGGCCATGTATTTCAGTCCGTCAAATTTTTTTTCCAGAAAATAAATCTGTCGGTCGCCATTGAAAGGCTGTGCGCGCTAGGTGTGGAAACTCAGGGAATATCAGGAAACTCTATTCCCAACCTTTGACAGCTATTTGGACAGATGGCTGAGAGTTAAAGCTTCAAGATTATTTGTTTAATGTTAGATATTCTGGATCTTTCTACAGGATGCACCTTTGAACAATCGTTCGATTGCCACAAAAGCGGCTTTATTAGGGAAAAAAAATAGTAGGCTATTGTTCGTTGAAGGCCCATCCCAATTAAACACCTTTGAAAATTAATAGAGACTGTGCGATTTTCATTTAGTTCTAGAAGTTCCCAGGACTCATTTCAAGTAATGTCGACTTAAAAGATATCCCCGTTAAATTGAAAATACAAAATTGTCGGTGAAACAATCCTTTTTCATGAGCACAAAAAAAAACAATGAAATCTTTCTCCTGTATAAAAATCCTTCCTATCAATTTCTAAATACTAATAATCTATGCGAAATGAATTTTTAAACTGAAAGAAAAAAGATAAGAACTTTCCATAGTTTCAGTTTCCCGAAAAAAACGGGCTTTGAGCGCAATATTGATAGGCTCACGCTAATAGTCCAATTAGGCTAGTAAATTTAGCTTTCTGATAATGGTGAGGGTGGGACAAATTGATAGAAATTGTTTCTCTGCTGGAATCAATCACATATACCACCAATAGCTGATATACAAAAGTTTACCAAAATCGGCACGTCCATAAGGTCAGAATTGGGGGTTAAAGGTCACGGGTCATATGTAAAAGAGGTGCATTCCCAATTTCTTAATTGTATAATTTACCTAAGCATGTTTGGTATGAAACCCAACATTTTCGAGAGCGCAGAATCCAAATTAGACGTCCATTTTGTCGTTGAGTGATTGCAACGCAACGTAACGTCAAAGTCGCATGTGACGTCACTTCGGCTTGGGTATTAATATAATTTAAAGGGACTGTAAAGCGTATTTCTAAACTTTGTATGCGTATCGGGGAAACTGAAAGCATCATTTTTCGCCATTTTAAATTCAATTCCGACGTCTGTGGTTCTTGCAATTCCACTAAAACTTACCCGTTTTATGACGTCACTGTCAATACATACATATCAATAGAAGCTTCCGGTAGATGATTGACAGTGACGTCATAAAACGCGTTAGTTTTAGTGGAATTGCAAGAACCACAGACGTCGGAATGGAAATCGAAATGGCGCAAATTGATGCCATCAGTGTCCCCTGATACACGAACCTAATCTCCAGCCATGACACCAACGATATTCGTTGAACGATAAAGTATGCATCAAATTTAATATTACAACGTCTATAGGATATCAATAAGTTTTTAAATGCTAAAAATATTCCCAATTTCAACAGTGTGTATTTACTGAAGAGGTTGCAGTACAGAACTCTTTTTAATAGCGGAGGCATTTTTGAGTTACAAGACTAGAAACCGGAAAGACGATTAGAGACATTTCGCACCATTATGAGTTATTTCGACCTCATTAACATGAGTCTGCTTAAATTTTTATTCTTATTCACTTTTTATGGATCAAATAAAATACATTCTCTTCATATGTGTTTGTATAAAATTGGTTTGCATGGTGTGGAATCCATCTTGAAACTTTCGGTTTGTTTACATGAAGTCGTTTTGTCTCACTTCTGGTCTCCGAGAGAAATATTTCTACGCGTGAACTATTTAAAACATGGTTGGTCAATAGGTCAGAGTAATATCGCCGATAGGTAGAATTTCTCTGTTGATCAGAATGCTGCTTCTGTAGGGAATCTGGTCTGGCCTGACAAATGAAGAAGATGTTGCAATTTTTCTCGATAAGACTGCATAGCGAATGATGTTGAGTCTTGTAGTTGAATTATTGAACAACTCCTGGATGGCGCAATGTCCGAGGTTCTTTATCTCTTCTTTTGGCATGCCAGGTTTATTAAATTGAGCTGCAATATTCTGTAGGTTTGTGCTGCGTACAAGTTTCTTAAATGCCCCTTTCTTGTCGATGCCTGCTATGCATCAGGGGCGCCGGAAGGAAATGTTAGCGGCGGGGGCGGAGCTGTGATATAAAGGGCAATATGTGACGGAACATTTTGTATTTTAAGCTTCTTAGATCACTTCTTAGGTATACCAGAACGTACTTCATGCCTATATTTTGGGGCATAGGGACACAACAAATTTTGCTGGAACAAATTTGCTTGAATCAATACATTGTATTGGAACAAATTTGCTTGAATCAATACATTGTATTTTTTTTTTTTAAAAGGGCGAAAATTGCACTTATTTTCACTCATCAAGACTAATACCAATATAAAAATATAATACGGGTACATGTACACCTACAGTCTGGATCCAAAGCGCTGGTTGAGCTCCTTGGATTTATGGTTAATAGAGGCAAGGGGATGGGGGGTTGGGGAGAGGTTCCGTGAACACCAGCTGACTGCATCTCTGGGCTGACGCATGGTTTATAGTATCGGCAGGCTCTATTTTTGTGGGGATGTCAGCCCAGTCCAGAGACAAACCCCATTTTCCGTCTCTTGCCTCTGTAAATAAAAAATGTCCGTATCTCCGTGACAAAAAGGGCACATGTTCGCTCCCTCAGGTGAGGGGCAGGGGGGGGGGGGCAGTCGCCCACTCTGCCCCCGTGGTTCCGGCGCCCGTGCTATTCATGATACAGTATCACAGCCTGTCAGAGCATGGAGAAACAGCAACGAACGAGTGACATTTTGGCCATGAAATTGATCCGATACAGTGGGGATGGAAGTTTTTCAACGGCAATTTAGTACCTCATACTCCACCAGTACCAGAAAAATTAATTAAAATTATTCATTGTAACTGTAAAACATTATGCAATACAAAAAGATGCAGTTGAACTGTTCCAATGATGTTTCAATTCCAGATGATGAAGACGAAGAGAATTGAAATTATTGAATATTCAATTAAACGTGAACTCAATATTACATCTTTGTTTTTATTACTACGTTACGTCAAAGACGGAGCCTAAAATGTTAAAGGGATTGTAAAGCGTATTTCTAAACTTTGTATGTGTATCAGGGGACACTGATGGCATCAATTTACGCCATTTCAATTTCCATTCCGACGTCTGTGGTTCTTGCAATTCCACTAAAACTAACTCGTTTAATGACGTCACTGTCAATCATCTACCGGAAGCCTCTATTGATATGTATGTATTGACAGTGACGTCATAAAACGGGTAAGTTTTAGTGGAATTGCAAGAACCACAGACGTCGGAATTGAAGTTGAAATGGCGAAAAATTATGCTTTCAGTGTCCCCGATACGCATACAAAGTTTAGAAATACGCTTTACAGTCCCTGTAAATTCTATTAATACCCAAGAAGAAGTGACGTCACATGCGACTTTGACGTTACGTTGCGTTACAATCACTCAACGACAAAATGGACGTCAAATTTGAATTCTACGCTCTCGAAAATGTTGGGTTTCATACCAAACATGCTTATGTAAATCATACAATTAAGAAATTGGGAATGCACCTCTTTTACATATGACCCGTGACCTCTAACCCCCAATTCTAACCTTATGCACGTGCCGATTTTGGTAAACTTTTGTATATCAGCTATTGGTGGTATAAGTGATTGATTCCAGCAGAGAAACAATTTCTATCAATTTGTCCCACCCCAAACCCTATCTATCTATTCTATTTTATTGATTAAATCTATAAAAATATTTATTTTATATTTTATTGATGTTTTCCGCATGTAGTGCTTGGAAGATTTTATTGTAATCGCCATTAAATGTTAAAATTGTGTCTTTTATTGGCGTATGAATGTCACTTTTTTACTGTAGCCAGTGTAGATTACGTCGTTTTTTGCCGTACAATCAATATGGCGTCAATGATCCATATTGGCTTCAATGACGTTATAGTAAAATGACGTCAGTTCACCCTCTAGTCTTTATTATATCTCTATGGCTTAAATTTATGAATTTATTTTTAAATATAAGATTACCTCCCCTGAACTTTACAAATTGACTTAGTGACGGAATATTTAAGAGTGACCCACTCAACGGCAGGTTATATATTTGACTAATTTAAGATCAGCGGTTGCGGCGCTATATAGAAAATACTTACTCTTCTAAACGCCTGATTATTTATATTCTTCCTCATATAAAACGTGCATTAACTGCTACTAATGTATGCCCTTTTTTCATAATTTTCGAGGTTATTATTTACCTAAGTATCACAAATTTACGGATAGTGAATAGAACTAAGCTGTTATGAAGGTTGCCACTAATTAAACCGTTAAACCACAAAAAAAAATTGCCATTATGAGTGATCGACATCCTTATCCTGTAAAAGTATATGGTATGGAGTGACAGGAAGTTTTAATGGGAGATTAACTATTTTAAGAAAATATTTGCAGGAAATCATTCGTGTAAGATGATACACAATCATTTGTCTATACCTGTCTCTTGCCACAATTGGGGAGGGGGATGTCCGGTTACTTCGGCCCTGATATATATCGTGCTTTTTAATCTTGCGTTGAAAATTAGGATTATTGTGATCGCATGGTTAGGTGGAGTTTGTGATTTATCAGATCGACCAAATGGAGAAAATGAATTGCCAATAACCGAACATCATGTCAAGAGTAGAATGAAAAATTACACCCACGTACATGCGTACTTCATTTGCAAAGTATGATCCTACAATATCTGAATCCAAATTAAATGTTCTTAGAGTGTATAAATCGGTACAAAATCTGAGAGTATCGTCTGTTTTATGAACGCTTAGGACTGGGAAGGTATAAAGTGTTTTTTGAAGGAATATATTCTCAATTCTTAAATATATTGAAATTACAGTCACAAGAAGAAAAACTGATGCATATTCCGGGATCAATGTTGAATATTCAAGATAGACAGAAGTGACAAAACCATGTGCATTCAGAGAGGATAAGCGTTTCCTTACAGTCTATTTTACCAGCCAATATAGTAAACATTTTGAGTAAGAAATGTGACACTTCTTTTCATGTATTGGTAATTTTGAAGATTCCAGATGTTTGTATTTTTATTTGATTATATGAAGTCGAACAGAACAATCGTCTATCCTAATATGTGACCAAGATGATGCAACCTACAAGAAATACAACACAATTTAGAGTAACAAACATTTTATTACAATTTTAACAATTCATGGATGTCTTATTACAATAATAACCCTTTTGTAATAAAAGAAATGAGGGTAAAATGTAATAGCCATCTAAACAGGAAGGGTATAATAAAATAAATGGTTTTGAAATAATTTCAATTTTAAAAAATTAACAGAAACAAACAAAATGAAACGTCGTGCTATTCAACTTTTCTGTTCTAGTAAAAAGAAATTTAACATCAACAAATCACAAATTTTTTGCCGTTATTTGAAAGATAAAAATCGGCAAAAAATACAGCATTTTGAAAATATCTCAAAATCTGTGCTTGTTAAAAAATTAAAATCAAATACGAAAATAATCTACAGAAAAATAACATCTAGCACTTGCCCTTTCTCAGATCTTACTCTGAGTCTAGTATTGAAAGGTACAACTAAGGTACAATAAATTCAAAGGTTAATATTCAATTTGCAAAATTCAACATCTAAAACGTATGTCGGAAGTTTCAAAATAAAATAAAAATACATGTTTATCTACAAAATTTAGCTTAAAATATGAAACGAATCACAAGATTGAACTCATCTTATCAGTATTCCCGATAAGATTGGATCATTATGCAAGAATCTGTTGTATAGCTAAACTGCAATGTGTAACGATATTATTTACAAAATGTTCATATTTGCAATATGCTTAATATCCTCACAATGGTTTCTTTCGTCGCATTTTACTCACGAATGCTTGTGTGGGATTACATAGGCCTTGGTTTTATTTCACCGATAAAAAGTCCTTAGGTTCAAATTTATATGTTTGCGGAATTGGTATCAGCGCCAATGTTAAATTTATGTTTGTATGAAGTGTCTCAAGAAGTTATTATTGGTTCACGTGTGAAACTAAATATTCACAACCGTACGAAAATATAACAGATTCTTGCATATTGGTACCTTTCTAGTGTATATTCAACAATGAGAAACACATGGTAATAACAATGGAATGGGTTCGAGTGGTGAAGATATAAGTTACATCAGTGATAGGATACAGTTGAACTGCTACTAGTGCGCTTGTTCCTACCAGTGTACCTTTAAACTCTACAAGCATCTTAGAAAGCGTTACAACCCAGATGCTGGTATCTGATCAATAAGGGTTATAAATGTACCAAGAGTGTTGTTTAGACATTGAAACTCGTGTTTTTAATGTTGAAGAAGGATTATGCACTTAAGTTGCATGAATCGAAAGTTCAGAGTTCAAAAAGTTGTAGAAAAATGTTATCAGCAATTGAATTCCATAAAATCTGGCACTCTCTTGATAAATAATTGGAAATGATAAGATTGTTTTAAGCAGTGATTGGAAAATCTTTAAAAATTCTTGTTAAATGAAACTGGCACGTAAAGCTCCTTCTTTCAATTTTTGATCAATTAGCTATTAATGGATTTCAAGTTTGGTTTGGCACATTTTAAACAAATTTCAGTAATTTACATTAATATGAGTTCGCAAAAAAAATGTCTTCGTGAACGACTTAAGATTTGCCAGAAAGAATAGATCAATATATACCATTCCAATTTTCAGTCAGAGAGAAGTTTGTGGTTCTTGCAACAAATTCCACTCAAAATTCTAAGTTTTATGACGTCTCTACCATTACATTTGGTTATCAGCCTTCTACATATTGTCACGTCATAAAACGCTCGACTAAATTTTTACAATGTATTTATGCAGTTCATGGATATAGGACTCGAGTGAATCATTAATAATCAGCATAAAGTTGGTTTATACAGACGTTTTAACCATCTGCCAGTTTCACACCCTTAACTAACATATTTACCCTATTATGATCAATAATTATATTTATATATATAGTGAACATGTTACATGCAGTCAATGACCCAAAAGTTTGTCAAGTACTTTTTGATAAACGAGACTATTTTCAAAATATTGTTTTTTGAATTGTATATAAGCTAATAAGAAAAATACAACCGGAAAACAGCTTAAATTTACAAGGATCGCTCCTGCCAAGATTATCTGTACCCATTTACAGTTGGGTCTACCAATATGACGAGGAAATATTAAAACCGAGGTCATCAAACTTTATTTACTCAAAAATTCATTTAAAAAACATTAGATCCTATGATATTTAAATATGAGAAAAGTCTCAAAAAACTCCGTCGTTCACATTTGGGTGGGACAATACAGAATGTTACATTTTCACCAAACGTTTTTTTTATTTTAAACATGTATTGATCAAGCGAATGTTCTGCAAACCTCTATAAACCAACAATATCTTCAGTCTATTTAAATTATACCCAACTTACATTTCGTTTGAAGTTCTCAACTCAGGTTTGTACGCGCCACTTATCTCAGACACGTGTCTAAAAACAACCTTCTCTTCTGTCCGTCAAGTTGACCTCTGCCCTTAATTTAATAAAAATGACTTAAATGACTTGAATAACTAGTCTTAGGAACCTTCGAAATGCATCTTTGTTCGGCTCACAAAATCCCAGCGCTAGAGAGTGCAAATTTCTGATTGGTTAAGGTGAGGACAAAGGTCAATTTGACAGAAAAAAAGAGAAGGTTGTTGTTAGACTGTACTGTAGTGGTACGTACAAACCGGAGTTTAAAACGCCATTCCACCTTTAGTGGGTGTACCAGTCACCTGATTCTGATGAAAAAAGAGAATTATTCATTAAATCAAAACATCTCAATATTCTAAGGATAATAATGATAACTTTATAGAGAGATATTGATCTAATGATTAATATTACTTTTTGTGATCAGATTCGGTCCTTAACACCTAACGACACTAGCGAACTTACAGTGTTTCTAGGACTTAGAGCAAAGATTGTTTCGAGAATACAAGGGTCATGCTGTGTCGGACACTTTCCATTTGGACATGGTGTAACAATTTTTGTTGCCGTAAGGTCAACTGAAGAAACATCATTGAAATTGGTGATGGAACTGAAAAAACTTTAAAAATCATCGGTGGTTTAGTATGTTATTAAAATTCTGCTCAGCTGGTCTGCTAGAGTTTGGTTTGACAGTTTGAATCTGTAACTAGATAGACTACCCGGGTATCGGTGTACCAATTGTCCATAAAAAAAAACTGGACTTAATTTTACGTTGTAAAGATTAGTATGGATCAACATTTTTGATTAATTCGAGTAATAATAAGTGAGAAATTGAGATACCGCACTGATCTTCTGTGTCTTTGGCGTTGATTTAAATTTAAATCTAGTTCATGATTCCAAGATAATAATTGCAACCACATTATGATACATCCAATACGGAATTAGGTCACAACACATCCAAAATAAAACTTGATCACAAATCAGACACATCCTGAGAAATAAAAACAATCGAGATAAAGGTTACGTTGAATATAAACACAAAATTAAACACAAGGGAGCACAAATTCTGATGACGTCACAAAATAAAACATGGCGGATCACGTGCACTAGGTGTAAGATGGTGAACACGATAATATAATAATTTTAATTTAAAAAAATCACAGCTGAAAAAAGTAAAAGTCCAAAATGAAATATGTAAAGTGTAGAAAATTCTGAAATGTCGTCTGTTTTCTCGATTTGCATAAACCCCAGAATCAGGGCTAACGAGACCATTAGTTATAATAACGTGGTCATTTTTACATCACTAACGTTCACGTGGAAGCTGCTTTGAAAAGTCATCATCACGTCACACGTCACGTGATCTTAATTTTGGAAGCATTGATAACCCTGCTTTGTTAATGCCATCATCTAGGTCTATTAATCCACAGATTAAAAGAAATCATCAAGGTGACGCCTTAATCCATATTTTTCTGAAAAATAAAAGAATGTTCTAAATATAACATGTTCATATAATAAAAAAAATAGTTGAGCTATTCCTATGCATTTTTTGGATGGTAGGTTGGGAAAAAGTGTTATTGACCATCTTTGGAAGGGATGAAACGTTGCTCCAAAAAGTCAAATCAAAAGTCTCGTTAGGGACATCCATCAAAGCATTTTCCCAATGTATGTGCAGTTTCAGTTTCAAAATCTAATTGAAAATCAAGATTGTAAGGAATAGGGAAAATTTCAAAATCGATTTTAGTGATTGGCCAATTAGATGACAGGAGAACTTATCTATTTTCCCTCAATTTTCAACATTCAGCATCGTATATTATCAAATGAAGAAATTACATTAAATGACGTACTCATAGTTTGAATTGTATAAAATAGAGAATAAAAAAGGCAAATATGTTAACACAGAAAGCGTACAAAAGCAGCTGTTGGCAGAATTTGATGTAAGCGATAAGCATGTATTGGCTATAAGATCGTGGAAAGCTAAAAGCTGAAAATGAAAGTGTGGAGACATAAAGCGATTGCATCACATAAAGCCATGGGGCTTGTGAAAGAGATTTAAAGTGCTTGAAAATGAAAGGAAGCACGAACAGAACTATTTTCCAAAAATATTTTATTGTAGCATGCGAATTTGAGAAAATTAAGAATTGTTCCTAAAAATAAGTCGACAACCTCCTATAGAAGTATGTTTTAAGACGCGTGTGATGTTCCAGATTCAAGTTGAAGACACTAAGATAATCCGCTCCACTGGGCTGACCACAAAAACACAATCTGCTTGCACCAGGGGCGGATCCGGGATTTAGAGAAAGGAGGGGGGGGGGCTCTGAAATATAATATGCTTCAAATTCAATGGCACCGCGAGCGCCGAAGGCGCGAGTCGCAAATTTTTAAAGGGTTTTGACATCAGTCGGCCAAAAAAAAAAGGAAGGTGGGAGCACCCCCTTGGATCCGCCCCTGTGCACGTTTCATGAACTACAATGGTCTGATTTATTCCTAAGGAATTTGTAATATTATTAATTTTGATTGAAAAACCTAAGAAAGTCAGTCCTGAATTTGAAGCCCACAATTATTCTATATAGTGTATTACTGAAGCTTGCTTTTAAAGTACCGTCATATTTGTACAGTGTTTTTGGAATGAAGTTGTTGTAGATATTGGTTTCTAAAGGTAACCGAGCTCTTTTCAGATAAGTTGCTTATAGTTATATTGGATGTCTCCTAAATGTGTATACAAATGTTTAAGGAGGTTGCCGCTTTGCTGTCAAAAAACATTCCATAATACAACAAATATTCAAAGCTTTTTGCAACATTCAAAATAATCAAATATCTTCTCGTTTTTTGTACGAAAAGCTTTGAATTTTTGTTAAGGCATCTGACACCAAATTTTCCAAATCTTACCTTCGAACGTCAAAAAAATCAAATTAAAGGTTCGTGATTCCTTTTCTTGAAGAAAATCTTGAGAAAAACTAACAAAGTTATAATAGAATTCACGAAAAAATAACATAAATTATAAATGCAAAGAATGAAAAGAAGGAACAGGTAGGTTGAGGGCTGGGCAGCCAGGTTTCGTAGTTGGGGGGAATTATTATTGGAGGGAAGATGGTTCTGAAGTTGAAAACAGTGTTATGAAATAAGACGTACAATATTTCACTCGATAAGAGTTAGAGTAAGAAGAGTGTCACTCAAGATTTACTTACTTCTGGCACTCCTATCCACTGGCATCATTAAATCCGACATTATTTCCATTGTTATTTGGTTTGTTGTGGGAATCTGTTCCCGGTGTAAAATTCACTATTTCCATGTTGGTTTCACTATCCGTTGCCATGGAATCCGCTGTTTCATACAAGCTCACAGTAGTATGATCCTCGCTTCCTTCCGTATGCGTTATCATTTCGCTGGAAGGTGAGGATTTTCGGAAATTGGGATCGGAAACACTGGCATCCGAATAAGAGTAGTCAGCAGAATTAATTGATCCTAAGTAACTTTCGTCAATGTCTAAATTATCAGAAGGACTGGTATCACTTTGCACTGTGTAATTTCCTTGCAATAAATCGGCAGTTCTTAAAGAATGGTTTTTATTCGGTATAACAATACTGTCACTGAATTCTATGTCGTCATCAAGACAATCGCTAATTTCCGGAGTGAATCGTTGATTATCGTCTCCAGTTTCTATATTGATACATGTCATTGGTTGTGGCACTTTGGGCGTCCTATTATTACGACAATGGCGATTTTGCACATGAGTAGGTCTGTCCCCTAAATGGTTTTTCGTATTATCACATATGTCGAGAGATCGTGTTCCTGAGGGTTTGGAGATTGAGAATTCACTGTCATTATCAGGACACAAAGACACTAAAGAATTGTCATCCAGATGCACAGCATCCGATTTAACTAGGAATCTTTTTCTCGGCGGGGAAGGTTGGAGTAATGAAGGACTGGATCGCTGTTGTGGTGACTGCTTGTTGTTTGTGTTGTTTTCTCGCAAATCCTGGTCGCTCCAAGTTCCTGGTCCTAGATAGTAATAAATGAAGTTGCAGAATTAGTAGTTATCAATAAAGTAAGAAAGCGTATCTACAATGGCGTTTTGAAAACAAGATTGATTCATTGCATCATTTGGATTAAATTTGAATAAAACAAGTGGTGTCAATTATATATATGCACTATTGTAGATACGCCATTTTAAAAGAAGATGAGGAGATACAACATAAGCCCTTGTAAAAGCGTACAAATACACAAGCATGCCAAAAGTTTCACCACAAACACACACAAATAATCTACAAAGAGAGTTGTTTCCCCTTCACCTTAATGAATAAGTTTCATAGTACATAAACCCTTGGAATATATGGTTTGATTTAAACAGAGGCCCACAGAAACACCTAAAACTCGCAAAGCCTAAAATTTCTCTTGATTGTGAATTGGCGTGAAAAGGCTACTTGTATTATGGTTAAAAAAGGGACATGAATAATATTACAGAGGCTTCGTAGTGGTAGAGTGGTCAGTTAATCTACTATAGGAATGGAATGTAGGACACTTGAGGATTTAAAAACTAAATTGTCTAAAGCTGGCAATGGGAGTTAGAAATGGACCACAGACATAACAAATAATATCTCACTAACTAAATAAAAACTAAAAACATTCAGACACACCACTGACAGGCATCGTGACTTTTGATATTAATTAGTTTAATTAATTCGCCGCACTTTTTGAATGAAAGTGGTAGTGACAAGAAATAGACCGTTCCATAGCGTCAAGAGCATAATATAAGAAGCCAATAGAGAGTACCAAACAAACGAGGGAGGAACGCATTGACTGGTGTGACCAACACAAAGCAGGAAAAAATCACGGAGTCACAAAGGATGTGTGATGCTGCTGTGAGAAGCTGTAGCACACAAAAGCTTAAGCTGTCTACCACAAAAAAACAACACACCAGCAAGCAAAGGCTACCATTTCTGGTTGAATTTTATATGGTTATGATACTTATATAGAGTGCAATAACACAGGATGGGCAACAAATATACAGCGTGATTTGTCTGGCAGAAG
Organism: Lottia scabra; assembly: GCA_029955415.1. Taxonomy (NCBI): domain Eukaryota; kingdom Metazoa; phylum Mollusca; class Gastropoda; family Lottiidae; genus Lottia; species Lottia scabra. The sequence continues at coordinate 15,245,687 of JARJEI010000002.1, read as the reverse complement.
TTCTATTGTGCTATGTACATCAATTTGGAACCGCACTTAATTCAGAATAGAGTTTCTTTAGAGCAGTTCTAGAACTTCTGCCAGAAACACATACGGATATTAGAAGCAACATGAGGTCGACAGGGGTCATACTTGCTCTTGATGGTCACACCAGATAAATGGCCCCTGGTGGGTACAGAATTCCACTCACCTCGTTTAATTCAGAAGGAACTTTTCATCTGCAAGAAAATTGGTGCTCTACGTCAACTATCTAAGTATTTATATTTTTCGTTTCAGAAATTTACTTAATTTGGTTACCTATCGCGTGCCGAAAGAAAACACCTTCAGATCTGTCAGCGGCGTCTCAAACAACCACTCATAGGATTTACATGCATGATGCAGAATTAAAAGGAGAAAATACCAAACTTTTCTTCAAAATAAAATCAAGTGCAATCTGTTAAAGAATGATTTTAAGGCCCGAAAGAAGTTTCAGAAGTTGAAACGATTTGTGAATAGTGCTTAGTTACTGTTTGTTTGGATTTAAAGAAACTAGGAATATCTAATAATGGGAACTATGAAATATGTTTATGGACCAAAATATACTTCGACTTGTTTTCTTTTTGTACTATAATAAATTACAAAGTTAAAAGTGTTGGCCCAAAGGTGCAGAAATTAAAAGAATAAATTAACTTTTTTTTAAAGTACGTCAAAGTATATTTTAATCTGGAAGTCCTATCAGAAATATCACCAGAAAATCGTCAAAAGAAAGAATAGTTTTTGAATATTTACAAGCCTTTAAGCAATGATAACATTGAAGGAACTAAATTTTGAAGAGTTTTAGAATTCTGTTGGTATTTCGTCAAGGTTAGGGATATAAGGTGGATTGGTTTAAGCGAGAACTCACCTGAGTCCGTGTTAGCTATGAGGTGATAGTTAGCCAATTTACGTCCCGTGGAAGGACTAGAATGCAGACGGTTAGCCAACGATACCGCTTTCCTAAATTTGATTTTTGTTCTGCCCATACTGTGCGAATGCAGATTATCCGTTGACGAATAGTTCTTTTCTTTCACTTCCGAAAACCGTGCCTGCTTTTCAACAGACAATGATTTATGTCTTTTGAAACTGGATTTATGTAATTTCCGAGATAGCGGCCTGCCGTCAGCATTAACGGCGTAAACAGTGTCCGGAGGCAGTGTAAATAATGGATTAGAATCACTACGTTCCCAAGTTGTGGATAAACCCGAATTTAACGGTTGCACTATTTGTTTTGGACCGAACGTCACGTCTGGCTTATTGAAACCAGTGTCTTGGTTTCTACTAATTTGAAGGTCACTATAAAAGGAATCGCAAGAATCATTGCATGGCACATCGTTGTTAATTTCGGGGGAATCATCGAGTGGGTTAATATAAATATTTTGAGGGGGATCTTGGCTACCCTGGCTGCCCAGCCCTACAAGGGAGGGGCTATTATGCGGGTGGGTCATACAACTATTATAGGTATCCGTACTAGTGGTACTGCTCTGGCGGTGAAGTTGTTTCATCTCAATCCTATCTGAGCTTTCACTGTCCTGTGAGTAACCAAGTAGTCCCTGTAAAACCAAATAGGGTGAGTTCAGCAAATACACACAGGGCGTTAGAGATATATTATCTACAAGCTTTGCAAGGTTGAAACCACTCTCGTTCCCATCAGGTTATAAGGTAAATCTACTTATCCTCTGGTATCACTGTTTTGGGAGGAATGTCTTTCAGATTCTCAAATTAACTTAAAATCCTTAAAAATATGATTGAAATTGTCATAGTGAATAACAACCCTTCAGCGAGACCATAGAATAAGTTATTGACCTTCAAACCCATTAGAATACGAGAATAGATAGAGGCACAAGTAATGCGTCCAGGATACTACATGTAATAACATTTACAGAGATAAGTTGGTAAGCAAGTAGTGGGGGAGGTATGTGCCGATCCTGGTCAGATGAAAATGATCCATTGCACCAATAGACATGACATGTTATTGAGAACACAAAATGTGTAAACACAGGATGACTAAAAGCAAATAATAATAATTCGAACATGATCCAGAAAGTGGACAGAAACAAACGTTATTGCGAAAAGCCTGAAAACATAACATGCGAATTAAAAAAGCATGCCAAATGCTACTGAACTTTGGCAGAGCGCTGAAACGGGAGAACAAGAAAATAAAACATGCTTAAATAACATAAAATCAATGAATAATTGTAATCTGAAAAAAATAAAGGCACATTCTAATGAAGGGAAACGTACCTGAGGTTGCGAATTTAACAGTGGTTGCGATGATGTCATGCGTTTAAGCGACTCTTCGTCTGCATCCAACAGATTATTCGTGCTGTCGTTGTCTACATGAAGTGTTTTTGCATTACAACCCTCGACATCATCGTTTTGATAATTGGGTTGGTTATTAAACTTGATAACACAAGGTGGAGGACTCGTACCTTTACTGTCTGAGCTACTTCCGTCTTGATTATCTCCCTTGCCTCCACCGGAATTCACTTCCATTAAATCCACATCTCTTGCAAACGCATCTCTTAGGTTGATGGAATGAAAGGAAACGATACTGCCGGTTCTTTTCGCCTTTTCCAATGCTTCGCGTCGTTTGAAAGCCTTTTCTCTCCTCATTTGGTCCTTGTAGAACTCGGCAAAATTGTTCACTATGATAGGAATCGGCAGAGCAATAACTAATACTCCACAAATACAACACACACTACCGACTATTTTTCCTAAAACCGTCGTAGGATGAATGTCTCCATACCCTACTGTAGTCATTGTAATGGCCGCCCACCAAAATGTCTCGGGAATTGATTTATATTTTGTTTCGGGTTCATCCTTTTCCGCAAAATATGCTAAACTTGAGAAAAGTAATATAGAAATGGCAAGAAACATAAGCAACAGTCCCAACTCTTTGTAACTTCTTTGTAATGTGTAACCTAGAGACTGCAAGCCTGTCGAATGTCGTGCTAATTTTAAAATTCGAAGAATTCTCATGATACGAAAAATTTGTACAACTCGTCGCACATTTTGAAATTGTTCTGTAGTGTCCCTATTTGATTCAGTCAGTCCTAATGATATAAAGTAAGGCATTATAGCGAGTAGATCTATAACATTGAGTGGGCCCTTAAAAAATTTCCACTTGTTCGGCGAGGCCCAAAATCTGGCTAAATATTCCAGAGTGAACCAACCGATACAAACTGCTTCTACTACTGCTAGTTGAGGATTGTCCGCAGCTTCTTTGGGTTTGGAACGGTCTTGAAGAGCTGGTATGGTGTTTAATGTTAAGGCTATAGTTGACAAGACGATGAACAGGACAGAAATAATGGCCACTACCTGAAACGAAGCATAGTTGAAGATATTTTAACACTCTATTCTGTTCATCTCTTATCTTTTCTTTCAAAATACTTTTTGTTCTGTTCACGTCTTCTCTTGGTAGCAGCATTCTTAATTTCGTTTCTCTCGTTTATGACATTTTAATTCCTACTTTTATCTTTTAACGAGAAGATTTTTTTAATAGAAAAGTGCTTGAATTTAAAACGTCCAACCAGCAATCGATACAACATTTTCTTCCTCAAAAATACAAGGAAGAAACCGTTTTACCGATTGGTGGCATATCTAAACAAACTCACACATTTAAAGCAAACGTCGCAATAACCAACATCAAAAAAGAGAAATAAAATCTCATAAGGAATACATTAACATTTATATTAATTCAATTTTATGCAGTGCAAAATTGTGTTAATTTCAAAAAATACAAAGAAAGAAAACCTGAAATCATTCAATATTTAGATATTGTGGACGTTTTAAAGGGAAAACGGCTTTTCGTAACGGTTTAGGCGCAATTCATGTTCATCGCCGTATCCATAACAAAGCCAAAGGTGATGTTAAGCCTATGTTAGTTTAGTAACTGTTTAAAGTGCATTTTCCTCTAATAAATCTATCTCTATCTAAAGTCAGGGTGTTTTAAGAAAGCAAAAGTCTGTTGTCTTGAAGCTAGAAGATAGTGTGTGAAGAAATTGTAGGAAACGGTCCAGGCAAACTTTCGGTTACGACACCAAACAACATAAAAGATACAACGAGAAAGTAGGAAATGATGACACAAGCGTGTGATGTCTTTTGATAGCGTGCATCACACGTGGGTGGTCAATCTAGGTGACGTCACACGTGAAGCACTGGTAGGGGTAAAGATGTTTGAAGAGAAAGGTAAAAGGAGATTTACAACGGCGATAGAAAACAAAACGAAAGCGCCATTACTGTGTGTTGTAAATGGGGTGGAGTATAGTTGTAGCTCTACCGATGCCCAGCATAGCCAGTCGTAATAAAGAGATAGCTGAAAGAAAAGTGCTGACCAAAGATTAGATTTTAACTTGAAGCCAAACTGCTTGAAATAATTATTTTAAGAAGCATGCAGAGTTTAAAAAAGCATAGAGCAAAAAATTTCAAAAAATAGATTAGAACAACCAAACTTCCTGACATGCGCACGAGAAAGATTGGTTCAAGGATAATCACCTGATTAGATTTTGCCAAAATAAAAATAATCATTGATTTTTTTTTTCATGAAATTACAAATGTTATATGATATTATATAATATTTGAAAAAGCTTTTTAAGAATAACTATGGCGATATAAAAGAACTAGCATGCAAAAATTGGAAAAAAATAAATAAAAATAAAGAAGGTACATGCTGCAAATAAAAACATTGAGTTAATCGTGCAAAAACTAAAAACGTTCAATATGATGACATTTGCCAGTAGTTTTTAACATAATGTTTTTTGACTACACAATTGCAGTTTTCAAAATGAATGAACTTAAAATCTGAGATCCATGGAATTCAAATTTTCATGTCTCTTTTCAAAGATATTTGTAAACTTCGATATTGGGGAAAAACACAGGCAAATGTCATCAATAGCTAACAACAAGCAGTTAATAGAAATTCAAGATGGCCGACTAATAGTCAGAAGGTTTCTGCATGGATTAAGTTGTCCGTCTGCTAACTTCAAGACAGATACCGAGTCGGTTCTCGTAAGTTCTCGTGAAGACGAAAGAGAATAATGCACTTTTTTCTGAGATAATAATGAATAAGGATTCAAATTTGCAAATAAACGAGAGAAATGATATTTTAAATACTGATTTTTTTCTGAAATAAATCTACGTATCAAGCTTTATTATTTCTAAAGTGAAGCTTAAAAAATAGGACTAAGTAAGTAGATATCTATATACATGTATTAAAATGCTGAACAAAACTTCGAGTAATTCAGAATTCACAGGAAGCCAACGATGCCGATAAGGGGAGGGGCTGGAAACGAACGCAAGAAGACTACTTTTGTCGACTTTAAGACGGAATTTTTTAGATAATTTTTAAATAGGTTGACTTCCTGCAAATTTGACTTTAGTGATAAAATTTTATGCTGCAAACTAACAACTCAAAAGTTTTTACAACGACTATAGTAATATAATAATGTTAACAAAGGCTTTCAAACTAATATTTAGTACAGGTAAATTTCAACTTATATATATTATTAAAGTTTAATTTTCGATTTTAATTTATTTATGGACGCCTTTTAAAAATCCATCATCGAATTAAATCAAATTTGTTTTGAAACGAGCGCAAAGTGAAAGATATATATATTTCTAATACATGTAACTAATAAACATCATATAGATATATTTGTGTAGACTATGTGAACATGTCACAAGAAATAAATATTGTCTAGAGTGAATGTTGAATAGTATATAACGTTCATACCTGGAAAGAAAACAATGTGAACATTAATGAACAGTAAACAATATTGTCATGAGATAAAGATGATTATGATTGGATGAGAGCAAGGTAATACCAAATGATATTTTTGTTGAGATTAAGTCTACAAGGCAACGTTTTTTTTATTTGTGATATCTGGACAACATTGTTTTTATTTATGATATCTAGACAATATTGCGTTTTAGTGATATCGAGACAATTTGTTTATGTTTTGTGATATCGAGACAACATTGTTTTTATTTGTGATATCTCGACAATATTGTTTTTATTTGTGATATCGAGACAACATTGTTTTTATTTGTGATATCTAGACAATATTGTTTTTAATTGTGATATCGAGACAATTTGTTTATGTTTCGTAATATCAAGACAATATTGTTTTTAATTGTGATATCGAGACAATATTGTTTTTAATTGTGATATCGAGACAATTTGTTTTTATTTGTTATATCTAGACAATATTGTTTTTATTTGTTATATCTAGACAATATTGTTTTTATTTGTAATATATAGACAATATTGTGTTTTTGTGATATCGAGATAATTTGTTTTTGTGATATCGAGACAATATTGTTTTTATTTGTGATATCAAGACACCATTTTTTAGATTAATTGAATATATATTGTTTTTTTTTATTCATATTTGATAACATTGTTTTATTTATAGTAAGTTTTACAGTTGTTAACATATTTTGATAGTTGATATTTATTATTTTTTATTCATATTTCTACAGTTGATTACGTTGTTTTTCATATTTGGATAGTTGATAATGTTGTTTGCATTCATATTTTGGCAATAATTGATAACTTTGTTTTCCGGACAACTTTGTTTTTATTCGATATTTGGGTGATATCTGAACATTTTAATATTTATCTGCAAACAGTACTGTTTCGGCCTTCTGGGCATCATCATTGCGGTGACATTTATAGATATGATGAGTTATAGGAAGCTTTATAGATATGATGAGTTATAGGAAGCTTTATAGATATGATGAGTTATAGGAAGCTTATCAACAGTATCAAGTAATGATTGGTTTTGGTTGTTTTATGGGTTGTATATATTCACCATTTAGGTTTAAAAAAATCATGTTAAAACCATCGTTATTAGGACTATAAAAATTCATGATAAAACAATCGCCATGATTAGTATTGGTAGCACAACCAACGTCATATACCCTGGCTCTTAATGGGAAATATGTCCTAATCCCTTAGATGATATAAACGAAACAACGTATCCTAGTACAATGATCTATAATATAGGTACGTTAACGTTAATCTATCTGATACTAATTTACATCGGATTTACTCAGAATAATGGCGAGTCTGTAGCGTCATTAGACGATCAATATCATATTTCTAAACTTGCATTACACGAGATGATATATAGTCCATTACTATCTAGAAATACTATCAGGGAAGTCTGACAACAAGTCGCTATTGAATTAAACACTGCTTACCACTCAATGTTCAGCCACAAATCTCCTTGTAATACAACCCACAGATTTTCTGCTACTCGACATCGAAATGAGTTAATGGTTATCTTTGAGACTTGCAAAGCTTCAACTATAAGAAACTAAACGTCAACATAGAACGGGTAGAACTTTCACCTTTTTTGAAAGATTTTGGATTTGCTTAATTTTTAACTGACCTTTCCAATTATAATATGGCAAGTTATTCGATCAATGAATAGTGAAGGACAAGATACAATGAAAATGGAGGAAGAAACTTGTCAGAGAAAGCGAGACTCACTGTTGTTTTCGACTGTTTTTTGAACTCTCATTCCTTCGTCGTCAACGATTTCCAAAGATGAAAATATCCGAGATTTCAATAATAAAAGCTAACATGTCGAACTTCAACGTATGGTTTAGAATCAGTTACTTGGATGTAATACGTGGTAACAAAATTTCATATGTCAATGTCTTTAATGGGAACTACAACATATTGTTAGTTTTCAGAACAAATCGTGAAGTTCCAACAGTGAATGTTTTTGGTCTTATTAATCTTACATGTATTGTGAATTGAGTTTTAAAACACGTTCATTTCCCAAGAGACACTGTAACCGAAGTTTTCATGTTAAAATAATATTTAGACTGATTTTGTTTTGTTAAGTCAGAACGATAGTTCAGAAGTCTTTTGAGATTTTCAGTTCAACTTTATTGGTTACTGGACAGTTTAAAATAATTGGAATAAATATCGTAGGAACTTTCACGCCACACTTTCTTCTCTAAAGGTGACAGATATTTCGATTTCCAACTGTTGACGAACACACGAGAAACCTGTTTATTGTCCGATTGTCCTTTTGGGCTTTTTATGAGTCTTGAAATGATCGAAGAAGGAGTTATCAAGTTGATTAAATTGATATCATTTCCATATCAGTCAAATTGGCATTCTGTACAACTTCTGCAGGGGCGGACTGGGGCTGTGACGCGGCCATGGCTTTTTTCCACTTAGGTGTGTCTTAAGGGGTCCTCCCCCAGTAAATTTTGAAAAGTGACTGCCATAAACGTGATTTCCAGGCGCCTCCAGCTCTCAAAACTAGTTGGCCAGAAAATGGAAATGCATTACCGAAATTTAGAAAATTATCAAGATAATCCGATCTATTTTTATAGTATTTACCTTTTTTTTTTGTCATTTTTCACAAACCGGCCCTCTGAACACCGGCCCGCATGGCTTTAGCCATGTGGCCATGCGGCCCAGTCCGCCCCTGTACTTCTGCAAGCACTGACATATCTAGTATCTTAGAATTTCGAATCAATGACACTCAACCATTGCCATCTACAGAGATATTCACATGGTAAAAAGGGGTCAAGGAATGGCATTATTATCACTTGGTCTGAAGGTTCCTGATATCATTTATTTAAGTGACCTTGACCTTTCCTTATAGGAAACAATACATAGTTGTACAACAATCAGGACAAGTTTAGCGTCATATATAATATAGTAGAGTCACAAAACAGATACCATAGTATTGATTGAAGAAACAGGAATATACTATTTCTTGTGGAAAACTGATGTAATGGAAATAAATACTTAATACCATTCTAGCAGACTTTTCACAAACCACTAACAGCCGTCGAACATGAATTATTAAATAGATAATTTTCACATTTCCAAACATTGTCGATTGTTAATAGTATTATTGCTATTGCGTGGGTAGACAATAGACAATAATGTAATGTAGTTTAAAAACAACGGCTAACACCATACATTAATAATTATATCAACTGTTGCACATAACGCAATAAGTGGTTCAAATGGATTTTGAATTTGTTTACTTAAAACGGAACATCTTGTTACTATTTTGTATACTAAAATTATTCTGGTCAATCAATCGCACCTTAGTCTACAAATTTTTTTTTTAGCTCTGCTAAGTGTTAACAGCTTACAAATCAATGTGCATCCATAATTCTCTTCTTTCGACAGTTAAAAATACGTCCGAATTTTAGCGAGTCAATATATAAAACACATACATGTCCAATAGAAATAGGCAGCAACGTTTGAGGTATATTTGGAGAGATTGTGCGTTTTTTTAGCATAGAACTTCAAAAGAATATAATTAGTTTTAATGGAAATGCAAGAACCACAGACGTCGGAATGGAAATTGGAATGGCCCAAATTGATGCTACCAGTGTCCCCGATACACATACAAAGTTTAGAAATACGCTTTACAATCCCTTTAAAGTAACACGCGTCCGAACCCATTCTAATGAAGGATCATCAAGGTACCACAGGTGCTAGCCAAACACTTTCCTCTACACATGTTTATTTACACCACGTGCTTGTTATACAACGATACCTTTATAGTACCCCAAAAGAGTAAACAAATAAACACTTAAACTGGTGTCGGGAATTTAAAGCAGAAAAGGTGAACCTTATCTTTGGACCAATTGGTAAATAAAAAGCACGTGTGTTTAGCCTTCATAAGTAATTTGACCAAACGTAATGGTAGCAATATGATTTTCGTAATAGCTATGATACTGAATTGATTTTCGCTTCTCAGTTTCAGACCTACTTACGTATATTATTTGTTCACTATTTGTGTACTAAAGATCATGGGTCAAATTCAATGGTCTTCACAGAACTCTTATTTTGAAATGGACCAGTTTCATTGCTTTGATCCTGTTTCGTACGTTGAATGTAATCAGAACCTAATCCTTTACGTCGGATTCACCATGATGGATCCTAAAAATTCAAAAATTCCCATTGTTCAAAAAAAAATTATACATTTGTTATAGGTAACATTGATGATGATGCTAATGACCTTTTCAGTAAAAGAGTAAATATTTCATATTAAGGTGGTATCAGGTGTCTAGAAGAGTAATCATACTAGGCCTATTGTGCACATTAATATAACGTCACTTGGCCAAGTTACAAAGACCAAGAGAGGTAATTTGACATTAAAAAAACATGAAATGTATACATTAAGGGAGAGAACTCTGTCCAAATTAGATAATTATAAAAAGTAGGTCATGTAACACTAATTGAGAGCATAAGATGATTTCGTTTACAATTTTCCTATATTATTATGTCTTCTGGTTTTTATTCTATGAACGACAACAATGATTTTCATTTGTAAGATCAAACTCTTTCTGTAGGCTTTTTATTACAATAATCCTTTCAGTTAAGTGGTCACGTACTACCCTTTCTAGGACACACAAGACCTTGGCATTAATGAATGATAATTTCATTTTCTATATAAAACTGGTTTGATAAGTTGGTTTAAATGGATCATCGTGTCCTATGTTATATCGATTTTGTAGTCAAGTCTATCTTCCATTAACCGTGTCTGGTATAGGCACATGTTTCCAAACGAATGTCAAGATTTCTGATTGAAGTGCGATCAGTTTAAACAAACTGTGACGTCAGAACTAACACGACTGTACTTCCGGTAATGGCGTCTAAGACTCATTGAGAATAAATAAAAGGATGGCAACTTGAATATTGAACTGAAATTTATTCCCTTGATGAACAAAGATAACTTGATTGATCACGTTATTAGGATATCGAACTTATTCAACTCAGTCAACCCTATAGGAATTTATCATAGACGTAACAAACTCTATTAATAAACAAGTTTGCATAAACTCATAAGAGGCCAGATGAAATAGGTGCGGTATTTCTGGACAATACATTTCCTTAAAATGGAATAGTTACGGTATATTAAAAGAGATTTCTGGTCAATTTTAGATAAAGAGCTTATGCTCAAAACGGAATAGGTACAGTATTTTAGAATGAAATTTCTACACAATGTTAAATGACCTTGTGCTCAAAATGGAATAGGTACGGTATATTAGAATTAAATTTCTAGAAAATGTTAGATAATGACCTTATGCTCAAAATGGAATAGGTACGGTATATTAGAATGAAATTTCTAGACAATGTTAGATAATGACCTTGTGCTCAAAACGGAATAGGTAGGCTACGGTATATTAGAATGGAATTTCTAGACAATGTTAGATAATGACCTTGTGCTAAAAAAGAAATAGAGACTTCTGGACAATGGACATTTCTGAACGTAGATCAATATCTGTTTTGGTTCATCAAGATGCTTTCAGAAAAGTAACCTATACCAGAGTGAACCTTTTGTTCGGAAAGCATTCGACTTTCTGTTCTGTGACGTAGCTCAGTGATATTGCAATCCTATACTGATATAATCATAGTAGACATGAATCTTAATACAGAGAGAGATCGGATTAATACCCTTCGTTAGAACCATGGAATACGAACACCATTAGAGTAATTTCTAATAAAACAACTTCTATTTGACGAGATAGAATTCATATTTACTAAGTAGTTAGAGTTTCGCTACGATGATCGTCATAAATGGAAAGAATAATTTGACTAGTTCATAAAATGAAAGGAAGCAAATTAGGAGAGTATTGAAAAAGAATCATAAACGCGAGACTATGATGGTTTTACTACTCAAGTCTCAATATAGCCTATACTTTACTTCATTTTATTGAAATTGTAAAATATGATTTGGCTTTTCATTGACCCGCAGTTGTCATTATTATATTTTCATACACTAGTACATGAGTTTTCAACTTGGGGGACATGTCCAGACTGGGCACATTTGGACATTTTCCTGGGGATACATACAGGGCTAAAGTCTTAAAAAAATTGAATTATTGTGTATTTTCTGGGTGGATATGCATGAAATGTTCACTGCCAGCAACGTTTTAAGAAGCAAAATGTTGTGACTTTGTTATGCTTCAAAATTGCATGGTCATTTCCTCGTGAGTAATCGGGGACACTTGAGAAAACCCAGACACTATATCATAAAGTCTTTTTTAATATAAAATACTCGAATTTTAACTAATCAATCAAACCAACGCCCGTCTGTGAGGCCCCCAGTTCTTAAAATAAATTGCAAAGGAAACAGATTGGCGAACAGTTTAAGGATACAGGACGTCAAATGTCTATGTCTTATAGTTTCCTGTGGCCAGACCTTTGCTGTCAATTTGATAAATTTCTAGTAACTTGATCTTCATTTGCCAGAGCAGTCTGGTGCCTAGTCGGTGTTGCTTGATCACTTGTCTTTCACAGAATTTTGATACTCACTGCTGTCAAGGTTATCTGGTAGTGCAGCCCAATCGTCATTGTACTTTATTGGAGCAGAGTCAGTGATGCTTACATGAAGCTAAATCGTTAATGTGGTACTTCCACATAATCGTGTTTTGCAGTCATTATCTTTTTGGCACATCATTGCATTAATAACATAGTCATGTGATCATTATGATGTTGCTATGTAATAATCATGATCATTTTCTGAATGTTACTTTAGCTTTGTAGTCGTCATTAATGTTTATTTTCCAATATCTCAAAATTGATCGACGGTTTGATGTTTCAGACATATTTGTTAATATTTAATTTTTGATATCGATTTACAAAATTAATTAATCATAAAAATTATAAAAGTCATTAACTTGTGAAAAAATATATATATCAACAAAAATATTTGACTGATTTGTTTATCTGAAAAACACCTGCTAGAAAAGATTAAGCCGAACCTTCAATTCCAGCTCTTATAATTAATGGATGAAATAAATTCTTGATCACGGAAATATTGACAGTGTTTCGACTTGTGGGATAATGACTTACTCTCACGTCATTCTAATTACTACAATAGTAGACAATCACATCTTCTTTCACATAAAGAGCAGATAATATGTTTCCATTGAGATTTTCTGAAGCCCCGTGTGCTACAGGCTGTACGTTCCAGATCCTTCGACAGTTGAAAATCGAAAGTAGAGTAATGCCACTCTCCTGGTAAAATTGTATACTGCAACGTGTTTATCTTTCATCCAAAAAGGCACAGAAAAGACGGACGTAAAACTTAATGTGTTCCAATATAAAATAATCTTTGGACCATATAAACTCATCAAACGTAAACTAAGAGAATATTTTTTTTCTGGCATAAGTTTGTATATGAGAGACACTTTTATGTCAATTCTTATTTCCGGTCCTACAATTCATGACTATTATGACGTTACTATTACAAATACCATTCGATTCAAATGGATCGGTGACGATAGTGTAGTGTTTTTAATTCATGAACAAATTCCCTTTTTTTGGATATTGGAAAGGCACAATGGAAGCTACAAATAAATCAGAAAACATACAAAGAGAACCACTGTAAATTTACAGCTTATATCTTGCACCTTTCTGATCTGCCGTTCCATCATTTTCATCTCGTCATATGTTTCTTAAATTACAGTTACCAAAACTTTATTTTAACCGACCGTTGCTTGCACATTGTCATTCTCTGGACTTTATCTAAAAGTCTTACGTTGAGAAATAAAGAGTAAAATAGAATATTACAGCTGACAAGCTCAGTTTGAAATCCTATTCATCATTTTACAATTGAATTAAAGGAGACAGAAGATTGAGTGGTCGCCATTTTTATTTCACAAACTAACCCAGATTTTAAGAAAAGCAAATCGTTAAACCCGAGTTAAACTTTCCACTAATATTGTTGTAATGTCTCAAAATACCACACAGTAATTGATATGCAAATTCTCGCTATTTATCGTGAGATGTAGTCTGGTGGGTGATTTTGTCTAGTAATTAAAGATGGCGGCTGTAATGATTTGCCAAAAATAACGACTATAAGAAATATTTAGTTAGAATTTGCGTACCAAAAAGATTATTAAGAAGATTGAAGTGGTGTCAAAGTGCTGGGGTATCTCCACGAAGGGATATAACTGTTGCCCAGATACACTAAATGAAAACAACACCTTCACATGGACAGGCATCGTGTCAATTCTATGAAGACAACATCTGAAATTATTAAATTAAAAAATTGGGCGTACATCGTCGTACATGCAAGTGAATGCATCTTCCATACATAGCCCGTTAATAATGATAACACGTTCACTTTTGACACTATTTTGGAAACTTGAAAACTTAACGAAATATAAAGACTATGGAAGTGTGCATTGGTAAATGACTTATTTAAGAAAGAATATGTATGACTTATTTAAGAATATGTATGACTTATTTAAGAAAGAATATGTGTGACTTTTTCAAGAAAGAATATGTATGACTTATTTAAGAAAGAATATGTAATGTGTGACTTATTCAAGAAAGAATATGTATGACTTTTTCAAGAAAGAATATGTGTGACTTATTTAAGAAAGAATATTGTGTGACTTATTCAAGAAAGAATATGTATGATTTATTCAAGAAAGAATATGTATGATTTATTCAAGAAAGAATATGTATGACTTATTCAAGAAAGAATATGTATGATTTATTCAAGAAAGAATATGTATGACTTATTAAAGAAAGAATATGTAATGCATGACCTATTTAAGAAAGAATATGCATGAGTTATTCAAGAAAGAATATGTATAACTTATTCAAGAAAGAATATGTATGACTTATTCAAGAAAGAATATGTATGACTTATTCAAGAAAGAATATATATGACTTATTTAAGAAATAATATGTATGACTTATTCAAAAAAGAATATGTATGACTTATTTAAGAAAGAATACGTATGACTTACTTAAGAAAGAATATGTCTGACTTATTCAAGAAAGAATATTGACTTATTCAAGAAAGAATATGTATGACTTATTCAAGAAAGAATTTGTATGACTTATTCAAGAAAGAATATGTAAGACTTATTCAAGAAAGAATATGTATGACTTATTTAAGAAAGAATATGTATGACTTATTTAAGAAAGAATATATATGACTTATTTAAGAAAGAATATTGTGATCAGCAAGATAGCTGTGATCAATAAGTTAAACTAAAGCTACTCCATTATTCATATTCCTCTGATGGCAAAGTGACAAATAATTAGTGGAAAGGTTATCGGCGAGTTTACAGTAGCCAAGTCTTGTCAACATGAATAAAGCTCACATTATTATCCGACCATATACTCGTTTACAGGATCAATGGGTATTAAATATCAGATGTCCTTAGATGTCCTTCACAGTTATATTGTATATTTTATGCTTGGACATGAAGAGTTTACTTCGTCTTTTCAAAGGCTTCGTTATATTCATTGAAGACAACCAAAAAGTCTCGGAGTTCAGAAGGATACGCAGATTCTGACATTAAATGAAAATCTTCTTTTGATGGAAAAAAGCCTTTTCTGAAATTTATTCCTATGCGAAGCGTTCTTCAATCGCCTGTACACTGTAATGGCACGCTTTTATGCCTATCGTTACTTTGTAATCATTGTTCAAATTTGGAAAAAAAAATCCTTATAATTTTCACTACAGGGAAAAAAACAAAAATCAAAAAAATTCTCGGCAATGAAGAACTTATTTAGACCTTCGAACCGTATTTAAAGAAAATAGCAATGTTTACATTCATAAGCTTTTCGTAATTACCAGAAACGAGCGTGGGTATAAAAGATCCACGATGAAAATGTTACCAGAAGAGATGAATGTAGGAAGAAATCAGCAATTTATAGAATGCAATATATAATTTCTGCTTTTCCTTAATGTCTATTTTCTTTTATCTCATTCTGACCCACATTAACTACAGCCATCATACAAGAAAATGCCAAAGGGTGCCGATAGAATATTTTCCATCAAATCTACCAGTTTCATTTTAAAAATAGGATTTCGATCGATATTTTCACGCAAACTGAAGTCAGACTATTTTTATTTTCACTCTTTCGTGACAAAAACTGAGACAGAAGTCAAATATCAAGTCCATTTAATATGGAATGGGTCAGTCTCGGATACAGAAAGACAGAGATCGATGGCTGAAATATAAATGATTAAACTACTTAATATTATTTTTCAAGTATTATTTACTTTATTATATTAAGTTATAACTGTCCAGATAAATTTTGGAAGGTAATAATGTCATTTAATCGAATTTCTATCACGAAACAATGTTTTTGATCGCTTATTTTGAAAGTTCTTGTCTTTTATCTGAACACTAAAAACACTGTGTATCAATCTCTATTTCCAACATTCGCAATAACATTAATTTTTGGATCTATTTTATTTTGTATCAAAATGTTTTGTGGTAATATTCCTTTGAAGAAACAGTAACCTCTTAAATAAATTTAAATAAGTTGAAATTTATCTCCTAGTCCGAATTACTGAATTATAATAAAATCACGAAACTTGTTAAAAAAATTAGTTAGTCAAAACCGCCAATATTTTAAAGAATCGCAACCTGTTCGGAAGTAACAGTTGGAAGGTCTTCATGATCTTGCAGAATCGTATAGCAAAGTCTAAAAAGGAGATCCGAAGAAGTTACAGAGTCGAACTCTTCCTTAACATATCATTCTGACAAGAAACAGATCATATCAGGGGAATTTGGTGCTGACATAATCTCTGCTGGCAGTAGTAACCTATATTATAACTATTTGTCCACTACAATTCTAGCTATTAGGTTTGTTATCACTTTTTTTTTTTAAACTAATGCTTTTGGAAACCTTTTATGTAAAATATTTACGCACAATGGTAGCATCGAATTACAACATTCCAATGTTCAATCAGACATCTGTATTTGTTTTTCTATTTCACTTTTGCAAGAACTCTCTGTGTATGCCCCATCTCATCTTAGCTTTTGGGCATAAGGGTATGATAAAACGCTTCGTTTTCCCGATACTCTAACAAAACCTCATTACCAAAGGCCGTACAGATCCTCAAAATAAACCGACCTGTTAGAAGAGAGAGCATGTGCCAATAAAACTTTGATTCTTTCAAGTCAGACGTGTCACGTTATCTGGAAAGGTGTTTGTGGTTGATGGTGTCATCAATCTTAACGTTTTGTCTAGAAACTCGTACAATGAACAGAAATAGGTATGTATGTGAGTAGGTTTCGAGGGAAGTTGTGCTAAAACAAATCAGAAAATCCCATCAATAATTTATATAATCGACTTGTCTTGTTAATGGACTCACAGCTTACAAGAATCTTAAACTGTCATTCCAATTCACCTGTCTTATGACTAATAAATTTTCGAAAATTCCAAGAGAAATTTTCCAAGGTATCACATTTTTCCCAATAATTTGTCCCTTTGTTCTACATAGTTTTTCTTTAAGAAGGCCAACATATTGTATAGTGCAGTATTTTTGAATAAAGTTTCCGTACGCGTGTGATTTTAGAAAGCTCGACTTTGCCGCCTGATGTCACTCCGGGTATTATGTTTCGCTTTCAGCAAACATTTGAGTGACAACACTGCGTTTTGATGAGGTTACAAGGCAGTTTTCCAACATAATGTGTAGTCGTTTTTTTGAATAAAGTTTCCGTACGCCTGTGATTCTGGAAAGCTCGACTTTCACGTTGGTTGCCGCCTGATGTCACTCCGGGTTTCCGGTTTATAACCACAGTCTAATTTCAGACGTGAACCAGCTAAAAATAATCATACGTAGTCATAATATTATCTAGGTTAATGATCGTGGAAAACTCTGAGCGTGACCAACACGTGGATAAATAAGAAGCCATGGGAGGAAAATTTTCCCGGATGTTATTTCAACCGATATATTATTAATTTCAGTTTAATGACATTTCATTAACAGTACATGTATCTGATATCAAATTTCAGAAATTTATATTGCTACTCTTTGTGACAATGATATGCGTTTTGACGTTATGCGTTGCACTTTTTTTGAGAAGGTAAATCGCCTACTATCATGTTGGCATGCCCTGAACGAGATTTTTGATTGACGGAATTGTTTTGCTTACAGAAACCGTACATGTACGAATTTTTATTATTACTACTATCATGTTCTGTCACGATCGTCGAAGTTACTTGAAAGTTACTACAGTAGCAAAGTTCATGTTCTAATAATGTTAAAATGTGATTAAGTCATTTAACCAAGGGAACATTAATAAATCACACTGGTCTCTGAAGTCAGTAATGAGAAAATGTATCTGACCAACTGCCAACACAGCCTTGCTTTAATGATGCTTATAACGAACGAGTCGTGCGTGTGGTTGTCATATGAATACTGACCAGTGTCCACTATACGATCGATTCTGATATTTGTTCAAACGAGTTGGATCTCATTACTCGAAGATAATTTCAAGTCAAATGCCATCACGATATTAAGCTGATTCAGCGTCTTTGATTTACATTATTCCATGCCAAGATCTTTTCGTGGAATTGTACTATATTGTGGTTTAAATTAGATTCGTGTTTATTGAGTCATTTTGACATGCAAATGTAAAACAGAATAATTTATTTGGAAGTAACGTTTTGGAATTAAATATTAAAATAGTCTTGCATGCAATCAATGTTACAGTTAGTTCTACTACAAAAATTTATATTGTAACCATTTCAAGATATATCAAAATAATGATGGGAGCACTAAAGCAAGCTATTTTGTATGGAATAGCGAGAGTCAAATTTCACTAAATGTCCAAATGAGGTATTCTTCAAAGAAAGAATATCGTATTGTTCTTAATTGCTTTCACACTCGTTTTTCATCGACAGAGAAATGATAAAAAATAATATGAGTTAATTAATCATTCGGTTAATTCGACCACACTAACTTGAAAAATGTTGCGTTCAAACGAAATGTACTAACATTTAACTTTCATCAAAGAAGGAAAGAAAAAATCTTTAACTACTTGTCATCACGCAATCTCGAACTGGTTCAAAGAATAAATGACTTAGACTTTCATTGATTGCAATTTGCTCCCTCATCAGTCTACTAGATTGTTGCCAATTTGATTGAATCTTTCTTCACTTGTTGACAGTACAATTGAATCTATCAAAGTCTATTCATTGTACGTGAATTTCATTAAAAAGATCATTTGAAGGTCTGGTGAGTCCGAGACAACATTACTAATTGTTTAACTTCAGATTATCAGGGTAACAATATCTTGTTCCGAAGAAAGAAATTAAAAGAATTACGCCCGAATTGGAAACTTCCATTATGAAGCATCAAAACAAGTAGAGCAAGAAATAACTAAGAAAAAACACATGGATGTAACACATTTTGTTATGTGGATTGTGGACTCCCTTAAGTAATTCCAGTCACAAACAGCGGCACAATGTGTAAGTTGTTTGTCCAGTGCAATTCATTGGTGTTGTCTTACTTTGCCTATCATAAAATATCTAAAAACGAAATGTCTCTCGGGATATATCTGGTTTCAGTGATATCTGATTGTTTTGTAGGATGTAAATTTATATTCCATGTCTAGAAAGTCTAGATGTACCGCGATTCTAGTCTATTTATGTAAATAAAAAATCTAGATATTTACAGCAGGTTTAGACATTACCCGAACTCTGTCTAATTCACTCCTTGGTTAGACATTTACATACCTATGTAGATACTGTCTAGATATTTACCTATTGTATCTAGATATTTACTTTAATTGTCTACAAGATATTTACTTCTACTGTCTGTCTAGATAACTACATCGCCTGTCTGTCTAGATATTTACCTCGAATCTCTGTCTAGATATTTACCTATTGTATCTGGATATTTACTTTAGATATTCACCTCTAATTATTTTCTCCGTCTAGACATTTACCTCGAGTTTACCTATACATGTATTTTAGTTTAATTAAAAGTAATTTAATTTGACAAGATATTTACCTAGTCTTTCTAGATATTAACTCAAGTTTTCTTCCTAGTCTTACTAGTTATTTACCCAGTATTTCTTTCAGTCTAACTATATATTTTCACAGTTTCTTTTAGATATTTACCTAGAATTTTAGATATTTACCGCGAATGTCCACATGTTTCCTTCTTTCGTCTGTCTAGATATGTACCCCAGCTTTCGGTTTACTTAAAATATTAATAATAGGAAGCTAGCTCTTATTCCGAGCATCCGTAACAATATCAGTTTTATGAATACAAGCTACATATTACAATGGGCAATGATACTGAATCTCTACAATTTATTTCTTGATCATATCAGAGGGTGATTCAGTAATGAACATGATATTTGAAAAAGTATATGAACAGTTTAAAAGTCATAACTGGTGTCCTAGTATTCTACTGTCGCCCACCGTCATTATAAAGCACTAAAACCAGAATACCATATTTCCTACCCATACAAATCAATACGGTCTTATACTCTTTTTATGTATTTTGTTGTGAGTTTGTAAATTATCGATCAGTAATAATATTTTAACTATGGTTTAAGTGGAATAACAATACCATAACCATGATTCCATATAGAAATAATAGTTCCAAAGAGAAATTCATGTAGCTTGAATCCATATTTATTTTATAATAAGTTCAATAATGGTGTTTTATATTGGTTAATGGGAGTTTTAAACTAGTGCAATAAGTTGCTGTTGGTAGGGTTGGTTTGTCAATGGCGTTATAGAATCTGTCGAATTTCGAAGAGACAATATCATTTCGAAATGTGTCTGCCATTTATGTATAGATATCTGTACCTTCAGGTTAGTGAGCAAGCGTCCAACTCACTGAGCCTCTTATAGTAACTGTGTAACGATAATCAGTGGTTTATTTTTGGGCCGAAAATTTTGCTATATTTTCACTTAAAAAGCGCAAAATTTCAGTATATTCATGCCATGACTACCCCATTTGCCTAAGAGATTAGGTTTATAGTCAGAAATTAGTTTGATAAATGATAAAATGTTTCATTTCACTATCATCTTGGTCAAGAGTGTTATGTTTAAGATATGTGATTTTGTTTCGGATGTATCATGTGTTTTGTATGAAGTTGAATTGGGTGTCTAAGATTGCTGTGAAATATATGTATTGTTCTAGATATCACAAATATACTTATGCTGGTGATGATGTTGATGACTAGGATGATGATGGCGATGCTGATAACTAGATGATGATGATGATGACTACAAGACTGATAAAAATGTCCTCAAGTGAATGATGTGGAAAAAAGCCAAAAAGTTAAGATTGATTTTGAAATCCACATCTTTATCACTATGAGGCATTATGAAAGAATAAAATAGACTTACCCGAGCTGCCATTGAAGTTGTTGGCTTTTCCAGTAAGTCCCATACTCTTTGTCTAGTTTTGGCACATCGACCAGTTCCAAAATCGTCCTCGTCTCGTTGTCGTATCGACTCTGCCTCTTTACGAATTTCCTCGAAAACGTGTTCCTTTTTCTGATGGTATTTATGTTGACAGCACGATTCCAAATATAATTCATCTATTCCCCAATATTCTAAATCCTCACTGAATGATAACACACACATTTCCTCCACAAGATGTAATTTTCCCGAACGATAAAAATTCAAAATTGATGCAAATGATCGAGGATGCCGATCAAAGAAATATTCATTTTCTGATAAATTATAATCGTCACATAATTCCATAATAGAATCATGCGTTATACACTCGCGAAGTTTTCCAAGTCGGGTGTGCGGCATTCTATCGAGAGTTCTCCACAACACTTCATGCCGCACACCCCCAACATTTAATATCACACGTTTTGTACTATGTTTACTTCTGAGGATGGTCTGTGGGTCGGGCGGTGCTTCATCCAATGCAGCAAAATGTCTGGTCACAGCAGTCTCCCCTGGAACCCCCATATCTATGGCGGGGGCCTCCAAAGAACCCGACACCGGCTCGCCAACGATGACGGGATTGGGAGCTATTTTTACCTCTTTTGCCGTGTCGCGGTATCTTCTTGTTGTGTACAAGTCTCTCACTGAAGCTATAGTTGGGTCGTTGAAGGAGGCCGTGGAGTCTTTCTTTTTGTAGCCTCCTGGGTGCCGGAGAGAAGGTGTTCTGGAACTGAGGTGACGACTGTAGCCCTCGCTGTCCCGACCCGTACTGGAGCCTGAACTGTGAATGAACATTTTGGAACAGTTTTAGTGTTTAATTAAAACATTTCATAATATAATATCAACAGTTACATGAGTACACGACATACTTAAGATATATAGATATAGATATGGATATATGTTCACATTCAATCACATTAATTAGCTAGGCTAAGGTCAATCTGACCTCGCAATATCTAAACAACAGTACTGACGGAGGAGGAGTTACTCGCATTCTAGTTTTACAATACCGGCTGCAATATATATGATGACAGGGTTAAGTCTACATCGCACACACGTCAACAAAACCAAGCAACAGAAGGTAGTGGAACCAATCGCTAAACACCCAACACAACTGCCCAATACAAACAAGTTTTTAGTAGCGATAGAAGAGTCATAGCTACAAGAGAGGACATTTTGGTTATTATTTAAGGACACTAAACGAATACTGAACAACCTGATCTAAAGCTAATGCCAACTTGGGGTACGTTATAACCTTATACTCATGATGATCACTCTTTCTTGAAAACGGTTCAGATTTGGATTTACTAATGGGCTGTGTTGTTACATATTGAACGGAATATTTGTGTGAAAATTAAAACAAAAATTTTAAAAGGGTACGCTAAACAATTTTGCAAATCCGTACCAAACCGTTCTTGAAAGCGTGATCATCAAGTGAATTTAGGTTTCGTAGAGGGAGCAACACAACGTTTTGAAGCAACAATAGATGAAGGAAGGAAGGCAAGCAGACTGGGGTAATACTCTAGGGTCCTGATAGATTTACAACAATCACAGGGAAACGTACGTACAGGGGAAACTAGCTCTGGCAAATTAATAATATTGGGCTGAGGTTTTCTAATAAATAACTCATTGACCGGAACAAACGTTTCTGTAAATTTTCTTGTAAAGCAAATTAAATCGGAGTGCCTATACTTATGAAAAAAATAACTTAAGCAGGGAGTAAAATGCAATAAACATCTACTATGCGAATAGCTCATGCTAAAATTGCAAAGCATTTCATTTTAAATAATCTTTAGAGGATGTTCGAAAAATTGCATGTGTATTACGCTCAGATCTATGAATGACTTAAATCTGGACATCATTCAGTTGTTCCACAGAGTCATCAGTGTTTAATATAAACCTTGGCATTTTTCCCTAATTAATAATAAAGCCCAAGGCAGTTTGAAGTGCAATAGAAAATATTGTACCAGCAGTCAATCGATAGGCCACCAGCAGTAAAAACTACACTAGACCAAAGCTATAGATCAACAACTAGAAATTATATATTATTTTAGATCTTCTATAATCATTATTCTCAAAATCCAATATGGCGGCTAGATAAATTTTATTGAAATTATGAGTTATATTACTAGATTCTGGGGAAATGTTTTACAAGACATAAAGCTGATTTGATTTTCTTACCTAAAACTGTTTTTTTTTTCAAAATCTTTTTGCTTTATATATATATTGATTTAAATTTTAAATATTATTAGTTATTTCGTTATTGTCTTTTATATTTTTTAAAGTTTATTTCAAGACATATCAGTTTGCATGGGTTCACTTACATTTTAGTTAAGAACGAGTTGTGTGCAAATAGGCCTGAAATAATTCCCCAGAATTCGTGCTGAAGTATATAGCTAATAATTTCAAAATGATTAACTCGTCTCTGAATCGATGAAGGCAAATTAGACTTTACTAATAACATTTTGTTTCCTTTCATCTCGTAAGCAGTAAATTTCAATTTCTAGGTCCTAACGTCAAATATAAATGTGAGGCAAGTCTCTCGAGAATCATGTTCAACGTCATCCAACGTATTAGTTACAAATCTCAACTTAATACTTCCAACTTGCTTGACGTCATACGCCAAATATTTCACCGTGATGATATAGCATCTTTACCGAACTCTTTCAAATGAAGTTAAAATGATGCTTTTAGACATGATTGATTTAAATAAAGCCTCCCATGTTCTTACTTACGAACAGTCAAAAGAGATTTAAACTTATTAAAAACGTGATCGAAGATTTGGAAACGGGTCTAAAGCAATTTATTTTATGAAAAATGTTTGAAATTTTATTGATTCTATAAATAGACCAGCCAGTATTTGGTGTTGAGGCCACGAGAGACAAGACGACGGATTCGAGTGATTTTTGTTTGAAAAGATAATTATAGTCTAGGGAGCTCGATTCAACTTAACTTTACATTTAAAAATACATTTACTGGGCTGTGATCAAAAGTGATCAAAACGTCAACTGTCCATTGCAACAGTACTTTGTCTACAAGAAAATTGTCGAGACGTGGGTATATCGCCTACGTTGCACTGCACCTTTACGTTGTACCCATTTTATGGGTGGGAGAGGGTTGTATACCGGAAACAATGCTAATTTAAGATAGAGCACAGTTTCGTTTTTTCCCCGAAATTTTCGTTCTGTGATCTAACAAGAATTATACAGAGGAAGCGTTCACCAATCACAACTTGTTATATGCAGATTCCGTGTCTAATTATTAAAACAGACAATTCTTTATCCTATGTGATTGGTGAACGCAGCCTTATTACAAATCTTGTAAGATTACTATGAAGAAGGAAATTATCCAAAGAGAAACGAAATGTCTATACAATTTGAATAAGATTGTACTAACATTGACGAATGCTATCTTTTCCTGGGTATTTCTTGTAGCAAATATTATAGAAATGGATAGAAGATAATCATTAGACTATGGTTTGTTAAAAGACTTTGAGCATATTGCCTGGACAATTTTAAAAGAGAAAAATTATGATTTAAAAATTTAAAATCGAAATACAAAAAAGATATTCTGTCAGAAATTGGAGCCAAGAGAAAGTTTTACAATATTTAAAAAATAATTAAACGGGACACAAATCACATTTTCCCTAGTTTTAACTTACTCGTTTGCTACCGCGCAAGTTCCAACCTGAATCATCGAAAAATTGGGGTTGAAAGGCAAAGCAAAAGCTGGCCTATCTTTATATTTGATATATACTTCCAAGCAACAAAAATCATAAACTACTGATTTAGTCGACTCTTTACCATAAACACATCACATTCTCCAAAATTTCCATATTCCTCTCTCCCACATTACCACTAGCACAAATTCTACCCACAAAACTTTTGGAGTTGAAAACGTATCAAACGCTAAGAACAACCACTAACATCACCAGCAAGCACAGAAAGCATCAATCTTTGCCGAGAAAACAATATACGAGTTGAATAAAAACCACACATTTGTGTCATCGTTAAATTGGATTAGGAGCTGATAAGTGTCATCCTTAATAGTCACAAAAAATCTCAAACACAACACAGATGCTATAATACAGGCACGTAGGCCGACTGGTAAAGCTTGAAAAGATTGAAATTAACTTGAAAAGTGTAAGGCAAAATGAGTTCCAACAAACAGTAAATCGATCGAAATATTTTTAAGATATACAGTTTAGTGTCACAAGAACACGACCGCGAAATCTTCCAATACTAAAGCTTGATTCCAGAATACTATAAGACCTAATAACAACCATTCATTCCATTCTGTGTAAATGACTGCAGCAGTTCTTTGACACTCATCTCAGATTTCGTGCATTTTCAACACGACTCAGCTTTTAAAAAAATCTTAATGTATTTCTAATATTCGCTAGAAGCTATGAGTTTTTAAAGAAAATGTAAAGGCTATTTGGTCCATAGTGAAATCCTTACATGTAGTTAGTATTGATTCCACAGACTCGACTGCCTTCTCGCGTCTATTTGGCGCGTGTATTGAAAATAAAGGTATTAAAATGAGCGCAGAATCAAAGCAACTTAAGGAATGACCTATACAATATCTATTAAAAATATCAAACCAATGTGTTATTTAATTACAGTAAAACTCAGTGTACCTCAAAGAGTATATGAAGCTAATTTACTGATATACATAATGAATCATTTATATTGTTTTCCGCCACGTGACCTTTGGACGTATTGAATATTTGTAATTTTCATGAATATTTATGAGATGTATTGATATGGAATATAAAAAATCTAAAACGTAATTCTAGATAATATGTGAAACCCTTAACTGTCTTGATAAACGTATTCAATAATTAAATTTGCTATGGTTTTCTTTTATCTAGTTGAAAGGAAAGATATCAAAGGCTGAGTACTACTTAATTTTTTTCAAGAGAAATGTTTCTGAATAAATGACATTTACAAATAGAAATTAAATGCATGTCAAAAAGAATTTTATGACAGGTCATATTGTAACAGGAAATACAAGAATACATTAAAAACTGGAGAAGTCTAAAACGAGCTCGATAAAAGCATCATCACAGTAGAGACTTCTGCATTTAACAATTTAAAATATGTGTATTATAACACAGTTATATATGGCAAAAGTGAAAATACCCATATAAAAAAAAAACCAGAATGATGTTCAGTTAATTCACCCAGTTGCAACTGTTTCGGATTGGCGAACATGTGCATCCGCTTCAGTGAAATACACCGCAGTTGTAGAAATCAGCTTTAAGGCTGAAGAATGACCTCGGGGTAAAAGGGTTTTCACAAATCTCAAGAAAGTATTAAAATTATAACGCTAAGTTGGCAATGGCCAAATTGAGTGGCAGCGGGTATCAAGGAAGAACAACTAAAGCCTATCCGATGCTCTTACACTGCACACAATTGAAGTTGCTGCAAAGCAAAACCTAATTGGCGTAGATATAACGAATAACAAAACTTCTGTCAAAATATATCAAATAAACTGAACGCAGTATACCATCGTAACGGTTTGGTACGCCACATATCAATGTTATCAGATCAGTGTGGTCGAGTACAAAAAATACTAACGCCAGAGGCCGAATGCAGTTCAGCAAAGGCGAAACTGATCAAATCAAGAAACGTCAAATTTACATCGTCAATGTTCTTTGAATCTAAAAGCAAACGGCTTCATAGGAACTACGATTTAATTTAGTATGAAAATATAATGTTTGTGTAAGATCGCCAGACAGAACGGTTTGAGTTCAAAAGACTCTATCTTGGAATAATATAGAGGAATCGATGACAACAAAGTGTAGCATATAAACACAGGAACATTAAATAACCATAGAAAAGGTCAGACAAAGGGAATATATATAACCGACTAGGGAAATCTCGTTCACAAAATTATTCTATTCCTGATATTACAGATTTAGAGAATACATTTTCAATTAAGTAGAAAGCTAATCATTCAATTTTATCTATGAATGCTAGATAACATTCCCAATATCATTGACGCTCACGATACTTTTAGTTCTTCTTTAATTCTTAACTCTAGAAACCATCTTTTCTCGACTGAGAACGGCTTGCTGTTGTCTTAGTAGTAAGACGTCTAGAATATATTTGAGTTTGGAGGGAAGACAATTGATTCGGCTGTACGGATCAGTCGTGCTTCTTTCAGAATTGACAATCAAAACTATAACTTTACAAAGTCTTTAGAAGCATTACAGAGAATGTTCTCTGGTCAACGTTTACAAGATTTGAGAATTATGAAAAATGATGTTCTGATCACCGTTTATTAGATCCCAGAATAACTAAAATTGGGACTGTTAGTTATCGCTCAAGACCTCATTATAACTTTCAAAAGCTGTTTGACCATCATTAAGGGGATTGTAAAGAGGTTTTCTAAATTTTGTATGTGTATCGGGGACACTGATAGCATCAACATTCCAACGTCTGTGGTTCTTGCAATTCCACATAAACTAACGCGTTTTATGACATCACCGACAGTGCTAATACGCGTTAGTTTTAATGGAATTGCAAGAGCCATGGGAATTGGAATGGAGCAAATTGCTGCTATCAGTGCCCCCGATACACATACAACGTTTAGAACCCCTTTACAATCTCTTTAAAATACAGCCTATGAGCAAAATGCGTTTGTCTCTTTAAATCTGATTTTTCCTGACTCTCATGGGTCGATGTTCTTCTAATATAACAATGATTCATGGTATACCGTGGATAGTTCATGATCCGGAATACAATCTAGCTATAAAGTTTCTGAAATTGCTGACGATATCTATAATATTATTGTCTGATGATAAGAGCTATGATTATATTGTAATATGGTGTACACAAGAATGATGGACGATCGAACGAGGCATTTACATTAGTCTCCATGTTTGCTCATGGTTTATGCTAATGCTCCTGTGACAAACAACGATAACGTATATCAGCACTGAATCTTTTTTGTGCAGCACACCAAACAATCATTTACGTTTATGGAACATTTTGTTTATAGATACTGCGGCCTGACTTAAATGTTCATGTTTTTTTTCTGCGGATGCTTCGTTCGGTGTGTTGTCATGGCAGAGAGGTCTCAAAGGTCTATATACGTCTATATATGTCATTAAAATGTTTTTAAAAGCTAAATTAAATCATATTTTGCATGAAGAAAGGTCTTCAAGTACAAAAAAGCCTTTTCCCCAATGTTTACTACATCATAATATCTTCTAGCTGCACACTGTGCAACTGCGTAAGCAATGGCATCTTATACTTGGATTCCATATATTGTATCAAGGGGATTTAAGACTTTCTTGTCTAGATTTCCTGATAATTGTAGTACAAGGAGAGATGAAGAAATCTATGTTATGTGAGTATTTAACCCAATCATACCCTCGCTTATCAATCCATTATTCCTATAATACGTTGCTTCGTCAAGCACATAAGTCTTAATCAGTATACATTTGGTACCTAGGTAACGTCAACCAGGCAATAGAAGACTCTTCCACTAGTAGTCAGTCCAACTCGATCAATAAGTTTCATTGGTATTAACGTGTGTAGAATAATGTGATGGACACACTATACAATAGTTCTAGATCATTGATATACATAGCTTTAATCCTCTACGAAAAGCAACTCCTAGTAATTACTTGCATTCTTTCTCTAATAAATCGGACTATTTCCTTTCTTTTCATGGCTCTTGTCAACAATCTATGGTATATTGGACAAGTAATACTTTCTTATTATTAAGGTAGTAATACAAGTAAAGTAATGTAATCTGTAGTAAAAGCACAGTTAGGTTTAGTTAGACGAAATATCGACTTTGTCGTCTTTAAGACACTTTAAAAAGATGACATACCCCTTTCACATTCAAGATCAAAAACTGTTCCTCGAAATATTAAAGTAACAAAGGTACATAGTAACAATACACATGTTGTCATCAGATGATGGTATGATTACATCTGATGACGACACGTGTATATTGTGTTGAAACGTTATGTGCCTAACGTTATTAAGAAGTGTGTTATATTCCATAATATTGTCTTGTGTTTTGTTATAATAATTATGTGCTTCTATATATCGTTCAAATTATATCCAAACAAATCGATCTTGAAGACGAATAAGATGGTTGAAAAAGTGGTCAACATCTTTGAATATCAAACTCTAAATCTCAATCTAACGGCATTTATTACATATGATAAAACTTGTCCTATGGCCAATGGATTATGTTCAAGAAGCGTTATTAATAAATATACCGATATTTAAACTGAATGTCATACGAGTGCAAATATAATACAATCGATATTATATTGATAATTAGAATTTACTAATGAAATAGAAAATAGTTCAATTGAGATACGAGATTCAAAATTGCCATCGACCTCTAGATATTAAGAGACAAATGTCTACTATCTACTAGAATCTAATTCCATTCTCACTACCAATAGTCTCCTCATAAAATAACCCCATTTTCTTTCTCAATTCCAATGTGATTTGATTAGATTGGACTGTCGAGCCCGATTTCAATTAAATGGAGAACTTGAGGTCGATTTTCCTTCAGTGTAAAGATAGAACCTATTCTCAGTCCCAAAAACTTTAACCTTTAAGAGTTGCTCTGTTCAGAACATTTGACCTCGTCAACCAACAGTCACACAAAGATGGAGGGGAGGGGAAAGGATGCGTTGGTTTAAGATGAAATGAGCATTATGAACTCCTAATACAGTTAAACCTGTATTAAGCAGCCAGTCAAGAGAATACTTAAAAGTGGCTGCTTACTAATGAATGGTGCTAAATAGAGGTACATGTATGACGAACCAAGTTTATGATAAGTTGGTAATTTGTAATTATATAAAAGAAAAACAACAATTACAATTTAAATAGCCTTAGCGATGTCCTTTATTAAAATATTCTGTTAGACAAGCATGTTTTACACTTTTGAATAGTGCATTACTTATTTTTTGCTATTGTTTTTTAATATTACAAGATTAAATGAGTAAAATTCGAGGATTATAGACAAAGTTAATCTGTTTATCACTCGTATGCTTTTTATACCATCCATGAAAGCTAACAAAAATCACTTTAATCAATGCATCGTATATGACGTTCAGAATATCCTCTATTTCAGTGGTTCCCAACCTTTTTCATACCGTGGCGCAAAATTCACACAACTCCAAGAGCTGTGGTTCCCTGTTTAATTCGAAATATTGCCCAAAGGGTGGTTTTGTACCTCCTCATCATCGAGAGGCCAAATTCATTTGACCACAAGCAACTATAGATCTTACACAGCAAAATATAGTAAAATAAAATTTGGGCCAGTGAAAAAATTATACACATGTTCATGCCCCCCTGACAAACTCCCCATGGCCCCAGGTTGGGAACCACTGCTCTATTTCAATCTTACAAATACTTCAGGGACAGACCCTAATCAACCTCCAATATTCAATAATTTAAAATGTTCCGGTATGATTTTATATATTTTATATGTTATCCAGTTTTGTTGTTCAGAGACCATCAATATTCAATACTATATGTAAGAATAAATAGGAAAGATATTGAAGATAGAAGAAGAACAATAGGAATAATGCCTCGGATGACAATACTGAAGCAATCAATAAGTCAAGGTCTTGGACTGAACTATATAGATTCCTAGATTTTTCTATTCCTTACTACCAATAAACAACTCTAGTTGATTGCCTCTCCTATAATTACTTTATCTAATTGCTTTTATTTTTATTCTCGTTTAAATCTAGTTCATCAGGAGATTATGGCCTTTAGTTCCCAGATTTGTCTTGAGTTCAAATTAAGATCTAGAACATTTATGTGAATGCACGTTTAAGAGCGTCCGCACTATCTTTCATAGAAAATTTAATCCAACTCAAGGTCTCTAAGCTATATTATGATTGTTAGAAAGCCAAAAACTATTTCTATTCTACTTCTATTCTCGACAAAAAAATTCTCATTTCTGAGAGTCATCTTTGACAGCTTCTACACCATAACGAAAACGTGATGCTGTGGTTTTCAAAATTGAAACTGAAATTTTCTGTCATATCTTACGCCAAATCTTTGGGAATATTAGGCCCTCGTCGACCATAGTTACTAAAAGCTTGGCAGTTTCAGAAACGAAGCTGGAGCCGAAATGTCGGACTAGTTACCACAGAGTAAATTGCCATTATGAGTTATGCCTTTGTCACCCATAAGTAAAATATTCTAGCCAACATCGACGTTTTACTTCTGCACCTCTTTTTCTAGACATAGTCCTATACTTAGTACTTCAAATATATCAGAGAGCTTAGAACACCTAAAAGGAACGATTCACCTACCTACAAGAGTAATTCATAGTTCCTCTGGAGGTAGAACAATTGTTCATTGAAAACAAAGCCATCGTGAACGTGAAAATCACCAGATAACCATTCGAATACAACAGAGCTTTTAATACTTGTTTATAATGATTCAGATCGTTATAAACATACACAATGATATCATTAATTTATAATTTGAAAGGTGAGCGAACGAATGAACTGTCCAATCGAATATGTCAACCATACGATTAGCTTTATGACGTTAGTGATTGAATGTATAGGGTTTTCATGCGTGGCACTGAAAGACTAATTTCGCTTCCTGAAAGTCAACGCTGGTAACGTTATGATAAAGGAATAATTTAGTCGCACCAACTTTAGTCGTTCGGATGGGACAATAATCGGAGGTCACGTTTGCTACGTTACGACTGCACGTTACAGATCCATCAACAGTAGGAAATCGAATAGACTATTGATGCCGTCCTGACAAAATTTGTCACACATATATGGCATAGGTCCTTCCTTTCAAGCACAAACAGATGCAGAAAGAAGGACGTAAAACTCCATTTCATTTCGATCGCACAAACAATCTTTCTTGATCACACAATTCAGTTCCACAACAAGACAGACAACCATGATCGAAATAGAATAACCAATCAAAATTGTCATTACTTAATCCTGCAAGATGACAATCAGTTCTCCATATTCCATACATATTCAAGACCAAAAAGTAATCATTCAGAATATTTTGTCCTACCTTAATTGAGGAGTAGAAAAAAGTGAAAACGCCATTACATAGATCCAAATAGTTCAACGATGTTAAAATGAGCTGTTCAATAAAATAAATGAAGTTTGTTGGGAATTATAACATTATAAAATCTCTTCACATCAATATTTGATGGATTGTCGAGTAGAGAAACAATGTCTATACAGATGTTTAGGGATTGTTCTTTAGAACAATGGACAGCCACATTGTTTCACAAGTTTCTAAATCAGTTGAATAAGTACGCTGTTATAATTTAAACCTAATGGCCTGAAGTACACACATACAGAATAAAATCTCTTAAAATCACTCTGCGATTAAGCTTGTCAACTTTATCTCCATATACCTTCTGATTCTTTTAAAGTATATTTGAAAGTGCCTGGAGGTTCGAAGAATATGATCATATCACAACCAATCCAGACAATAAAAAATGGTTTTATCACCTGCTTCCTCCCACAAGCAACGTCATTCAATGTACATTGAGAGCACATGCACCAGTACAACAACATATAGGTTACTGATTTTTCGATTTCCTACTGATTCAACGTGCATAGTGGAGGCTAACGAAAGTCAGCTCTTCCGATAAAAGAAACTATAAATTCCACATATGTCACTTTTGCCAGTAGAGAAAAAAAAGTCTCTAGTCCCCGCTATTCAAGGAACTTTTTCATTAACCCCAGTCTAAATGCAACCAATGATAGAAAGTTATGATTACAAATCCACAACGCGTAACCTAACAGTCACCTATTAGGCATTTGACTAATATGTCAATGAAGTCACTAAGTAATAAGGGCTAGTCTTCTAGACAATGGAATGTAAATCGAAAAAAAAAAAATAGAATTCCCCCACCGGAACATTAGTCATGCTGTACCCAATCAACTTTAAAGAACCTGTATTATTAAAAAACTGGCTATTAACAATCAATGTTACCGATCATCAACCTTAAATAATCCCGACTAAAATGTATCTCTCTGGAAATAGATACCCGGACTTCTTCGTATCAAAGCATGACAAAATAGTTGGCTGACAATGAATATACCTTTTAACAAAATATATTATTCAAAAGGTTCTTTTCGGGAACACCTTATCCAATTGAAGTTTATTGTTGTTCATGTATGTCTACATAAATTGTTATGATTTTGTCTTTTAACTTCTATGCACTAAAATCATTGTGGTTTAATAATGTGGTTCATAAAAAATTAAGTATGTAATAAGATATGCTATCAGTTTCAATACATTTATATTGAGTCTTCTCTTCATGGCGAGAGGATATATATTGATAAAATAACAGCAACAGCATGGTTGTATACAAAATGTCATCTCAAAAGCATAACAGTGCTATTATCGTATGCATTGGTACAGAATGTTCAAAATTTCAATCACTATACGTATACAGGTATTTTAAAGGGATTGTAAAGAGGTTTTCTAAACTGTGTATGTGTATCGGGGACGCATCAATTTGCGCCATTCCAATTTCCATTCCGAAGTCTGTGGTTCTTGCCACTCCACTTAATAATAACGCATTTTATTACGTCACCTCCACTGATTTGCATAGATATCAATAGTAACTTCCGGTAGGTCAGTGGGGGTGACGTCATAAACCGCGTTAGTGTGGAATTGCAAGAACCACAGACGTCGGAATGGAAATTGAAATGGCGCAAATTGATGCTATCAGTGTCCCCGATACACATACAAAGTTAAGAAAATCACTTTACAATCCCTTTAACGATGTCTCGTTTATTGAATAGCACTAGGTATGTAACGCACCAATGGTTCTTTATGAAATTGTAAAAAATGGGGCTAATCTGAAATGCACTTGAATTGCAACATCTACAAGGATGTTGGCATCTGAAAATCCATATCAATCGACCAATGGTATGTATACCCATATCTAAGTAAATATTCAAGCTGAAGTATTTTCTCGTTATAAAATTGATAGCTCAATTAAAAGATGAATGTTAACATAAATTCTCAGTGAAAGCCTAACATTGGTAGAACTATTGACAAAGTAGTAGACAACATTCAATCGATATGTTATACAGAATATGTCAACCAATGCGTGTCCTGATAAAGCCCTATCATATACTTATCGAGAACGATCAAGCTCTAATTTCAATTATAATTTTATATCATAAATCAGATTTAATTCCATATTTGATGTAAACATACAAATATAATGTCGATTTTATAAACATTATTTATAGCTCTAAAAGTATCTGGTTATTCAGTATTGGCAATAAACCTAGGCCCCTTTGATTTAGGCAAAAATCCCTCGAGAAGGTTAACGTCGTCGATGCTTTGCACACTGCATGGCGTTTGTCCGTCCCCTTTAACCTAAATACGTGCAGAAATGTAGGACGTAAAACTTCATTTCATTTTTAAACATCTCAATTGATTTTTAGAAAATATAACAGAACCTGAAACATGTTGTTTCTCAAAGTGTCACGCTATACGATCTTCAGACATTTGATCTGAACGTGTTACCATTCCCAAGATTAAAACAAAAGATGTATTCAATTTCTATTCAATCGCATGGGTAATCATATAAAACAGTGCTGAACTTCTAACAATATTCTGCATAATATATTGTAATGTAAAATGTCATTCAGATTCCGAACTCTTTTCTTTGACCAAGACTATGCAAATCTATGAAGACAAAGCTATGGATGTGAAAATGGTTATCTCTTGTGTATAAGGGCCATTGGTATTTGAGGGTTCTATGGACTGTGATATAAATCAACAACATATACCTTAAAAAAGATACCTTACAACGTCTCTTGTTGTCTTACTTGTATATTATACAATTTTATTTACTGTGTTTCTTGAGAAATGATAATAACATTTAGTTCTGTATAAAAACTAAACTTTTGGTATATGTATGTTTGGTGGTAGGCGTCGCCTATTACACGACACGTATGTGACAATATCATTTCTATAAACCCCTATATATTTGCATTCTTATTAAAGCAATATAAGCAAATTCGGTATTAAAACTGAAAATGGCATCAAATCAAAAGTAATAAAACTGAAGTCACAACTAGAGAAGTTGTAAAGAAAACACGGAATGAGAAAAAGCATTGATTTTTCTCTGTACTAATAAATATATTTTTTCTCTCTAAAATAAAACAAATACTTGCAGCGCGTTCTAGAATAATAATAGAAGTTATAGTTCAACCTATAACAAATTTATTGATCCATTTCTGTTTAATTCTATATGTGTGCGTTCTATAATCCTCTAGGAACAAAATGGCGACTGAGCTATATTTAACTTTTCATGCAATGCCTCTATTCTGATGACGTTTTTAAGGTTGTTGCTACCAGAGTGGTGGGTTTTGAGGTTAAGTGTTAAAGTTTTACGTTCTACTTTTCTGAATTGATTTACATAATAATCCTTCATAAAATTACATGTAACTTTGTTATGTGGGTCGGACTATACTAAGGATGACACGGGGTTGTGAGCAAAGAAATGTTTCATCAGTAAATACATATATAAGCATGACGAATTCCTAAAGTTCGTCTCCTTTCAGACTAGAAAAAAGCACAATAAGAATACAAAAATATGTTTCTGAAAAATGTTTACATTTTATAAATTCATAGGAGTAGTTTTTAAATGATAACCATTTCAGTTTACGAAATGTTAGACCCAGTTAACCTTTCAAAGACAGCACATGCTCAACCATTGGCGCATACGTATTTAGATGAAGATTCAATATTCACCTAAAGTTCTCTTGTTTTCGTGTTAATGATAATGGCCAGGAGTACACCGATACTTTCATAATATGCACGAATTTTAGAAAACAGTTCCAATGAACTGCATCTTTTTGTTTTCTGATGGTGTTCCAATTACCTTACTCGATACTAAGCCTGCCAGAATTATATAAATACATTTTCATGTCGTTGCTACGATAAATTCCAACCAAGAGCTCTTTTTTTCTATCCATTCTAATTACTATTGGCTGGAGTAGTGATATGTTATCAAGAAAGCTAATATTGCGAAATAGATCATAATTGTGTAAGTGGTTTGTAAATGAGAACAGTAATACAGGATAGAACTGTAAATTTACAGAGAGACTCAGAAAAATACTAGCATCGATTTCAATGTTACACTGTCATGTACTTCGAAAATGAAGAACAGAATTGCTCTTAAATTGATATGTTGCAATATTCATCATTAAAAACGCATTAATAGTGTTGTGATGCGGCTTCCTACATATAGATTTCATCATCCACCCATTATAATTGATATGAAATGGAGTTTTAAGTCATACTTTTCTGCATGTCCTTTTTGTCGAATGAAGACGGGCCATTGTGATTGGTACGGTAACGTAGGCCTAATGGGATATATTCACCTCGGATCATTGAAATTAATTTCGGTCTGAACATAATCTGTAATCAGCAACATGTAATCCGTAAAATCCAAGGATGGTACTTCAGGTTAGCAAAGCATTTTACTGGATCAGATACACTTTGTGGGTATTTTTTAAGCTCAAAGAAAAACATGCAAAAGCCTTGTACCAGATCTCAATTGCGAAATATGAAACGCCAGTGTGAATGTAGCTTTATGATAATACAATAAAAAATAATGTAACGAGAAAAATGTAACATTTATACGTGAAAGATATGTTAATTGTTTCTTGACATCTTCAAACACCATAATTGAAATAATAATACATTCTCAAGTTACTGTAGAATATCGATTTCAGTTTCACACAAACCAAAACAGACACCTTATCTGTCAATATATTTTACTGCAGGATAAATTACATTTAACTCATACAGCAAATATTGTTTATTTCATTATACCCCACGTTTCTATGTGAAATGTAGATCAATGTTGAAATTCTTTATGCCTTATTGAATGCGTTTTAAACTGACTGATGTAATCATGATACATGAGCATAAATCTTTATGAAAATCATATCATCAAACATTATTCACCACTATATAATCTATTCGTCGCTCTCCGTGTATATTTAAGCCTAAAATCAATCGAAAGCGAGTCGAATTGTCGTCTGCTGGCGATAGGATGACCTACAAGAATACTCCTCAAGGTAGGACAAATTCGGATGATGTTGCCAGCGCTTCTGAGAGCCTGCTCAGTATCGGCTTTCAACCAATATGTTCTTCTCTTTAATGGTCTTATGGCAGATCGTTTCAACTCTATAAGTCAGGCCTTCTCAATTAAATTTTGTTAAGAGCCAAATGCATTTTATGAAAAAAATATAAGGGCCAAATAGAGTTAAGCTAACATAGCGAGCAGAGCGATGTAGCGGAAGGAGTCACTCTTGAGGGGCCATTTTCAAGGGCGTCGCAGGCCGCTATTTGAGAAGGCCTGCTATAGGCTATCTGTAAGTCTGTAAACTGGTGTCAGTTTCGCACCCATGTGTCCATTTGCGGTCGATCGAATGTCGTTTAACAGCATTACGTCAGGTCAACATGTGCACACCCAATTACTAGAAGTCGTTGAAAATATTAGCTCTGCCGTTTGCAATATCGACAAAAGCACCTCTTTACCTCTTCGCAAGGCATATGACTTTAATGAAGAATATTCACGAATAGAGCCAGTCGGAATTAATGATAAATGTATATAGATAGATAGTATTGTCAACTATTGTAGATTGAAACCAGAATAATCTGATGTCTGGCTAGAGAATAAGATCGATAGAGGTCAACTGGACCTTTCAGTTTGCGATTCACATTGCTAGTAGACATGCATACTAATGTATTGATAGAGCAGTTAGATCCATTGAATATAAAAGACTTGAGGGAATGTCTTGTAAGCTTATCATCAGAAAGTTCAACTGTCGGTTTGCTGTCTAAAACTATTGTCTCCTTCGCTTTTCATGCTCCATGATACTGTAGATAGGCAATCAATTTAGAAGTGACAGAAAGGGTTCAAGCGACATGAAATTTGGAACATTTCTAACGTTCATGAATTTCAATCACTTAATGCGAATATGAACGTAGAGAACTGATGTCCACAGTCCAGGCTTAACTTTTTGACCCGTCTGAACTCTGATTGTTTAATATCACCATACCTCCTGAAAATAAATGAAATGAAATGGAGATTCACGTCCATCTTTTTGGACAAATGGGATTGACAATATTGCAACAGTCTTATCTCATTTTCGATGCCCAGCAGACTGTCGATGGGTATTTAGCATCCAAAGATTGTAGATTTGTAGAGTCAAAGTACATCAGTTGAATATCTCTCCAGATTGTCTTTAATACCCGATACACATTCAATAGATATATCTCTGCCATGAAGATATAAGATAAGATATTTGTTGAACACTTCCTTGATATTAAAAATCAATCTTTTTCCATCAATGTAATGATCATAATATAATGATCTGGTCTATGGGTGACTTTGTCTGAAATCATACTACCATGTATGCCTTAAACTGTGACCATAGAGCCTGGTCATTCATTTTACAACCGATTGCAGTAGTTTACCAATGACATTTGGCTTATACAAATTTGACTGCATTTGCTATTACATTAAGAATTGTTGAAAGAAATGGCCTCTTGTAGGATATTTAACTAACTAAAATATTTTAAGAAGATCACTAAGTAAATTTAAAAAACTAACTCGCAAATATATCTTTCTGTCATTCTGTTTGCAGTAGAAAGAGGATTAAATCGATATGACGTGAAATGTCTATGAATCGACTACTATCTAGAATGGCTGTTGAATTGTGTCACCTAATTATATACTATCAAATCAATTATTATACAACCGATCAATAACCCACTGTGATATTTTAATGTGGAACTGTCTCTGTCATGGTATCATCGAATCACTTCTTCTCCGTGGATCTAAGAATTCAGAGTAGATTACGAGTTACTTCCCTTAGTTTTATTTAAGAGATTTGTTCTCGTTCATGATGAAAACGAGTTCAGAAGAACGAAGAAGCCGAGTAAATCAATGAGATTTCACAAATTCTAAAATTACTAAACCAACAGCACAGTACCATCCAATGAACCAATCCAACTAATACGATTACTAGCAATTACCAAGTTTGTAATACGCCATGTCATTCGACCCAGCCATATCTTACGAATTCTATAATTCCGCAACCAACATCATAGTACCATCCGATTGAACCAATCCAACAACCAACTACTACGACCACTAACAACAACCTAGTTTACGATATCAGCATCAGTTGGAAGCGAACGTTAACTTAATCTACCAACCGACATAGTTTGTAATACCAGCATTCGCTGTTAGCAATTGAAAGGTGTCATCTATGTTTAGAAACATATTTAATTGTAGATGTAGGATAATATCTGTCCAGCCTACAAGTTTGCAAGAATCATTCTAAAAAAGACTTCAAAAAACACTATAAAAATAAATTTAAAGATTGTAGGAGTCCTTTTCAGAATCAAGTGAACATAATTCCGTTACCATTATTGAGCATAAAGTAGGTTTAAATTCTTTATAATCGGTTGCCTATTTTTCGAAAAAATTGTTTCGACCCAGTTCGCTATCTTGCAATAATCACTTGAAAACGGAATTGAATTGTTGTATTGTTATTTTAAGAGAATGGATAAGACCAGATAATAATGAGTGAAATATCTGATAACTGGTCTCAATAATGATATGACATCATTATAATTATTGCGGTCAATAATGACAAGGAAGTCGCAATTGATAATAGTTATCTTAGCCATCGACTGTGATACTATATAAATTTCATTCACCATATGGACAACTTTATGCGGTATTCTTTCCAATATTTGACTAAAGATAAGACAAGGGATTGTAAATAAGTTTAATGATTTCATACCTGCGAAGGAATATTTGGCGTATGTTACGTCAACAAACACTTGGTTAAAGTGAAATTGCTGGAACAACAGTCGTCTGAATGTTGGAATGGAGCAAATTGATGCTTTCAGTGTCTCCGATACACGTACACAATTTTGAAAACCTCTTTACAATCCCTTTATTTCCGAACGATACAGACATGAACTAAGATGCGGTGAAAAACTTAGAAGCATAGACTTGACAGAAACGACACAAGCATATTGGAAGTTTAAGCTCAGACAACTAGCGGAAGGTGTAGGCGGAGTCCGAAATTTGAACACATAAAAATATTTGCAACACTACTATCTCTTAATGAAGACTAAGGAATGTTGTATTCTTTTTCTATAATTACGAAACTAAAAACGAGACTAATTAGAAATCACGAAAATCCATTACCTGACTGAAAATATTAAGAACAAAACCCATCAATACTAAAGAACTAACCGACGCTATATCGATGATTTTAGAAACAGGAGTTATATCGAGTCTAGACAATGTTTCCTATAAAACTTCAAGCTGAGTAAATTACATACCACACAATACTTATCTGTCTTTAAAAAGGATTTACTTTCAGTTGTAGTCATCCAATATAAGTACTATTATTAGCATACATTATGGTGGTTCATTACGAAAGCCACAGACACGAAGGAACCGCAGAAAAACAGAAATTTCAAAGATGGTTTTCAAAGGAAGAGTGAAAAGATTGCTTTCAAGGAAAGAGTGAAATGATGGTTTTTAAGGAAAGGGTGGAAAGATGGTTTTTAAGGGAAGAGTGAAATGATGGTTTTCAAGGGAAGAGTGAAAAGATTGTTTTCAAGGAAAGAGTGAAATGATGGTTTGGAAAGGGTGGAAAGATGATTTTTAAGGGAAGAGTGAAAAGATTGCTTTAAAATGAAGAGTGAAATGATGGTTTTTAAGGAGAAGAGTGAAAATGTGGTTTTCAAGGAAAGAGTGAAATGATGGTTTTCAAGGGGAAGAGTGAGATGATGGTTTTCAACAGAAAAGAGAAGAGGTGCTTTTCAGATTTGACGTTCGTGGATGTGACAATGATATCGTTTCAAAATACGAAATTCTTTGGAGACTAATTTGTCAAGATTATAGTAAATATAGTTCAGTCAGAAGCTATACGTTAGTTTCGGATGCTTCGTGATTGACGAGTTGAAGTCTGCGACATCTGATCGGAACCCACCCACATACCAATCACATCTTTTTATAACATACTTATTTCGTGTGGGCCATCACTGATCGATTGTTCCAATGTAAGCTACTTCCGTTATAAGAATCGTTGCCACTGTCTGACTGTTATTATAACTGGAAGGCTCGCCTCGGATCATTAACTTTTAAGAATGACTTATTCTAATGACCTAGTTACAATCGCTAGTTTCTTAACAAAAGACAGACCCTTCCTATTGATCCGCAATAAAAATATTAATGCATGATCATTCAAAGATTTCTTTCAGAAAGTATGTCATTTAAATGTATTTGCAAGTGTATAACATATGACCAATGTGAAATCTCTTTATGCCTTAATGAAAAATGCTCTTCCGGAGCGGTATCAGGTTTTCCGGACAAAGAAGCCTCAACCAATGCTGGTAATCTCTCTAGTGTTAATAGCCAGGCAGCATCTCTGTTAAACAGTTATTTAGGTATATTTATACATGATCAAGAATTATCCCACGTACTTATTATATGTTAATTAACATTTTTCAATAAAGAGTAAAATGGTATATACCATCTTGCTACTTTTCCGGATCCACATGAAACAAACCACAAACACTGTAGGAAGAAATGTACTGATTTTGTACATCTGAGATAAGTTGAAAATTAACTCTTGACATTAAGATCAATCAAAAAGTCTGTTATTTTTTCGATTCTTTTTTTTTTCACCTATTGCTGAATCGGTTTCAATCACGCAACGTCTTCGATTAAAACTGACTAACAAAATTTGTTATTGTTGTGTCAATAATTTTCAATAACTGAATAGCACATGAACTGTTGAATTCATAAACAATGATTTATTATTACTGTGCTATAATATAACTGTTAACCAAAAAACAGTATTTTAAGTCGAGAACACACAGCGCGAATGTATACAATAATAACTGCGAACTTGCTTCGGCCGAAGCTCGGGCGAAGTAAGCTGTCGATAGACCATTCGCCGTGAAAACTCGCTCAGACTGTCCATAGCTTTATATGAATACCAAAGTACAAACGATCAAAACCAGAAAAAAGAGACTAAAAATTCATATTTTGGCAGCCATATTATGACTTTTCATAGCAGGAAATATATCAATATATTAGTAAATATTTCATAATGAAAAGTGGTATCAGATGTCTGGAAAAGTACGCATAACCTTCTACCGTAACACGCACAGCAATATTACAAACATTATTCATGTCCCAAAATATTTCCAATTTAACCTATATAGATGTTTCTGTGCATAACTATCCAATGAACTGTGCAAAGATGTCTTGTTATTTCCAAGTAGGGTGACAATAATAAAACCAAGCACGAACGATCCCAACAGTAAAACAAATCTCAAAATCCATGTAAACACATTGGTAGCAGCTAATGAACTTTTCATTTGAGGAAGTATATCAATAAATGAGTAAATATTTCATAATGAAAAATGATATCAGTTGTTTAGAAGAATTAGCATACCCTGCTTGGCGCCACACCCGCCACCGCTGCCCCATGATATTACATCAATTGATTTCTGATTTCTGTCACAAAATAACTCCAGTTTCCAATGCTAGCCTATCTGTGCCAAACATGTTTATGTAAATTAAGCAAAACGAAGACATTACATCTCGCCACAATTATTCTAATTTCAGTTAAGCGATAAGGAAGTCTGGTTCTTAACACTTTCGATATAAAGTCGCCACAACAAAAATCAGCATAAATTTCAGGCAACCATTGGGAAAACTCAAACAAGCTACAGAAATTCATTGTCAATAATTATTTAAAGAAGGATGGATTGGAGGTACCTCTAATAATATTTAGTAATGACGACTCGAGAAACGGTGGTTATCTCGTAAAGAATGGTTTTTACTCACAACACAAGTTACAATAATCAATT
This sequence comes from Lottia scabra, assembly GCA_029955415.1. NCBI lineage: Eukaryota > Metazoa > Mollusca > Gastropoda > Lottiidae > Lottia > Lottia scabra. The sequence goes on along the minus strand of JARJEI010000002.1, from coordinate 15,202,553 downwards.
TAAATTCGGTCATATTGACATTGATTCAACAAAATAAGATCACGTGCACTATTCTGTAATATGCGTTCCATTTAAGTCAAGGGAAGAAAAGCACATTCACGTCACGGAATGTTTCAGTTAAACAGAGTCAAGTTTCAAAACCACTGCAATAAAATAGTACTGATTTAACTTAGTCATAAAATCTTGGCGCCATACTGGTACCATCTGTTGGCAGATAGTCCATTGTGTTATCATGCAATATAATACTAAAAGAAAACTCAACCACTTACCCCTTTCGACTAAAAACATATCCATCGGGACTAACTGTCATCGGCGATTCCTTCATTCGGTAGCAAGATATAACTCACTTAATAAAGCACTTAATAGAGAAGTGTATGAGGTCCTCCATGCTTCACTTCAGTTCAATAATTGGGCTAAGCTGAGCTACTAATTATTGTCGGCCGCCAACACTCGGTTTCCTACTCGCCTAATGCCAATACTTGGATCGAATCACACAAGAGTGTATCAAATCAGTCAATATTCAATGTGTAATTGGATGGTATAATGTTGGTTGAATGTTAAGAGAGCTGGTATGGCTGTCAGATGTGATATATAGGCTAGCAAATATCAGATACTGAATAAAAACCTAGCATCAGCTAATAGCGAATTTAAAGTAGCATTACAACAATAGATATTGGATCTACAGAGCCTGTAATAACTGTAATTCAATACTAAATACGCACTGGAATTAATGAACACAAACTATATAGCATGAATGAAATGGAATTAAACCATTTGAAAACGAACGTCATCAGAATGTTGAAATTACTTTGACGTCATTCTATAAGTGTGCAATATGAATGTACTGTACAAATAATCCTGAAACCACATCTCGTTTTAATATGAAATAAACTAACTCGAGTCACAACGGTAATTTAGGAAGCGATATCATAGATACGGTATGTTTACAAACAAAATTTCCGTTAAATCTGTACATTATTGCCAATTAGCTGTTAATCGTGTTCTACATTATCTACGCTTTATCCGGTTACTAACTGGCAAGTCAATCTACACCATATTGTATTACCTTTATCCTGTAAAGTTATTGCGATGTTGGTTCGAGTGTAACGAAGTTCCATGTTACAAAATATGATTTAGGCACCGAATACGAGTTGGAAATGAGGAGAACGGTGTCCGCTGGCGGATCATCTATACAAGAAAACTCAGAAGAAGCGCATTTGGTCTGCATCGTGTCCGGACCCCGTGATATAGCTTCTTATATTTCCTACTAAACCACCCTTGTACCAAGTCCATTCTAACCTTTAGGAGGAAATGTTCCAGAAAATAGTGCTTCAGTCAAGAAATGTTTAGGACAGAATACAAATAATAATATAGTATTCGAAGTAGCACCAACATCACCATTATTATATGGAATAAGATTAAGATTATTGTAATTGGTCGACGAACATGTTTGTATCTGATGTAAGAACTAGATTTGCTTCCAATAAAGACAAATTTCCATAAATAAATTTCATCTCGTGAGACACTAATCACCATCAAAAGCCATTTGTTTCTGAGATTCAAATAAGAATTACTCACTGTAATTCAATAAAAGAATTTTAAGCAAATTTGAAAAGACTAATTTCTGCAAGAGTTAGACTAGACTAGACGATCTTTTAAATTCGAAAATGTTATACAACACCGTCCTTAGCGCACCATTTTACAAAACATTCCATCTACTGAATCATGAAAAATCATAAAAAAGATAACCTCACGAATCAAGTGTTTTGTGCATCACAGTGTTCCATCCTTTTTCGAATTTTCATTGACGTCTTCCCAATACGGAATAATATGTAATCATGATAACATGGAATGAGTCCCATTGCACCAGATATAAGGCGTTAATCGAAATTCAATAAGTTATGAGACTATCATGAAGAATAGAAACGTGAAGAGTAATAGAAGACTGGAAACTAGTAAGAGACAAACAAATACAGAACAAAGCTAATGTACGATTATTTTAAGGCCAATATCATCATTGTGTATTCATTACAGCTTAATGTTAGCCAGTAGGTCACGCTGGCATAGCAGTCCAGTTTATTTGATTAACCAATTCCCCTCTAAGCCGACAACCACAGTAAACCGAAAACACCTCTAAACGGATAACAGCTCTAAACCGACAACCCCTATAAACCGATAACAACTCTAAACCGACAACCCCTATAAACGGATATCAACTCTAAACCGACAACCCCTATAAACCGATAACAACTCTAAACCGACAACCCCTCTAAACGGATATCAACTCTAAACCGACAACCCATCTAAACCGATAACAATTCTAAACCAGCAACCCCTCTTAACCGGTTACCTCTCAAACCGGCAGCACCACGTCACTTGCATTTTATGTGTGTCCATTTGGCTGCCGGTTTAGTCGGGTTTTGCGCTTAGCTGTAGGTCATTTTCTTCACGAACACCCTTGTAACTTGCAATCTGCACTGTGAAAGCCACCACAGAAAAAAGTCTCTGCCTACGCCATCTATCCTCAATGTGTATAATTGCTGCATTTATTGTAGATTCCCTAGAAAACATAGAAATCGCTAAGCGGGTTTGTTTACCATTGTATGCGTGTAATCCCTTAATATCTTTACTGTTACACAGTAAGCCACAGATATAGAAATAGCAATTGTGTCAGATACCATAATAATATTGCTTTTCTAAATGAGAAATTTAAAAAGTTGCTTTTCAATTTCCATAGAGAAATATGAAAACACTAACTCGGGTATTTGAATTAAGAAGTTAATTGAAATGTGAAGATATTGGGGTGTTAATATGAAGCTTTCAATTCAATAATATCAAGATATTGACCTAGTATTGGTGAAGTGGTCGAATCTTTCCCTTGGTAAATATGGAATTCTAATTGTTGAAATTAAGTACCTTTTAGAATCGCTACTGAGCTTCAGTAGTCTGAGAATAAATATGACATTTTTCAAATAAGACGCAATTTCCGCCATTATCTTCGTATCGATCAGTTGAAATTATGTCTGTTTTCAATTTCACTCAAAAACATTTGAATCAATTGTAAATATTATGCTTGCGAAATAAGCAGGCAACTTGACCAACTTTATTCCGATGTGTGAGTGACCGACTAACACAGAAACGTGAGTAATAATACCACTTGTTTACTATGAAACTCCACTTTGCATTGCCCGTGGTTAATGTTCCAAACACGAGTGGTACATTTAGATTTTGTGTTGACTACAAGATGAAGAGCGCTGCACAATTTTTTTTTAATATTTCGATGTGGGTTAAAATCTCTTCCCGTTGCAAAAGTAAGATGACCCTGAAGTCATCTTCAGTCATAACGAAGCTCTTAGTAAATACGGATAATCCGATAAAGATCCACACCAAGAAGTTCGACCACAGACCAGCTGGTAGAAAGGATCCTCTCGGGAACTTAAGTTGTTATCTTTGCAAAAACTTGGTTTGTTTCACCACGGAATAGTTTATCTTGAACTGTCAGCTCCCGGATGTTAAATTCTAATTGCTAGTTTGTGTTGTGATACAACAATTCAAACTGTGTGTTTTGTCTTAGCACCGGTTTGGAAATATTGCTTGCTTATGACCTTGTTTTGGTTGATCTTAACCCAACATTGTTGTTCAGTAAACATAGGGCAACATAGAGTAAATCAACCTTTTTACTAAGGTTAAATGCCAGGATTAAATAACAATTTAAGTTCTTACTAAATGGTGGTTATAGAACACGAACAGTGATACCCACAGCAAACGTTTTATGTGTGAAACGAGGCAAGTTGATTGAATTCAATACGGCAAACAGTCACAACTTGTTTTCTTTCTCTCCTCTAATTCTTTAATCAACATTGATGTTAGTTTAGACCGACATAGAGCGAGAAAAGAAAACTAGGTTTCCAAGAAAGGATCATCGGGAGAAAATCATTTTCAATCAAAGCCGACCAAATCCTTTCAACAATTCTACATAAAAGCTTGATGAAGAGAAAAAATCAAATTACTCTTTTCTTGATGGAAAATAAAATTACCAAGCCAATGAGTTCTAGAGTACACAAAACAAATAGTGGAAGTGGTATTATGATAGATTAAAGAATTAGACGCTAATCTTACAAATGAGATCAGATTGCTTTGTGTTTCCTATTTAAGACAATTTCAGTTCCTGGACTCGTAGATTTTGTTTGTGGACTCCTTCACGTACCCTACTTTGGTAATCACATTTATAGTTAAGTGGTGGTTTAGTACCATTGAAGCTTTCTTTGGTCAAGTCATTGGCTTTGGCACAAACCTTATGGAACTCTGTTCTTCTCATATGGTTCAAGGAAAAAGAAATAGTGCGTTACATTCTACATTTCTGCAGCTGTTCGGACCAATGAGCATGGGCAAAAACATCTTACATTGTACAATAGGGACATTTTGTCAGGACAGCGGCATTAGCTTAATTTATTTGCAATTTCTAACGGTAGGGAGGGCTCTAATGTAGACAACCGGTGCAGCCTCGGATAATTCTCACAATCTTGAAATGAAATGTAGTTTATTGTCTTACTTTTGCGCATATGTTTATGAAATACATTTATGGATAAGCTATATATTTATAGTATATTTGATAAAATACATTCAACTGTCAAACTCCTGTACCGAGCAAAAGAACTACTCTATACTGTTTCAAAATGATAATACAGTGCACTACCCTAGAATGTACTTTAGCAGTGAATGTCAAGAGGTACTTGAAGATCGTCCAATTGCTGTGTTGCTGAAATTTTAAATATTTGATTAAGCAAGATACAATCTTGATAAAATTAAACTTTGAAACGACATGAATCTGATATAAATCACATGCAGTTATGTGTCCGACTTAAGAGAAATCGCATTACAAGCAAATAAAGTAAAGAATGGTGTCTTAGGAAAGAATCTGAGTATCAAACCATTGCAATTATAGTGTTGAAGCTTCCAGTATTTTTTTAATGAAAGAAAGGTTATGCCAGGCCATCAATGTGTCAAGGAAATGATAGATTGGATGAAATCTAAATAAAAATCGAACATTAGTTTCTTTCAGCTAGATGAATAAGGAGACACAGTCTGTGAGAAGCTTGGGGTTAGAATGTTTACCAGTAAAAAGTAGAAAATCGATGCTAACTACAACGTTGGTAATGCTGCACCCCTGGCGAAGCGAAATAATGAAATCGCGAAAGAGACGTGTCGTTATATTACAACACATAATAAAATGACTGGCAAGTATTTTCATGGGATTACACCAGAAAAAAAAGACGGAATAAAATGTTGAATACAAAATGTTCACCTGATAATGAGGTATCAATGCTACATTCAAACGAAATGCAGTGGCGGGTTTGGCACAAACAGGGAATGGTAACTCTTCTAGACACCTGGTGCCACTTTTCATTATGAAATATTTACTCATTTATTGATATACTTTCTCAAATGAAAGGTTCATTAGCTGTTACCAATATATTGCCAATGTGTTTGCATGGATTTCGAGATTTGTTTTACGGTTGGGATCGTTCGTGCTTGGTTTTATTATTTCAATCGCAAAAGCAGAGCAGCACTGGGAACGTTTTTTCGCAGAATATATATTGAGTATGCACGAAGACTCTAAGGTTAGAAAAGTCCATCAGAGGCCACAAACAATGCACGAAGGTGTAATGACCAGATGCGGTCCACTTGGAATCCGACAATATCAAATTAGAATGAATAATCCTATTTTAAAGGTTAAAGCTTTAATTAATTTCAGTTGTTGGAATGATCCAAAGAGAACCAAGCTACATTTTGCTTGGTAGAAGGTTTGCCCGTGTATCAAGTTTTAAGTTCCTGCAAAATGTACTTTGATTTCAGTATAGAGATTGAGGCTGGGTGATTGATCTTATCATTTCAATTTGCTTATCTTAAGAACTTATCATTTCCAAATCGAAGGGCTGCCATAACAAGTCTTTTTCAATTTTTAAAATGACTCCACGAAATGTGTTGCTAAGAAACCATTCATATTGAAGATACAGATTAATACGAGCTTCATAAAGACATGATAGACGTAGCAATAAATAAACATATTGGATTAAACTGTCAAAAAGACTGAATGAACTGGTGCCAGTAGTTTGACTGATTGTAAATAACCTCGACCCAACTCATGGTTCAATATTGAAATTAATGTATCTAATATGTTATAAGAAATTGGATACTATATTGATGTTATTTCAATATAGAAGTGATGTTAAGAAACTGTCTTTGATGTTCTGGAAGATGTTATTGCTACCATTAACTATACTGTGGACCAAAGATGTAGTAAGGATAACAGCTAAGAAGATCCTATCTACCAGCTGATTCTTGGACAATCCTCTTGACATTGATCTCTCTCGGATAATCCGTATCCATTTACTGCTGGGCCGGCTGGAAAACGGGAAATTTTCAAGTTTATAAGACTTTCATATTCTGATTGAGATTAAAACTTACAACCACCATTAGCTCGTAACCACGCATATGAGGTCATGCAAAAAACGAATGGGCTATAGAACCCCTTGTAAGTTGGTATAACAATGATCTGTTACATTATGTAATAGTTTTACAGAATCGTAAAACATACTTTGTGTGTAGGCCTACAATCAAGATCTAAATACGTCGTTTTCCATTTGCCTTTTGTACTTTCTAGACAGATACTTCAGTTTCAACTTAAAATTTATTGTCATTTTAGAAAATATATTGTCATCTATACACATGATGTGAATCAACGTATTAGATTTCTGTCACAATAATCAATATAATGTTAACCATTATCCCTTCCAGGCCAACCTGCTTTTTCTTCAAATATAATTTGTTACCACGAGGAGAAAACGAACTGACGTCACACTATCAGGAATGACAGTCAAATCAAAGACCAGGGTTATTTATAGTGATTTATTGCCTGGAAGCTGGGTGATTCACGACATAAAAATTAACTATCTTAAAATATCAGCTAATTTTCTGACTGAACTCCAGCGTATACTTGACATACTGACTTAGAAAAAATAACGTATCATCCTAAAATCAATGACGTCAGATATTCCTTTGAGATTCAATGTCACCGAAAATTAGAAGGTAAATGTCAATATTTCTTTTGAATTGTGACGTCATGTATCGTGCTGTCAAATAGATAGCTCTGTCAGTCTCAGGAAATTGGTTTAAAATTAAACTAGAAATTTGCTCTACTGACATATAAATTCAATTTTTTTTTCTCAAGAAATGACGTCATGACAATTTTTAAAAAAGGCCACCCAAGTATCACGTTATCTGACTGATTTTTAACAGAAAGTTGACGCTAAAATTGCCATATATTGAGGTTGCAGTGAGACGTGGAATAAGCTAAAATAAATACGTGACCATTTTTAGCAGCATAAGGCTAATGTTTCACAAATACTCAATGGCTCATATCAATACATTACGATCCTGAACAAATTGAGAAATTGCTGAAAGGTCATTCTGAGACATTATCGTAGCCAACTGCAATGAACCTCGTCACAATCGCTGACATTGCTAACTTGCTGAACAGGTCATTCTGATACATTATCGTATCCAACAGCAACCGAGCCTCTTCACAATCTCTGACACTGCAAATTTGCTGAACAGGTCATTCTGAGACATTATCGTACCAAATTTCACTGAGTCTCTACACAATATCTGACATTGCAAACTTACTGAATAGGTCATTCTCAGATATTACTTTATCTAACAATTATTACCAAACTGCTGCACTGAGCCTCTTCACAATATCTAACATTGCAACCTTGCTGAAAATCATTCTCAGACAAAACCTTATCTAACAATCATGGCCAACTTATGGCTTTATTTTCTCACATTCTCAGACATGACTGTATCCAGAGTACATTAACCACACGTTAATACAAATCCCATGATATCCTCTTGATGATGTCAATAGGTTTAAAATAGAGTAGTTAACCCTATTATTAAAGCCCAACCTGACACACTAATGGCTATAAACGAAATAACCCGTCAACAATTAAACCCCTTTAATACCCACAAATCAAATCAACCATTCGTCCAAATTCAATTGTTTCATTAACGACCCGAGATTTAGCAAGCTAGATATAGATAACGTTGTGACATAGAATTGCCCAGAGACGTGAATGTGACAATGTAAAATGTATTAGTCATTGTTTTAACAGTTAGAAATTCTAATTGTTGGCGCTGTTTTTACTGAAACCGTAAGCTTAAATGTTCCTTCTAGATAAATGGTCATTGTCATGGTTGCCCATGAATTTCTGATGCGGAATAGAAGACCTCATGTGATAATCCATCATCTAAGATTCTTTCGTGATATCCATTCTCAAAGGTTTTCGGTTAAGTTTTTGTTTTGGAAAAGGTGGTATATGCAGAGCCTATAGACTCTGGTATATGTCGTAAAATTTTCGATCCCGACAAATTTCTATCAAAATATTGTTTGAGAAACTGATTTTGGTGAGTTTGGATAATATAATACAGTTAAACTTGTAATAAGAGGTCAAGAGAATGTACATTGGTGGTTGCTTACTGGGGGTTCGGTATGATGCACCAAGTGGCACTCAACAACACTGGTACAACATCATTTTCAGAAGGATGATATTAGGCCTGTTAAAATTATAGAATAGATTTCAATATAGATAATAATCAATATAGTCTAGAACTGAGAGATGATATATTACACTGAATATATTTATTGTTTACTGTCTAGGTCTAGGCTAATATTGCAGATATTCTAATATACACGTAATTGATACTTGATGTCTCCATCTGAATGGCCCCGTATAACTTAATTTCAGAAATGAAAGAACCAAACTATAATGGTTTTTCTAACTTACATTATCTCGAATTATTGATGATATTCATGTTGGAAATAGTGGCGATTTTGTATTATGATATTTTGATGACATTGTCTTAGTATGTTAAGAAAAAAAAAACATGTTTTATTTAGATGGATCATGGCGATCCTTACCAGATCCTTGGTACCAGAATTACCAGAACCCATTTACCAGTCAGTGGAGTTTCTACGAATTTTTAGGTGGAGAGTCCGAGTTGGGACCAAATAATTGTCAGGGGGACTACCAGCACATACCATCCGTATGTAACATGATACGAAATTTCAAAGTGGGGGAACGCCACTGCCAGTGACTAAAAAAATGAGGACCCATGACTAATTCAAGGTCACAAGAATTTTTAGCGCTTTTAGTGTTGGGCGTTATTATTATTGTTAAGAAGTTGCCCATTATGGCCATTTGAAGAAGCGAAATTCATAATATGTTTCTGTAGCGATTTTAATGACAGCACTATCGGGTATCATTTTAGCAGAGCCACCAAAGCTTGCTATTTTGCAATAACTATCAAAGCCGAAGATTAGTCATACCACTCAAACTCCATTACACAGAATACCTAAAATAGTATCGGACTTGTCATTTAATATAAACTAAGAAATCAATATTGTATTTAATAGTAACGTCTGGCTTGAAGTACTGTCAAATCCTTCCCGGAATATTCAACCTTCTTATAAATATAACATAATATATTAACACTAAAACGGACACAAGAGTCTTGTTTGCGATACACTCCATTCACAAGATGTCTGTTGGCTTCACGCAATTCAAATGGGATGGTATTGGCATATTAATGTTGTCTGTCTGTTTCAGTAGATACCATCTTTCACTAACACAATAATTGAATACAGAGAAACAGAGCTTTGACAAACCGGTAGAGAGGTATGTCCTGAACAGACAACCCTTAAAAGCGTTTTCAACACGTCCAGACAAACCATATGAAGGTGATTGACAATTTCTGATTTCAGATTTAGCACCATAATTACATACAGAGAAACCTGGTTTAAACCAGTATTATATGGGTATTTCATGAGCAGTCATACCAAATATAGAAGTAGCTCTTAAAAGCTGATTTCAGATCTAGCACCATAATTAAACCTGGCTTAAATCAGTATGATATGGGAATGTCATGAGCAGACATACCAAATATAGAAGCAGCTCTTAAAAGCGTATATAACACGGCCAGTTACAGCGTGTTCCAGAAGTAATGCGTTTTGGTTCTTGTGGGTTTTTTTTTTCAAACTGAAATTATGAGCAAGAATAATTTCAACCAACTCGAGTATCGTCCCCATCAATGATCAATGTAAAAAAAACGCTGGGTTTCAAGAGGGTGGCGTTGCTGGTGGAGTAGTAAATTTGGTTTAACGGTCACACTGAATACAGGTGACCATGGGTTCTAGTTTTACTTTGTATATATTGGTTATACTGTCTTATGGTGTAATCATACAATTCCAGTAGCCTATTTCTACAACCATTAAATATTATCAGCCCAGAACGTCGTGTTATTATCAGAGAAGACCTCGGCCTAGTTAAAACCAAATTACTTCGTTATACTTGTTAGGTTTCTGATCAATTTTTCTTTTATTACTTTTCATAGATCATTAGAAAATGCTTTATCAGCAAAATAACAGAGAAGGACATGAATGTTACTGACCTATATGATAACGTTCAACCTCAATTTGAATCTGGATTATGTCTGTCGACAATTTCAATATCTTAAGATTTTGTTCGTCCTGTTCTGGCGTTTATTACCGAATTATACATGTAATAGAAGAGCCAATTTTTTTTATAAAGAACAGTTACAGTTCCTTTTTTGAATAAGAAAAGTTCCCAAAACGCAATCATCTCGTCTAAAGGATGGCAAAAGTAGTATAGCAGTGGATTCTTCAAAAATAAGTGTCATCAGGCGTCTCAAAAAAACTAACCATGTATTAATCTGTTCTATGCGACATATCAGGAGATACAACCAATTAAATTTATGACCTTGAATAAGTCATCTTCACTCATAATTCAAGTCAACCCAGCTGTAAATGGGTACGGATAATCCGGGAAAGATCAATGACAAGAGGTTTGGCCAAGGACCAGCTGGGAGAAAGGATCCTCACGGAACCTAAGTTGTTATCCTTGTAAAATATAGATGTTTCTTTTCATTCAATCTGTCTTAAAATTCTACAGATTCAAGGTGGTAATAATGGGTCACAGTGTATAATAATATAAGACAATTATACTTTCAATAATTATACTTCTGATTGTAATAGATCGTATGGACTACGAGAAGTTACAAAGGTTATGAATCTGATATGATAATTAAATGACCACGACTTGGACTCTAGACACCAATTATCATCTAGTTAGTCAATAGAAGTAATTTAGTTTTCTCCTTTCTCATGTTAAGCAGTTGTAAGAGGATGTCAAAATGATATGTTCATACAGAATGAGCACAATAATTTCATAAACATTACGTGGTGTGTTTTGCGTGCTATCTACTGTACATACAGATACTCGTTCACCCTTCTTCTACGTCAGTGGTTCCCAACCTTTTCCATACCGTGGCCCAAAATTCACGAAACTCCCATAACCGTGGCCCCATGTTTAATTCAGAATACCGCCCAAGGGTTTTGTGCCTTCACATCATCGGGAGATAAATACATTTGACCACAAGCAACTACATACCTTACACAGCAAAATATAGTTAAATACAAGTTGTGATAGTGAAAAAATGATTCACATATTCATGCCCCATGGTCCCCTGACAAATACTTCATGGCCTCAAGGTTGGGAACCATTGTTCTACGTGCATCAAATACCTTTCTGAATGTAGTCAATGAGTACCTCATTTAGAAATGACCAAGAACCAGTCGATTCACATGTTCAAATCTGGACATGTTACACTGGAAATTGCTCTTTTCACATTTCACAATGCTGTCTAGTTCTATAATTACAATACAGTAGTCAAATATCTGCGTCTCGTCATCAATTGTACATAAGAAGTCCAGTTCCTCTTGAGATTTTGTCAATGGTATATAGTATCACATCAATAAAAGCAATTCCGTCCTCATTACCATGTACCAAGACCTTTCACAAATTTGCTGACTTGACATAATTTATCTGCCGGTAATCTACCATCCTTCCGGAAGTAATTCGTGATCGTGAATTTGTGACTGGAATAAAACGAAATTACTAACAGTCTGAAATAAACTTACAAGGAGTTAATGGAGATTTTTTAGTTGTTTAACAGGTCCTCACCAGTGGTTTTAATGCATGTATATATATGAGGATTAAGGTTGGGAATATATCTAAGCCATACCTGGGCACATATTGTGCCCCACTTATATACAACGAAATGAAATTGAATAAAGTTTGACGTTCGAATTCTGTGCTCTGTGCTCATGATTAACAAACATGAAGGACTGTGAGCATTGTTCCTTTTGCCTTTTGTGCACAAATTGTGCTTCTTCAAACTTTAAGATGCCTTTTCTATTTCTGCCCCTCTAACCTGAAATGCGGCTTATGTTGTTTCAAAAGAAAATGAAATATGTCGTCAGGAAAGTTTTCCGGTGGTATCATCTCGCATGGTGCCAGGATCGACGTTGGGAGACCCATTTAACAAACGGGGTCTCACCGACTAAATTATTTATGACCATCAATTGATGTAAGACCTTATTCATTCGTTACAAGAGCAGCGTATATATACATATTCTGCAACATTCAGACTTATTTTCTTATAAGCTTGGAGCTAAATTTAATGTCAGATTATATTACAGAAGGAAAATGTCATTAAGCGAGATGTCACCACCTCTGACATATTAATTTCACAGTACAAATCACTAGTACAAACAACTATTGGATTTCTCTCGTACTACTGTCTGTATTCATTCTCGTGTCAAATATATCTCTGAATCCAGTAGGACATTAATTCTCTAATCACAACCAGAGAACCAATGTTATATTTATCAATAAGAAGACACAAGTATTACAAGGAACCATTTTAAGGTTTAATCTATGGAAACCATGTGCTTCCGAAGTATACGATATTATGACACATTATAATAGCATCCAAAACCATGAGAAAATCGAGAGTAATAGTTGTATAGTAGTGGACTACCCCAAAGAGAAGTACCATCAGGTGTTTGGAAAAGAGTAAGCATGCTCTGCTTCGCGGGCGACACCCACCACTACAATATAGGTAGGTTCATCCGCATGATTCGATCAGCATCAATTGCAAGTCGAAACAATTATTTCAAAAAACTGTTTTCTGGTTTGACCTCTGGATACCATGTGCAAAATGCAAATTGTGCAGCATAAATAAGTTACATTTCCATTAAGGTCCAACTGTTGCGATGTAAGTTCATCCATGTGATTCTTTCAGCCAGTGCAAAATTCAATGACTTTTTTCAAATTTCAATAGTAGGAAAATGTTGCGTATAAAGATCTATTATGGTTCAGTGCCAAGGTTAGTCTCGTTCGTAATTTCCGGCTTGGAACTAATCTCAATCTATAATTTCCGCCAGCAACCTAAAGACTGGATTAAATGTCAATGGAACTGCCACAACTAAATATTACAGTGACGAATTCCACTTTGTATTATACATTCGTGCATAAACTACACAGACAGTCGTAAGAAGGCAATAAACGTTGCTTATTGTCAAACACCATCGAAGTAGAAGGGAAAATTTCAATAAAGCCTGCTCGTAAAACTCAAACATTAATATTACAGAGATGTTGGTTATAAAATCAGAATAGTTATAATGTGACTGAGGAAACTCAAGAACATTAACATTTGAATATGTCTACAAGTTAACCAAATTTGGAAATAATAAGTTTTTGTTTATGGAAACTTGTGGGTGGACAGACTAGCTCTATATCAGCGACTTCTTCAAAATTTTAATCTCTCAATGTAATGTACTTTAGTACTAGAGTGCTTCTGAGATCAGAAAAAAATATCGAAACATCGGTTATCAACGACGAAGATAACAGTACACCCTGCGTGGTCAAAGATACAGTATAACGAACATCATCATCGGTAGAACCGTAAAAACTCTTTCCGTTGAAGTGAACGTTGTAGCAAGAAATCAATCGTTCTGTGAAGGCTTCTTAATTCCTCATATTTACAGATATTCAGCGCAAAAGAAATGAAATCGTCCTATATGGTTGAAGCCGATCCTAGTGATACTATCACAAAAAATGATTGCAAATATGCCATTTAAATACAATGAAATGAGCCTCTTTAACGTCCAATAAAATTCGAGACGAGAATGTATAATATCAGGAATGAAAACAAACCAATATCTATCTGAGCCAGAGGTGCATACTGAGAAGTTGAGAAAAGCCAGGCATCGTTATGTTTTTTATTGGCACTAAAAATAATAATAGAGGTCTGTTTGAATCATCTAGTTGAATTCATTTCTTATATTACCTAGAAAACAACACCTTCTTGATACTAAACATTCTTGTGTTTACTCATAACGACCACCTGGATTCGGTTAAAACACTGGGCTAGTTTAACTGAACACAAAATACTGAACACAAAAGGGCCTTTTCTAATCGTACGGCGTGGATGTCAATACATGAAAATCCACCACCGATGCGCAGTTAACTGGTCATTGCTGTCGAACGCCCAAACACGCACCGAGAGATGATCGCAGCTGAAAACGTTGGAGGTGCAGAAGTTGGATAATAATTGTTGAATGTAATAACATATTTAATATAATACCTTTTGAATAAAAGATGCTGAGGTGAAATCCCAATCGCAAAGAGGCATCAAGTGTACTGAAAGTGTAAGCATGACTACGAAAATTAATATATTTAGTTAAACACTTTTTGCTGTGAATAATTTTGGTAAACAGGCACTGGTTTCACACCATTTCTTCTAAATTTCTGACGTTTTGCCATTCCGTATACATCTCACTTGTTGCTTTGTAAAATCATTACCAAAATGTGTTGCCAAGTTGATTGTGTAACTAGATAGCTTAATTATTTCAGTTATTAGTGCAGAACTTTTTCACTAACAAATCTTATTATCGCATAGAAATATAATGTTTAATTATTAGATGAAGTAGTGACACACTGTTGATCGAGGTTCCAGATGTTCACTTTGAGTAATGCCGATGGAAGGGGCTACTTTGTAGAAATACAGAAGTATGCTCCAGTTAGTGAACTATTTGCCAATATACTATTTGCACACGGCTGTTTTTATCGGGCTACGTTAAATAAACGATTGGAAAACAAAAGGAGAGGGGGGTAAATGCTGATGGAAGGGGCTACATTTTAGAAATTCAGAAGTATGCTCCAGTTAGTGAAATATTTGCCATAATTTTCTTATGGTTTATTCCTTGGTTTTCTGTTAATCTTATCACCATCGCTCTAAAACACATAAGCTACATGCAAAAAAGATTACATGTTGATTGATTTGGAAAATACTTTAAAATCCATTGTCCAAATCGACTTACTTTAGAAAGCGATACATCTTACTAGTCTGAAAAAGACATGCTGAAAATCTGATCAAAGAAGTTTCAACAACCTGTCATGTCAGTAAGACTGATTTGGCTGCAAGTCAAATTATTGTACAAAATAAAGACACAAGAACGTTAGTAACATAAATCTTTATCTTTTCCTTTTCTCTGTTTTTCGATATTTGTAACAATTTCTATTAAAATATTGTTTACGAGCCCTGTCTTTGGTATAAATGTGTGTCAATATACACTTTTGACACGTCTATTTTCGTGATATTTGTCTATCTTGCAAACGGCAACGTGTGGTTTACACACTTCAGTTCCATCGAAAATTGAAATCGAACAACACCGTGCAGTGTGCAACGGGAGATATTTTGCAGGGGCAATGACATAAGCTTATTATTATTTTCGATCTCCAACTGTCGAGTGATCTTTAACTTGCAAGCCCGTAGCACAAGACCTCTGTTATTGTCTTTACCGATGCCTTTTCCATGTCCGCCCCATGACCGGCACCAATCTCAGGGGAATATTAATAATCGAGTATAACGATATAAAGAGATGTTCAGAATAGTAAGCCAGTACTATCCTATATATATCCGATATTCTCATGGCTTTTCAGAACATCAGATATTCATTATGAAAATAAACAACTTAAAACAACCGACATTTCTCAGACTATGTTGTTAATGGAAGAGACTCTTTAAAAATGTAAACACATCATAGTGGGAGAAATTAGAAGATATAAGAAAAATATATACACTTTTCGTACAAAGATCTTCGACTTGGAATAACTTTGTGATGATAGGCATTAAAGCCACAGTATATAGGCTGATATATGACTCATTAGAAATGTTAAAAGCCTTAGTCAAGTCAAGTTGTCTGTGTAAGTTGTCTGAAGATCGCACAGCGTGAAACGCCAAATAATGACACTTTCATATTTGTTTTAATTATATGGCACCGCCAGTATGCAATCGGTATATCTTTAAAATATTGCTTTTACAACCACCTTCAAAGAAACCTTAAAGCATATTTTATCAGTCAAGAACAACGTAAAACTCAATAAATCCTAACTGGACTGAAAATCAAGATTCAGTGCCATCACCTTTAATTGCTTGAAATTTTGATAATTTAAATGCACCAGAAGTTTAAAATGATCTACCGGGTGCATGCCATAATTTAGAAGTGAGAGATCGTTTTGACTAAAGTGGTATTAAACTATCAAACACCAAATGGTGGCCAGGTGTAAAGGAAACTGAGAACTATCTCATCCATAAAGTACAAGAATCATTTGATCATATCACGCTATTTCTTATTTCATTTCTTACTTATCTTTAAACTGATTCTTGATGTTGGTATACAACATACAAGCACCTGTATAATTAGTACATTAGTCACATATGGTTCTTTGTCATGTTTGTTGTTGATATGCATTTAGTGGGGCTATTGATATTTTGGTATTAAAGGGATTGTTAAGTGGTTTTCTAAACTTTGTATGTGTATCGGGGACACTGTTAGCATCAATTTGCGCCATTCTATGCAGATCACCGGAAGTGACGTCATAAAACGCGTTAGTTTTAGTGAAATTGCAAGAAGCAATACAAAACCTCCTTACAATCCCTTTAAGTGACTTATTTGGAGAACCTCTCAGGAAAAATGAGGGTCACTCACTTTCAAACCATACAAATTTTGACATCATTTTTTAATTTTAAGGTAAAAAATGTTGAAGTTTAAGATTTAATGGTAACTTTAAAATATTTTTGGCATGAAAATTCTTCTTCGCTTGAGGTTAGTTCACGATTTGTATTGATCTAAATCTGAATTCTTACGATGCTGAATTTGACACTTCTTTCTGCCTTTTTTCTTTGACAGTCTTTGTTGCGGAAACTGTTCCAAGCCTCTGATACGGCTCTAATCCTCCGATGAAACAATACCTAACTTAAATTATTAATTGATTATAAAGGTGAAAGCAACATCACAATAAGTAATAACCTTTTGAGCTATTTCAGTAAAACATAATATATACATCTATCTATTCCCATTGCATTTACAATATCATTCCTTATGAAAAGGTCATTCATGAATATATAATCCATTCACAATCATTGTAGAGTAACACTTAGAATATATTACGGAAACCAGTCTGCAATGTCCAGAATGATGTCCATGTTTAACTGAATGGCATCGTAGGGATTATAATGTTTGCGCATTAACTTTTTGTTTCATTTTGCCGACCCTCGGCAGTAATATAAGAACTACCCCTTCCCGCGACATAGGTACAATGTAAATTAATTAACGAAACACAATGTTATAGTATATTTTATACCGAGTTTCATTGTACACAGCGTTTCAACAATTTACATGTCATTTTACGTGCTTTTTCGATGAGATTTCTACCCCTAAATGCCGATTAAGGATCATTTTATGTATAATTTTCCATGTCCTAGAATGACATAACTAACCGTAACAAAGGTTTCTCAAAACAAAGCAAGCGTCAAATCCCACTGGTATTTTTAATATTTATATCAAAACAATAGCCTTCAACAATAGACAGAGTTGTATAAATAATTAATCAATGTGAACGACAAATAATAGCACAAATAACTACCAATAAACTTTTCATTCAATTTGTCGTATAAAATGAATATAATATACGGTGAAGGAATTATTCCCAAATGAAGACGTAACTATCCCCATTTAACCAGTTGAAGTGATACTGTTTTGCATTCTGCTTTTTAAGGCTACTCTTTTTCAATTCTGAACTTCTTAGTATATGGGTTCGCGATTTATCGACCTACCCGAAGTAGCAGATGACATTTTCCCTTGAGCCTCAATAACATATTTCCAATTTTTTTTCTCCACTTAATAAAAAAGAAAATTGGAAATGAAAAAGCGTCTAGTCGTTCGGATGGGACAATAAACCGAAGCCCCGTGTGCTATTGGCTGTGCACGTTAAAGATCCTTCGACAGTTGGAAATCGAAAATAAGAGCAGGCTAATGCCACAAAATTTCCCTCATTGCTTGGCGTTTGCCCGTCCTCAATTAACCAATATAGGTGCAGAAAAGCAGGACGTTAAACTCAATTCATTTCATTTTTCATTTTTTTTCTCCACTTAATACTGAAATTCCCAAATCTTGCATATTTCTTTTCAACAATCTCAAAATAGTTTATTACCTGTCAGAGATATGTAGCCTATATTATACATTACAACCAAATTCCAATATATTTGAATTCTGAAAAGTGCAAATCTAAATTAGTACACTTAGAAGTTACGCCAACCTAGAAAATATAGTTGTTTTGGCAGCAGAAAGATAAATTTACTTATATTCTGTTTGTAAGTTTTATTATGTTCACAGATAAAAGAAATGTTATTCAAACAAACAGTCGTAATTATTTATATAAAATACATCAACGGTTCGTTAACTATAATAATATACATTTTCTTCCATAATGACAATTTGTTCTCAAGAAGAACGCTGTCAAAATGTCTACCTGCGATAACCAGCTTCGTAGTTCTTGAACCACAAGACTTAGTGCTTTTGATCATCCAAATACTCTGCTCTAGCTCCGAACTTTAAGGATTGTAAAGTGATTTTTTAATATTAATATTAATATCTAAGCAGATCACTGTCAGCCACGTCATAAAAATCGTTAGTTGTAGTGGAATTGCAAAAACCACAGACGTCGGACTGGAAATGGGAATGGCGCAAATTGATGCCATCAATATCCCCAATACATACAAAGTTTAGAAAATCTCTTTACAATCCTTTTAACTCAAACACTTTCAAGCATCAAAAACGATTTAGTAAAATTTTAAAAAATTCTATCAAACCTTACTCAGAGCACACGTATTCCTTTATGTTGTTCATGGTTCACAGAAAAATATTTACAATGACTTTCAGAATACAGATTTCATTTGACTTAAGCATGTTTAATTAGTAAAATGTCTTTACTGAAATTAATGATATCCCAGTCAGATCATAGGTGCCAATTGGCAGTTAGCAATTTTGTAAAGCCATTCAATGCCAATAATTAGACAAGAAATGGTAATTTTAGAGCAGTTCGCCAATGGCATGTCTTAATTTTCTTAATACCAGTGTTTTCATGATATGTGTCAGTAAACGTAAAAATGTATTTTGATTTAGTATTTTGCCAATTTGAGAATTTTATCCTAATAGATATCACAGTACATTTAAGACATTAACCTTTAAATTCTTGTAAGGAGTGTTCGCTCAATATCATTGATCGTATGCCTTACCTTACCTAAAAAAAAAAGGTGATAGAGACGGATTGCACTTCGAACTGCTCACTGAAGGAAAATCGGTCAGAGCTTTATCGCTTACTCATCCAGCTTCGAGTATCAATCTTGCAATAATCGATAAAAAATTGAAAAGCACAATTCACTTTGTAGCCAATTACATTTTTCCTGATTTTTTGGATCTGGGTTATTCAAAATTAATGCTAATATGTAATTCGAATTTTTGAAATTTGAATGACAGCTACCTTGGCGAAGGACATTTCTGATATTTATACCAAAGTTATGTCATGGACTTCTCAGAAAGAAATATGCAACCACATAAATTGAGGTGTTAAATTTGACAGTAAATGATGTTTTCCCGAACGCTATTAAAAAACAGCAGTTATCACGTTGATGTTTTATTTTGCTGTGGTGTGTCATCTTATGTTTTGTATGGGAAGATTGAGTCTGGAGGGGCGGCACAGTATTACGTTAAACGTCCAGGTGTCCTGGAAATTCAGTTCTAAAGAGCATCTATGGACCTCTTGATGGAAAATCAATTCTATTTTAGAAATATATCAGATATAAATAGAGATTCCAGTGCAGATCATGAAATAATAATTTGTAAGCCAATTAATACAACAGGTTTATCTCATTACAACTCCATAATCATTAGTACAGTAATAATGAACCAGTGCCAAACGATATGAGAATGTGATATACCTGTGAGTTACGTCTGAATCTGATATAGGTAATTATATATACCATAAATCATATATATTATAATGGTGGTTCTGACTGAATATTGACGTGTCCGCCAACATAAGTAATAAAGACCTGACTTGAATAAGTAGTTCTGTGAATATCAATCTCATAATGTGTGTGTAACTCCTATGATAGCTGAGCAACATTAATTTTTGATCAACCAAGTCACTTATTTTCAAATATGACCTAATTAAAATGCACTGATATGACCTGCGACTTGCGAATTTGATTGTTATGTATCTTTCTGCTCCACAGCAACATTCAAACCAGAAGAACAATAAAACAAAGAGCTAAACGCTCCTAATCGTAACACAAATCTCGAAATCAAAGTAAACATATTGGCAATAAATATTTTGGTGCTTTCCATATGTGGAAGTATATTGATTAATTACTAAATATTTCATAATGAAAAGTGGTGTCAGGTGTCTAGAAGAAAAGGCATACCCTGTCTGACCATTCACCCACGCTGATGCTCAATAATGTGATTATTATAATTCTTGATACATTGTAGATACTATTATATTGTGTGGTGTTTTTTCCCTAATATGATATAGCGTTTGATCTGGGATTCTTATTCAAGTTCTATACAACTGTAACTTAACTTTATCGTAAATCATGGTAATAATTAATAAAGAAGTTATTCTTGAAGAATTGCAGAAATAGTAAAAGTGTGAATCAAGCTATTTATATACCTGTAACAAGGCAGTACGGTATATAATGACTCAATGTATTCCTATCTTAAACAATGCCAACAGCTAATCTGACTTTCAGAATGTTACATGGATAATTAGTTTTATAATGGTGTTTGCAGCTGTTTTATGCCAACTTGAAAATAAATAAATTAAGTAATTACAATTAGCTATATCTACCTAGTGCTACATAGAGAAGAAGTGTTTGTTACAAACGAGGCGTCAAAGACTGTTGGCTTCAAATATTAATAAAGGTTGTTGACTTGATAAAATCATTGAAACGAACCATTGGACTAAAGTACAAACCAATAGGTGTCGAACTGAAGGGAATACGAAGCTTCACTTAAGTCTTGTGTCGTTGCTAAAGGTGATTTCTAATATTTCGGGCATTTTATAAGAAGCTGTCGAATTCATTATTACGTCCGAAAACATGCTTATCCTACGTATATAATAAATATCACTTCCACACCAAGTGATGAACAAATTCAAACCAAAATGACGTTTATGGCTATACCATCGGTCCTGTCCTGAGGTTATGTGCACCGTAATATTGGTTGCTGCCATGACATAGCTCCAGGAGGGCTCTTTCAGGTTAACAATAACACCAGACGGAGCTTCTGAGTTTAACGAGCAAACGTCTTCAATGCAAATATACTTACATGTTGACAGCAAACTATTAGCTTATGCAAGAGCTCTAGCAGGCAAATCTGAATTCCAGATTGAGCTTTCTCGTCAAGGTCGAATTAAAATGTTAAATTCAGATGTGTTGCTAAGGTAATTAAAACACCTAACACCTTCAAGTAGTTTAATGAAAGTTCGGTTGAACCTACAGTACTAGACTGCAGTAAACTCCACTGTTACTTAGATAGTATTCTAGTCAGACTAGAACAATATACCAGCTGGAATATTAAACACTATCTTTTAATGTTAATAACAATCAGGTTTTAGTATTCTCTATTCCCAATACTCCCCGAGTAGTAATAAGATGTACAGAATTCCACGTATTTTATTCTATACACCATAAAATAGAGGATTAAATGTGCGAAAAATAGGTTTTGGGATTTATTGTTGCATAAATCTTTTACAAAAGATGAAAGTACATTATTATGCAACGTTAGATTTCCAACCTTATGTAGAGAAGAGACTGACAATTTCCAGCCATCGAAAACCTTTAACAAGCATACACCATACATTGACAAATATTAATAAGTTTCATTGCAGAAACAAAGAGAACATTTTTCCCCCTTTTTTCGTTGAAAGCTTCCCCTCCCCCCTTTTTCTTCTTTTCTTCTCCTTTCTCACAGTATCCTCTTCCTTTCTTTTCAGGTCTTCCAGTTTTCCAACATCCATCAGATAATCTAACCAAACCAAACCAACAACTACCATTCAACTACCAGCATCAAGAAGAATAACCATAATCACAACGAGTTTGGAAGAATGAAGAAGATCGAGTAACTCACGCCACACCATCCAGGGCCGAGTTTCACTGCCATGTCATTCGACCCGACCAGATCTTACGAATTCTCCAATTACCAAACCAACAGCACAGTACCATCCTATTGAACCAATCAACTACCAACTACCACCACTACCAACATCTACCTAGTTTGCGATATCAGCTGAAGCTGGAAGCGAACGTTAACTTGTCATCTACCAACCAACCATTGACAAAGACCTTTGGATGAGGTATCACCAACGCTGTCCTCTATCCAGCCTTCACTTATAACTCTATCAAATTTTTTTCAGAACACCGTTATTGGCAAGGAGAAATAAGGAGTCGACATGACAGATATTTTTTATGTATTTCAGTGCATCAGTGACAAATGTCTCCATATAAATGTTCCGGACTTGAATATAATCCGTGGTACAAGATGTATTTCAATCAATATACAACAGTAAAGTACAATTGCCTGTCACCGTAACATCTAGATCAAGAGACCGATGCTCATCAATTCTACGGACAGTTGAAGACAGTGGACCGCCCAATCAATCATGCCTGACAAATTACATATAGTGTGGGGATTTGTGGTTACTTTAAGTGAACACAGGGCTAAAATCTGAACATGCTTGATTGCAATAGACACTATAAACATTTCGATCATCATTAGTGAGCCACAAGTAGATCCCAAATGACCAGTGCTTCTCAATGTAAGATGAGTCACTGTAAATGATAAGTGGGATCAGTTTACCATTAGGAATGCTTCTTTAATCGTATACCACATGGGAGTACAGTAATTGTAGTTCAGAATCTACCAGATGAGGTTGTGATACCATTCTGAGTATCAACTGCCTGGAAATTACTAGCGTGACAAGACTACACTCAGCTGGCCTAATGGTTAATTAACAGATCCTTATTAACAATTTCAGTAACTGAGATAGCTGGAACATCAGTCCTTAAATACACTATTCAAACATTTCATTACTGTAGAGGCGAAGTGGATATAAAAACCCAACTGTCAAGTAAGACCTAAATATTTGCTAGTTTAAATAAGAAATGCGGTTTATGAAAAGGTCAAAGTGTAATAATCAATACGCTATTTATCCAATCTAATCAACGAGCACCAAACATTCAAAAGTCAAATGTCAATTTACATTAATCATTTAAGAGGCGAATACTCTACTCTCCCAATTGAAGGTAAAAAACGTATAAAACAATCCCAATGTGAATCCCAAATGAGATCTGTAATTTGTTGATGAAATTTAGGTTGTTTTTAAGATGACAATTTAGAAATGCTGTCGTCAAGACTGCAAATTTCATTTATTACTATCTATAAATAGATTTTATTTAAATCGCTCTTGGGAGAATGTTAGGTGATATTTAAATTGCGAGACTTGCATGTATAGAATGAAAATACTGCTTCCGGTGGAATAATACAGACGGTTAAGAGAGAAGTTCAATAACTTTGTTCGAGTTATTACAACACATTAAAGTTTGAGGCAGATGTTTAACAATCTAAATGTCCCTTTCGTTTAAATCAATCATCAAATTACAGTTCGTGGGTACCTAATATTTCTTCTGAAAAGTGTAACTTTTGTAGATCAAATGACTTTTCATTATTCTCAAGGCGTCGGTAAAGGTCTCGCGTTTTAAATCATGTATTTGCTATGTAACCTTAATTTGGAACAGGGAAGCTGTGGTTACTGGATGAGTTAGATTCTTGTTTGCTAACGTGATAATCCAAAGTTCAGTCTCGGCATTGGTCGAGATGATACCTGCAGGTCCAGGTCCCCACTGTCGTTGTTAAAAGGCGTTAGGTCGTTTGGATGGGACAATAAACGGATTGTACACATTAAATCCCTCGACAGTTCGAATTTAAAAAAATAGAGTATTTTTACACTGCTGTTGTGGTAAAATTATTATATGGTGTTTTCACGTCTTTATAAGAAACATAGGTAAGAGAATTAGTATTATATTTAAAGAGGATCGATTATCGTAACTATTCCAGGCATTCCACTAATTAGCATACCATGCCACAAGCTACAATAATTCTGAACTAACGACTCTTCGACTTAATCAAGTGTCGTAATTAAAAATAGTTTCTAATATTCCACATTGACAAAAACCAAACTTATAGTGTTAAATTATTGATATTTATAGAGAGTCTAATTAATCACTCATTTGTTATTAATCATTTAACATCTCTCTTTATCTTTCTATAACATCATTAGATTGCCACAATCAGATAATGGCCTAGCCTATACACAAGACAAAGTAACCTAGCCTATATACACGAGACAAAATAATCCACACGGAATACACAAGGCAAATTAACCTGGCTTCATAGACAAAATAACCCGTTATACATGTACAAGACAAAACAACCCGTTATACAATCACAAGACAAAACAACCTGACCTATAAACATATTAAGACACAAGGTACATACTATAAGCATAGGCCAAAATAACCTAGCCTATTCACTCAAGAAAACATAACTCAGCCAGAATACACTAGGAAAATCAACGTGGCTACCTATGCGAAATAACCCCAGAAAAATATCCGTTTTACAAGCACAATACAAAACAA
Source organism: Lottia scabra (assembly GCA_029955415.1). Taxonomy (NCBI): domain Eukaryota; kingdom Metazoa; phylum Mollusca; class Gastropoda; family Lottiidae; genus Lottia; species Lottia scabra. The sequence continues at coordinate 15,177,530 of JARJEI010000002.1, read as the reverse complement.
CCTGACCTATGAAAATAAGACAAACACAAGACAAAATCAGGGGCGGATTTAGGCGGGGCGTGGCGGGCGTGCGCCCCCCCCCCCCCCCTAAAATTTGCAAAGCATGGGTTGTCCGCACCATTTTACCACAAATGTTTCTCGCCACACTTCGCTTGGCAAGATATCTATCTACATTGCACCCACTCTAGAAGAATATTTCAATAACTTTGATTATTTTAACCTCAAATAATTTTAATTTTATTCTGCGCCTCCTTATTTATATACATTCTGGATAACCCCAAAAAATATACTTTTTGACCGTTCTAGATGGTCCATTCTTTCTGCCTGTAATGAAAATAAGGAAACCCATCCTTAAGGAGTGATGCAAATCAAATGATAAATATAGGGCAGTTATTTGTAGCTACAGTGTTGTTAAATAATTACACCTGTTATTCACCAATATAATCACAGCGATATTGAATAATTCAATATATGATTTTTATATCTAATTAATATGTACATGTATGAATGCAAATTGTAGCATATATATAAATCAATAATAATATATATATTGACAACATGATGTTATCATTCACCATAACTGGTTTATAATTTATGTATATGCTTTCAGTTATAGGATACATCAACACATTGAATACTGAATACTGTTGTTAATCGAATCGCATCTGATTCAAATGGGACAATAAACTGGGGTCCCGTGTGTTATATACTACATCCTTGACAGTATAAATAATAGTAGGCTAATGTCGTTCTGGGGTCCTGTGTGCTATATACTACATCCTTGACAGTATAAATAATAGTAAGCTAATGTCGTTCTGGGGTCCCGTGTGCTATATACTACATCCTTGACAGTATAAATAATAGTAGGCTAATGTCGTTCTGGCATTTTCCCGCCAAAACATTTGCAGAACAGTAGGACGTAAAACTCTATTTCATATTCTTAACGCTGTGAAATTATTGCATTACCATTAAAAACATTTTGATATTTCGTCAACATTCTGATTGGATGATGATGTGTCATTTTTTAGGTTGATATTTTCATACAAAACAGAAGGACTCTAAATATCACAATCGAGAATACCAATTCCACAAATCAACACAATTTCACGACTTTCATGCTTTTATGGCTTTTGCCTCTCGCTGGTTAAAAGAGCCATTACCAAAGTAGGCAGCTATAAGTGCATTCTTTTACAACTGGTTTGTCAATTATTAAAATGACGATTATCAAAAGATTCAGTAAGATGCATTTCTTCAGATCTTCGTTATCACTTGATTTGGCTGATTTTCGAAATTTTTCTATTGTAAAATTACTTTAGAGCTAAAAGGGTAATTTTAACATAACATCTCACTGATTGATCTCACATAACAGTTGAGTTATCAAACAGAATCAGAATATGCCCGTTTCAACTTAATGTTCTGACATTTAAAACAAAGCATCTGTTACTCAACAAATTTGCTTTGAACAATAAATTTGATAACAGCCTTATAATGTTTAATTTATTTGATAATCATAAACAACTAAACAATTATAGCATGCACTTTGAACGATCAAACAATGAAAAGATATAGAGTGTATCGGATTCATCATATAAACTGAGAATAGACAGAGGTGCAGATGGACTTTCACCAAGCTGAGTTCTACTAGTTAGTTTCAAGACTGTCTTTCTTAAAACCAGTTCAACAAGACTGTCTTTCTTAAAACCAGTTCAACAAGACTGTCTTTCTTAAAACAAATTCAACAAGACAGTAACTGTTTTTCTTAAAACCAGTACAACAAGACTGTCTTTCTTAAAACCAGTTCAACAAGACTGTCCTTCTTAAAACAAATTCAACAAGACCGTCTTTCCCAAAACCAGTTCAATAAGACAGTCTTTCTTAAAACCAGTTCAATAAGACAATCTTTCTTAAAACCAATTCAGTTCAACAAGACTGTCTTTCTTAAAACCAATTCAGTTCAACAAGACTGTCTTTCTTAAAACCAATTCAGTTCAACAAGACTGTCTTTCTTAAAACCAATTCAGTTCAACAAGACTGTCTTTCTTAAAACCAATTCAGTTCAACAAGACAGTCTTTCTTAAAACCAATTCAATTCAACAAGACTGTCTTTCTTAAAACTGTTTGTAATAAGTTTTATTTTTAATAAGATTAATTGCCTTCTGAAAACAGTTCAACAGGACTATCTATCTAATATCAGTTCAACAAGATCCTAGACTAGTTCAACGAGACTGTCTTTCTTAAAACCAATTCAGTTCAACAAGACTGTCTTTCTTAAAACCAATTCAGTTCAACAAGACTGTCTTTCTTAAAACCAATTCAGTTCAACAAGACTGTCTTTCTTAAAACCAATTCAGTTCAACAAGACAGTCTTTCTTAAAACCAATTCAGTTCAACAAGACTGTCTTTCTTAAAACCAATTCAGTTCAACAAGACAGTCTTTCTTAAAACCAATTCAATTCAACAAGACTGTCTTTCTTAAAACTGTTTGTAATAAGTTTTATTTTTAATAAGATTAATTGCCTTCTGAAAACAGTTCAACAGGACTATCTATCTAATATCAGTTCAACAAGATCCTAGACTAGTTCAACGAGACTGTCTTTCTTAAAACCAATTCAGTTCAACAAGACTGTCTTTCTTAAAACCAATTCAGTTCAACAAGACTGTCTTTCTTAAAACCAATTCAGTTCAACAAGACAGTCTTTCTTAAAACCAATTCAGTTCAACAAGACTGCCTTTCTTAAAACAGTTTGTAATAAGTTTTAATAAGATTAATTGCCTTCTGAAAACAGTTCAGCTATCTATCAAACATCAGTTCACCAAGACTGTCTTTCTACTGATAAGTTCACCAAGACAGTCTTTCTACTGATAAACTAAACGAACTGTGTTCCCAGTGGATAGTGCAATTCAGTCAATAATCCATAACCAACTTTCATCTATCCCGTTATTGATACAGATATTCACTTTGATGACAGGAAGACAAAAATAAACAAATCTTTGATAGGCAATCGAGCAGAAAATCAACTGCCTTCCCGAGCTCATACTTAATCTAAACTGTGGATTCCAATTAATCATCGTACTCATGCTTGATTAAACAGCTTTAATTGACCTAGGATACATATCCTAATTAGTCTACTATATTTACACATGCTCATTAATGCGGAAGTACTCATTGATGGTTTTGAACTTGAGGTTGATAAAATCAAAGGACCGAATGGAACAGTACTTCGTAGTATCTTCAATGTAACAAATAAGAACTATCTCTGCTTGTAAATCATTAGAATGAAATACATAACAACCTGCCAATAATTATACTAAGAGGAGTTCAAGGAGAGGTATATCTTAACCAGAATTGACATATTGACCTCGACATTGCCCTGAAGTCATTGGCTCTGAGCCTTCAATACTTATCCTGGAGGAGATGAGATGTCAACTGGGATTAATGTTTACACGAGAGTAAGCGTATGATCTGGAATGCATTCGGGAAATTAATATTTACTGTTCATATATTATCAGAAATTGGACGGAGATATATCTGGAAAATTTCCAATTGCAAAATCTTCAACGATAAGTACATGTAAATGCAAGTCTAGTGAGCTTTAAGGGATTGCAAAGAGGTTTTCTAAACTTTGTATGTGTATCGGAGACACTAATAGCAACAATTAGCACCATTTCAATTTCCATTCCGAGGTCTGTGGTTCTTGCAATTTTACTAAAACTAACGCGTTTTATTACGGCTCTACCAGTGATCTGCATAGATGTCAGCAGCAGCTCCCGGTAGATAACTGGTAGTAACGTCAGAAGACGCGTTTGTTGTGGTGGAATTGCAAGAACCACAGACGTCGGAATAGAAAACGGAATGTCCCTGATACACATACAAAGTTTAGAAAACCTCTTTACACTCCCTTTAAAAGCAGGACATTAGTGTTCATATGCGTCTGTGTGTTATGATATTTCATGTATTCTACAGCTCGAAGAGCAACCTTGGTTTATCTCGTCAGTACTGTTGTTTGATAAAACCTTGAAATAATTGGCAATGAGCTAAATATTACACACAACATCAAGTGAGATAAGACAAGTGATGATATAATGGAATTAGGTTGGCACTGTTTGTGTATACATGTAATAATACTCGGCACAAAGGCACTAAATCTACTAACAGGGGAACTTTACCGAGAAACATTATGCCATTTAATGCAATTTGTTTCAAAATAAGGCATCTGTGGTATGCGTGTGAGACGAAAATCAACATCAATAACCAACTGCTAGCGTTTTTGTTTGCTATTACTAATCACTTTTAGACAACATGGTATAGGATCACAGAAAAGTATCACAGAAAAGTATAGCGGTGTTGACCATGTAAATTGTTGAAACGTCATGTTTAACAACATACACGAGTATTACAAAAATTTGTATACTGTTATTCGTCGTGTATTGAAAGGAAACGTGAAAAAAAAATACTCGCGTTTTTTTTTACGCCGGATGATACCTTGTAATTGAGAATACGCCGGTAAGAAATTCGGTACGCCTAGGTATGTTCTATAAATAATAGTATAATGCTATTTATTAACATATAATTTCTACAGATCGATATAATCTGTCAAGCGATTAGTGGGTGTGAAACGTTTAAATATAGATCATATCATATCATACTGGTTTATATTTCTATTGAAATAATGTTAAATATGACATTAATGTGTCGACTTACAAAGAGCACTCAAACTATGTTAGAATTTTGTCGCTATTAGTTTAATTTAAAGCGATTTTAACTTTCTCGGACGCCTAAACTAAGATTCCCATCTGAACTACATGTACGTTAATAATGTTTATATTTCATCATGGCATATTAACTGTACTAGCCTATTTTGCATAACATTCGTTTGATAATTATTTGATACCTTTTTTTAAATATAACAGATACGATATCATTGAACATAGATGCATATTACAGAAACGTTCTATCAATTATTTGATGTAACATTTTTACTTATTATTCAAAAGTCTATTGAAAAGCAAACTATGTAAAAAACAAAAATTTTGGAAATCATATATTCCACGATTTTTAGAGAAGGTGGTGAAGGACTGCTATATATTATAATGATTACATAATTGATTATTAAACATAACGCTCTGTTAAATATTTGTATAAACATAGACGTATTTGGAAAACAATTATCCCACTTCCAATTTCAAAAGGTAATATGGACCAAATATACGTCATTAAATACGTAATTATAAAACAATTTTCTATTAATAATATAAATAAACATAACGCCCAGTTCATTATTTTGACATAGAATTCTATTTAGTAGTGTATAAAATTTTATAATCCTACCACACAGTCGTATTGATTTCAAACAACACGCATGTTTAAAGTGATAACTCGTATAAAAGTAGTAAATAATTCTCCATAAAATTAGCTTCTGTTTAATCTCACAACTTTTCTGTTTAAATTCATTTTATTACAAAAACTTAATCGTTCAACGATCTACCACGCGAGTTTTATGTCGTAACTCATCCATGTTCGTCATTGGAATGTGTTCAGGTAACACGTGTTATGTTTATACTATCATGTTCACATATCACAATGTGTTCGATACAAAGCTTTTGTCAAAAGAAATATTATGATTTAGATTTATCAATGGAAGGTGAAACCAAAGTTGTTACTGAAATGATGCATAAATTTGATAAAAGTCATCGTAGGACAGCTATTTATTTATTTTTTGGTAAAGCTAAAATGCTGCAAGAAAATCTGCGTATGATGCAAATGGAAGAAGTGCAAGAACAGTCATGACATAATGTTGTAAAAGTGCTTTTCTCTTCTTTAAGCTTTGTTTTAGTCACATGTACAGTTGCCAATTTAACCTCAATTTTTTCTTATATACTGACATAAATATGCAATGAAGTACTAACTTTTACGAAAAAGATACAGAACATTACACTGTAAATTGTGCTCGGTATGCCAAATATTTATTTACGAGAGCAATAATAGCTCAACTGTTTTACTACATCGGAAATTTTATTACAGTTTCAGATTCGCTGCCATGTTTTCGCTTTTTGTTTGTAAGAATATACCGTTATGTCGCTTGTAAGTATTGTTTTCCTTGCAATGAACGTATATCATGGGAACAAAAACGCCAATTTCAATTATTAAAAATTTAAGCACACATGTCTGCGTCTCAAGGCATTGACCCAATGTCATGATATAATGTGCTCATCTTAACATAACCTGACTACAAAGTGTATCCTTGAAATTATCCAGGCGCTAGTTAATAGGTGATAATACGGTGTAATAATACGAAAATCACGTGTTGGTGTTTAGCAACTAATGTGGATTAGAACAGCCAGAACGTTATCAAAATTCTAGGACTGTATGGCCGTTCAGAGTAATTTGAGAAAAGTACCGAATATTTAGAGTTTTACATTAAAACACAACAACAGTGCCAACCTAATATATCGAATGTTAATGCAAATATTACTAAGTATAATGTAAATTCAATACACACACAAACACCTACACGTCATAAAATATACTAGGCTTACCTTGAGCTTTACGACGCATTACAACCGATGATTTAAATATCCATTATTTAGCTCTGAACATATTACTACATAATTATCACATTAAATGTCCAAACAATATGCTGTTCAGATTGATCAACAGGTAAAATATCTTAAGACATGATAAAGAGTTTTAGATGTAGCTTTTGTGATTCCTAAATGGTATATATATTTGAATACACGTTCGACTCATATTACAAGTTCGTCGTCTGCTTGCCGCGTGCTGTCCTGCAGTTCACTACAGGAATATGAAAACGAGGCAGTAACGGTGCTCTGTTGGGATCATTTAAGTTTTGTCTAACAGTGTAGCGTAAAGCAGTTATTTTCGAACAAATATCACTTTTAGAATACGATGAATCAATTAAAATTAAGTGCTGACGTGCGTTGAGATGACAAGATAACGTTAGAAAATGGATAAATATTGATGAATAGTCTGGCATATTAAAATAATTCCAGTCGATAAAATATTCTAATCTCGTTTTTCAACGAAAACAAATTTTCTATTCTCTTTAAGCAGACAGAGTAAAACTGAGGTAGGTTTTTCACATTCTGCAATTTGAGGGTAAAAAACTTCACTTGCTGTGTAGAAAGGGAAATTTGGCCAAATTAGATGCAGTAGCTATCATGTATCAGAATTTCGACAGTAGGCCTATACCCCAGGATAAATAAATCGGGAAGACTGATTTTCGAATTACCGCCGCACTAGATGAAATAATACGCCCAGAAAGACAGTGCCAGATGGCCCTCTGTTGGATACGCAGATACGCAAATTACATGCATGAAAATATTATTGGGTTAAATTAACTTTTAAGCAAGGAAACAGCATCTAAATATTGAGTATTGACCAGTGCTTCTATAGGAGATTATCTTCTATAACGAGCACTACCGAATAACTTCGAATACATTTCGGTGTATTTCAAATGTACTTTATCTTTTACAACCGAATTTATCGGATTAAATACAAGTTGTAGACCCATATAACAAGTTTATTCCCATAGGTAGTTTTAGATTTCATACAATCTCGGTTATACGTTATGTTCTTATTACATGGACTAATTATTTTATCCAATAGGGAGATGTTCTAAGGATGTATATTATACTAGAATTAAAGACTAGAGATTTTTTATACAATAATAAATAGGTCGGTCTGTTTCATTCCTGCTTTCTATATTGTTATGAAGAAGATTAATTTGGTTTAACGGTTTCATATGAATAAAAGGAGACAATTGATTCATCACTTCTTATTAGTCAAGACATTTTGGTGCCTGGAAGAGGTCCGACTTAAAAGCGCAAACAAGCGCAAACAACTCCAAACAAGTATAAGATTCCACTTAACAGATTGACCCTGAAGGACGATTTCTTTTTTTGGATTCGAAATGAAATGGAGTTTTACGTCCTACTTTTCTGCATCTGTTTGGTCAGGAGGGTGTGCTAATGTCCTGTAGTGTGCAAGGAAATTTGCAAGTTCAGCGGCATTGACTAGCCCTTTTTTATTTCCAACTGAGGAGAATGGCCGTTTCGCACGGAATCTCGTTTTATTGTCCCAGATGCCTTTTCCATATCAGCCCCTTGTACCTACATCACTGTCAGGGGAAAACCTTATCAGCATTCTAAGAATGTGCATTGGATATATTTATTGCCTTTAATTACAACCCTGACTTTATTGGTGTTTGCACTTCCGGTAAACATTAGTCCAGATAATGACGTCTGGAATGCAATTGTAATGGTTTCTACTAAAAAGCTCAATCTAACCAGTTTTTATAATGATAGAATTACTATGTTGCTTAAGAAGCAAACATTCCAGAAATGTTAGCTAAATTTGTACAATCCCATGGAAGATTCAAGACTCAATTCAATGAAGTTTTTTATTGCAATACATCCCGGGATTGAATCATGGAAAAATGTTTAAAGACGCAAGTTGACGAGGTTTTGTGTATGGTGCAGAGTACAATGTGAGACAAAAAAAATGGAATCAATACACGTTAACTGAAAACTTATTCGATCACAGTTCACTTTCTCTATTCCCTGAGCTAGGAGCCGCGGTGGCTCAGTGAGTTAGACGCTTGCTCGCTAACCTGAAGGTCCAGGGTTCAATCCCGGCATGGGTCGAGATGATACCTTCGGATTTTTCAACCCGGTTTCCCCCTGTCAGTGATGCAGGTCGGAGGGGCTGACACGGAAAAGCGTCTAGTCGTTCGGATGGGACAATAAACCGAGGCCCCGTGTGCTATTGGCTGTGCACGTTAAAGATCCCTCGACAGTTGGAAATCGAAAATAAGAGCAGGCTAATGCCGCTGTCCTGGCAAAATTTCCCTCATTGCACACTGCATGGTGTTCGCCCGTCCTCAATTAGCCCATATAGGTGCAGAAAGTAGGACGTAAAACTCCATTCATTTCATTTCATTTTTTTTCTATTCCCTGAGCTTATTCCCATCTTAACTGAGTCAAAGAGGATAGCCTATACACAAAATGAAATAAATGTTATAATCACCAGTATATCTGAAAATTGTTTGATTTTTCGTTAATGAATGAACGTATTTGATTTCAACTGGTAGTATTTACAATAAGCTTGAGTGAGATAAAACAATTATTATGAATATAAAACTACAATATGTGACATGTGTCCCCAATTAAAACAATATATTATGGTTCAGATATTGATTTTTTTTTACAATGGAATTCATTTTCAGTCCAACCACCAACTGTTGCCCAATAATCTAATGTAGATTATGTTTACATAGGTGGCCAAAAGGCCAAGTCCAAGTCCAAGTCCAGCATAAAAATGAGCAGTTCTGTAGCCTATATTGGGGTGGAATAGAGATCATTTGAACTTTAATAGTCATTGTGATCGGTTGTGCTCAGTACCCGTAAAAATTCGCCTGATTTTGTTTACCCTATGTATCGTACCTGGATATTCAAAATGATGCTTATTATTAAGATTGAATGAATGCCTTCAATATGCATGGAATATGTGGATTATATGGATTGTATTTCTGTTAAAACAACTTAAAGAGGCACAGGCTTCATTTTCGCGGGTCGATTTGGATAAGTCTGAGAAACGGGGATTTTTTAGCTCAGCAATTTAGTACTGGTTATCACAACTCACCATTGAAATTTGAGCCTTCAAATCCATGTGCATCCATAATTATTAGCATTTGAAAGTTATAATGCCCTACTACACATTAGCGATACTATGCAATATATAGAAAAGTCATCTATAGAAATAGAAAGGAGAAATGTCTAATTTAAGGTATATTTGAAGGAAATAAGCAATTTTCCTGCATTTCTAGTGCTTCTGAAGGATACTAAAATATATTCAAGACCCAAATCAACCAATAAAAATGAAGACTGCATGGTCCCCTTTAAAAGAATATAAGGATTTGGGTAACCTACGATACACGAAGAAAGAACGAAGGAAACATTTTTTTAAAAAATAACTTCGATTCACAAAGATCATTTTGGCATTGATCATTATCCGTAGTCATGTACAAGTGGGTCGACTGGATTAATGAATAAAGATTACTTAAAATCCCCAGACTTTTATCAAAATTTTAACTAACTAAAACAGTAATATTTCATATTATAACATTATAAGATAGGAAGTAGAAAATCTACTCAATATCCTGCTGGTTCAAGAAAGTTACCATGCATTGTAATTACTCACCATTCCGATTCTTTGTTTCCTGTAGCATGACTGAAATACATCCTTATTAATTTTAGTGGGTTTTTCTCTATGGCCTATACCTCAATAGTTTATCTACATTCATGATTCAAATTCCATGATCAAAAAATAAATTCAATTCCATCATCTTTTTGAATACACCAAAACATTTCGAACATTCGATAGATGTGAAAATTGTATTCTTATGCATAATTATAAAGTTTATTTTCTCACACATCTATATAAGCCTATCCGTAGCATTCTTTAAATTCTTATCTAATAGAATATTCATATTAAATAAATTTATATGAATTTCATATTTCATCATATCGTAAGATGCCTAGCCTGTTATTTGAACATTGTATAAGAATAATTGTGAATAAGTCTGAAAATTCCCTTGACATTATTATAATAATTATTCAAACAATCGCTACTAAAGGTCGTCACAAACGTCAGTTACGGTGTATATGGTTCATTGAGGTACTATTACACCAGCAAAGCTTTGTCAGTAGGGATTGATCTTACTTACTGGTGATCCTGGTGGACATAGAGTGACCTCTGTGGTTAGCTAAATTATGTTAAGCCTTTGTTTAGTTCAGATTAAGAATGTCATTGACGTCTACTCATAATGTAGGTGCTGAAATTAAACTGCATTCAGGACAAATTTCACAAGCAAAGACGTAAGAGTTGTTCGTATAACTTATTGGATATAGAGCGACCGCTGTGTTAAACCAAACGAAAATATGTTAAGCCTTTGATTTTTCAGATTATGAATGTCATTGACATCTACTTGTAATGTCGGTGCTGAAATTAAACTGAATTGGACAATGCAAATATTTCACAGGCAAAGACGTAGGAGTACGTAGTACTTACTGTGATCCTGGTGGGCATAGAGTGACCACTGCAGTTAGCTAGATAATCAAAAACAAATATGTTAAGCCTGTGATTTTTCAGATTATGAATGTCAATGACATCTACTCGTGATGTCGGTGACGAGATTAAACTGCATTGGACATATTTCACAAGCAAAGCTTAAGCAGCAGGAGTTGGTACTACTTATTGGTGACCCTGGTGGACATAGAGCGACCACTGTGGTCAGCACTTAAACCAAATGAAAATAGGTTAATGCCTCTTAGCATTTCAGATTATGGATGTCATTGACATCTACTCCTAAAATTGGTTCTGAAATTTAAATGATTCAAATAAACTCTCAACACAAAATGTGGACATGTAATCAGAAATGTTTCATCCCTGAAAAATATTTCTACCTTATTAGAATAATTAATTTTAAGTAATAAAAATCCGTAAAAGCAAAACAATTCCGTTAATCAAAGTCGCATCCAAAGAAACATGGCAAAATCGAGAGTAATAGTTGTATAGTGGTGGACTACATGTACTTCAAAGAGAAGTACCATCTGATGTTGGGATATTTCTCTTCGCATATAGTATACCTACTAACACAATTTCCAGTACGATGTTGGTAAAGCTAAATTTTCTAAATGACCAGCTTATCTACCAGTGCGACATTTCATGAAAAACGTTGATCAATAAGGCCTTTAACAATAAAGTAATAGTTATAACATGACATTTAGACAAATAACCGATTCTGTGAGGTCATATTAATTTACAATGTACAATTATTAATAATTTCATTTGATAATTAGTGATATTAGATATCTATGTCAAATCATAATAATTACTTTCCCCAATCAAACACAGATTAACAGTTATTCCTTAAACTGTGTGGGTTTCGGTGCATTTTCATGATAAACTGTTCGAAACTTTCGTAAAAAAAAGCCAGGCATCTTTTCCCTTCACATTCAAAACAGTGTTATGTACAATTCCTTCTTCAAGATCTTGATCATACATAATAAAAGAATTACATGTAGTAATGTATTACGGTATAGAATAAATGAACTGAAATGGAGTTTTACGTTCTACTTTTCTATGGTATGGAATAAGTGCTGAAGTTATTGGAACAAACCTAATATATTTCCAGACAGACTCAAGTTGAATCCAGGTTAACTATAAAAGAACTACATTCTAGCTGTGACATTTACAGTTACTTTCCACGGAATGCCAATTTACCGCTTGATCGCCTCGACAAATTAACATTCTGACACCAAAGAAATGAATCCTTATGACAAAAACCAGTAAATCAAAGACATTTAGTTCTATTTCTAGTACAAAAACATGGAAGCTGTCAACTGAGACAATTTCTCGTGGAGATTTTAGTTAGTGTGTTATATTTAATACGTGTTGAATATTCAACCATCATTCATTACCAATACAACCAGAATCGACGTCTCAGAAGTACTGAGGAGTTATAAGGATTGCAATTGAATAAGCGTAAGGGTGTAAGCAGTAATTATAACCCCGGTAATCTTATGCCAATGCGCTATGCATTGTCGAAATATGGGAGATACTAGGTTCCCCTAGGTTTAGAATGTATGTGGAACAAATTGCATCAGGAACTAACCATGCCAGTTCCTTCACTGATCCATAAATCATTGATCCAGTTTGTGTCACACTGGTGTTCCACCTTTTCCATAGTTTTACCTCCCAATTGTTCTTCCCTTCGTAATAAAAATGGACGTGTTTATGCAATGCGCAAAAAGAAGAACCGATAAACGCTTTTGCTCCCACATATATCACATTTGTGACGCCGCGAAATATGATGGTTATCAATTAAGCAAAGAAACCCCCTTTTAATAAGGTTGTCATTGAAACTATCTACAATCTGACCAATCTTAGATCACACACCGTTGCAAAAAAGAACATGGAGGCTGTCATGCAGTCATGTTTCAATTTAAATCAAAATGCATATTAAGTCTTGTCTGAAGGGTTTGGTAGAAGGCATGGAAAAAAAACATACCAGCACAAACATAAGCAAAGCTTAGACATTACCTGATATATCGGAGCATATTACTCTGTTGGTCAAAAGACTACAAATTTCAGTCTTTGTGTTCACCACCATCATGAATACAACCCTCAAATCATTTCATCGTGATATTATGAATCATATCCATAATTAAAATTGCACATAAAACTGACACTTGAAAATTTGTAAACGGTAATTTCACATCTTGTACAGATATTCATTATAACATGGCGTTAAAAAAAGAGAAAAAACAAATCCATGAAAAGGTTAACACATAATTTCCACGCTTTTATTCTCAATAGATACTAGAGCAAGAAGTTCTTTAACGAAAATATCCATGCTTGGGGAAAATGTACAGATTTATATGAAATAATCTATTTTGCGTCAGAAAGGGTAACGATTGCCTTCAGCATCAAGTGGGAAAGTCGGCGTACGGTGTAATGGAATGGAAACTCGCAGTGTTATGGCGTCACCAAGCCAGCCTCCGGTAAAAAGATGACAAAGAAACACCGTTAATACCTTTATTTAACTATTGTGTTGATTTTCTATAGTAAACAGTTCAGATAGTCTAGATAATTTATCAATGAAATATTATTCTAACAGTGACGTCATTCATTATCCATTCCTTTCATCAATGACATTATTTTTTATTCATAAAGAAGACTGTAAAAAAATTAATCAAGAAATGGTTATGAAAGAAAAACAAACGAGCGGTCGTGATTAGGTATTGTTTGGTTTAAAAACAAAATGAACGTTAATACGTCATGAAGCTGCATAAGATAAGGTCGAGATCGATTAAAGTGCAATGCTGAACTACTTTCAGTTTCAGATAAGCACAAAATTTATTTCTTGACATCGACTTTGAGAACTTGGACTATTGCAATGTTGGATACTGCTTTATTGGTAGATCCTGGTGCTGTTCCAAGATCCTATTGTGACTGCTCATCTTCTGTATATTCTGTAAATAAAGAACATTTTCACCGAGCTCGGGAAGCAGGTAACTGCCAATATGCCTTAAAATCCGTACAAGCAAGACAGATTCCTAATTCCACAGTCTTTTCCAAAGAATGGCAAAATTGAAAGCAAGAGTTTTATAGTTGTGGAGTACCATCGGGTGTTTGATAAAGAGTAATTCTGCTCTTGACACCCATCACAACCATAGAAGTCTATGTCATGAGACACATATTGATCAATTCATGCATTGTTAACAAAAGCTGTGAAAAGCAACTAATAATCTTGGTACCAACACAAGCTGACAAGGCTCGTAGTAAAATTTAAGATGGCACAACTCTTCTGGACTCGTAACTCATAACTTTATAGATATTCGAGAAAACTCACAAACCCAGATCTTAAATTACAAAGTGCAATTAAGTATTACTATGGTCGATTTAAAAGTTGAATTATGTGAAATCGATAAGACCAGATTTCAGAACCGCTTCAATATAGAACTTGGATAAAAACTCCACAAGATATTTTATGAGTTTTCACATTGCAACTTTAGAAAGGTTATTGTGAGATTTATGTGAACTATTCGTAGAAGTTTTGCCTGCTAAATCTAGTTAATAATCACCAAATGGTTTGAATAAGTTATCGTTTTACTACGCGAATCATTACTGTAAATGGTTCAACCAATATTTTGGTAATTTTAGAATATAACATTTTGTGGAATCGATATAATAGGGAAATTATTTCTTGCACTTTTTTACATTGATTCTTGTTTTATAACATCTCTGTGTTAGGTTCATCTTAACGGACCAGTTTCGTATCTTAACTCGCTTTTCCTCTCCACAAAGTGTGGCCAACACTGTCAGAATAAAATAAAAAATTCAAAACAAATGCACGAAAGCCCCAATCCACTGGTTCCATACTAATCTATAAGTTGGTCCCACTGGCGTTAAATTTACCCGATTCTGTCAATCCTTGCTAACAATTTTCTGTTATATTATATGTAAATTATTTTTTTAATTGTCTAAGAGGCTTCCCATATACACCTTGTGGTGCTCGCTGGTACCCGAGGGCTTAGACCTAATAAAATAAAATAACACAGTTTGTGCGTTTCCAGATCGTATCAGATGTACCTAAATGTTAAATAGTTCCGATCCAATCGCAGTTTCCATCAGTTGAAAAGAAAAGTGACGCCAATCAAATCGTGTTAATCTAAGACTTGGAATTAGAACATCTATATTTAGAGCTTAGTGATATTCCATCTTTTAGATGTTGATCAGCGGCTATCTGGATTGCTTTTAGAATTGGAAAGGAAATGAAGTGGAGTTGTACGTCCTACTTTTCATGGTTATTAAGGACGGGGCATGGATGACTTTAACCAAGATAATATGTATTAAGCCGGGACTTGCAGTTTTGTTGCAAGTACAAGTAACAGAGTCTTGTTGATGCGATCCAAAGCAATGCTGCCCAATCAATCTACTCTTTTAAAGACGCCACGGGTTGTGGTCTAGCTTTGCATCTATCAGTGAGTTTTCAGTTATCAAATAGTTCTTGCTCACTCATGTCTAGCTGATCCATATTTATTTTTGCTGCCCAATCGATTTACTTATTAAAGACGCCCATGATTATCGTCTAGCTTTTCATCTACTAGTGATTTTTCAATAATCAAATAGTTCTTGCTCTCTCATGTTTATAGATCCAAGCGCCATAACTCTGTCTGATTCTCTAAATAATTTCAACGTCTTCAAGACGCCACAGTCATTGTCGTGATATAAAAGGAACATGAAATAAGATCTAACAATCGTATTAACCTACTAATAGTATTTCTCAATTTCTCTTGTCTTTATATAGAACATTGAATTACTCAGTTTCATTTACCATTCTAGATAACCATACAGTGGATTCAGACACGTTGGTAAGGTCACATAACACTTCTTTTTGTACAGACAATATCAGATTTACTCTAAATAAGGATAAGTCAAAATTATTATACTAATATCATCGGTCTTGACTTTCCCACTTACTTCAGATAGTGAAAGTAAGTAAGTGTTGTCGTTAAGAAATGAAATGGGCCTAATTGTGACTGTGAAGACGGTTTCCTTGTACAAATCTATTGGTGAAATCGTGGTACCAACATGTCACCTCCTTACTGTGTGACTTCGAATTCAGATGCTGTTCAGACATCAGGGTGAAGAAGGCAACACATAACATAAACATAATTTCCTTGCAATCCTGCAGATTCATTTGTTCTTGTCCCCATGAGATTTCTAGGATTGGGTATTTACTTTTGTAATATAAGGTATGTAGAATCTAAAAATGCTAAAGAGAGGGTCTGTTAGGTATGTTTTTTGCTCTAATATATGAAAACTATAGAACATAAACTTTACCAATTGTGTCCCTGATATTATCAGAATATTTTGATAAAGAATATCTTAGTTTCATATACAAATAACGAAAATGTATTGTTCAAATCTAAACTCCTTATCCTTGTTATAGAGCACATCCCGTTTTTGTATTAATCCCTTCGAACTAAAAAATCAGGTAAGTCAAATACGAGAGATGCATAGAAGTAAAATTCATACTGTAGAAATCCTATCATATACTTGTAAAAAAAAATCATTCCTTCCCTTTAAATAGTCGTATGATATAAGATAAAAGACTTGGAGACATTGAGACAAACGAACCCCTCATTAACTAATTAGCTTCATCATTATCTTTAAATTAGAAACCATTCATGTCGTAACATCAAAAAAATTACATTCATCATTCTATGTTAGGAATACAATTGAAAGTTTTAAACTTTTTATAAGCTTGATTTAAGAATCATCATTTAGTTATCCGATCGATTCAAACGAGGAATGGCAGTCCGAAGCATTTGCTTGTTGTAAACTGCGTGGGTTGAAAAGTGAACCGTAATTAAATTTGTCAGTTGTCCCTATTTTTTTTAATTGCGGTAAAGCTTTATGCATCCATGGAAATGTTTTTACAAACCTCTGGTGACGTGTTTATCTCACGATGGTCTAAAGAGACATTGTTGTATTCGTTATATTATTCTAACCCAGTTGTTCCCAACCCTTTTTATACCGTGGCCCAAAATTTACGAAACTCAGAGCCGTAGCCCCCTGTTTAATTCGAAATATCGCCCAAGGGGTGGGTTTTGTGCCTCCTCTTCATTGGGGGGCTAAATGTATTTGACCACAAGCTAGTGAAAAAATTATACGCATCTTCCTTCATGCCCCATGGCCCCCTGACAAATACCCCATGGCCCCCAGGTTGGGAACCATCGGTCTTTATTCGAAAGATGGTGACGAATTTCTATGGATTCCAGACCTTCTATGAAAATGAACACAAGATCGACTACAAGTATTCTATACTGAGAGAGTAAAAGAAACGTTACTTCTGAACATGAGGGCAGCTTCATGTTCTGTGATCAATAAACTCATTAACATTCTTCTGCTTCATTATGTTGCCTGAAATTGATTTTACATTATAGATAGGCATTTGAAAACATAAGATATGGTTAGATCACTGTTTAATCTCATGAACTCTCGGATTACAATATTAATGGCAGTGAATATCGAGATCTAACTTTCAACTGCTTTCTTAAATAAATATGGTTGCATTTTATTCGTTTATTCCCATTGGTTCAATTGCTTTAATCAAATATAGCTATCAATGTTTACTATGACAACGCAAAAAATCAAATTAGCTCTTTAATCTTTTCATCACGAGCTTGTGAATTATAGTTAAAGTTTGAAAAAAATATATTTTATAATGATTCCAATTTTTTTTTATGTTTTAGATATTTAGTTGTGAATGGAATTTATTGAACATTAATTAAGCAAACGTCGATTATTAACAATGCTGTCAACTCTCGTTCATTATTATACATACATGTACCAACTTTTAGTTCAATAACCTTTAACTAGTATAACGTTAAGGATTCATAATCTGCGAAAGTGCCCAGTAATTAAACCAATAATCTGTTGAACAATCACTTGTAGATTTGCTGATACTCGATTTCAGGAAGCAAATTGGGCTCCATCATGGCATATTAGCCCGACTGAACATGAGCCCTTTCATCGTATCACAAACAGTTGATGTGTTGTTCATCTTGCGTTACATTGGCTTAATTGATATAGTAGGGCGGATATGTAACATTTTTTTTCTTGATAATGCGATTTCAGAAACTAAATTTAAGTTGTATATCATGCAACAGATGGATCTTCTGCTCATCTTAAAAATTCAATGAATGGTATAACTTATTGTTATAAATTGAAATATGTATATGGAGTCTTGGGTATCAATAATAAAACACAAGCACGAACTATCCTAACTGTAACAGGATCCAAGGGGGGCTCCCCCGGCTCGAGCCCTCCCTATTTTGGTTAACAACGGATGTCAGAACCCTCTAAAAATTTGTCGCCCGCGTTTTCGGCGCTCACGGTGCAGTTAAATTTGAGGTATGTTATATTTCAGAGCTGATCCCCTCCCCCTTCTCTAAATCCTGGATCCGCCCCTGTGTAATGTCACTTGAGTTCTAACAAAATTCCAAAGTATGAAAATAATTCTGATATGTCTTATATTTAATAAGAATAATGTCAATATTTCTACAGATCAAGATTTCAAAACTCTGATAATAATTTTATTCTCATACAATACCATTAAATGATAATTTACTTCAATAATCAGTTATTGATATGTCGCCAATTTTCTTCACAAAGGTTAATCGTGTTTTGACCATATTAGTCGCAATCAATGGCCGCTCTTAAAGAATGCTTTCGGTTGCCATGGTTACTAATAAATGTTCATTACCTTGGTAAAGACGACGAGAAAGAAGATGGTGGTTATTCAATGCGTAGGTGTGAGAAACACTGCTATTATTATCGCTGTATAAGAGATTTTCTCAATTTCTTTTGTATGCTGAAACCAATGAAAACCCTGCTGTCAAACATGTGAAATCTCGAGGTTGCAAAATCGAAACGCTCTAAATATTTGCAAGTAAATTTCATTTTGCTTAACAACAGTTTTTTTTTAGCGAAGAATACCATTGTCTTTCAGAGCTACTGAGCTCCTATATTCTAGGATAAATCCTGCAAACGACAATGTTCTCCGTTTCTCAAGTAAGACGTAGGTAAATCTGCCGCCACCCAATCCACGCGAAAATGGCTCACATGACGTGTGCTGTTGTCAGCACGTGAACGCTTGGGTTACGGCTTGAGCTTACTCGTCTTCAAATTCCAAACGTCAATTTCCGAAATCTGAAAACCGAGCGGCCGAAATCCGAAGCGTTTTTAAGGTTGAGGTGAGGGTGAGAGGTGGATTTTGAAAGTGTTCAACCTCCCCCCTCCCCCCAAATTTCCAGAGATGCTCCGCGGTCCCTGTCAAAAGTGCCCATCCTATAGCAGATGGGGATTTTATTTTGTCCCAACAGTAACTAGAAGCATGTTCCATGTCGGCCCTTGCGTCACTGATACAGGGAAACTGAATATTATCTCGACCAATGCCAGGACAGAACCCTGACCTTCACATCATAAAATAACCCATAGCTTTGTAAGTACGAAATGTCTATATCAAGAAATGTGTAGTCACGTCAAGTAAAATTAATGTACTTGTGTACCTAATAGTACTATCAAAGTACTTCATTGATTTTTAACTTAGTGTCATATTACTAGGACTATTATCAAGATAATGGAATTGAGATGGGATTTGGTTTAAATATAAGAGAGCTTTATATAAGCCACTAAATTAAAAGTGTTACTTGTTATCAAAGCGGAAAAATAAAAAGTGGTAAGATAACTGAAAGAAATATTAGTAGGTTTAATAACAGGACATTTGATAATTGCACACGGAGACGAAGTTGGAAATGCAAGCTTCATTGGATCCCAGAAACTTCCACGTTGGTGCTTGTTTGTCAAACGCTTTGTAGATTTCTAGTTTTCTATTAAAGGGAAGTAACTACACGCTAAACATAAAAGAAAACAAATGTTGTCATAGTCAACGTAGCTGACAATCTTAGATAGTTGAATCGAAGTACATGTAATCTTTAGTATTCTAAGATTGATACATAATCGCATGGGGTAATTTTGAGAAAGTTGGTTAAGTTTTAAAATATTTATTAATTAAACATTCAATCGTTACAATTCATTTTTGTGTATATAAGCTCATATTTTATTTTCGTCGGAATATTCGTGGTCGAAACGCAATTCTACAAAAGGTGCAATTCTAATTCCGACATTTGTCCCTCATTCATCAGTCTGCCCTCTGCCCAAACCCTGGAGGAGGCTAGAGACGGCAGGCCTATTCAGTGGGCCATTTTACTGTAAATTTCCTCCTTTAAAACGCATAAAGCTGCCTGTCTGAAACAGCGAAAAAGAGTTCCTAATGTAAACTTTAAAGTGTCTGTAAATTTGTGAACCTCTCAATCTTTTACATAAATAGGTTCGTTTTCCTTTCAGTGCGACATAGGACAGATCAGCACAATGAAGGAAATGTTCGACACTTTGGCAACACCCGCTTACATCATTTGCTTTTTAAAGCTCTATCATGTCTGGGTATCCCAGGAATAATCGTAATTCAAGAATGACTGTCAAAATGACTGTAATGATACTCCATTTGAGCTGGAATTAATCGAACATGCCCTATTATTACTTATTCAAAGAAGAAGGTCGTCAATTGAGATAAGAAACCATCAATTTTCCACGACCGCGGTATAACCTTGCCATTCAAGATGTCGGAGAGATGTCATTCTATACACACTAGGAGCCGGTTAATTGAATAAAAAGACTGGGACATGTTCTAAAATTATTCCTCGATTCAATAATTGATTTCCAGTGTATTTCAAATTAGATTTTATGTTCCCTTCTATTTCAAGAGAGATGGCCATATATTACATTTAATGGAATGCATTATGATTTATTTATGTTACAGAGCTTTAGTAGAACCCTGTCATGAAAATAAAGTTGTGTTCCAAATATATCATGGTGTATTAAGTAAATGTGCTTAAAGCGATACTACATGTATACTAAGCGTCTTAGAATGGACAAAAAAAATTTTTTTTTTAAACTATAGGTCAATAGGAGTATATATTCATCAGGGGACAAACCTAATGGCATAACTATAAAACAGATTACCTAAATAATCTGATAAATCCAGAAAACTATGTTTAAATACAATAATTGATAAATGCCTTAATCCAATTAAGGCATTTATCAGTAATAACCTGAAATTGTATGGAAAATTACATAGTTTTGGGGGTTTATTAGATTCTGTTTGTATACTTTAGACACTGTTGACACTTATTGACCAAGTTTGAGAACTTAATTTTTTTTCATTCTAAGACGTAGTATCGCTTTAATATAAAACAAAGTGCTTGTTATAAAACAAAGTGCAAGCAAGACTGAATATTATAAAACTGGTTGCAGAATATAAAACAATGTTATTATTTTAAAACAATGTTATTTCAATATACATGTATATAAGTAGAGGCTGAATAATATAATGTTTGTTTCTTATATAATATTGACTTAAAATAATGTTTGTTTTTAATGTATAAGTAGGGACTGAATATGTTTGTTTATAATGTAAACTATGGACTGTCTATAATGTTTGGTTTTAATGTAAAACTATGGGCGGAATATCATGTATGTTTTTAATGTAATTGTAAATGTTCCATCGAAAATGTGTTCCAAATAAAACAGACATTTAAATTGATGAGCTGAATATAAAGTGATGATCTAATTCGGAATATAAAACAACGTTCTTTTTTATAAAACCGTGTCTTGAATTTAAAGCGCTCTGATCTTTAAAATAGCGTGCAGACATTTGAATAGAATCAACTACTGAAATCGACATCCATTGTGACCGGCCCATCGTTTTAAGATTAGGTAAGTCACGATGTTTTGCATAATATAACCCTAATTAGAACGTTCGCCCACCATACACATCAAAACCAAACGCTCGAGCTATAAATCCAAGAAAATGAGCTAGGTTGTATTGTGTTAATAATATCATTTGGTTGTATCTCATGATGTGAACTCTTATTATAGCAGTAGTGGTGGGGTGTTGAACGCAAAGAACACCATGATTTAAACAACTAACGGTACTTTCCTTTGTAATAATGAACTATTATTGCCTTTGGATATGATTGAAGGGATTATGCGATTTTTGTGAAGTTATAGTACTTTTGGAGGTTATCTACATAATTATATGACATGAATTCAAGTCTCAAATAGACCCTCGTAAAAGTTGAACATTCCCCTTTAATATTTGAAGACTAAACATGTTGATGTCCCTTTAATTTAAATTAATGTTATTTATTTAACTGGATGTTTACAAATTACGTAAAGAAATAAAAAGTTACAACTTTCATTGCTTGCATTTAGTTTTTACATGAAATAATTCCTACATCTAGCTAAATCAGATTATGTTTGATCAGCGTTATTTAAAGAACAGCTTATAATCCAAAGGGAAAAAAAACTTTCAGGTTCCATAAATGCATATAATCTTTGCTGAAATTAAAAGATTTCCTGGAGTTATTGTGTCAATTCAGTAAAAGTTAATTCAACAACTCAAGGGTTTGTCAACTCGCCGTCCCTATCTTACAGATTAGTAGTTACAACTCATTTTATTTACATCGTTAGAAATACACCCCACACCCTTCCTCACTCGCTCTTTCACTAACCCCAAAACCTTCTTCGTCTGGGCAATGAGTAAGCAGACCAACTTTATTTCTTTAATTTGATAACCTTATTCAGTATTTCCTAAAACTATGTGGTTCAATCTCGACTACTGGGACCTAAGTAGCTACTATTTGTATATACTTAGTTTAGTTGTACTAGAATAGATAAAGAATTTAATGCCATTATTATAAATCTTTGTATTATGTCTAGACATTGTCAAATCTAATGATCGGAATTTATTTGAAAATGAGAGATTTTTTTAGCATACTGTCGAAAATTAAAGATTATCTGTCTTATCAAACAAGCACTGATTACTAAAAATCATGGTATAATTTTCGAAAATAGTTAATTTTTTTTTAGAAATCTGTGATATATTTCTAAATTTGTTGCGAGTGTCGCCGTCTGTCTGTTTGCAATAATCGTTACGGTTACTTTACTTTTGAGAGTGGTTCCCAACCTTTTTCAAGACGTGGCAAGCTCCCAGAGCCATGACCCCCTGTTCTATTCCAAAATATGGAATATAGCGCAAGGGTTGTTGTCCTGTGACTCTTCATCATCAGGAGGTCAGATGTATTTGACCACAAGCAACTACATACCTTACACAGCAAAATATATAAGAGTAGTGCTGGAGAAAAAAATGATACATCCTCATGCGCCATGGCCCCCTGACAAACACCAAACATGGCTCTCTAGGGTGCATGGGCCCCAAGGTGGGAACCACGGTTTTAGACTAGACAAGGTCAAAAGGCAAGGATCAACGAATAAATGATTGGTTTTCCTTGTTATTTTCACAAATTATCCCATTGTATATCAGAATTAAAAGTTGTCTTGAGGGCTGCAACTATTTTAGGTCAAAATAGAGTATATATTCATTATTAGGCATCTAATTAGTGTCGTATAGCTATGTAACAAAAACCATGTATAATCTGATAAATCCATAAAACCAAGAGTCATCCTATGAAAGAAAAGTAATTCTTAAAAAATGCTTAATATTTTTTAAATAATTAATTGGTTTTATGGATTTTATGTACTTTAAAACCGATCTTATACAATGCAAATACCGAGTGGAGTAATCTCAACTGACTCAAAGTCCGTATATATATCATACAAAAAGTGATCATTATGAGGTACGTATATGTTTAAATAAATATCATAATGCTTGTACGTGCATAGTTTGAAAAAGATCATTAAAGGAGCACGTTCACCAGTTTCAGAAAAGGGAATTATTTAGAGAACTTATTAAAAACCCATTATTATCTGCGTTACAAAATCAAAAATTCGACTCGTATTTTAGTGAGACTACCACAACCCGATAAATTGTGAAGTTTGTAGTTTGCGCTATATTTGAAGAGATATTGTGGTTTTCGTGCTTTTCCACTACTTTTGAAGACAATTTTTTGCATATTTAAGACCCAAAATCAACCCATGAAAATGCCGATTGTTCCCCTTTAAGGATGCACATTAGAGTTTAACAGGACTTCTACGTACATGGTTTTAAATGATCAATAGGCTCATAATACGTAGTTTACAAGGGACTATAAAGATGTTGGAGTATGTCTTCAAGTATTTAAATGTTACTCCAACATTAAGTAAGACTATTTATTCTCAAGACGGTAAGAATCAATACTAATATGAATATAACCTAATTGCATCTTAATATAATCTGACAGTTTTAACTGTATTTACTGGGTCTTGAGAAATCATTCAGTAATTTAAAAGGTAAAACGGGAATTGATTACGTATTCGCTGAACTTATCTCTGCTTATGTAATCTATGCAACATGTTCTAATATTCCGACTTTCTTAATCATGAATGGTATGAATAAAATATTTATCATTCTGAGAGCGAAGGGGTACTTTTTACAGGGGCGGATCCAGGATTTAGAGAAGGGAAGGGGGGGGGGGGGTCAAATGTTTTTCTGACATCAGTCAGCCAAAAATAGAGGGGGACCCTCCCTCCCCCCTTTTGGATCCGCCCCTGTTTTAACTACATATCCTCTGTAAAGCTGCAAGTAGACGAGGAACGGTGCCCAGCCCGGTGTTCGATTCGGATGTCCGCATCTTGTCTGCTTTACCCACCAAGGTAATTAGCAAGAATAACTCTTAGACATCCCTGTTTCATCGAATGATCTGGAGAATGTAACGAACAATCAAAAAATATCTTATTATGCACCATATGCCAAGTAGGTATATGACAAGCTTGTTATCCTGCAAAAAATCTTGTTTTACTATTATCATATATTATATTATAACTGATGTCCAGACACGTAAACTGAGTTTTAGAGTTCAGAGTCTCTGTCAACAGTGAATCTGAATGTTGTGTAGGTGTCTATCATAGTGCGTAAATGTCAAAATATCAAGCTCATTATATAGGTCTGTTACTGAACCTTCGCTAATATCTATTTAAATCATACTCATTAAACTCCAATCGATGTTGCTGTAAATAACTCTAGGATACAGCCCGATTAACTTTACTGTTTCTGGAAAATTTTGCCACCTTTAATCTACTAGTATCGAGACACTCAATTAAACTATTAAGAACCATGATGTTATGATGAACAGATACTCGGGCAGTAAACTAAACCTTAGGTTGGTAAATGAGAAAATGTCCACTTTCAGCTAAAATGATAGTGTTCCTATCATTTAGGTCAGTGGTTCCCAATCTTTTTCATACCGTGGACCAAAAACTCCCAGAGCCGTGGCCCCCTGTTTAATTCATAATGTGGTTTTGTACCTCCTCATCATCGGGAGGCCAAGTGCATTTGCCCACAAGCAACTACACCTTATAGGAGTCGCACACGTATCCGTTTCTGCCCAAAAAAGCTCGCCCGGTCACTTTTTGGGGGTCCGCGAGGGGTCCACTGGTGATCCTCAAGAGGTCCACAAGCGGTCATTAGCCTAATTTTCATTTCCGCGCGAGTTTTGAACAAAAAACTGGGGCGGTCGAGGCTACGCGAGAGGTTCCCATGAGCGTGGCGCCAAGTCCGCTTCAAATCCGGTCCTGACGTCACGCGGACCTTGGACCGCTCCGGATGTTTTCCGGTCTTTGCTCGGATCTCGCTCGGATCTCGCCCGTTTATAAGAAACCGGGCGATCTCGCGCGAACCTCGCCCTGACGTGGCCATGAAGTCACTCGGATGTGTCACGGAAACAGCTCAGCGGGAGAGCGTCCAACGAGCTCCGGGCATATAAAAGGCCGGTTTTGGCGCGGCGAGTCATTTCTATTTCGGGTGACTTCCTGGCCAAAGACGGGCAACCTACGGGAGAACTATACATACGTTTTCAACAAACAAACAGATGACCGGGCCAGAGACGTTGCTAATAAACGGATACGTGTACGACTCCTATTACAGAGCAAAGTATACTAATTTGGGCTAGTGAAAAAAATATACACATCTTCATGTCACATGGGCCCCTGACAAATACCCCAGGGCCATGGCACCCAGGTTGGGAACCACTGTTTTAGGCTTTAGTACTCACTTCTCCACTCCCCAACCCCCTTCGCTTTCACCCAATTCATGCACTTATGACACACCTTTAAGAAACGCACAGTGTTTTAGACTGTATCGTTTGATTGGCAAGAGCAAAATTCAGAGTTAAATGTCCTCGTAAACAAGCCTTTCAAGAAGCAATATCATTTTACATGCCAGTGAACAAACAAGTAATTAAGAAATGGAGATCATTTTCAAATAAAGTAGCTAGTAAATTACTAGGATATCGAAATTAGCGTACTGAAATGAAAGACATTGACCCATTATGTAAATGGCTTAATGTTTCAATCTGATGTTGTCGTGACTTTAACGGATTCTCCGTTGATCTATTAAGCCAAAAGGAAGGATTGCTTTGGCCAAAAATACCAAATGTAGACTGCATGCATGGCCTGAGTAGTGTAAGGGGGATCGCAATAATTTCGACAGCCATACACTGCCCAATGCCTTGCATTCCGCAAAATCACCCTTGAGAATGAGTTTTAAACAATTTGCCCACACCCCAATGTGAAATTGCACCCTAAGGTCATGCAAATTGTAGATCAAACTGCTGTAACACCAGCTGAGTTTGTGCATCGAATGAAACATGTACTTATATTGATGACTTCATAGCCAACTCTCCTAAAATACAGCGTACAATAAACAATAGGCATGGAGAAAATGCCAGTCAGCAGGCAGGCTAAATGCATTAAACACCACTCAAAATTGAAACTCGACAAGAAGTCTCGATAAATGTCAGTTCATGAGTTAAAATAATGCATCTTAATTATACAAACATTTAAAATAACTGCTTAACATCGGATAAAAAGAAAATCGTGTTTTCTGCAATAAAAAGTTGAAGACACGTACAGAAAATGGAAGCAGTACATTTATGACCATCGATCATTGGAAGGCAATACTTTAATTTCATTCCATCATGAATAATAACATAAACAGAAATTCCAGCTCTTAAAAAATTAAAAGAAATAATGTCGTCGTCAGAATTTGAATAAAGAATAAAAATTGAGATGTTATTTGTATTAAGTCAACAATACAGATCAATAAAACTGTTTAAAGAATGAGAAAAGCACGTTATAAGACCTAGCTTCTGATTAATTTGAACCCATCATGAATTGCACTGACATATTGTAGGTTTAATTCGAAATGCGAATTTCATTTGACATAAGCAATTAGGAGGTGAATTTTTTAAATAAATTCTGAATGATATAGTTACGTCCATTCAGATCGGGATCAATCATCGTTTTGTGCAGAATGTTCGATGTATTTCTATTATGATCCCGAGGCATCACAAAACTGGATCACTGAATCACATCAGAGTGGAAAAAATACTTCATTTCATCTCAAATATCCCTTCTCAGGTTTATCGGCGACGTAACGTCGAACATGCCATATGGAGACTGTTATGGTGTCCTTTACGATTGGTTGATCGCGCAACTAGAATAAGGTATCTACTAACTCTTGCTGGTGCTGGATGGCAAAGGGTAGTGGGAAGCTTTAACAGCCAGAAATGAATCATAAAGGAGGATATTCGGGCTAACAAGAGACAACGCCTTTCCAATTCTGGATGGGAATACTTCACTTTTTCTACCATTTTGTCGCTATCTAACACAAGGCATGACAACACTCTTTTTGACATTTCCCAATCCAGATTCCTAAATTTCCAGTTGGATTGAGTCTAAAGGACTTTCCATAACTTTGTACAGCAGTGAGGAACCCTACAAAGTGAAAGTTGCTATATCTTAAGGACGCCTTAAGCCCCTAATTAAGACACATAGTAAGCCTTGAGTTTAATGACACCTTCGTTAATTGAAATTTTAACAACATCCTTCACACGAGAGCTACATGTTTTTAATAATATATTGTGCCTTCAACTCATCTCTTTAATGGCCTCTTGAACAATATTTCTATCCTATCAAACCATACTTGAGATGGAAACGGAAAAAACAAAATAATGACAATTCTTTCAAAGATAAAAATACATATCGAGAAGTAGAGTAATATTTTATGTTTCTTTTTTCATGTGAAATGTTGGTTGTGCTGTTATCTTTGTAAAATTTAATGTTTTAGTAATAGTTAGATAACATTAAGTAAAATTTGTGTAATCAAGCAGTGTTGGATCAAATAACATTCATCACATAAACTTTACTTACTGTATGGTTTAACTTGCTTAAATCTTCGCTACTGATAAACAGTAATGTAAAATACACTGTGCTCTTAATGAATAAGTGAGCCTGAATTAACCAATGCTGATTGGCTTATATAGTGGGTTATGTTCTAAATATAGTTAGTATGGTGGTTGAAAATTGTCACATTTCATATTTGGAATTAGAAGTCTCGTTGGGGTTTTTTGGATACCTTAACCAGGCCTTCTCTAAAACGGTCCGCGACGCCCTTGAGAATAGCCCAACAAGAGTGACCCCTTCCACTAAACGCTCTGCTCGTTATGCTATCTAAGCTCTATTTTTTTTTTTTTTTTTTGTATTTTTCTCATAAAATGCATTTGTCCCTCTACTAAAATTAATTGAGAATGCCTGCCCTAATCGTATCCAAATTGCACTCGTTGAGCCTTTTTTAATCTTAAGTTTATAGCATTAAAGTACATTGGTATCTATAATGGATCATTTTATCTCTTTTTCCTTTTTTCAACCATGCTTTTACTGCACTTAGATTAAAAATTTATTATTTATACGTGTATTAAAATAAAAGTATGTCTTGTTATGACAGTACATATTTTATGTGCATTTTAAATTTATACTGCTCGTACAATGTTGACGTGAAAGAACTTGATGTCGTTTAACCGACGACCCAACCCTATATCATGCAATCTTTGGTTTTGATTTCCGTAGGTCCCCATCCAGAAATATGAAAATTCCAGACTGGAGCTTACCACCTTTTTATTTTAATCTCAGAGCTTATTACACAATATTGAAAAGGACGTATTTTCAGTAGTTGAATTAATATACACATTGAAAGGATTTTATTTGATAAATTAAATTCTGACAAGGGGATTTTTTCATCTTGGATACATATCAATATGTGTATCGAAAGGTTAAATTGGGAGTTAAATTTAAATCTATTTGTTGCATGCCAGACAAACAATAACTAACCCCTTGGTTCCCAACCTTTTGGACTATTCGTACCCTCTTTTTTTAAAGCAATATCCTGGTACCCCTTCGCCCACTCTTAAGTAAAAGGATATTTTGTCAGTGATGGTGTTCGATATTTAATACATTCCATACTTTTTAAAATTGGCCAAGAGGCTTCTCAGATAACTTTTAAGGTGTTCGCTAGTACCCCCAACTAGTACCCCTGGTTGGGAACCGACTATTCAATGCAATCATATCGTCTAAAGAGTCACAATCGTGATATCTAATACAACACTGAGACAACAAACTACGGAACATACAATCTTAAGTACTACTAAATTGTAAAGTACATACACGCTAACGAGATCATCAAAACATATAACTGATAGTTTTTACAAACTAACTAACATGACAGAACTATATCAGACATTTGAAGTAGAATAAAAGAAATGCCTATCACATTCATCAAACCATAAGTATGTCTATACACCTAAATGATTCTATTCTAAGATTTTCAAAAGATCTTTCAAACTGTTTACACAACAAAACTCTGGCGTAGAACAACGGTTGACCGTCATTTAGGCCGTTGTCACACATACGTACGTCAGAATTGTGTACGTTAAACGAATGCGAAACTATGCAGGTTTTAATTGATTAAGTACGTATTCAACTGACAGAGAAAAAAAACAACGGACATTTACGTACACTTACGTAGGCCTACGTATATATGACCACGGCCTTAGGCACAAATATAATTATATTAGGCGCAGTACTGAAGGCTCCACACTCCACTAAATATAACCTGTGCTTATCTGACAAAGTACCTAAAAAAGTGTGCATAAAGCACCCTGTCTAAAAATATTTTTGACTTAACTGCATACCAGAACCGCCTATGGGCATCCAATCTATCGATCATGCATGATTTCATCATCAGAAAATAATACGTGACTGCAAGGTAATAATTAACGTTTTACAGAAGGATTGTCTTGCACACAATATTACAATAATATCATTGTATGTAATATATTAGAATCGTACTTCTATACGGGATACAGATTTCGAAACACTCACTCTCAAACACATTGCTATATATCACAGAGAAGAAAACAGAATTGGCTTACCCGCATAATGGTGTTGTCCTTGAAGAGCGCCTGCAAATACAAGTAAAATATCCAATTATTTTAAGAAAAATCGATTTAACAAACTTAGCCCTTGCCATCTTGAATTTTTCAAATTAATATTTCAATTCAATATGGCCATTTCTATACAATTTTTAAACTTTGTGAGTTGTATTTGGTAAAATATTACCATGGAAAACTATGCAAAGTGGTGAATAATGTTCTCGTCTCCATGAAAGAGTTTAGAAAAATGTGAAATTTATTCAAATATTGACGACATTGAATATGATAACCAAATTATATTTCATTTAAATTCAATTTTTTAGACTTTTATTTTCAATATCTAATTTATCATGAACTGTTCAGTAATTGCGCAATTCTGTTTGGCATTGATCTCACCAAATTGTCCGTATCTATTTGCGGTTGGATAGATGGCCTGGATTAATATGAGCCTTTCCCAAGGTGGTCACCCGCCTACTCATTCATCAAAACCCATGATCGCATGAATATAGGAACCTTTCAGTCTTGATATCGAGACCTAATTTACGAAAACGCAATATTGCCTGAACGGTTTTATTTCAAACGCTTGATAGAATTTTAGATTTATCTAGACAATGGAATACAAAATCCATATTCGTTATCAATTCAAAGCCATAATTGACTTGAAGGCCATGATATTATATACAAGATTATAGGTAATAAAAAGTCTGATTTGTTCAATAGAAAATGCTATAATAATGAGTGAGTTGGAACCCCATGTAGAAGATATTAATTGAACAAGTCAATCATTATGTCAGTAAGCTGATTGTGACTAGAGAATTCTAGTATATAATACCCAATAACTACAGCGTCATATAATATTTATTATCACTAATCTTTTCTACAGGATATATAAGATCGATCACCGAGCTTTCAATTCGGATATAGCCAATAAAACTGTATTTATTGCATGCGTAATTTTGTTGGGAGTAAAGAGATAAGAGGCTTGATCGAAACTTTGTTGTTTTCTTAATGAAACAAAAATAGCTCCGAAGCTTAATAACCTAGAACGTTTAACTGATCTGAAATGATTCTTTGAACACGTATTTTGTGAATGTCTACATTCTATAGAATATCTTTCATGGGAAGGCACGGGGTGGGCAACCGAAGCAAACGTCCAATGAAGAGGACAGTTTAGAGGCAGCGAATCAAGGATCGACGATTTTCTTAACATTTCCAGATGACGTTGATGCACAAAATTATATGTCATGAAACGTTTTGCCTTAAAACAAAAGTAGCTGTGGACACATTTAGACTATTTCAAACTTCAAAAATCGAAATACCCTTTGACCAATGACTAAATTTCATTCCAGTGAACAGTAAAACATCGACTTTTTAAATAATATTAAAGCAATTATTACTTTTGTAGGTTCAAATGGTGATGCTAACCAAAGCAAGTGTCCCGCATAGCGTACATCTACAGGGTTATTATGAAAAATTATACTTTTTTAACAACCAATTTATTTGTCGAATATTGTATTTATGTTCACATCAAAGGGAGAAACTGCATTAAGCGAACAGACTGTAGCTACTTTTCATAAGTATAGCTTCAAGTTAACTAGCTTTTTAGACCCCAAATTACTCGGCAATACCTGTATTGTCTACGGGCTTAGGTGATAAATCCGAACGGAAATGAATGATTTTATCATTTCGTACCAGACTCATTTATATCAATCGATGTTCGTATAATAGTTTCTCTAGTTTTATCTACAAGAATCAGATGACAAAACCTCGACAACATGGCAACATTTGACGTTTCGTGTGATTTAACTTTTCTAAATGCATTATAAAACGAGTAGACACAAATCTTATATCCAATATAGTTAATAACATAAGGGAAGAATTCAATGACGAAGAAAATTTAGAAATTTGACCTCGAAACTATGTTTTCTGAAAAATATCTTAATAAATATGTATCGGTTATTTATGAAATAAATTTCAACATTTTAGCATTCAGAAAAGTCCCCAGTTTCGCGATTTGCCTATATAGTTAAACATTTTTGCAAGACGGCCACTGTGACAGGTCAGGTTTTTTTAATCTGATCTTAGTTTTAATCAGTCATTGAGTTGTGTTCTCGTTCTCGGCGTGGATTTGTCGAAAATTTTGGGGGGACCAACCAGCATGGGTCTATTTTGATTCTTCAAAAGATCTATTTTACTAATCAAATTATGGGGGGTACCAAGACCCTTTCGTCCCCCCTTCTGAGTTCAAGGGGGGGGGGACACGTCCCCCCTAAACCACGCCCTTGTTCTCATTTGAATAACTCACCAATACCCCTTAAGTTTGTATTAAATACATAAACATCATGTCTGTCTCAAACCCTTACATGGTGTATGTCAAGGAACAAATACCATCTTTTTAAACTTTCAGATTAATCTTCGTCCTAAAAGTGGTACTTTTCAATGTAAAATATCATCGGCTAATTTTATGCAGATATATTTTGAGAAACATAAAACAGGAAATGAACGACCTTCATGAACGTTGAGCAGTACTTGAATATTTCTACTAACGAGTGTTTAATGAGGACTAACACAGCCTTATTATTTCATCTCATCACGGCAGGTACTAATTAGATTCCCCGATTCTTAGGTGTGATGAGCATTTGTAACTTTCACAGATAACGAGGTTGGCCCTCGTAACCTTTTTTTCTTAACAAGACAACTTCTGTTACTAAACCAATGAATATCGATTTGACCAAGTCTGTTAATTTTATTAGGTTATTCACACCCTGATTGAAATTTAACTGGAAACCAGGATTAAAATTTAATTTGATTTGACCATGTGTTAATGAGGTTTAAACGGTCTAAAGAACCATGCGTATAAACAGAACTAAGAAGTAAAACACCATTTCTTATTATACACAATAAGTAAAATAATTACTAATGGAAATAAATATTTAGGTACACTACGAGAACTTTTTATCTGTCCAACAATCATCTGATTGGAAAGACGTGATTTGACAACCGAGATTCCAATAATCTTACCAATTTCTCAGAAGATAGAAAGGTAGTTACGTTGTAATGGAATAGAATCGTGCATGCACGGATTCGCAATTGGTAAATTTATGGCCAAGACATTGATAGTAGACAGAAAAAATTGGTAAATTAGAATGGGAATGGAACCATCAAAGAATCTGGAATTGACAGACTTTGTAAGAAAGAAATAAGAATGTAATTCAATTCACAACAATTGAGTTGAGTGAAATCGGCGTGACTGTCATGTACTTAACGAGGCCGAAAGAAAAATAAGAAATATAACGATCATGAACCAACAAATCGGTTATTAATTCATTTGATAAAGTAGCCTTGAGCATTAGAAATATCTACAAATCAATTGGTAGTTTGATTATTGACGATAAAGCGAGCTGTATCATACTTAGTGCAATGAAGGAATCATGCAAAAAACCATATATCGCCTGCAACATAGGAAACGGAATCGGAACAGCATTTTCCAGTCAAGTCAACCTCGCAACGTTAACCTCTTCGTGATGGTGAACGTGTAGCTAGCCATAGTCAAACCATAGTCATCCTACTGGATGAGGTTTCTTGGAAGCTGTCTATAAATATACAATGCAAATCGAATAACCTACAATGTATATTGGCATCATTTAATTGAATCAGATAATAGAGAAGTGAATGTGGGTTACAGATTTCATGATTCCTGCCGAGTGGTTTCGAAACATAATAATCTAAACTGACGTTTTACAAAATTGCCAAGTATCTTCACATGACGTTGTTGAGTTCTAGATAAAGAAATATATTCAATCAAGCAATTGTCTAATTCATTAAAATGATAGAAAATACGTCAGGAAAGTTTATCAGGATATTATCACATCCTATTTATAGTAATTATAGAGTAATTGATGGAACACCACAAGGGAAATTACTTAAAGGTTTGAACAATACTGATTTATTAAAAATGTTTATATTACCTCCTTGACAGAAGAGTTCTATTTATGAAATGACGGATATGATGCTATTATGATATATGTTGAGGACGAAAAACGTCATCACTTTCAAAGGTGACATTTGTTTTAAGTTAAGGTGCATAATCGGATAATTGTTTTGATTTCCCAACAGTACAACGTGACGAAAGTTGTCTGTACATACACATTTGCAGTAATAATTTTAACGAGAAAAACATGGATAGGCATTCTCTGAGAATTCACCTGACATTGCTAGGCACATTAGAAAAAATATTGAAATCGATAGTTCAGAAACCTTACAAAATGTGGCAATGCTAGATTTAGATTATTTTTGGACTAACTAATCCAATAAGCATGTTGTCGCCTTGAAATGTAGACGTTTATTGTGGTAACTTTTGCCCGTTCGTCGATCCGTTTACATTTCTTGTAGACACGTTAAAGCGGAATGTTCAGCATTTCAGAGGATCTATTTGGGTCTTGAATATATGTAAATAGCCTCCAGAATTACTAGAACTGCCCAAAAATCGCACAATCCCTTCAATTATATCCGTACCTTACATTTACTTTCATTTTCTGTATGTGTGTTTTCTAGGTAAGGCATAGTCTTACCAAACGACGAGTCGTATATTTGACTCCCAATTATTATGGATACACGGGAATTAGGAGGCTTAAATTTCGAGGGAGAGTTGTGAACATTATTACCGATTAGATAAGCTTAAAAAAAAATTCCTGGTTCTAAGACTAAAATTTTATTGGTCGAACGAATGGTGAAAATATCCCTTTAAAAGCTTGTAACATGAAATGCATGTGTATATTGTTCAAGCATCGATGTAAAACGTATTGGGATCAGGATTTCGCCTATTAAACTCCTCTGTCGCTTGTACAATTTTAAAATATTATATTACACACAATATAGGAAGATATAAAAAAAAATAAGCGATATGAAATCAGCAAAAAGTGAAGTTACTTATTCAAGGGAAGAAACTGGTAATAGCAAATAAATATGGGAGATGACATCAGTAAAAATTAAATGTACTAGTTCAAGGGAAATAACTAATAACACAATAGTTTTAATTAAATTGAGGTCAGTGAGCCAATATTCGAATATAACGAAATCATCCAAGATATTAGTAAAAACGGACATGAAATAACTTTCAATAAGATAATGACGACCGTAAAAGTTTTGAGTTTGGTTGGTAAATATACTGGTGAATGCGGTATGTTGCTGAACATGAAAGGAAAATAAGAATCGTCCCACTTGTCATACAGTTTTACATAGGAAATTCATGTTATAATCTATACATCTCTTATATTATATACACGTGTATAAAGAAAAGAGTAGTCATATCTTTAAAGTTCAAACAAAAATAATTCTGGATACACGTTGATATGATGGTAATCCATTAATACTTTTAATGATAAGCATATTTAGCTCAATTTCTAAGGGCAATGTGTGAACGGATGTTGAAATTTCCTTTCTCAAACAGACATAATAAGTGCCTCATAACTTGTAGAACAAAATGGAAGAGCGATTTAAAGAGGTTTTAGATTATGTTGTCTGATAAGGTTTTCTATACGAGAGATATTTGCATATTATTTACTTTATAAACTAGACATTATTCTTGCTATTTAAATTTAAATTTCAAACACACGACACACGAGATCCTCACAAAAAGATTTTTTCATTTGAGTTTTTAAATCCTTTCGTCCAGTCTCATACCGAATATAATGAATAATATATCTGATCTAATAACTATCAAATGTACGGTTGAAAGTTTCAATTACTTCTTTAGCATTTCCTGATTTCAATGGACGACGTGGCTGGTTTAACCGGTTTGAACTTTATTTCTGAAATCCAACGGAAACATCCATTTAATTTAGTTCCTGACTTTAAGTTGCGTGTGTGAATAATTGAAGTCAGTTGTTGGATTTTAATCTCTCTTTTTACATCGATTTCTAATCATTTGAATCAAAGATCATGGTGGGGAGGCAGAATTCTGTCGGGTCAAGCTGGGGAATAATTTGCAGTAACGGTGTTACTTGTCGCGTGCAGCGTTAGCTCAATGTTCAGAATTGCACCCTTCCATGATGAACACATTGTCGCTGATGACTGGCCTTTGTGGTTCCAGAGTTTACTTTGGTATTCTATATAACAAAGATTTATCGATGGTGCCTGATGGATGGCTCCAGATGTGAGACCTTAGATTGCAGTAAACGGCAAATGAAAACAATCGCTGGCACAAATACGCCATGCAACTACACTCTCTATATTTGGGCCATGTCTTGACCACCGGATCATCCGACTGTCAAATATAGCTGTAAATGGCGAATTCTGCGCTAGTCACAGAGCCAGAAACAGAGATACTAAGACACTTGTTAAAAGACTCTCGGCGACTGTCCCAAAGTCAAAAGACAGTGAATAAAGAACTTAAACTTTCCGGCCCCGCATCGAACTATTTAGCCACCAACCTACATGGCTTACTCCCTTAACCGTGGTTCATTCGTGAAACAAAGCCACGATGGTAATGATTTCAGAGACCGTTCAACTCATATGGAAGATAAGAAAATGAGATTCAGAAGCCCCGGTGGCCAGACAGTAAATCAAGAAGTCATTTGTCATTATGAAAATCAATGGAAGGACATCATGTTATTATCATTAAATCAAAGTCGAATCAAATCATTTAGTATCCTGGGAAGTGATTAATCAACAGAACCAAATTCATTAATGTCGCTAATGCAAGGGATGGACATCTTCATGTATTCGTAGATGTTGAGATGTATTTCATGGTTACATCAAGTCGCAATTGAAAGAACTGCCACGACAAAATAGGGCAACTGATATTACGAAATAAAATTGTGTGTCCTGCATTTATTTTAATGTCCTGATCGGACGACGGACTACGCAGGTGGACAGTGACGGAAGTCCATTCAGTTTCGAAGGATCTAATGTACATAGCATGTCACGCAGACTCAGTTGATCGTTTCAGATCGTGCAGTTTGTTTCCATTTCAGTCCTCTGACCTAGATTAATTATTAAGGTATCATCTCGACCTATGTTATGGCGCCCCAGAGCCTTAAATATTGTAACATCGACAAAAAAAAAACACAAGTGCATGGCGTTCTGTGTTTAGCTGCAGTACAAATTATGGATATGTGGCCACATTATTTGAACAATTTATTCCAACAATTCTCAGGACGGTCTGAGATGAACATTAACAATTTAAATCCACATGATAGAGATACTTTATGAAAGCCAGCGATGTATACACCCCCGTGTCTATTAAAATACCACTTTTTTTATTCTCGATTAAAGATAACGACTGTCAAGAGATACCATATGAGCGTAGGTGTCGAATTCATAAAACTCTGCTACTCATTTTTGTTTGAAATTCTATGATGATATCAAGATAAAGTATCTTCTGTTAAGAGTTCGATGATAAACTGAATTCAATGTTATTTAATCTAGCCACCTGATGTCACTTTGCGATTGGCACAACTCAAAGAAAGCTTTTGATAATATTGCTTTACAATTTTTCTTTTATATCTTAAACATATATCAGGACATCCAGATACAGGGGCATGTGCTGGAAAAAATCCAGGAGGGATTTTGCTGACTAAGTCCTAGTCCAGTTCTCCCCTGACAAATTTCAAAAATATCGTTTTTGGACCTTCAGACACCCCCGCGCCCTTTTAGACATGCGCCTGGGATACTGTTATAGCCATGTACAGATTAAAGAGGATAAACCGATGCATCATAATCTGTAAAAAAAAACTTTTTTGAATCAACGTTGTCATTGTGAACACGGCTGTAGGGAGCATAGCATCCTGAAAAATCAGGAACGACTACTAGTACCTAGTTTGCGATATCAGCATCCACTGGAAGCAAACGTTAACTGTCGTCTTCCACCCAAACATTTGTTATATGGAAGGTGTTTCCATCAAGACATATATTAATAATAAGTTTATTGTTGAAGCAGGAGCCATATATAAATGTGTTGGATAAAATTGTAAATTTTGGTCGGAATTTGTCAGAAGTTAGCAAGTACCTTGAAATGAAAACATCAGTTGTTTTTGTAATTGGGTTAAAATGAAAATTATAGTGAAAATTAACCCAAATACCTGAAATTAAAATAAATCGTATCGAAATTAATGTGGGCGTAAGTTGTTTAATAATCTTTGATTATCGGTTAACGAGTCTTTAACTGCAGTTTTATAATGAACTAGACAACTATCACGTTACACGTAGAAAGAAGATTCAATATAAAAAATCTCAAGTCATTTCAGCACCACTGGAGATACATTAAAACATCAAGAGATTGTTCAAGCTACAGTGAATTTCATGGCATCTGAAATTGTAGTTTTTATGCTAAGTTAACTGTTATTCATCTTAAAATTAAAACTGTAATTAAAACCAGACCCTAATTTCGTTTAGTTCGGTTTTTTCAATCCTGTTATTTAAAGACTACAAAGACAGGATTTAAAAAAAAAACGAACGAAACGAAATTAGGGCCTGATTTTAATTAGACTGGCTGAGAGAGACCTTCTTATAATAATAATTTGCTTAACTTTATTTAAGAGGTGCGGTTTGTCTTATTTTTGCGTTATGTGCTTCTCAATTCGAAAGTTTGTCCCCATCCATTCTGATATTTGATTTGAACCATTGGTCGTTACGTTTGGGTCGTTCATAATAATTATACCTACTAAATGGTCAAATGTAATACTTTCCCAAATTATGATACAAAAAGATGTGTTTAGCTTCTAAATTGAGTTCTTCTCCTCGACAGAAACATATCATGGAACAAACGAGACGATAAATTTTCAATGTCAATCTAACTTTAAACAATATTTCACTTCAAATCAATAACATATTAACGACGTGTTTTAAAAAACCCTTTGTAAAATATTTATGCACACAGATTTCTTGCAGTTACAAACAAAATGTAATCAACAACTGTCTTTTACGGTTAGTTTTTGTTCATTCAATATTTCATTTTAGTTATCATTAAAGTAAAATCTGAGATGAAACGCTTCTCGCTATTGGCGTTGTTTATTATGCTGTTTATATACAAAATTTCTATTCAAAAAAGAAAAACACAGCATTCTGTTTTGTTATGATGATATGTCTAATTATGTTAATGAAGCATGTTGTGTAAAACTCGGAATGAGAATTTTTAAATGCTATTTAAGTATCAGAATTGGACAAAAATGGGAAAAGCTAGCTTACACATGTTTTTTCAGTGTTACCCAGGATTCAATATGAAGAAAATATATTTAAGGTTTAAGACGCTAGGCAAATCTACGAATAACCAAATAACATGCTCCGGCACAGTACATCATTAAGATGAATCCAAATAGTTTATGCTTTAATGCTTTCAGTCGGTTGGATCCATCGATGTACTATCACTTTTTTTTATCTTGTTGCCCTTAATCAACAGTTGCTATCCGTAACCCAGATTTTAGTTTTCAGAGACTATCTTGCTTTTTACCCGATGTATGTCCCTGTACGACTATCTCTGAATATAAACGTTACTAGGGTTGCTTGCAGAGAGTCAATTGCTTTCAATGAACGTGGCAGCTAGCTCTTAGCCCGGAACTGTACTTTCTGTAATCTTTCACTATTCTTCATATACGTTAGGTCTAAAGAACCAGTTTGTGGACTAGATCCCCATGAACTTAAGTTTTTATCTCTTTATTAAATGTTGCTTTCTTTTTCAGACATTTATATCTGTAACTTATCAGTATATTTTCTAGTGATTGTCTTGAGACCTATGATAGTTTATGTCACACATCAGAGTTTCAGACAGGTGCAGAAAGTAGGACGTAAAACTCCATTCATTTCATTTCATTTCATTTCAGAGTTTCAGACATAAATTAATTACCAAATCAAGGTAAATAAGAAATGATGATTGTATAGATGAGATTTATATTGATGATAGTGATAATTATTTATTTATTAAATGATTAATAAATATGATTTGTCTGTATTTATTGTGACCTATAATAAATTATTACTGAGCAAACAAAAGAAAAACATCAGACAGACCATTTCTGGATCTATAGATCATTAGCAATATCACAGATGACTTAGACTGATAACGTTACTTTTATATATTGTTGGGATGTATCATACTGTGTTAACCTTCAATGATGGTTGAACTGTTGTAAGGCTGTGGTAGAATTAAGTCAAGAAACTAAGTCAAAGTTTACACAAAAAAAGTAAATTCCCAGATGCCTCCATATCTTTCTAATAAACGGCCCCTACTCATCTGGATTATATTGCTGGTGATGATTGGAACAAAATAATAGTTCTGCATTCAAGACGTGTACGACAATTTGCAAAATCATGGGTAAATGTATCATGGATATTTA
Organism: Lottia scabra; assembly: GCA_029955415.1. Lineage (NCBI taxonomy): Eukaryota > Metazoa > Mollusca > Gastropoda > Lottiidae > Lottia > Lottia scabra. The sequence goes on along the minus strand of JARJEI010000002.1, from coordinate 15,136,782 downwards.
TAGAAATAACATAATCTGAAACATGCGTTTCTCAGAGTTTCACGCTGTGCTATCTTCAGACATTTGATTTATTGAGCTCTGTTTTAACAGTGAAAAATATTTTGTTATTTTAATATTTTAAATGTTAGGCAGCATCAGTTCAGAACATTAATATCAGCTTCTCATTTTGACTTATATATATTAGTAATATGAACATAAGTATAGAACATATTAATGAAATAAAGCCTCTAATGAGATAGAAAAGATAGAAATCTCCTGTCATACGACTTTAATAAACAATGGTATTAGTTGATGATAATTGTAATAGGATAACGTTATTTATCTTGCTGATGAAAGTTATAAAACGGTACCGTTATTACTTTGAACATTATTGTGCTGATAACCATGCCTCAGTATATTCTGATACATTGAAATGTGATAACGACGTTCTGTTGATAACCATTCTCCAGTATATTCTGATACCACGATGTTCTGTTGATAACCATTCCCCAGTATATTCTGATACCACGATGTTCTGTTGATAACCATTCCCCAGTATATTCTGATACCACGATGTTCTGTTGATAACCATTCCCCAGTATATTCTGATACCACGATGTTCTGTTGATAACCATTCCCCAGTATATTCTGATACCACGATGTTCTGTAGATAACCATTCCCCAGTATATTCTGATACCACGATGTTCTGTTGATAACCATTCCCCAGTATATTCTGATACCACGATGTTCTGTTGATAACCATTCCCCAGTATATTCTGATACCACGATGTTGATAACCATTCCCCAGTATATTCTGATACCACGATGTTCTGTTGATAACCATTCCCCAATATATTCTGATACCACGATGTTCTGTTGATAACCATTTCCCAGTATATTCTGATACCACGATGTTCTGTTGATAACCATTCCCCAATATATTCTGATACCACGATGTTCTGTTGATAACCATTCCCCAATATATTCTGATACCACGATGTTCTGTTGATAACCATTCCCCAGTATATTCTGATACCACGATGTTCTGTTGATAACCATTCCCCAATATATTCTGATACCACGATGTTCTGTTGGTAGCCATTCACCAGTATATTCTGATACCACGATGTTCTGTTGATAACCATTCCCCAGTATATTCTGATACCACGATGTTCTGTTGATAACCATTCCCCAGTATATTCTGATACCACGATGTTCTGTTGATAACCATTCCCCAGTATATTCTGATACCACGATGTTCTGTTGATAACCATTCCCCAGTATATTCTGATAGCCATGTCCCGGTGTGTTGGTACACCGAGAGTCATGATAACAGTGTTCAATAGTGCAAGTGTATTCTGATATCTTGTGATTTGATGACATTGTACTGTTGGTAGTCAATCCCAGTGTATCACACCAAATCACATAAGGTGGCTGAAAATAATTGTACTCTAAATTAAAGCTTTGAATAAAGAGTACACAAGAAAAATTAGAAAAATGTTGAAGTCATATCTGACTACATGAAACATAATTGAAAATGTAGTGACACTATTTTCATTTAAATATAATACCTTACTCTTAATTTTTGAAAAAAAATCCAATATTAGTGTTCATTTCAGAGAAAATAACATTTAAACACGAAATGTAATATGAAGATATTGACATTTCTAATTATGTCTTTCATGTTTTGTCAGAATCGTTTAGAATTTTTTACAATATAGAAAATAAATGATTTATTTTATCAACATTATGCTAAGAAAGATCATGTAAGCCGTTTTGAAAACGCTAGAATTAGAAATAAATAAATTACTTTTCAACATTAAGATAAGTTTGTTAGTTATGAAAATATATTTTAAAAATAATTATCGTGTCTACTTATTACCAAGAGAGATTATATCTCTTGAACAAGGCTGTATACCTTTAATTTATCTTGAACAAAATGATGACCTTCTTCTTTTCAATAAAAATCTATCACAAGCTTCTAGTAGGACATGGAGTCGAGAGCCCTTATCTACAAAGAAACCCCATTCACTCAATTTTAAAACAATTGACATTGCATCCTGTCTTATACTTACCATATTATTTATTATATCATGTAGCTAATCATTCTCATTTGCATTAAAGAAATCGGTAAAATTCGATAAAACGACAATAACATGAAGAATTGCGTAAAGAAAAAAAAGAGAATTCTAGATAAAGGCGAGAAAAAAAAGATGAGAAAGCAAAAAAATCAAAGAAAAAGGAGTGAAAGCGATGAAAGTTTTCAACACTTTCTCTGTCCTTTTCTCGTCTACTGCCTCGCATTCTCATGGTCGAAGATTCAAAAGAATCTATGGCCGCATTCCACTTCCATACGTATATATCAAACATCTACATGTATTGTGTTTTAAGATCCACATGATTCAGTAAAGAATATAATCAACATGTTATAGAATTGGATATTTTAAATTATAACATTGCACTGAGTGAAGATTTGATTTTTCCATTTTCTATACCTGTTATTTTCATACGGATTGATCGAGAAACTATTATAATAGCATATATAGATGATAGTTATACAATAAGAGTAATTATTAAAGTATATTTACTGAATGATTATACAAATGATATAAGTAATATTCCACAGTAGGAGGTTGAGTCAATATATCTTTAAGAATTAACTAGAGATTGAAGGTAAAGGAATTAAAGTGTTAATGTGCTTACCTCATTCACAATACTGTTTCATTGGGCTGTCAATGTAATGTAATGAAATGGAGTTTTACGTCTTACTCTTCCGCATCTCTAGGGGCTACGGGCTTTTGCTAGAACAGCTGCACATAGGCTCTCAGTCCAATGTCCCATCCGAAGAACTAACATGTCAGTCACTGAGAAGAAAGAAATGGGATGGGGTGTGCCGAGTTGATAAACCTGAAGTTATCATCTCGACTGCCACTTTTTCGATCACCAAAGAAAGAAATGAATTTATGTCGTACTCTTACTTATTCTGTGTCTGAGTTTATGAAGAAAACTTCCACATGTGACAATGACAATGACATAATGATATAGCGAAGGCCAAACAAGAGTTCTGGATCATTTTTCAAGTCATTAGATAGATTTAAAGGTGTTCCAGACTGAACTGCTTCAGCTATTAACTAGCCAGAATATCAAAGGTTTATAAGTTCAAAGTAGCATACTGTCTAGACATAAAAGAAATCATGTTACAGTATAACATTAAGCTAATTAACATGTTAAAACAGTGGTTATGGTAATTATTAATGATATCCTGATCATGATTAAACCTTATTAACGTTAATGATATCCCGATCATGATAAAACCATATTAATGTTAATGTTATCCTGATCATGATAAAACCTTATTAACGTTAATGATATCCCGATCATGATAAAACCATTGCTATATTGTCCAGATAATGCTTATAATATGGTAAACGTTATTATCATCCTTTTTATGTTTTAATGTTTATGTCATGATCATGGCATGTGAATATAACTTTTAAAGCTGTTTTTACTAATGTACATGACATTAAACACTCACGACATCATCTTTTTATGGTTCAACGTTAATGTTATGACAATGTCATGAGGCTTACATTACCAATATGTTGTCCGGATCGTGGTCCCATGATTGTTCTAATCCGGGAAGGACAAAGTAAATAATATCATTTATTGTCATAATTACATTTACTATAATCAATCAGATAGCTTTCGGATAAACCCTTTGATTTAATTGCTTTCATTTTACATAGTTCGCTCTGTAGCCAATGTGCTTCGATTTCTTGCAACTAAATTCTGAAAATTGACATCAAGTTAACCGAAATGTAATTTAAAAATCTCCTAACTATCGATTCTAGGTAGAAATAAGTTAAACTCATTTAAACTAAACTAAAATTAACAGAGTCATCGTGACCTGGAACGTTCCAGAAATATCAGGACAAAATGCGAGTATTTTGCCAATATCAATGATAAAGTGGGGGATATTGATGACAATCTAGTTTTATTATCCACTGCTGCCAGTTTGATTGAATAGATGTCTCTACAAACATGTCTCTTAAATTGAGTCAGTAAATAACACCATGTCCTCTTTTTCTTGATAACATACTAGCTAAAAAACATCTCTTGAGAATTTACATTGTATTTTACATCCACAATTCAACAACTGTGAATTCCTAATTCGACGGTTCAATGATAACAAAACCACGTTTAATAAAATTGACTGTACTAGAGTTGATGATCTTGAACATTATAGAACCTGTCTAAAAACACCATTGGTCAAATGACTATCATATTTATATACATGTATTATTGTTACAATGAATATGCAAGGAATGAATTATCTTTACTTTGATCACAGTAATGTGCATCTGAAATATTAAGTTTGAATGTGGCGTTAAACCAAGGCTTCTAGAGATACTGGCCGTACAAGGTCCCTGAATGATTAGCAAATTGTTACACCATCAAAACTTTTGATTAGTCGATAATACAAAGATGGTGAATATGCTTGAAATTAAACCCAAGACCTCTTGTGTTGGTGATACATCTCGCGACTAAGATAAGGTTGATAATGTAGCCCTGGCAACATTTTGGCCTAATACCTAAGCAGATATGTAGAATGTGACATTTATGCGTTTGCTTATGAGTCAAAATGAAACGAGTTTACCCTCATTCATCATTAATGTACCTCGTCATATACGAATTCGTTAGCTGCTATAGATTCAGTGGTTCGGATCGCAAGTATTTTCTATGAAATTCTATACGAACATTGCCAAATTTTTTTCTGGTAATTATAACATTCAATATATTCCCATGTAATAAATTGCTGTGGGTGTTAACAAACTTGAAATATCATTTCCCCAACTACTTCACTTCAACAAAACCTGAAGGGATATTTCTCAATTGTACGTGAGGTATATGATTTGTATCTATTGCTATAATTTACCAAGAATTAACTTCAATTACATTGAACAAAGAATTCTTAACTTCCACCATAATTGATCCCTTTTCCGTGTTGTATTCTCGTTAGATTGTAAGGTGTATTGAAATAAAGATGAATTTAGTTCTAATTAGCCACCATCACGAACCATTCCGTCTTATTAGGCAAAATCACCCCTGAAACGCATTAACTATTGTTTCAACTAAATGCCAACAAGTGGTACGATAGATCACCTACGCTCAAATCATATCAGAAGAAATTTTTGTATTTTTAATTTGAGTTCACATCAAACCCTTATTAAAAATGAGCATCACTGAAATAAGCAATGTGGTAGGTGTCGTAATAGTCCAGTCAATCTACGAAAAATTATGGCTAAGGTAGAACAAATTGCTATCCAAGGTTTTTTGATTTCTGGTGACTTATTATGATGGTCTAATGACTCTCAAGAAAGTTTACCAAAATAGGACACCAAATAAGGCCAGAGGGCGGGGTTAAATCCAAGATGGCTGCCGACGGCGCCTGATCGACTTAAAGTCATCAATATCTCGAAAACTATTGGACTTAGGTCCTATAAATGTATTATTGACTTATGGGAAATCGATACCACTGATTCTAAAAATCATGATGTCATATCGATATGACGTCACTATGACGTCATGTAGACTACTGCACTGTAAAGATAAAGAGATTTTTGCATATTAGACCAGAGGGAGAAGGGGGGTTTTTGTCACCCGATAGGGTCAAAATTTGAGATAACTTTCTAGAGGCATTTTTCCTCAGGAATCTGAATCTGGGAGGTAAAGTGCCGGCTCAGGAGGCGTTTTGGAGTTATTAAAGGTCAAAGGTCACCAAAGGTCAAATATAAGGCAATAGAGTTAAAAATTAAGAATTTAACTACAAAATGTGCACAAATTCATTAATATCATCTAAAAAATGGCGAAAACCCATTAGTGTGAATCGGCATCATCTATAAGTCCCAATTCTTTGAGGTAATCCAGGTCAAAGGTCACGAAAGGTCAAAATGGACAGACGGCTCTCATTGATCATATCATAAGCAATATCAAGTAGATAATAAAACTCCTATCGAAATAAATCATTTATTAGTACATGTACATGCACGAGACAAATTTAAATAATAATTTGAAAATATGACCACTAATTCGTCTGAAAGTTCTTCATCAACAGTCCAGATGGATTTCCTCATTGAGTTCCACTAAAAGGTCCCATAACTCATCTGGATAGATGACATAGGTTTTGTGAGTTCAGTTGCAATTTCATTTTCCTTTATGCCGACTTGAGACGGGATGATCCATGCCAACTAAATTGATTTGCCTTGACTTCGTATTAATGAGCATGCTTGTCTGATTTCATCCACCAGTCCCGATTGAGAGCTGGAGGAATTGTTGACAATTGATATCAGGCTGCTAAGCGAGTCGCTTAATACTACATATAATTTGGATTATAGTGGCTCGCGGCATATTGTACCGCATAGAGGATTGCAATTATCTCAGATATGCACACCGAGCAGTTATTGGATAGTCGCTTAGTAATTCTTGTACTGCTCGAAGGGATATAAATCCCCAACCCTGTCGTACTATCATCTGGGTTGTGTGACCCATCTGTGCGTGTGTTGATGCGTGTGCTTTTCGACCACCTTGCGTCCCTATGAGTTAAAGCGATCATTTGAGGGATGCAGGGATCGTCCTGTTTCTTATCCAATCTCGTATCGAGAGGTGTCGATCATAGGGGGTGAAATCATCCAAAGAGCAACTTGGTGAAGGGTAAATGCTCTTCTGGGTAACCCTTCTAGCCTAAATTCCGAACAGATTCCCCAACTGCCTGTCTGAAGCTTATTTTCTTGTTGGCTTGCCTGAACCTCGTGATCTCGAGGTAGGTAGGAGATGATTCTCCAAGGTGTTTGATTTTTGACCAGTATCTTAAGGCTAACTCATCTCTGAGGATTTTGAGAGGCACCTCTCCAACATCTTGGAGTAGAGACTCCGTTTTGATTCCGATACCCCCTCCGGTGGCAAGACGGAGTGCTTTGTGCTGTATGATGTCCAGATTATTCAGGAGGATTGGTCTAGCGGTCATGAATGCCTGTGAACCGTAGTCCAAAATGGGCCTGATCAGCGCACAATAGATCATCATGAGCGTCAGAACATTGGCGCCCCATTCATTGCCAGATATATTCCTCATTAAATTCAGCAAAGCTTGGCATCTGTGTATGATATTGATGTGTGGATCCCATGAGAGATTTCTATCGAAGGTTACACCAAGTAACTTGGTTTCACCAACGAATTTGATAGGTGCACCAGCAAAGACTAGTCTCATATCAGACCAACATTCCCACCGTTTCGGCTTTGGATATTCTGAATACCCATTCAATTGCCCACTTTGAGAAACGATCCAAACATAGTTGCATGCATTCTTTTAGGTTTGTGTATAAGTAGCCACTGCTACAAAAAGTGCTGTCGTCAGCAAACATCGCGATCTGACATATTTGTTTGACAGGTATTTGGAGTTGAGTATAACATTGACCATTACGCTAAACAAATGACTGAGCCTTGTGGCGTGTCATTTTCCAAACTTTTCCCTTTGGTTACACGTAACTTCCTATCTGTTACTTGTTCATCATCATTCAGTTCAAAATATTCACAGTTTCTTTCGTTTCAGTTTTGGCTGTGACGGAAGTTGATACTGTTGAGGCATATCTCATGTCATACAAATGTTGGATCAAGTTTGATGATGTTTGACAGTAGACAGAAATCCACAACGAGCTTGAACATGGTCATACAAATGTATACAGTCACATGATTTCTATACAGCATCTTATTTGTTAAAAATTGATACCAAATTTAAAAATTGCCAACATTTATTGGAAAGATGAAACATGCAGCTAAAACTTTGACCATGTTCAAGTTTGTTGGGAAAGCCGTCTACACGATCAAGCATTTGTCCATGAACACCGTCATACAAATGTATGACTATGTTTTGAACAAATGTTTGATCAAGCATTTGTCCATGAACACCGTCATACAAATGTATGACGCTGTTTTGAACAAATGTTTGATCGTGTAGACGAAGCTTTAGTTACATCATGGAAGTATGACATCACAGGAATATTATGTCATGTTTTTGGAAAGACTTCCTAACTTTTTATCATGCATTTGTTGGGTTTTAAACCCAAAAGTTTCCAAGATATTGTCCATTTATGAATAACTATGTTTCATATGACGTCATAGTGACGTCATATCGATATGACGTCATCATTTTTAGAATCAGTGGTATCGATTTCCCATAAGTCAATAATACATTTATAGGACCTAAGTCCAATAGTTTTCGAGATATTGATGACTTTAAGTCGATCAGGCGCCGTCGGCAGCCATCTTGGATTTAACCCCGCCCTCTGGCCTTATTTGGTGTCCTATTTTGGTAAACTTTCTTGAGAGTCATTAGACCATCATAATGAGTCACCAGAAATCAAAAAACCTTGGATAGCAATTTGTTCTACCTTTATCTGTATTTTGACCAGACTATAAGTGTAGCATTCGAAACACTGGTACCACTCTGCGGTTAAATTTGTCACCACTGCATCCGTTCAGAGGAGTTAGCATATCTTTGTCATTCGCTATATTTAACGCCAATAAACCAATAGGTCTCTGTTGGTGAACAAGATTGCTTCCAAGGGTAAACTTTGAGTTGAAAGATCTTTGAGTTCAAAAGACTATTGAATTTAACGACAAACTACCAGTGTGGCTATCCAGGCAAGATTTTGATTCAGCGACTTAAAATGCTTGCATAGCGTAACCACCATCGCAATATTCTCTGTTTATGGTAACCCTTTCCTTTCGCTGTTGACTTGCTTTAAACTAACTCATTTAGGTCTTAACTTACTACCTTCTGAAGGGGTGTTATGCCTTGGAGCCTTCAAACAAGTCAGTAACGACAGTAACACTTCGAAAAGGAAAAGGAATGCTACGAGTCCTCTACAAATATTTGAAAATTAAAAAGTGAGAAAGTCAAACATGTTTTTTCGGTCACTCTAACCGGGCGAAAACATAAGTAAACATGTTGAAACCCATAGCATGTTTGTTCAGATAAACTTGTTCTTAAATGTCTGCTTAATTAGATTATCGTTCGCGGGCAAAATTGCATCTCTCACGCCAATCTTCAGCAGTTGAACAATATGATAGACCGGCGGCAATGTAAATGACAGCTAAATTGACTCTGAGAATAGACACAGCTTTAGGTGTCAGAATTATCACGATCCACTTAAACCAGGTACTTGAAAATACTAGTTTCACTATTTCATGCGTAATTATCATTTTTCCAATGTTTTATATATTATATTAGTATTTTTTTTATGACATTTCATAACGTTTTCATTCATGTATCATAATCATCTCTGATATGTGTCTCGATGTTTCATCTTATGAAGATTGTAAATTAATACATTTTCCAACAAGTGCAGCACATCTAGGATTTTTTTAATTGTTCCATTTGAGCATTTATCAACTAGACAATGTATTTAACACCATAGAAATATAATAGACTGGAAGACTAAGTATTCTCATTGTCTATTAAACTTCTGTTTCAGTTTATGGATGATCCAGTTTCTCATTTGACTCTAAGTAATACTGTGACAGAGAGACTGGATGTTCCGGTCTAATTAGATCCTTTTAAAGGGGAATCGAGGATAGATTTGGGCCTTGAATTCATGTAAATAGCCTTCAGATTTACTGGAACTGTCTTAAGATCGCATTATCAATTATACCAGTTCCTTAACAGTTATCTTTCATTTTCTGTATACGTGTTTTCTATATAAGTCATAGTGTTACTGTGAGTCGTATTTTTGACTTCCAAACGCTTATATTTATGGATACATGGGGATTTGAAGGCTTAACGTTTGAGGGGGAGTTTGGAATATTATGACGGATTAGATTATCAAAAAAATTCCAGGTTCTGAGACTAAATCTGTTTTGGTCGAACAGATAGTGAACGTATCCCTTTAACATGCCTTTTAAATTATAAGACTTGTAGTAACCGGAAGTTAAGTAAGTGCCCAAAATTCTACGCAGGCGTGCCAAGCATAAATCTTGTGTTATTATTCCCTACCTAACAGTTCTATGGTAACACCAATCGCGAGTAATCAATATTGTGCACGTTTTGTCATGTATTGTTACTTATTATTTGCCAATGAACATCCTGAGTGCAATCTTACTTTCGGTTTATAGCTGACATTTATAAATCTTTCATAAATGGATGTATTTGACAAGGACAACTGTTAAGCCAGTCTTCAAAAATGTTTTTAAGACAGCCAATGTTCATGAAAGATAGAATTCAAATTTGTCTGAGAACGTTATGTGAAGTGTTCTATATTTTTGTAGTCACACCAAAAATGTGGAACTGGGTAAATTAAGCCAATTGAATTGCTATGACAGTGACAAGTTAATTCCAACGAGGAGAAAAGAGTCTATTTAAAATCCGACAGTTATCTCGTCTGACTGACTTGATTTTAATTTGTTGATGTATGTGTCAGGAATTGAAAAACTTTTTAAAAACAACGTAAAAATTCAGTGAAATAAGTCCAAGTCTGGAGAGAAATATTAGCATTCGTTAAAGAGCTTAAGGCTTTATCTTGAACATAAGAGGCAAAATCTTAGGCTGTTCCCTTAGCTGAAGCTTGAATACTGTTCTAGATGCCAGAATATTTGCTACTACTTTATAATGTACAGAGGTCCAAAGATAATAGCTGCAGATGGACATCATTGCATTTACGTTAAGATCCACCATGAATCAAACTTCATCCATCTCGTTCCGGATTTGGGTTAGATGTTCCAATGATGAAGATGACTTTCTATAAGGCAGGATTGATCCCAATTTGTTGATAAAAAGAATGATACATGCTGTTTTTGGTACGGACAGGTATATGGCAGACGTAAAATGTAAAATCTGAAAAAGAGTAAATATTTGCCTTCCCAGCGTGAACGTTTAACTGCGTCATCTTGACTTGGATTTTGCTTCTTTTTTGTCTGATTAGATAGATTTGTAGTTCTACTTGGTGCTGGTGTCGGTTGATCTGGGTAAGACGTTTCCTATGGAATGACAGGCCGCAGACAGAACATCTGAAATGATGCAGTTGACAACGGAAGGTAATTTCTCCACCAAGTATGTGTTGGTGGTAGACAATCAGAACCTTCGTCACCTTGGATTGCCATATCCGGTTGAGAAGACTAATATTCTCGTTGCTGAACGGATAAGATGCGTTTTCAACTTTAAGACATCGTGCTCAACAGACACTTTTGGCGGCAGATTGATCTTCTTTCTAGATGACGAGGACTGTCAAATGGTAGCACTGCAGAACTTAGATGAGCACCTTAGGAAAAGTTAAGTAACAGAGCCAATAATGTAAGAAAATATATTAGCAAATTAAAAAGCTAAAACTTACATAAGAGACAAACAACTAGTTTTTATACAAATATCAAGTGTCATGCTATACTCTGAAAGTTGCTATAGAAACATTTTAATATATATACTTATCAATATATAATTATCCATTGTATATGATACCAGATGAGCTCTTATCCTATAAATCCTACTTTTAAGTTCGTATTTACTTCGGCAGTTAACTGATATACGGGTACAAATGGAAGAAGACGGAGTTTTACATCCTTTTTTCATTGATTTGGTGTGGAAATTGGTTTACAAATTTTCTTTAAAAAAAGCCTAAAGACATGTGTTGTTTTTCTTTGTTTGCTGATGTGTTTCGTTTCTAAATTTATGTATATGCATAGTTCAGAGTTTCGATGCAAATGCCGTCTTCAATAATGTTTTTTGAAACAATCTATTTTTTAAAATATTCTGTATCTGGTCAATGAATGTCATTCAAAGTCGCTTTGACCTGATTGACGAGGTCAATCTGAACGATCATTTCGACTTTACATATTAAATCTAACGAAAAACTCAAGGGAGGTAACTTGAACACACAGGCAGCCAATAAAATAAATAAAAAAATAACTAATTCGATAATTTAATATTTATGAAAAGAGCAGACTAATTTAGAGTATACATAAAATATATATCCAACTTAAATCAACTATTTAATAAAACATAATTCAAGAATAAGTGTATTGTGGTATTACATAGGAATCAACATAGTTCATCCACATGTAGATTATTTGGGTGGTTTTGGTTATTTCAGAGAGAGGTTTAAAGCTGGAGGTACAATTTGTCTGATTATGAAAGTACATGTATATCATTTCTTGGTTTAGCCCGGTTCTGAAGATAGCCCCATGGAATCACACGAATTTGTGATAATTCACATTTTAGAATATTCAAGACGCATTAAATAAAACTTTCAAACTACATTCTTTATCAAGCAAATAATGTTCGTTCTACTTCTAAATATCGTACAAAGATTACACATGTTTGGTACAAAAAAACCCACAAAATCCCATTACTGCACTCAAGACAAATGGTGGTTCGCTGTTATCGTGACAAAATCTAGTAGCTCGTTGAAAGTTGCAAGATCGTGCATAACCTACTCTGCATGACTGTTGGTTCTTAAGCGGACACTCATGAGCCCACTTCTGAACTAAGTAAACCTCCCATTGCTTTTTTGTGTTTAGGTGTCATTTTCGAATTCAGGACCATTTTTCTTACTCAAAAGCTAAAATAACAGTGTAAACATTTAGTCAAGACGATATTCTCGTTAATCTAGCTATATAAGAAAATTAGATCAAGAAAACATATCAAACGACTGGGCTATTAATCGGAACGATCACTTTTCAAACATCAATTTCCTTTTGACTAAGCTGGAGAGCTTTATCTTATGGAAAGTGACAAGTCGTTTTTCCAACTTGTCAAACAGCAGACAAGCATGTTATCTGGAATTCATCTTGAAGGATAAATCATTGTCGAACTCCGATTAACCATTGATCTTATAATTGCGTCAATCCACAAGATGATGCATGACGTATCGAGGATATACGACAAAAATCCTGTTCACAGAATATTGAAGGGTGTTGAAGCCAACTAACGCCCGGATTCCAACCATCTTTTCTCTAAGAAACACATATTTTTATGATATAATTTTTAAAAGCAGTGTATTTGGCGGGTATAATAGTTATTTTTGTGAAACAAAATTGCATTTTATTAATTTTCAAGTTGCGGATACGGTCTCGCTGGTCAAGAAAGGTTTTTGAGTCCTTTTGTGCTTCTTACCAGTGATATGCCTGTGCCAGGATGCTAAGCGTAACATCAAAAAGACTAATCCGAGCTCAAAACCACGAAAGATTAAAATTCAGCAGATTTTGATATTGATAACTAGATAGTTGTTGGTAGTCGTAGTAGTTGGTAGTTAAAGGGGACCAGTCTTCATTTTTATTGGTTGATTTGGGTCTTGAATATATTTAAGTATCCTTCAGAAGCACTAGAAATGCACGAAAATTGCGTATTTCCTTCAAATATACCTTAAATTAGACATTTCTCCTTCTATTTCTATAAATGACTTTTCTATATATTGCATAGTATCGCTAATGTGTAGTAGGGCATTATAACTTTAAAATATTAATAATTATGGATGCACATGGATTTGAAGGCTTAAATTCCAATGGTGAGTTGTGATAACCAGTACTAAATTGCTGAGCTAAAAAATCCCCGTTTCTGAGACTTATCCAAATCGACCCGCGAAAATGAAGCCTGTGTCTCTTTAAATAGATCTGTACATCGACCGGGGACAAAAGGTTCGGTAATGTTGGTAGCTACATGTAAGAATCGTTGTCGAGGTTGCCTGGTGGTAGATGACAAGTTAACGTTCGCTTCCAGTGGATGCTGATACTGCAAACGAGGTAGTTGTTTGTAGTCGTGGTTGTTGGTAGTTAGAATGGTTCAATCAGATGGTACTGTGTTGTTGGTCCGGTAATTTAAGAATTAGTAAGATCTGGTCGGGACTAATGATCTGGCGGTGAAACGTAGTGTGACGTGAGTTACTTGGTTTTTCTTCATTCTTCCAAACTCGTGGTCATGATCATGGTTATTCTTATTGATGGTTGTAGTTGGTGGTTTGGTTTGGTTAACCATTGTCCAGTGTGATGGGTGCTTTAAATAGCTTCCGTTTATCGCTAAACCTAGATCGAATAAAAGGCTGTCATCCGAAATGTGTCCAAGACAACCTTTTTATCCAATAAAAAAAACAATTGGCATCGAATATGTTCCAGTAGTATGCACAATAGAAGCTAATTACAGAGTGATTGTACTATGTCGATATTTGAAGATAGAAAGTCAAAGAAGCGTTGAGTCCAATTTCCTGTCACTTAGATGGTAAAGTAGTTGATTACTAAAGAAGTCCTGATTACAAACCTTTATGCTTAATTTCCTAAACCCGTCAACATCAATATGTTCTATCTATCCATTCATACACTACACATAGTGTGGTTTAAATCCAAAAGGTCGTTTGTATCTTGTATAATTGTAATAGGAAATTGTGCTATGTGCAGTCGTCTAGTCTTCTTTAGAACCCAGATCTGAGATCGAGCTAGAAATTCGATTAAAACTGCAATATTTGGGAATATTCAGGTCATTTTCTCAAAACTATTTTTACTTTAGTCTGCAACTTTGGCAACTTTATCTATAGGTAGGGGTTGTGTGATTTTTTGGGACTATTTACATATATTCAAGGCCCAAATCGACCCTCGAAAATGCTGAACCTTCCCCTTTAAGAATCAGAACTCGGTTATTTAGCTGCCAGCGACTTTTTAAACTGGTGCCATAACACAATTATGTATCACAATATGCATATAAATTACATTGGGGACAATGGGAGTAATTACAACAAATTACTGTTAGCAAATACATATTCCTTCAGACCATTTAAAAATGGAAATTTTTCAAATAATATATATAAGGCGGTATTCACTATGGGGTAATTAAATTTATGTAGTACAACTCACGAAAAGTAATTTCTTTTTGAAGCCACAGACTACACATGTTTTGTAAATTACTTTTGTTTTGATTAGCTGTACAGATGGTTAGATTCGTGGCATAAAAAACCAGGAAGATTAATAGAGATCAAAAGACTAATCTCAAAATATATCTCAGACATTTTCTTATGAAGAAATTGAACTCAACAATCCAGCAGTAACCAATTATTTTTTATCCATGGATTTAATAACCGTGAGCAACCATGGTACTATTCACTCTCTTAGTTCATGTATCAAAATAGTCCCTCAGTGACCCTGAACAAAGATACGAAGAATCGAACTTCTGGCTTCCCCTCTAAGGAGTAGGCCAGTGCCACTGTCCTGACCAAATTTCCCTCATTGCACACTGCATGGTCTTTGCCTGGCCCCATTAGCTCAAAAAGTGCAGCATTTCAAACTAGAAAAAGAATTTATCTTTCGGGGTTAATATGGTTTCAGAACTTCAGGTGCATGTTTTTTTTTCAATTGAGGACTCTGTAACGACAAGAGATGGCTTCTGAACCAGGGTCAATGTCATATTTTCCATAAAAATGTGTCTCAATGTTTTATGGTCTGGGCATTTTATGCAGTCGTCTATGGATGTGTTGCAAGAACGCTTCTCTGTCAATTGCTTAAAAGAAATGCAATATCCATTATTTTTTTTAAAGAGAAAGCTGCAATTGTAAAACACAGTTTATGACCTACTCATTGAAAACAAGAGCAGAAATAAGACTTAAATAAAATTTACCGTTTTGTAATGTGTAAGTATTAGTTCGGGGATTTTACCTGTGAAATTGCTTCAGTTTCAAGTTATCTAAATTGTTTTGCGCTAGTTATCTTCATTGAGTTAAATCCAGGATTATTATTCTATAAAAGCATAGAGATGAAATTACTGGAGAAAGAGATTAATAACTTGATGCACAGGGCATATCAAATATCCTGATAACATAATTCCTGTGCGGGTTATTGCAGTGTGTTCTCGCGAACACACTGCTTTGTTTTCGTAATTTTTTAAAAAATTAATTTTGTACCGAGTACTCTGAAGAAACTGTGATAATTACAGCAATATCTGCAATGCATTACATCACTGTATATGGTCTATTACTGAATGAATGTAAATTGGAACATTTTTGCACAACCGGAAGTGCAATATTGAAAACTGTGCAAAAAGTGGTTTATTGGCCTTAGAAAGCGCATTTTTGAACCGATTTTTCTCGGAGTTACGTTTTTTGAATCTCGTGCAAATATCTAATAGGATAGTAGTGAAAAAAATTCGAATTTTGAAAATTCATAGCACACTTTTTTGTGTCGAATTTTGCTGTTTTTGGCCAAAATTTCTATTTTC
The DNA here is from genome assembly GCA_029955415.1 of Lottia scabra. NCBI lineage: Eukaryota > Metazoa > Mollusca > Gastropoda > Lottiidae > Lottia > Lottia scabra. The sequence continues at coordinate 15,120,565 of JARJEI010000002.1, read as the reverse complement.
TGTGCTATTCCTCCGATTTTATCAAAAATTCTGAAGCTCAAGCAGATCACATTAGAGAACAAATTTCCTCGGTTAAACTTTTTTATCACTTCCGGTTTTCATGATATCAAACTTCTCACTTCCGGTTGACCCACTCCACGAAAATCATGTGGTTATCAAAAAAACTGATACTAATAGATAGATATCGTTATGCCTCAAAAAATGAGAGGAAATTTCGGGAAGAAAATATTTATAGTTTGGCCGCCATTTTGATTTTTGTAAAAAGTGCCAAAATTTTATTCAGAAAAAACAGTTTATCCGATTTCGACGAATCTGGTGTCAAATAAAAGAACATAAAAATTGTAAAAATTGTCGGGAAGCCGATTTTTGAATTTCGATTTGGTTTTCCTGCAATTTCCGGTTAAATTTTGTCAATATTTTGAAGACCCGTATCTTTTGACCTTGACCTTTGATCTATCTGACCAATAATAAATAGATAGATATTTTGATTGTATACAATAGTCTATTTCAAAAATGTTATTATTACTTCCGGTTTTGACGTCATTCGCTCTTAAAGTTGAAATTTCAACTTCCGGAATTTTGAAGATATTCGAAAAATTCTTTTTGCAGTATTTTTGTTTTGTAGACACAAAAGTATACAAGTGATAAAATTTGACCCGGATGTAACGGATCAGTCGCCATTTTGAAATGGTATATTTCTATAAAACGCAAAATGGGGCCTCAGGGTGTTATGGAATTTGCATAATATTGATGATTATGGTATCTACAGTTGATTGCTACCAAAACATGGGAAGCCGATTTTTGAATTTCAATTCTGAATTTTTTTTATTACCGGTTGAAATAAATCAGTAATTGTCAAAACTTTCAGGGTCAATATTTCGTGACCTTGGCCTTTCGTGACCGAGTGACCTCTACAAAAATTAACGTCCACGATGAGAAGCATTTAATGGCATAATATTTTCAGAGACAAAACGCTTACTTCCGGTTTTATAGCCCTTTGAAAATTGCAACTTTAAAGAGCCCTGTCACGTGACCTAATTTACATACGTCAAAAATCATTTCTCAATCCATCAATGCTTGATCTACACTTTCCAGGGATATATCATACAAGATTTTTTAATCAAAATTCCGCCTTTTAGAGTCTAGAAGATTTGTTCCTTCTGCCATTTAAACTGTACGTATTTTTTCCGACTTTTTCAAATTCATTTTGATCAATCTGAAAACCTACCTACAGTTGGATAGACACTTTGATTGCCAACAAAACTATGTTTTTAACAATTTGATATCACTTTCGGTTTTAACGTCATTCGCTTTTCAATTAAGATTTTCAACTTCCGTAATTTACAAGAAATTTTACACATGCTGTTGACAGTGTACTATGTTTGTTCAAACCCACAGTTAATAATTAGATTACCTCCCCTAATGCATAAGGCCCCAATGTCAGTTCAATTTTTGTGGAGGCTCTGATTTTAGTAATAAAGTACTTCATTAAAGCAGAAACAAGTACATAATATCCGCATGGTCCCGATTTAGAGAATTTAGTAGTTTTGTTATAAAGCTCCATTCATCGGGGAAAAAGGTATTATATTTGTTCATAATTGTGTAAAATATGTTAGGTTCGTGCCTTTGGTTAGTCTTTAAACTTTTTTAGATTCATTAATTTGTCATATTTTCAACAAATAAGCTTTTCGCAAGAAATTATGAATAATCCGAATCTGTTCAACCCCATATAAGTATTAATTTTCCCACATGTTCACGTCAATTTTTTTACGTTTTTTAGTATTTAGAAATTAGGCCTAATTTAATTCTATTCTGCCCGAATAACATTAACTTATAATTTAATTCTATATTTTGTTTGCACCACATAGAATTATCTTAAATATATTTAAAAACTGGTTAATTTAATTCTAAACTTAAAATTGGTCGAGACCAGTTCTAACTTTTAATTCTATTTGTAAATTAGTAAAAATGCCTTTTGTGGCTCTTGGATGTTTGAAATTTAACGATTATTTCTAAGACGATTTAATTGAACTTAAAATAAGTGAAAATAACCGTGTGATTCCTGTAAACAGACATGTCAAAGATCGCCTGGACCCCCTTTCACCATGCAGGCCATGTATTCGAGTCCATCAAAGTTTTTTTCCCGAGAAATAAAATCTGTCCCAGCCATATCCGTCCAAATAGCTATCAGGCTGGGGAAAGAGTCAGCGAGTTTCGGACTAGGTATTGGGATGAGTGGTTTAGATAGAACATAAAATCATTGTTGAATACCACCAATTGTTTGTAAAAGTATCAACTAAAGAGAATTCTAATTTGTACCCATTAGCCTACTGCCCTTACCAGGCGTCTTCCACGACTCATGACGTTTCTATCACGTAGTCACGAAGACTATAAAATGCAGTCATATTTTCAGAAATATTCATTTCTGAGCAAGACAATGCAGAAGAAACCAAGAAAGTTACCAGAGGCCGTGGCCATAGAAACGTAGTACACGCTTGGTTAACAATAACATGGCCGTAGTTGTATGTAAGAACTCCATAAACGCAGTAGGGACCGCACGAGAGCTCAATATTCGCACTAAAAGCCTTATGTTCAATCGCATAGCAGTGGTGAAATCCTAGTAAGATCGCCTTGGCAACACCATAGGGACGCGTAGTAGAGTCGTATCAGAAACCCGAGGGTCGTGGTGAGGACACCTTGAAGTCGCCGTTTCAAGTGTTACCGTTTTCTTTGCCACGCGTGTACTGCGCTTATGCTACGTTCATGTTACGACGTTTGTCTCACGACGTTCGCGATCCCACCGAGTTCTCAACGCGTTCCAGGACCGATCGTCAGACCTTGGCGTTTTCGATCATTGGCGACCGATGTCGCACGATGTCTGACGTTTCCACCACGCTATTAGTAAGTAATAGCACGCTTATGGCGACCATAACACGCTCTGAGACCATTTTCCGTCGCCACAGCAGCGCAGTAACTCTTTTGTGTGTGTGGTTCGAATGGATAACTGAATTTCAATTATGGTAGAGATAAATATATTTAGTTAATTTTCAGTTGGAGCATACAAAAAGTAGAATTATCTTTAATTACAATTAACTAAATCTATTTAAGGTTTAAAATAATACTATTCTTCTTAGTTTGATATTATTTGGTGCATACGGGCCATTGTCTCTTTAGTAAGATCCAGACTATAAAGTGATCTTTTTCAGTAGTTTTTAGATTGGTATTAAATTCTAACTGTAGAATATATCAATACATTTCTTAAGAAGAAATCATATTTGAAATAGTATTAAAAATTTAGTTTTATATACGTTGTATAAAACTGTTCACAAAGAAAAGTTTTTTAAAGAAACATAAGAGTATGATGTATTCTTTTAACGACAAACTTTTGATTAGAGTATGAGCAGCAGTTGCAGACTGTGAAGTAAATTTGTTTGGACCATGAAGAATGTCCTACATTCAAATCGTATGTGCTATTGGTTGGAATTTTTATTTATTCCATTTAATTTTCAATCCTTAACATTAACTATTTCTACTTTCAAATTAACGAATAAAAATATAGATTTCTGCTGTAAATCTCCCAACTTGGGTCGAAAGATGTAACTTTTCACCCATGGTCGACATCGGATACACACTGCTCGGTACCGTCCACGGTTCTAGTTGATTTTATTATCATTTAGGGAATTATGGTGGATCTTCAACGCTTATCAAACAATTACTATAATATATGAACATGAATTCGAACATGTATGATTAAGGTATCCATTTAATTTCTACCATAGAACTTAAATGTATTTATAATACTCCATATTTTCACAAAATATTCTAATGACCTTCGATATGTGAAAGCAAAGGTTCCCAAAAAGTAGTTTCATTGTTTGCGTTAAATGATTAAAACATGGAATCTTTTTTTCAGGTTCTGTTTTCTGTTATAAAACTGGCATAAATGTCTGATCTGAAGATCTATATCACCTATATAAAATACTAAACTGTCGTCTCTAACATTATAACAAAGGATGGCAATATGTCACCAGCGAACTCAAATCCGCCACTGAATTTAAAGAACGAAACCTGCTCGATCTGTTCGAGGTGTTACTAATGTTATTTGACTAAAAATTGGTTAACCACAATTAAATGCACGAATCAGTGTAGAAGGCATCGCAAAATCCATAAATATCAAAAGACAACTAGCATAGCCGTAGGAGACAGGGGGCAGATAGTATGTTTTCGGGCAGCGAGTTCCAAAAAATCGGGCAATCAATGGGAAAACATCACTAAAATTCGGGCAGAAGTCGGTCTCGTTGAGTCGTGGGCTCCTACGGCTATGACAACTAGTGTAAAAAATGTCTTAAAAAGGCATCGTTTTAAATTGACAATTTTCATGATTTTGTCGGCATGATTTATCAATCTTTCATAAAACTGGAGCACACACCAAGCCCAATTATATGGTAGTATTATATCTCCATGATATAAGGATGTCAGCTCTTAATTCCATTAATGGTTTCCTATTTAGTGACCAAACCCATTTTGTTAATTATATAAAGGAGTACTTTCGAAACGGTTGACAGATAGACGGACACAAGGGAGTTCCAGTAATCTGGAAATAATGCTGGCTATGCTTACCTGGATAAGGATTCCACTGCCAGAGACTTTCGACGATACTCCGAGATAACCCTTAAATTTTCCAGCAACATGGCCTGCGTTTTATCCGGGTTTTTCATGATGCAGGACATTGGCGGCTCTTGACAACATTCGGTATCCTGTCAAGATACACGTCTGCTGCTGCTCAACCCCCCACCAGTCGATAGGTTACCCTCGACCGCCATCAGACAGTCACTTAATGATCCGGCTTTGATATCTTAAATCATCAACAACTTTTCATTACGGTTTCACATTTTCCAAGCCAAGATTTCAACATATTGTTACCTCCTAACTACTCTTGAAGTTAATTACTATATAATGAGATGACTTGGCAGTGTTGGACTAAAATTTATCGGTGATAATATGTGCTAGCCGTCAAGTCCACTAAAGTTTCTAAAGTCATATAAAACTAGAGAATAATAAGCATTCCTTAACGCCTTATTACGAAACCAGCCTGTAGATATTCACTTGTACTTGGTAATTTTAAGAAGCCTATCCCCGGTGGACGTTCCAGATAATTGGGTTCTTTGAAAGGTTATTTATTGTTTCTATACACTCTTTATTATAGTTTTAATGTTACACAACAGAGGCAAGATCGTTTAAAACTATTTAAATTATTCTTTTTGTCGGTTACAGTAAATTTACACCTTATCTTCAGTTAAACTCCCACTTTCACATAATTATCTCCAAAATTTCACGAGCTTTGCCAAATCTAAATTGACATGCATTTATAACTTTAATGTGAAACTGAAAATCTCGTAAATTGAATTTCAGCGGAAAACACTGTATTAACGTGTGGAAATAGAGTAACTTTCCATTATTTTTATCGTGAGCTTGTTAGGTTAGTTTATAATTGAATTATGTGTCAGCAGATCTTGACGTATGGGAACAGAAAACATTTAGAATCACTTAGGATTTGCATATCGGGAAGAAATTGTTATTTTGACATTCTGAATAAAGAATTTTGAATGAAATACAATTAACGATGTATTCAAATTCTACACACAATCACTCACAAATCCTTTTTATCTTTCAACAACTTGATCGCTTAAGAATAGTCAGTAAATACGATATTTCCACACATTTCTCATCGTTTTGAAATTGATATTTAATCTTATCGATAACAATTAAATATCGGCGATATTCACAATTCGATAACTGGTCAAAAGTATGCGTTCATCACGTTTCTAAACTTCTGTATTTGTAACACATCAATATCTGACGTTTCACAAACCTCGATATTCATTAAAGCTCGATATGCATATCATATATATAACGTTTTGAAACTTTTATATGTTTTCAACTTGATGCGTTTCACCGATAGTCATTAATACGATATAACAGTATACCACTGTTTCACGTACTCGATATTTCAGCCGATAACCAAACAATCCTAATTGGAATTGAGTTTCACTATGTCTAAATTAATTAACTAATTTAGCATTATGTTTCACAATCTGATCCAAATGCAGCATATTAACATTCGATACTTCGATATAGACACTGTCAATTGGTTTCACTTTGGCTTTTTACATAACATTATGCGACATATGGAGCAATTTTCTAACTGATCTAACCTCAATACGTAATAATCTTGCTATTTCGTAAGTTGATTAACCTGTTATAATGAAACTGAATATAATGCTGCTATTTATTGTTAATAAATCCTCGGGTTTCACAAGTTTTAATATGTTCTTCTCACATATTACAGTCTAGAAATAATGATACCATTAACAGGTCATGTCTTTATACTGCACTGTATGAGATCAAGTGAAGCTGATGAACTAACCAATAATCCAGACGAACATGCATTAGACGATGTAGTGTTAGCTTTTCACATTCTCGAAGCAATTTTTATGTGCATTTAAAAGCTATTTTCTGTTCAAAATTCAACAACGCTCTTTCAGTCACAGATAGTCGAGTTTACACAAATCTGATACACAAAAACGATTTTATTTCACTTTAGGATATATCTCGAGGATGTTTGAAACTATGATTTTTGTCAATGTAGATGTTTAATAAAGAATTTTAAATGGAAGCAGAAAAATCAACACTTCAATTAAAATTTCATGAATATTTTAATGGTTACATCGTTCAAACTTGTCTGATTGCACAGATACCATTTGATATTGCAATGCTTTACAAGATATATTCACACAATTTATTACCTTGATGGTTCTTTTTAACTACAGATTCTTAATGTTATCAAAGATATTGTGATATCACTTCCTCAAGAATATTTTTTATTTCAAAAGTTTTGCACCATCCAATTCTCACAACGTTACAACAGCACCGGATGTCATACCTTTATTCACCATTCAATTTGATATTCAATATGTATCACAATTTCAATACATCATTCACAATGTATCTGTACGTACTTTTAATTACAAATTTTCATAATGTAGGAAACACATTAAGTAATGGTAAAAAAAAGTCTTCCTCTCAGGCAGTTATCAATAGTTCAAATAATTTAATTGTTCCTTTCCATAAAAAATATGAAACGTGCAAATATTACTGTTGAGAGATGTTCAACCGAACAATATACCAGAAATAACATTAATTCAAATCCTTTGCACAGCCTGAGGCAAAGTTCTTTTTAACCAAGTCTATGAATAGTACAGAGCGAACATAAATTTAAACTTTTAATATACTTGCCGTGAAATTCGATAAGTTATCGAACCGAGTACACTAACTCTTCTAAAAAGTCAATCAGTAACCTAACTGAAAACCTACTCACTTATTTTGCAATTCGATCTAGTCTCCCCCACACGAAGATATATTATCCTCAATACTAATATTGTTCCTGATTGACACAAAAACAAGCCGATAACTAGTAGAAGAAGATTTGTCGTTCAAGTAGACTCTAATCCGATTGTTTCCGGGAACGTTTTGTTATCCATAAAGTTGATATGCTTCGATCTGTAGCAGACGACAGTTTAGAAAGTGCCACACCTTTAAACCATGTCGAGGCAGACGTCGTATACTGTGATTTTGCGCGGTCAATACTTTCCCGCGTTATGTTGTCTAGTATCAATAATAACATTGATGCAGAAAACATGCTGTTGTCTCTAGCTTTCTTCACAAAATACAACTTTCCTAGTTTAAATCATTGCCAATCAGCATAAATAGTCGCCAAGTTGGCCCTATATCTTTATTATCGACGATAACTGTCGCCAATTTCTTGTTCTGTATTTTATCACAATGTTGTCTCGAGCCACAGCAATGTGTTTTATAGACGTTTATAATAAAATAAGAACAGATCAAATTTGTATATAATGTTACCACAGAATAAAATTATCGAACTTAAAATGTAGATGAAATGAGAATTGGAGAAAAGCCAAAATATTATTCAATTTGTGATTCAAAACCTACAAAAAGGGGAACGACTTGTTGTGATGTTGGTCTAGAGGATTGACATAGAGTTCTACAGGTTGTACACGTTAAAGATACCCAACTAGTTAGAAATCGAAAATGTTTGACGAACAGCGAACACCTCTATCCTTCATGGCGAACTGCATGTTGTTTATTACTTATTCACACAGCAGCAGAAAACAGAAAAGAAGGTCGAGGAAAAAGATGGGAAAATTACACTAGTGAAATGTTAAGAAGCATACACGTAAAAAAATAGTTTCTATCAACTAGAAAAAACAATACTATTGAAACATTGAATTCCATATCTATAGTATTGAACTAAAACTGTACTGTTAAAGGGTCTTCATATTTTTCACCATGAGGGCCACGATCTGTGTTTATTTATTCCTGAACCTTGTTATGAATCTCATTTACGTTCGATGTACAACATTTACCATAACTGCCTCTTGAACTACTCACTGAAATCGACAATTTCACCAATTTAGTTGAAGATTGATATGATTTACTTTTGACGTCATTACTTGAGTTACCACAAACTGATGAGAGTCTTTAAAAACTTGTTTTTCGAATCCTTAATCTGACTTTCCGAAAATGCTCATTGCGAACTCTATCTAGATCTGACATTATTATTCATGCTGTGAGGCGGTACCTTGGTTTTGTCCTGTATTTTAACTTGTGAACCAATGGTTCATAGGCGCCATATTTTTTAACATAGGCCAACTATACACAAAGAAAGACAACAAAACGGCGCTTTTGACTTGATAAATGAAATTAAACTGCATTACTCTAGTTCTTCAAATGCTTTTTGCATAGTTGTTGAATCGGTTAATGTATATGAATTGATTACTATTTTAATCTGTGATGTTCAAGGCTTGTTTTCTGTTTGCAGATGGCCATTTAACAGTCATCTTAAATAGCTTTCAAAACTTTCCAACATAATACCGACATACCCCTAAGTTTCATTGGCATGTTGTCCACTTAATGTTTCAACAGTTTACAATGTCTCTATCATGTGACATTCTTGGTCTTACCGTATTACAACACATAAATTAGTTTCACTTGAATTTTATTTCAGTTTTGTTAATTTTAAACTTTCTTGGAACGAAACATGAAAATATAGTTATATCCGCCGAATTCAAATTAGCTAATAAACATTATGTTACCTGAGGCAAATTAATACAAGAGGAAATGCATAGATGTTTTTTGAGAAGAGGTGTTATTTCCGCAACATGTTCACATGTTTATAAGGTTTAATTAATTTTTACACACTGCACTTTTATAACTCGTTGATCTTGAAGGCTGATAGCAAATTACTGATGGTTGTCAAATCTGAGAGATTTCAACAGTGTTGTCTACAGAGTTATTGCCGGAAATTGCCGAGTAAGTAACTACATTATAAGCAATGTCTTAGTAGTAGGTTGATGGACATGATATGTATATTGTGTTCCTGTAAGATATTTACCTATACAGCATGCTGATCTTGCAAGGCTTTTATTTTAGTTAAAGGGGAATGTTCAGCATTTTCGAGGGTCGATTTGGACCTTGTGTATATTTATGTAACATTTATCTTTAATTTTCTGTGTGTTTTTATGGTGTTGTCTATATTAGTCATAGTTTTACTAAACGACGAGTCGCATTTTTGACTTTCATTCGCTGATAATTATGGATACACGAGGATTTGAAGGCTACAATTTTAATGAGAGTAGTGAACATTTTTGGATTAGATAACAAATTCGACGTTCTGAGACTAAAATCTTACTGTTCGAACAAATGGTGAACATATCCCTTTTAACTGGGGGCGTATTTCAAACGATTTGGTTTTGTGATGTGCTGGATCAGAAAGTAATTGTAATGAATGACTGCAACCCTAATTTCAGCGCATTTCCAGTATCATCTACTCGTTTTCTAAGCAATTTATTAGCATGAAATATACCACATAGAGCGCTAATTGATTATTTTCCTTAAAGTTTATCGTTAAAGAGGACTATATGTTATTGCTCTTCTAAGGAATTATAGAAAATAATCCTTAAAGTCTTGATGATAACCTTCAATATTATCTGGAGAAGTGGACAATCTAGTTCTCAGCTAATCCAATAGAAGAGCAATGAACTGGTCAGAGTAGATATAATTATAGCTATAATCCCAAACCTTGTCCTTGAAGATATTGCAATGGAATGAAGTGTTACGTCCTATTTTTCAGCACTTAAAGGAATACAACCTCTTAGAATGAACAAAAAATCGAAATTTTCAAACGTGTTCAATAGCTGTATAAATTCATCAGGGGACTTACCTGGTGGCATAACTATACAACAGAAAACCAGAAAACTATGTTTTTATACAATAATTGAAAAACGCTTACTCAAATTTTAAGCGTTTTTCAATAATAACCTGTATGGAAAGTTAATTAGTCTTATGGGTTTATTTGATTCTGTTTGTATTCTTTGGACGCCGTTGATATATATATGTACATGTACAATCATTCCTTGATAGAAAAAAAGAAGTATTGGTTCCAGTGTCATGCATAATTTCATCTTTTCCGATTCTTTATTTTCAAGATGGCGATATGGGGCTTCGTATTTATACAACATTTACCTACCAGATATGGTGAAATTATTAAAACCATGCAATAGAGAGAGGCATGTTTCAATATTTATGGCTTATAGTCCATATCTATCTCAATACATCACATTACCAGGTGTACTTGATTGGTTTACACAATAAAGAATATCGACAAGGCTCTGATAAAAATATTTGTTCAAACACAAGTTGATTGAACAGATTTTATCTTCTCTCATGACCGATAAGTTCTGAACTTATTCTTTTACTTGGCCAAAAAGTCGCCTGGGATCGAGATTTGTTCTTTCAGATTATTCAATCTAAAAGGGAAAATGTGACCTATAATTTCATTTGAACCATTTCAAAGTCAGTGGGTTTTATAGAAATGTTTCATGATAAATGTCGCCAAGAATACTGCTTATAATATCTATGGGCCTTTGTGATAGGAACTTGCTAATATCCGCATACACATTAAACCCTTCTACAGTTAAATTGTGCCTTTTAATATCTAATCTGAGTTAATGAAGTCTTTCGAATCACTACTGTCACATGTAGCAACCATTGAGTCAAAATGTTATTTCATGACTCGTTTATATCAGTGTACTCAATACTTACTTGCTAAGTAAAAAGATGGTAAATAAATGAATCGAAATAATACACACGAATCTTTTGACTCAGTAATGACACAGGTAAATGTGACTCAAATAATTTCAACGTGACTCATTTGAATACGTCAATATACTCAATAGTGATTCAATAAATTGACATACTCGACATCGTGTAACAAGACTCGTCTGGTAGTTATTCGTGTTCTATAGTGACTCAAATAATTTGACGTGAGTCATTTGAATTCGTCTACAGACTCAAAATTGATTCGATAAATTGACCAACTCAGCTCAATTGACTCGTTGTTGTCCAACTTTTTTTTTAAGTTGATATTTTTTTACAATTAATTTGTTCTATTCGAATAAATAAACTGTCAGAATTGAATTTTTCATCGGAATATCTCGGGCAATAAACAACATGTTTTTGAAATGTTTGTATTTAATCAAACTTTGACGATTGTTTATTATGGCTAGGTTCCAATATACTATTTGATAATCTTTTATAAATCAAAACACACGGTAAAATAATTAATTACTTATTTAATAACAAATCCACTTTAATTTCAAACTATGTTTTGTCTATTTATATTTACGAGATTAACTTATCTTGGGATAAACAAAACCAAACTGAATTGGACCAAAACCAATCTTTTTTCAGATCATAAATATTCCGAATCGATAGATATACGATTTAATTCGCGGTCGGGATTCAAAAAGTTTTTCAAAGGTTTTTTTTCAGCAAATCTACTTTATAGTCAAAACACGCACGGAATTGTGAACTATCAGCAAAAAAGTAGACTACCAGCTAGGAAATTTCCGTTTCATTTATTTAAATATATTGTAGATTACTTGTATCAGTAGCGTTAATGAATATTGAATAATTGCCGCTCTGGCATAGAATAACATATAAATTACTGCCTGGCACTGTCTTTTTAATCTTGTATTTTATTCTGGGGATGGGTTACCTCTTAGACCTACCCATGGTAATTGAGCCACTGCAAGTAAATTTCTGGTCATGTAATTTGCACCGACCTACATCACACACACGGACACAATTTTGTTAGAAGCCAAACAGAAAAGGATTAAAGTAAGAAGTAGGAAGTCAGAGGAAAAACTTTATTTTGTCATTTGATTTCTCTCGTACATATTATGTGTCCAGGAAAAATCTTGCAACCCTCGAGAAAATATGCCTGTAAATATAAACAAAAATATCTATTAGACCTATTTATAACATAAGAAAATGAAAATAGATTAATGAGATATAGAGCCTATATTTTGTGATTATTGGCATCTATAAAGATACTGAAAACATTAATTTATTGCTTCCATTCTCATTATATTTCCTGTCCTTTCTAAGAGCTTGTCAAACGCAGATGTTTTCTTCTCATGCACTCGAGTATGATTTTGATAATAATAGATTTGTCTGAAAAGAATACTTTTTAATGGAATTTAAAAAAAAATAAGTAAAGATTTTCCAACATAAGCGAACTATTTACCTTTCCCTTTAACTTGTTTTTGATGGGTATTCTTTTGATACTTAAATTAATGGTTGTCAAAGTTCCATCATGGCGATTTTTTTATATTTGTTTACATTTGGATCGACTTCCTAAATTGATGTTCCCGTAATAAAAATATATTAATCGGTAATCTCTGGAAAATGGAAACGTTTGGTGGCTATTGCCCAACCATCATATAAACCATCTCCATTAAAGGGATTGTAAAGCGTATTTCTAAACTGTGTGTGTGTACTAGTATCAGGGACACTGATAGCATCAATTTGTGCCATTCCAATTTTCATTCCGCCCCAGACGTTTTTTTTTTGTATAAACAATATTTATTTACATATTAGGATTAGGGAACAGGTTTTCACCTATAGTACCCTCTCCTAAGACGTCGGAATGAAAATTGGAATGGCTCAAATTGATGCTATCAGTGACCTCGATACACATGCAAAGTTTAGAAAATCACTTTACAATCCCTTTAAAACCTCTCCAAAAGACGTATTCTGGATAAAATGCTGACATGACAGATTTCATTGGAAACCAGTTTCAACAACACCAACTGTGCTCCTCTGTTTGTGTTCGTCGTTCTCCATTTGAAATCCGAATCCCATCTCAATGTTTCCTCAAAAATATATTCTCAACATTGGTAACCTCTATGAAATTGAAAACGTTTGGTGCCTATGGTGCTGTATCTGGCGTATCTCGTCTGGAAATGGCTGATAATGGTTGAACCATACATAAGCCCCAAAATTGTTCTCTGGCGAATATGGTTGAAATTGCAATAGCAGAAATCGCAGAGATCATTAGAACCGTTAAAGGAACATACATGTATTATCTTATCGACAAAGTGATGATGAGGGTTATGTTCGTCGTTCCCTAAATTAAGACCCCCGTAGCTTTCCCAATACATGTATACCAGAGATTCCAAACATGGGGTTATGATGTGCATTATATTTATATTCTCTAGTCCAAAAGCGTATGGTCGATCGGATTGGACACTATACCTAGGAGTAGGACTTGACCACATACGTCAAAAATCCCAACGCAGTTCAAAAACAATAGAAAGCTTTATACGCTGATTCCACTGTCCTGACGAAATTTCTCATTGTACACTGCAAAGCGTTGTAGTTGCAACTCAATTAGATGTATAATATCATTTCCAAAATGAGCCCGGATAATATTTTTTTATATTATATATCTGTACGTCCACGATCGAACTTGTCACAGTAAATGAGTAAAGGTGTTAATCGGTTGTGATTGAGTATTATATAAAGTAAGAATATCAATATCACACAATATGAGATATTGATTTCTAGTCATCTATAATTACATACACAAATAAAGTCTCTTGTCAACTAAAATATCTTTTCCATTTTAAAGGGATACCACCTCTAAGAATGAACAAAAAAAAAATTGATTTCGCTTAAACCTGACCAACAAGAGTATATTCATCACTGAACTTACCTTGAGTCATAACTATAAATATACATCAGAATCCCTCTTTAATTCGATAAAGCCATACTATCAACTGATTTTCCAACATAGCTTAATTATTCTGTAAGCTATATTGGAAATTTTGAAATCAGGAAGGGAAGTAATTCTCCTTGATCTTGTTTTCAAACATTTTTACGCTTTTTCGACCAAGTGAGCAGATTCACATATTTTTTTGTTAACTACAGTTTACAGTTTCATTGTTGCATTTTCAACACTGACTGTATGCGAGATGTATTTTAATTGATGCAATTAACACTATCAAACATATTAAGTTGTAGCCGTAGGAACTATAGTGTACTCTAAGAGGTTGTATTCCTTTAAAAGACCCAGTCCAGGTTAGGCCATTTTTTTATTTAAAAATACTACCCACCTTTTTAAATTTTCGAACATCTACCAAGTCTATTATTTTAATCAGTCTATAGGCATCAAGGAATATTCAAAGTAAACGTTTACTCTATGCGTAGCCAAGGTTGATTGTTCCTACTCAGATCAAAATTAAATTGCTGAAAATAGAAGCTGCAAGTTTTCCCAATACTCATAGGTAATTTTCTATGTGTACCTAACTTTATTAAAGAAGTGTGTTATATTCAATATATAATGTCGTTCAAATCTTATACTTAAAAAAGCCTCTTTTGATTCAATTTTTCGCTTAACTAGTTGTATTAGTTACGGTATCGCATCAGTCAAATGTTATTTATATATACATAAATCGATTTGGTATAAAACTGTGTATTTTTAACTTATTTAATCTATATTTTGTATTGACTATGTAATGCATAATCTATTATAAAAATATGTTGCCATACATCTGCTTGTAACGCATGTAGGTTTTTATTATAAGTTAACAACTTTATTCTTCTAGAAGGTTCAAGAGTCGCTTTGAAATATGATTGCCTAGCAGGTCTTCTCAATTAATTTCTGTAAAGGCCAAATGCATTTAATGAAAAAAATTAAGGGCCAAATAGAGCTAATAAGCTAGCATAGTGAGCAGAGTCTTTTAGTCAAAGGGGTCACTCTTGACGGGCCATTCTCAAGGGCGTCGTGAGCCGGGACTTAGTCCGAAATATGCACACTTTATTCCGCAGTCCCTTATTTTAGGCTTAGTTATTTTGATAATATTTGGTTGAAAAAGTGTCAGGAAAACTGAACCCTGATTTTTGTTATTTCACATCAAAAAAATCCATCTCTATGAATATATCATGGTTTTGGGTATTTAGGGTAAATATGTTTGATTATTCCCCTTTCCGCGCTCTTGGAAGTGCATAAAACCCTAGTAAAACATGGATTTGTTATTTTTTAACCTCACTTAAAGCTGACCACTTTTAAAATGTCATATAGGGTTCAATGAGATTGGTAAAATGAAATGAAATGAATGGAGTTTTACTTCCTGCTTTTATGCACCTATATGGGCAAACACCCTGCAGTGTGCATTGAGGGAAATTTTGCCAGGACAGTGGCATTAGTCTGCTCATCTTTTCGATTTCCAACTGTCGAGGGATCTTTAACGTGCACAACCAATAGCAGACGGGACCTCGGTTTATTATCCCATCCGAACGACTATAATAGACGCTTTTTCCATGTCAGCCCCTCCAACCTGCATCACTGACAGGGGGAAACCGAATGAGATATTGAGATTGGTAAAGGATATAGTTATAGCACAAAATGCATGTAAGTAATGACTTAGTCGGAAAGATATAAACGTTAGTCCTGATCTGTGTAATAGGCCATAATTCTTATTCCTAAATTACATACATAACCAAGGCGTTTTAGTCGAGACAGTAGCATGTCCTCTATGGTCCACCATATTCTGATGATGGAGTAAAGGGAGGTAACTCGAACAGTCACATGATCCGGAAATGGATAGGAGGTGTGTAAACAACTTTTCTAAAAATTATTTTTATGTTTAATTTTCAGTTTTATCTTTAGCTTTTGCCTTTTGACAGTTGGTTTAACCAAAATCTTAAGTTGTATCTTATTCATTGATTTGGAAAATAGGTCCATTGCAGAACTTTATTAAGAAATGGTGCGTCAAAAGCTTGCCAAGTTAGCCTAAATATTATTGAAAATTTCGTCTGCACATATCATATATGACAATGATGACATGAATATAAAGTTGATGTTGATGAAGTCTGAAGAACAAATGTGCTTAGGCCTACTGGGCTACTGATAAAAGTATAGTCCTTCAACTGGAAATAAAATATAGAATATTGTCTTTCATTTAAAATGCTTCTATTTGATTAACAATTGCATGTCTTATAAATCCTAGCCCTCTACTCGAGAGGCAAACCTTCTGTATAAAACCTTCTGTATAAAGGGTGTATAAACCCTAGACTTAGAAGTTAGACCTAGGTGATAAGGGGTCTAAGATCTGATCAATTTTTTTCGTTCTTTTACAGTTTACTTATCATGACATAACATTTAGTACAACAGTTCAATAACCAACCAAAAGTCAATGTAAAATTACTCGACAGCCTAACTAACACAGACATGGCAGACTTTCTAGCTGAGAATAACCAATGTGGACAGAATATATTAAGACTTGTTTCTCGTGGAAATGCCATCATTGCTGAATTATTACGTTTAGCTGATTTCATCCCTCCTGTATTTCGTCTGGATAATAAAAATGATGTGATCAGATATAGTGAAATTATAGCAGATTTCAGTTATTTTAAAAGTTCTGAGTTCTTTGATCACAGAATAGAGTCAAGAGTTGTAAGTATTTATTTGAGAGATTATATATATTTCTAAATATAATGCCTATTTGTATAAATGACTAAACTCAGCACATGTTTTATGCATACTGTATATATGATTTAAACAACATTTTTATATTAAATTTTATGCTTTAGCTCCATTTCAAATCACATAATACCTTTAAATTCAAAAGTATGTAAATATATGGAAAATTCATTTTTACTACGGTATTCAACATATTTTGTTGCAAACTGACAACTCTAGTGAAGTTAAGCCCCAGAACTAGTAATGGATTTTCATTGTTCAAGAATTTATGATAAAATGTTCAAATCGTTTCAGGAACTTCAAGATTTAGATGAAGAGTTCAGTGAGAATCATATTGAAATATTAACCAGGTTTTACCAAGCCTTTGCTAGTGTACATAAATATGTTGCAGATTTAAACAGGTATTGTTAGCATTTTCTTCTGATTGGGTGAAAACACTGCCTGATTCAGTCATAAATAGATATTCAGATATTGGTAAAATGTTATTAAGGCCTTACTATGAGTTGGGTAAAAAAAAAGGTGCAGAACTTGTATGGAGAGGGGTTAAAAAGGTTCTGAATTTGTATGGAGAAAGGTGAAAAAAGTGCAGAACTTGTATGGAGAGGGGTTAAAAAGGTACAGAACTTGTATTGAGAGGGGTTATGATAGATGCCAGAGCCTTCTCATCTATGAATGATTTTTTAAGCTTACTGTATATATTTTGTTTCAGAAATATATTTATTATTTTAGATATTTAGAAGATTTAGATGAAGGTGTATATATACAACAAACATTAGAATCAGTATTTTTAAATGATGATGGTAAACAACTTATGGTGAGTATCAATATCTAAGAATTGTGGAATAAGACTGGACAATATTCATATTACACATAATCACTTTTATGATGCTCAATGTATATCATTATTATCGTCATTATTATGATTATACATTTACTTTTCCATAGTGTTTACCATCTGAGACTGGTAATTATATTTCTGTATATTTTGTAGTGTGAAGCATTATATTTATATGGTGTTATGTTATTGTTAATTGATATTAAGTTTGAAGGAATTGTTAGAGAAAGAATATTAGTATCCTATTACAGATACAGGTAAGCTCAACTATTGTAGTCAGTAGTATATTCTCATTAAAGGGGACCAGTCTTCATTTTTATTGGTTGATTTGGGTCTTGAATATATTTAAGTATCCTTCAGAAGCACTAGAAGTGTACGAATATTGCGTATTTCCTTCAAATATATCTTAATTTAGACATTTCTCCTTCTATTTCTATAGATGACTTTTCTATATATTGCATAGTATCGCTAATGTGTAGTAGGGCATTATAACTTTCAAATGCTAATAATTATGGATGCACATGGATTTGAAGGCTCAAATTTCAATGGTGAGTTGTGATAACCAGTACTAAATTGCTGAGCTAAAAAATCCCTGTTTCTGAGACTTATCCAAATCGACCCGCGAAAATGAAGCCTGTGCCTCTTTAAGAATGGCTTGTAAAACTGGGGATTTGCATTATGAGGGCTTTAAATTACCTTAATTTGGACACACCCTGTATTGCTTGAGTTCAGCCAAAAAGAAAGTATAGGGAAGGGCTACAGAAACGTTTTTACCAATTTAAAACCCTTGCTATATAATGTGATTTCATTTAGAGGTAATATTATCAAAGTTGTTGGCATTTTGTGGCTCTGCAGTGCTCCTATACCATTGTAGGGACATCTCAGTTTTGAAACTAGCATGTAGTCTAAAACCCTGATTATTAACAGTGGCGAAAGTTTTGGAAACTTTCTATGGGTGGTTCTCCTTTCAGTATCCTCCATTTTGTGGCTAATCCCTGATGGTCCAAAGTCCCAAATATTGGAGAGAGTAATCACTGTATACATTATGAAAAAGCCCAAACACAATGTCAGTATATGATTGTTTTTATTTATGTTTTCATCGTTGTTTTGCTAAACCAATTCAATTTTGTTTGTTAGTGCCCAGAAGTCAGCAGCCACAGATTCTAGTATAGATGATGTTTGTAAATTATTACGTAGTACTGGTTTCTCTAACTTACCTGGTGCTAAACGTCCACCAAATTATCCTGAATCATTCTTCAAGTAAGTATTGTCCACCAAATTATTCTGTATCATTCTTCAAGTAAGTATTGTCTGCTTAATTATATCATGAATCATTCTTCAAGTAAGTATTGTCCACCAAATTATTCTGTATCATTCTTCAAGTAAGTATTGTCTGCTTAATTATATCATGAATCATTCTTCAAGTAAGTATTGTCCACCAAATTATCCTACATCATTCTTCAAGTAAGTATTGTCTACTTAATTATCCTGAATCATTCTTCAAGTAAGTATTGTCCACCAAATTATCCTGAATCATTCTTCAAGTAAGTATTGTCTACCAAATTATCCTGAATCATTCTTCAAGTAAGTATTGTCTACCAAACTATCCTGAATCATTCTTCAAGTAAGTATTGTCCACCAAATTATCCTGAATCATTCTTCAAGTAAGTATTGTCTACCAAATTATCCTGAATCATTTTTAAGTAAGTACTGTCCACTTAATTATCCTGAATTATTCTTCAAGTAAGTATTGTCTACCTAATTATCTTGAATCATTCTTTAAGTAAGTATTGTCTACTGAATTATCCTGAATCATTCTTCAAGTAAGAATTGTCCACCAAAGTATCCTGAATCATTCTTCAAGTAAGTATTTTCCATCAAATTATCCTGAATCATTCTTCAATTAAAGTAAGTATAGTCTACCAAAGTATCCGATGTTTAAAGGAGTGAAGTACAAACTTCATTGCATTGGTCTTTTCTGGATATTCTGTGCCAATATACAGCTGTGTCAAAAGGAATGTCGCGTGCAGTTGACTTATTTCAGTTCATCAGGCTTTCACACTTAAACCAAGATCTTGCGAAAAAACGCTCCAAGAGGCCTCTTAAGAATATGAGATTTTGTAACTAATTTTGATTTTGTATTTTCCAGTCGTGTGCCAATAAATGAAGAGTATATTAATATAGTTGTTGGTAGATTGAGATCAGATGATATATATAATCAAATATCAGCTTATCCTTTACCAGAACATAGATCTACAGCTCTAGCAACTCAAGCCAGTATGTTATATATCATCTTATACTTCGAACCTGATATCTTATACACTCAACAGGCTAAAATGAGAGAAATTGTTGACAAACATTTCCCTGATAATTGGGTAAGTAAAAAATATATTTTCTGTGGAAAGAACATTTTTGAAGCTTTGAATCTATAAACCCTTTCAAGTGGCAGATCTATAATTCATCCTATTTGGAATTCAGAGCATAGGGTGTTTTATTTTATTCATTTTACCATGTAAGAATTCTTTTAAGTCTGATTATCTGAATTCCGATTCTCACAGCTGTTATTAGAAACCATTTAATCATTTATCCAGCTATGTATCACTGGACGTTTTTATAAGTAGCTCGAGAATCGCTGATAGATTGTTGGTATTTTTTATGTCACAGTAGGGCCTACCGTTTTTTTTTTATAGATCAACGTTCTTGAATTATTTTATTGATCATGGAAAGCTATCAATATGATTTATCTATTGGTCAGTTACACCTGATTAACATATTTCGTTCAGTTATACCTGAATTCCATTAAATATATACATATATTACAGGTTATCAGTATCTATATGGGTATAGTTGTTAATTTAATGGATGCTTGGTTACCATATAAAGCAGCTATAACAGCTCTAAATAATACTTTAGATACCAATAATGTTAGAGAACAGGTATTTTATAATTTTATTCCAAATCCAGAAGTATTATCTCGTACTGAATTGACTAGAATTATGAATGACGATGACTTATTCAAGTTCATCAGACTTTCACACCCCAATTGAAAACTGAACTCTCAAACACAATGTCCATCATTTGCTAGTATCCAAGAAAATTGATAGTATTCAGCCTTTGTATTACTATTAGCATGCATAGATGCAACTTTATTTTACAAGCAAATGATAGAATTCAGCCCTTGTATTACTATAAGCATGCATAGATGCAACTTTATTTAGACTTGTGTTTTATTGCCTTCCAACCAGTTTGTGTATCTATTCACTTGTAGAAAACCTAAGTTGTTTATGAACTATGACATATATTTTCAGTCTATACGCTATGCTAAGAAGTTACAGAAGTTACAGCCTGTATTAGATAAATATCTTAAAGAGGGAGTATTAATGGAAGAATTTGTCTTAGATAATATACCTAAATTAATGAATGTAATGAGAGATAGTAATGTTACTTTAAGATGGTTAATGTTACATACTGCTGCCTTACCACCAAGTAGGTTCAAGTTTTTTTTATTTTGAGTTATCTCCCTTACTTTTAAATGTCTGCTGGAATTTTCATAGCCTTGCAAATGGAAGTTTTATTATAGCAAAAAAGGTGTCTTATAAATTATAACACTAAATCTGTTTTGGAAGTTTATTCATCTCAGAATAACAAACTAGTTGTCTTGTGTTATTGTCTAGGTTTAGACAATCTAATTAAAATTAGATCACAATTTGTTTTTTGTTTTATTTTGTCTCATTGTAATCTAACAAGATTTACAAGGCGAGCTTGTTCTTGTGACGAAATAAGCCACCCTTCCGCCAATCAGAACAACATTTACAAGAACGTTTCACATTACGTCATAATTTGGACTGCCGTGTTGTTTTACTTTCTGTTTCGTTCTCCCACAATGCATAGACACGCGATGTGCATGCCACTTTGTGATTGGTTGGAATCGACAGGATTCTGTCTGACAATAACCATACATGCAGCTGGAAAAAAATCTTCCTTAATTGTGTATTGTTTGTCTGTAATGTCAGATGTAATTTATCTCCTTATAAGACTTTACTGTTGTGTCAGGCATAGCTAGAATGTTACGACTTAGTTACAAATGGAAAAGTAAATATACACCATATTTGAATAACTACATCTTCTACATTCTATATATTATACAGCTGCTGAATTAAATAAGAAATGTAAACTAATACGAGATCAAGTTATAGTAGATAGTAAATACAATGCTTTACTAGTCTTTCAACATCTACTAAATACAGCACAGTATGAATATAAACTAAAAGAGGTAGGCTTATTATATTTTATACTTCTAATATTCAAAGGGCCAGTCTGATTTTAAGTTCAGAAAGTAAAACTCAAATTGATGGAAATGCAGGAAAAGCAAAATTTAGAGAAATATTTTCCTAAGCTTATCTGAGGTTTTTACCAAAAATATCTTGCCATAACATGAAAACTACCAGTATTTACAAGCTATCCTAACTGCTAGTTTGAACCTTCTGGGCATTGTCAGTTCAGTACTTATACTGGAGCTGAGGTTTGCAATATAACTTCCTCACAGGAACCACATTATATGGTATCATTTCTGAGTTTTCAAACTAGTTAACTCATGAGTTACATATACATGCTAGTAACAATGGTGCACTCTAGTTAGAGTGCTCAACAAGGCAGATAGTACTGTTTTGTCCGTCTGGATCTGTACAGTGTTGAGGTTGAGGTTTGCTCAGATGATCCCACATATCCCATGTACCTTATCAGACAGGTCTAACTAGTTGTTGATTATAATATTTTGTTCAATATACAGTTATTCAGACAAATGTTAGATGAGAAACAGAAGAAATGGGAAGCGTATAAAATTGAAGGTCAAGAGAGAATGCAAGAATTAGGAGATGTTTTTTCTGGAACCAAACCTCTTACAAGGGTTGAAAAAAGTGGTAAGTAGACACAACTTCTCACATATTTTTAACCATGTATAGGAGCAAAATGACTGGAAAATTCACTCATTGCACACTGCATGGCATTTTCTGTCTTCATTAGTTCAGATAAAAAGTTATATAACCATTTAAAAAAAAACTGTGACATAGATATAAGCTTTCATTTTAGAAAGTCTACAGAATTGGTTTGGTGAAATGACAAAACAGATAGCCTCACTGGATTATGAAGATTCTACCTCAGCTGGTAGAAAGATTATACAACTCATACAGGCTATGGAAGAGGTGAGAATATTAGTCTTAAACGTCAGAATATTGCCATTTAGCAGGAAAACTAAATTTAAACTGTCTATTATTGATGCCCTTCATTGTAAACTATCATTGTAATACTTAGGCCATAATAGATTACAAGAAATCCAAAACTGGTTTGGTACAACAGATTCTTATTGTAAACGAGTGTGAATTTACAAGAAATCTGAAACCAGATTAGTTTTGTAAACAATTAGGTATTTGACGAAAGTTAACACTGAATGACGCCATATTGAATCCGACGAATCCGTCCTAGAAGGCAGATTCAAGAATTTAATATCCAGATTTAGATTCAGGGCAAATTGTTGTTACGAGGATTCAGAATCCAGTTTCAGATTGGTTGTAAATGAGTAGGGCCTTAGGAATGAAATTGATTAGAAAAAAGGGAGACAAGCAAATAATTATGCTCAGAGTGACAACAGTTGAAGACAGAATTCAAAATGGCAGATAAGGAAATAGATGGATAACATTAGATGCGAACAGATACAGTTTAATGCTGTTCAATTGAATGAGATGTTTTTGATAACATTTACATTGTGTCTGAATTTTACTAATTCAATATCAAATGTTTTTCAGGTTCAAGAATTTCATCAGTTGGAAAGTAATTTACAAGTTAAACAGTTTTTAGCTGATACTAGAAAATATCTTCATCAAATGTTACGTACTATTAATATTAAAGAAGAAGTTTTAATACAGACTGAAATAGTCGCAGACTTATCATATGCTTGGGAAATTATAGATAGGTATGTAATATAATAACAAAAACACTCTCTTTTTTTATGGAAGACTATGGATGCCTAAATTTAACTTTTTTTTTCTTTTTTTTTTGATCAGTTGGTTGGTTTTCGATAAACAAAATTAGATCTTTTGCAGTAAACTAATATCACAGACTAAACTTTATGTGACAATATTTCTTCTTACAAGTTGTATTTATTATATGGTTTCTTTGATATTTAAGTTTAGATACTAAGTTTAACCAGATTAACCTTAAATTCAGGCCCGTAACCAGCCCAGTGCTTCTAGGGGGGGGGCGAATGTCCAAACAAGGGGGGCAGTTAATGTCAATACTCCTGAAAACATGGTTTTCGGTCGTATTCCGATGAATTGACCCCTTAATTTTTTTGAAATTTAGACTCTCAGAAACTCGATTTCCTGTCATTTTGCAACGAATTTGGATTGGAATACATCCTCTAGAAAATTTTGAGAATTAGACGACTGGAAATGTGATTTACTGCCATTTTGAAAAGAGTTTGGGCTGGGGGACATCCAGTAGGAAATTTTGAGATTTTGACGACTGGAAATGTGATTTACTGTCATTTTGAAAAGAGTTTGGGCTGGGGGACATCCACTAGGAAATTTTGAGATTTAGACGACTGGAAATGTGATTTACTGTCATTTTGAAAAGAGTTTGGGCTGGGGGACATCCACTAGGAAATTTTGAGATTTAGACGACTGGAAATGTGATTTACTGTCATTTTGAAAAGAGTTTGGGCTGGGGAACATCCCCTAGAAAGTTTTGAGATTTTGACGACTGAAAATGTTCGATTTCCTATCATTTCGCGACATTTTAAGGTTCAGAAATGTTTTTCTAAATATTTTGGATGTCTCATTGAAAATTTTGCAGGGGGGGCACCGCCCCCCTTAGTTACGAGCCTGCTTAAATTTTTGATGACACTTTAAAAACTGTCAATTCTTCACTTTTTTACAGTTATACAGGCTATATGCAGCAAGGAATTAAAAAAGATCCATCTCTTGTTATAAAACTTAGAGCTACATTTCTAAAGGTAATTGTTATTTGTGTAAACAAAACACTGTAATTTGATGGGGCACGGTAACAGGAAATTGGGTCACCAGAAATTTGGTCACAGTAAAAAGGTCACACGGTAATGTGGTCACAGTGAAAAGGTCACACAGTAATTTAGTTACAGTAAAAAGGTCACACGGTAATAAAGTCACAGTGGAAAAGTAAACATCCAAAGGGAAATCAGAAAGCTGCAAATTATTACCTTTGTTCAATATTATTGATAGTTTGACTTGACTCATATATGTAATAGTCAATTCATTTTAATCAGTTAAACTTTCATTCCTGTTGTTTTTTTTGCAGATGGCATCAGCCTTAGATTTACCATTATTACGAGTAAATCAAGCTGGTAGTAAAGATTTAATGAGTGTATCACAGTATTACTCTGGGGAGCTGGTAGCTTATGTTAGAAAAGTCTTACAGGTATAACTTTCAATCTTTCTCCATGTTTGCTTCTGTTTCTACTTTACTACTACTTTTACAAATAGAAGCTTTTAAAAAAACATAACAAAACTAAAAATACGAACAAAAGTTAGGTCTATTTAAAATGGACTAAGTTACTCTAACATTAAATCTGATAGGGTTTTACAAAGTTCATGCGCAGTTCATGAACTGGTACATGAAATTGATTATTTTTTAGATTATACCACAGACGATGTTTAGTTTATTAGCTAGTATAATCAGACTATTAACTAATAGAATACAAGAAGTACCAACCAGGCTAGAAAAAGATAAAATGAAAGAATTCGCTCAGTTAGATGAGAGATACCAGGTTAGTAGCACCTTATTACTTGTTGATGCAACTGAACTGAAACATCTTATTTTCAGTTGTTTAGTAATTGGACAAATTTTAGGTATACCAATGTCACTACAAAAAAAATTCTTGCATCCATGGCATAAAAACCATATCCACTCGTAGCCATAGGATAACCTCTATGTATAGAATGATAACTGTTAAACTTATCAGAAATAATAGCCAATCCCTGCTACTATTTCAACTTGATGGAGAAATGTATATTGCAAGGTAATTCTCTGATATTGTATTATAGGTGGCTAAATTGACTCACTCTATATCTGTATTTACTGAAGGTATATTGATGATGAAAACAACTTTAGTTGGTATTATCAAGGTAATCAATTTTGTGTTTTATATGATCTATATACAGTATATAAACTTTGTAAATGTGCAAGATGTGTTGAAACTGAAAGTTAACTAAAATATTTCTTCCCCTTGAAAACTGTCAAATTCTATGTTGAATTTTGTGGTCTGTATTCACACTCACAAGGATATTGGGAAAAATGTCCAATTGGCAAAAAAATAAATCCATGGGAACATATGCATATGCCAAGTAGTATTTCAAGAAACAAGTTGAAAATTTGTGCCTGATCTAGAATTGATGATTATGGTTGTGGAAAATATGTTAAACCCTGCTCATATCTATGATTATATTTTAGATTGATCCTAAACGCCTACTAGAAGATGGAATAAGGAAGGAGTTAGTACAGCAAGTAGCTTATGCTTTACATAAAGGCATCATGTTTAATCCTAAAGCCAAGGTATGCAAATAAAGGATTTTCTTTTTTCTGTGAATCAGCTTTTTGGAAGATTTCATTGTGAGACCAAAGCTAGACTCCAAAATAATAGCATGCCATAAACAAAATTACATTTAGAAACACTGGCTGAAACCTAGCTAATGCAAGTCCAACTTGCCAAAAACTGAGCTATTCAAATGCTAATGTGCTTTTAAAAAAATAGCTATTTTATCCTATAAATTATAGGTCAGTGAACTTCTACCAAAGTTAGCTACATTAGGTGAACAAATGGATGGTTTTAGAAGATCATTTGAGTATATACAAGATTATGTTAATATCTATGGTTTAAAGATTTGGCAAGAAGAAATATCAAGAATTATATATTACAATGTAGAACAAGAATGTAATAGCTTCTTAAGAACAAAGGTAGGACAGAAAGTTTCTTTATTTGGTTTGGTTTTCTTTACCTATAGTTCAACCAGTAGATGGAAGTTTTAATTTTATTTTAGGTTTTAGATTGGCAGAATATTTATTAATCAACAGCTATAACATCAAACAATACCTTAAGTTCCACCAATAGTATTTTAGTTGTTAGAATTGACAGAGTGTTTATCAAACAATACCTAAAGTTCCAAACGTAGATGAAAGTGTTAATTTTATTTTAGGTTTTAGATTGGCAGAGTGTTTATCAATCAACAGCTATACCAATACCTAGATTTCCACCAGTAGATGAAAGTGTTAATTTTATTGGAAGGCTAGCTAGAGAGATATTACGTATAACAGATTCTAGGACAACTATTTATATTGATCAGATGAAAGCTTGGTATGATGTAAAAACAAAACAAGAAGTAGCTAACAGAACATTATTTCAGCAAATACATGTGAGTTATTATTCCTTTAAACCTAGAAACCTCCGTAGTGACCGCATTTTTTGAAATAAAAAAAAAATTGTATTTTTGACCAAATAACATTTTTGTGTATCTGATCTCCATAGAATTACCAGTTATCTCAAGAATAAGGCTTTACTAGATTTGAAAAAATACGAAACTGGTTTGGTACATCAGATTCGTGTTGTAAACTAGTGTAGATTTATAAAAATCCGAAACCAGATTAATTTTGTAAAAAATTGTATTTGGCTAGTGTTTCCGCTGAAGGACGCTATTTTGAATCAGCCTTACGAGGCAGATTCATGGATTCGAAATCCAGATTTTCGGATTCAGGGCAAACCGTTGTAACCGCGTGACACAGATTCGGAATCCAGTTTCAGCGAGTGGGGCCTTAGTGTATTATTTATATTTTTCTGTTTTAGAGAGCAGTAGGAAGTTTTGGTCTATCAGGTTTAGATAGATTACTATGTTTTATGATAGTTAAAGAATTACAGAATTTTCAACTGAACCTACAGAGAGGAGTTATTAGAGATAAATCTTGGTTAGAGTTGTTCTCATCATATACTAAATTATTACAACCATTACAAGGCACTGTCAGTAAGTTATTTACATACATTTAGGTTAACTCCAGTTGTTAAAGAGTTTTAAGCTGACACTTTCAAAGTACTGGCAATTGCTTCAAAAGATAATTCATGCCCACAATACCTTATCGACTAGCAGACGACAATCAAACTCGCTTCTGACTGAAAGACTTGTGAGACAGCTGTCTTCCTTATGAATTCCAACTTCTGTTTTTTACACACACTTATACACTTATTCTCCTACCATGCTGTGTGAACGGAGTTGAATTGATTTCACAAATAATTGCATGCCATTTGTCTCAGAGTGTTGTTAAATGAAGTTAAAGGTTGTTGATGTTTTTTTTTTTAAATAAAAACGCTCCAATCCAAAACTTTTTCATAGAAATGAACTACGGTACATTAATTATTGATTATTTACAGATCAACCTCAGAAGGTGTATTCACAAGCTGTCTCTAAAACTGTTAAATTATGGCCAGTCTATCTAGATATTATATTACGGGTAAGAAATTCATTCTTAAATCATCAATATCAAAGTTCACATGACATAAGAAAGAAAAAAACAACCTTGAGGTGCTTGAAGGTCTGGCAGCCAGTCTGTCGATTGGGGTAACTATTTACAGCTGGATCGACTGAAAAAAAGACTCATACAAGGTCAGAAAACTTCAACATTTACTGAAGTTAAAACCCAATTTGTATGAGTATCAAATGACGTTACAATTTTAACTCTCTAACCAACTGGGCTACATCCCAACCGCCAAATTGCATTTAATTTTGTTTTCTTGTTTGAAGGTTGGTCAGATGCAGTTATTAAGAAGACAGATAGCCTATGAATTAAATACATCTTGTAAATTTGATTCTAAATTCTTAGCCAGTTCTTTACAGACAATGAATCGGTAGGTCAATTGCTTGTGACAAAATAAATCAAATAAGGTGAAAACAGAAATAAAAGAAGCAAAGAATAGAATATAAGGGTAAATTTTTAAATCTGACAAAGAGTATATTAAGAAACTACCATTGTTAAATGGATGTTTATAATTAAGCTTATTTCATTCCATAGGTAGGTGTAAATTTCATTTATTTTACTTATCCACATGAATTTATTTTTTCAGTGCCCTACTAGCAGATATTGAGAAACATTATCAAGATCCTACTCAACCTTACCCTAAAGAAGAAAACCCATTGATGTATGAATTAACTGCTTATTTAGAATCATCAGGATTTCATAATCCCCTTGATAAAGTATGTAATATATGTAATATTTAATGATTTTTTTTCCTTTTAACAAAAAAATAGAAAAAAATCTAAATGAAAAAGGAGATGAAAAAAATTCTTAATCAAGCAATTCTGAATTATGTTGGCTCATACACAACTTATCAAGGTTTCAAAAGATTTTTTTTTTAATTTTCAGATTTATATTACAACAATGAGAGTACCATTCTTTCCTTTGTTCAACTTTTTCTTAGTTTTATCCCAATTACCTAAACTTGTTTACAATAAATCAGTCAGTAAGTATGAGTTTTATTACAATAATTACCAAAACCAGTTTATAATACATTACATGTACTTTATATATTATTTATTTTAAGTCACTTTATTAAAATCCTTTTAACTTGCAGTTTCATTGCAATATTTAATTATTTAAAGGGGAATGTTCGGCATTTCCAATGGTCAATTTAGGACTTGGATATTTCTAAATAACCCCCAGAAGTACTAGAACTTCAATTATATCCCTACCTTAACATTTATCCTTTATTTCTGTATATGTGTTTTCGATATAACGCATAGTCTTACTTAACAACGAGTCATATTTTTTACTTTCGTTGGAGAGTTGTGAACAACAGTTCAGATTAGAATAGCTAAAGATTTCCAGGTTCTGAGACTACAAATTTTTTGGTAGAACAGTTAATGGACATATCCCTTTAAAGACTGGTAAAACTGTTATATTTTTTTTATAGGTAGTTTAGTGAGCAAGAAGCCACAAGATCACTTAGATTCTCCCTCCTTTATTATTGGTGTTTTGACATTACTCAAACAATTCCACGCTGATAACACCAATTTCTTCTTAGCATTCTTTGGACAATATATAAGATCTTGTGTGGAAGCAATGAGCAGGTATGATTTACTTTATATTGGGTGTCCCAGAAAAAACGTCCCAAGTTTGACGGGAAGTATCCCAGCTGCTAATGAACTGATCTCTTTCAAAATTCCCTCAGATTTATTTCAACAAGTCCTTGTCAGACCCTGAAAATATGAGAGTAATCGAATAAAAATTGTACAAGTACTGCATCGAACAAAATAGCATGTCAAAAAATTCAATTCAGTTTTATTTCCTGATTTTGTGTTGTGATATATCATCATCATATTTTTCTTTTCAGTTCCAAGTCACCTGAACTGTCACAAGATGTATTAAATGTATTGTTGTTTTTAGAAGATTATATATTCTATAATCGGTTGCCAAGAAAGGTGTGTATTTTTACTCTTTTTGTGTCCAAAATCCCTCAGTCAAGGGCATTTCTATTTCTATTCTGGACAAAAAATAAAGCTTCCATTTTAGTAAAGACTTATGTGGTTTTCTAAAAAAATTTAAGCCCTTTATATTATTATCAGTTATATAACATTGAAGTAAAAAATATTCTTAATTTTAATGGAATTTTTTCTATGGCTTTGTCCACAAGCAGGCCCATTGTAAGCATACCAATCTTGGTGTGTGATATCTGCTTGTTTTTATCACTTTAAACAAGACAATTTTTTTTCAAAACACCATGTTCAAGCAAGCATTTGACAAATATCGTTTTCTCATTTCAGTCAGTGGAGTCGTTTATACCATCTTATATATTTGATGAATTTAGATCCCAGTATGCATAGTCGAAGACGGTTGTTAATTTTTATATGCTACAATCAAGATGTGTTGATTATGAGAGTTTAATTAATCAAGAAACAATTTAAAAGAAAATTTATTAATGACTTTATTGCAAAATATCAACTTGTTATATTTTATATTTGTTATTTATATAAAGAATATTGTTATATAAAAAATTATAAAAATTTGTATTGTAATTATTAGCATATTAATGCTTGACAACTGACACTTTTTAGAGCATGTATATATAAAATGGTAGAAAAGACCAATTTATAGGGTGAGGGTCACAATTGACTAGCTAGCATAAATGGAATTAAAGGGATTGTAAGTAGGTTAGTGTATAAGGTACACTTATTGATATCCTTCTACCAGTTTGGGAAACCTATTTACAATCCCAACACCGGTAATTATAACCTGCAATGACATATCTCTTTAATGCTGATCTCTGGTAAAGAACATCTGGTAATATGCTATGCTATTTCTTAAAGTAATTGTAAAGAGTGTTTCTAAACTTTGTATGTGTATCAGGGACACTGATAGCATCAATTTGTGACATTTTAATTTATATTCCGAACGTCTGTGGTTCTTGCAATTCCATTCAAACTAATGCGTTATATGGACGTCACTGACAGTGGTCCAGATTGATCCGGTAGATCACTGTCAGTGACGTCATAAAACGCGTTAGTTTTAGTGGAATTGCGAGAACCACAGACGCTGGAATGGAAATTGGGATGGCGCAAATTGATGCTATCAGTGTCCCCGATACACATTAGTTTAGAATACTCTTTACAACCCCTTTAATATATCCCAGCACTGCAGTACTGACTAGCATGGATGTATATGTTCCCATATTGTTAGTAATAGTATGGAATAAATAATATTGATTTTAACAAACGATCAATAACAATAATTAATTTACATTGAAATTAATACAAATTTGAAGTATGAATATAACTTTAGAAATCAATTTGTGCAGCCCATTATTAATATAGTAAATCATAGCATTCTAAACTGTATATACTCCATCTTGAATTAATTTCTGCCAGACAGAACCATTTGGATATTCATTGCTTTTTATGGTTGATTCCTTCATAGTAATACTGTAACCTGGTGCCTGAAAATCAAAATATGTCATCAACCTATATATCCTGCAACATCTAAAACAGCAATTGCTTCAACTTTAAGTTGGTTATGTGACATGGCTAAAACTTACACATAATTAGACATTGATAAACAAGACAAATCCTTTCAAATTTTATGGATTTTCATTTATTGACAAATTGTATTTAGGACCATATTTCTTTAAATTTTGAGAGTAAAAATACCACAATAACAGATATAGTGTGCACATTCTTATCCTCTAGTAAATCTGGAAAAATCTCTAAAAAAAAACATAAGTATTTACCTGTGGAGGTATATAACTGCCATTTTTAACAACTGTTGGTGTTATAAAATGTTCATGTAAATGATCTACATATTCTACAACTCTATAATTAAAAAGTATAACGACAAATAAATAAAAGTATAACATTTGAATTTTCAATAAGTGTTTATAAAATAAATGTGACCCATGCAGGGCTGTGTAGCAGGGATCTAAGGTTTGCCCATCTAAGTAGTGGAAAAAAAGTGTACATTAAAAGGATTGTAAAGAGGTTTTCTAAACTTTGTATGTGTATTGGGGACATTGATAGCATCAATTTGCGCCATTCCAATTTCCATTCCGACGTCTGTGGTTCCTGCAATTGCAAGAACCACAGACTTCGGAGTGGAAATTGGAATGGCACAAATTAATACTATCAGTGTTCATGATACACATACAAAGTTTGGAAAACCTCTTTATAATTCCTTTAACTTTTGGTCTTACCTTTTCTCTAATGTACCTGATACTGCTATATAATCAAATATAGAAAGATGCTGTATTAATTCACATAGTCCTACCCCTCCACCATGTGGACATACTGGAACTAAAAAATACAAATACATGTTTAGAAATTATAAAATAACAATTTATTGTCAAAACACAATTCATTATAATAATGCCAAAGTTCCATTCCAATTATGGAGTGACAATAGACAAATTATGATAGACAATGCCTTCAACCTAAGGAATTTATATTTGCACCATTAAAAAAACCCAATAACAGCACCAAATAACACATACCTCCAAATTTGCAAGCCATTAATATAACAGCTAAATTCTCATTAACCCCTCCTAATCTACAACTATCTATCTGACAGAACTGTAAGGCATTAGCTTGTAAAAACTGTTTAAACATAATACGATTCTGACATTGTTCTCCAGTAGCTACTCCAATACCAAGTGGATTCAATTCCTGAAAGACAGTGATTTGTCCCATAAAAAAACAAAACCATCCAAAGCAAACCCCTGAATCAAACAAGCTTGCAACAGTAGCGGCAAATGATATATTGAGCAAGTATTTCGAAATGAAATGTAGTTTCTATTGTTAAAAAGAGAAAGCTCAATGTTTGAATACTTGATTCATGCTTTAAGGACGAAAAACTATCTCAAGTTGACAAAAACTTTGTTTTAGATCCTCAAAAGGATAATTGGATGCCCAGCCCAAGCTTCAATTATATTCTGTAATTGGTTCTAACAAAAAGAAAGAAATGTGACGAATGAAATACAACTTCTATGTTACTAAATATGTACCTTTGCTATTTTAGCATGACCTAATACATCATCAGGACTAGTTGGTTCTTCTATCCATGTTAAATCAAACTGAGCCAGTTCTTTCATCCAATCTATAGCTTCTTGTACATCCCATCTCTGATTGGCATCAACTAACTATCAAGAAATATAACCAAACAAATTTAAACTGTAAAAATTCTGGGATTACTCTTAATCTGGGTAAGAATCATTCACAAAGTTGAAAACAATATTGTGAAACCTTCTAATTTGTAGGAATCTAGTTTGCCTATGTGTTCACTGGATTTTTTCTTTGTTTAAAATCAGGTTAATAATTTAAAATCAATTCAGACTAAGTTAATAGTATTTTTTTATATTATGAAGTTGATTCTGACAAAAATGCCTCAAAAAAACAAAAAAGAGATTCATTACTCTCTTTTGCCCAACGTTCCAGCTATATAACCCTACCAATATCTTATCTTTCCCTACTTCTTCTCTGATAATACTTAATCTTCTTTTATCATCTTCTAGATCAGCACCAACTTTAGCTTTAAATCTACAAACAATACCTAGCCTTAAATCTACTATCAAAACAAAGCATTTAGTCTACAAAAAATGTAATAGTAAGTTTTTTATATTTAACTTTAATCTAGTTATAGTGCAAAAAACCCCATAAGTATGCTTGATTCTAGGATTGAAAGACAAATAAAAGCATCTTAAAGATAAAATAGTTGAACAAAAGAATAGTAAAGACAACACTTACCTAGTAAATCCCTGGCTTAAGGCTTCTTTACACAACTACAACAAAGGGAAATTTCAAATTAACAAAATGTTTTTTAATTTAACTTAATTTATGCAGTTGAAGTTGCTAGGGTACCAATAAATTGAGCATTTGAGACAAGTGGACCATGAACATTTGTTGAGCATTTGAGACAAGTAGACCATGAACATTTGTTGAGCATTTGAGACAAGTAGACCATGAACTTTTGTAAGTAAGACACCTGGTTAACACTTTTGAATCCAACATCAAAACCTTATATGTGATGAGCAAGATAACCTATTTCTTCCTTACCTTTCTCAATTTAACATCATCATAACCTAACCAACCTACAGATGTTGTATATGATGGATAACCTATTTCTTTGATATGTTTCTCTGAAAAGAGAAATGATTAAGTGTTTAATGACTTAATACTTGCAAACTAGGCTTGTATCATAGAACACTGTTATCAAACACTTAATTTAAGTGGAATTGCTGGATCACAGATGTCTGATTGAAAATTGGAATGCTGCTATAATTGGCCAAGAAATACAAATACAATTTTGAAAACTCCTAAAAGCATTCCTAAAATAAAAATTCTTACTCTTTGTTGTTCGTTATTCTGTGTTTACTAACCTCTCTTTGCTTTACCAGATTGCATTTTCTTCAGAATGGCAACAGCTTCTTCTTTGGTTAATGCATCTGAACTAAAAAAAATATTATAGAAACTACAGAGTTGTATCTTAACAAAAATGTTTTGTGTTTTGCTTGTGTATCGGGACTTTGATAGCAATAGTTTGCACCATTCCAATTTTCAGTCTTTGGTTCTTGTAATTCCACTAAAACCAAGAATTTGCTATAATGACATAATTTCTATGAACCTTACATGGATATCTGACACACATGTCGCATGAAGGGTAAGAAAAGTAGGGAGTAAAGTTGCACTATTAAAGGGATTGTTAAGTGATTTTCTAAACTTTGTATGTGTATTGGGGATACAGATAGCATCAATTTGCGCGATTCCAATTTCTATTCTGACGTCTGTGGTTCTTGCAATTCCAATTAAACTAACGTGTTTTACGACAACACTGACAGTGATCTACATAGATATCTATAGTAGCTTCCGTCAGATCACTGTCAGTGTGACATCATAAAAAGCATTGTTTTTATTTAGTGGAATTGCTAGAACAACAGACGTCGGAATGAAAATTGGAATGGCGCAAATTGATGCTATCAGTATCCCTGTACACATACAAAGTTTAGAAAATCACTTTACAATCCCTTTAAATTGTCAAAAAAACTTACATATATCTAAAATCTATTGTAGATACTAATTTTTCAGGTTCCTGAAATACAAAATTTGCATTGAATACACAAGAATATTTTAATAAAATTAAATATTTTTACAGTGTAAGAGTCACGAATACTTACCATATCAACTAGAAGCTTCCATAAAGGCTGAAAAAGAGAAAAAATGTCTGCAATGTAGATACATGTAGTATTGGAATGGTGTATATTATCAGTCTTTTAACAGGACATTCCAAAAAATCTCTTGTGATATATGATAAAAAAAAAAATGTTATAAAACTAATCTATTATACATTCCTCTAGTATATATTCTTACCTTTTTCTCCATTTTGGCCCATAAATCCCATAATGCATTTATAATGGCTGCAACAGCTAGGTGCATAACTCCCTTTTCTGGTCCAAGCTAAAATAAAATGCATTGAGAATGAGAGAAGAACTGCAAATAAAATCATAGCACAATCTTAATTGGCAAATGATGATCAAAAGTGTCTTCAAATTATGTTTAAAGTCTTTGTCTCTGTTGAAACTATTATGCTTACTTTGGTTACTATGGGAAACTTTCTGGAGCACTGTCACAGGCATCAGAATTATTCTTTCCTTTATGCTCTTAGCAGACAACAATGCAACTACTGAGCCTTTCCATTTCCGCAAATAGGCATGGTGTTCCAAATCGGTGATAAAAGGAGGGAGTATTGACATCTACAGTCCAGAAATTGTTAACCCCTTCAAGGAGTTATTTATATGTGCTGTAATTCTGTAAGGAGACTAGAAAGCACTTTAATCATGACTATCACATTTAGCAACCGACTACCGAGATATACTACTAGCATTATCTTATGTTTTTTTCTCCAAATTTAAGATTCTTACCCATCTCATTTGATCTTCACTAGTCAATGATCTCCAGAATGTACCAAAATCATTATATATAGTTGATAATTCAACTCCAACAACCATTTTACTTAATACTTTAATAGCATGACACACTAGAATAATATAAAACAATTCAGGATCATGTTTCACAAAAAATATCAGTCAAAAGTTTTGTCAAAATCAGTAAAGAATTGCACAATTTTTATCAAGGAATTTCATATTAATGCATTTGTGATTAAAAAAAAGTTATTTTAATTTACTTATAAGTTGTATTTTCCTCAAAATCTTTTAGCAATATTTAAACCAAAATACCTTAAATATCAAATTTTTAAAATAAATTAAGAAGTTAAAAGCATTTCCTTGAAAAATAATACAAATTTGAAAAAGATTTCTTCAACATGATTACGTGTTTTTTTTACGTTCTGCATGACACTATGACCTGAATAGATTGAATCAAACTAATTGAACACTAATATATCTTTACATCAGTGGCTTCAATTCCCCTTGTGACTCTTTCTAAAAACTATTCATCTTAAAATCATAGGCCTATTAATTTGATTGATGGGAGGTTATCCTGGGATTTGGGGCGAATTATAGGTTGTAACATTCCGGTTAAGCAATGTTACGAAAGCACGGGCACAATCATGTGGGCATAATCTCAAGTGAGAGAGTATCGATAGTGCAGTTAGTTAGGGTGACGGATGTGATATTACTGATAAATTTAGCTAAGAATTCCTGTTTCTTTAATGAAGGTTGAGAAAACAGGGAACAAGCCCTTCTAATGGTTTTTAAGCATCAAACTTACCAATTTCATTGCCTTTACCAACAGTAAAAGTTATTCCATGTCCCTCAAGTTGACTATCAGTTTTTAGAATAACATAAGGTGAGGAATAGTCAGGAGCTTTGTTCTATAAATAATACAAAAACATTGATTTATAGTTGAACTATGAAAATACTCTGTAAAGAAAAGTCAAAGTCAAGCTTAATGTTAGTTTCATATTCAAAGTAGCAACTATTGTACATGTGCCTAGATCCTATGACCCAAATATTTGTCATTTTGGTTAACCAAACTTTTATCAAGGGGCTATTAGAGAATGAATCTGCTTTGCTCCATCATTGCATGTGTAAAATGAAGCCTAATCCATCTGTCCAGCTAAGCAATCTTTAATCATCTGTTCTTTACAGAATAATAATAATAAATCTTTTGAATATGTTTTACCCTTATCGATAATGAAATACATGTAGCAGATTGATGCTTCAGGGACATTTTTCAAGACATTGAATTTTTTCATTTGCCTTTAACATCATTACTTCAATGAAGTTCGGAAAGCAGAGATAATTTTGTAGAATATTGGATTGGAAGATTCCTATGAGATTCTAAAAGAGAAGTCTAGCATCGTTCAATCCAAATTAGACCGACAAGTTGACTCTAAATAATACTGCGTATTTTAGAGACAGACGACCAAGCATATAAATATCATGAAATGTTGTGTTACTTGATTTAGACCTTTGAAAATAGTATTTTTTGTAAAGTATTAGATAAGTATGAATTAAGATGTACCGTACAACAACTTGACATCATGTATTTGTGTACAAATTAGATGAAATGTCGATCAGGCGGGTATTTTAACTCAAACTACGTCGCCATTTTTCTAACATATGTGTTTATCCAATGAAATTCATGGTTACAATCTATAAATCTGTTTGGGAGATTTGGTTAATTTTGAGAGAAGTCTTTTGATTGGATGTAATTTCAATGACGATAAGTCTTATTTAAAAATGGCGGCCATGTTCAAAATACCTCCAGCTTGAAAATTTCAACTAGGATTATAGACAACAAGGATTAGTTTATTCTGTCGAAAAAGGGATTGAATGTTGAGAGGGCATCATAACATGCAAGAAAATGGTCAGTTTTTTTAATAATGACATCAAGGAAGGACAATAATTCAACGCAACCAAATTGGTTGCGCAATTTCAAGTTATTGAATAAGATGTAATCCTGACTCTCTG
Source organism: Lottia scabra (assembly GCA_029955415.1). Lineage (NCBI taxonomy): Eukaryota > Metazoa > Mollusca > Gastropoda > Lottiidae > Lottia > Lottia scabra. Next base: position 15,082,339 of record JARJEI010000002.1, on the reverse strand, counting down.
CCAGCGGCATTGAGAGAGACAGGTATTCCGGTCTAAATCCAAATCAGCTATTTATTAAATACTAAATAGTTGACAACATTTATTGAGATAAGGGAGTAGATAAGTCAGACAGGAGTGATATGTTATCTGTTTTTAACACTGACAAATTTATTTACATATTTCTATATCGAACTATAACCTAACTGATAACACTAAGATATAGATAGGTTATACATAATGAATGACCACGCCCCCTTTTGCAACTTTGACTTTAAGGTAAAATATCTTCAAACTTTGAGAATGTCATAGAACAAAAAGATTCGAAAATGTTTGTAACAAGATAAAGTAACAAAGTTTTTACCATTGCATCAGATCCATCCTTTTCTAGAGATGTTGGAAAGCGGATATCTTTCACTTCACACGAAACGATGCGAGTCGGTGCAGCCATTTTTGTTTACAAAATTACCTCCCCTGACGCACTAAAGGGGAACAACTCTTTAAGATCAGAACACAACTAATTCTTCCAGATAACTGTACCGCAACAATTAATGTTCGCCTAGCATTATCTCGAACACAATTTCACATCTGTTGAAATTCTTTTAACATTTTAACACAATAAACTTATCTATGTTCACGTGATATCAAAGTATCATTCACACATGATGTATTAATTATTATACTAGGCCTATCATCAATATAAATATATGTATCCTTAACTATCCATCATCTAAATGTGTCACTTAATTTATATATTTTAAACATTTATGGATTGTCATGACTATAAAGGTATGTGCATTAAAGTAGTTTTTGTTTATCAGATATGCCTTCGTCTATTTTATTCTTAACATGTATTAATTTGACATTCGTGTACGAACTCGTAGGCCTACTTCTCGCACTTGAATCATTCGTCTTGACCTTCTCGCTAATAAAGATTGAGTGCAATTTATCACAGTAACTTAACGAAACGTTACAAGGGATATGTTAACCATCCGTTCGACCGAAAACATTTAAGTCTCAGAACCCGGGACACTACCTCGAAATGTAAGCCTTCAAATCCAAGTGTATCTATAATTATCAGCGATTGAAGTCAAAAGTACGATTCGTATTTTAGTGATACTATGTCTTATACAGAAAATACTTATACAGAAAATAAAAGATAAATGTTTAGATAGGGGGTAAAATTTAAGGGGTTATTATGTTGGTTGTAGATGACAAGTTTACGTTCGCTTCCAGCAACAGCTGAAGGGGTTGTTAGATTTGTGTGCAGTGTACTTCTGGGGGCTTTTTACATATTCAAGGTCCAAATCGACCCTCAATAATGCTTAAAATTCCCCTTTTAAAATGAAATTTGACTTATATTAGATAATGTTCGAAGATAAGTAAACCATGCTTTACTTTTCAGCATTTACGACTCAGAGATTCTGACCCCAGACCGCATGATGACAAACCTCTAACACTATGGAGTAAACTATGTTTTGCTGTTGGTGGTGCACCATATCAGATTACCACCAACGTCATTGGATTTTTCCTCAATATATTTTTACTGGAGGTAGCGGAGGTAAGGAAAGATAGTTGGTAAAGGTGAGCCGACCTGCAGCAGGCAATAACATATACAAAATCCAAAAATATAGCTTCAATTAGGCTTCCTGAAGTCTGCTAAAAATCTAAAACCCCTGAGCTTACGGTGGCTTTGCACCCTGGATCCCCACCAGGCTCAGGCGTTCCCCTGGACCCCACCCGTTATTCTCTCCGCTCGCAAGATCAATATATTCTGTCGGCACCCCCAGTTTCGAAAACCTGGCTACGTCACTGAGGAATATGACCTCATGGTATTGCAACCATACAAAAATCTAAAAATATCAACTTAGGATCTTAGGTCAGCTCTGTGACTTCGTAACAAAAGCATCTTTTAAAAACATCTGACTCAAAATTGGAAGGTTGCAAATCGATGCTAAAGGTGTTTACGAAAATATAAAGAGTAAATCTGAACTCATTCTAGTTTCAAAAATTGGTTAAGTGAGACCCACTGTAAATATCTACATTCTAGAAGAAGAAATTTTCTTTTATAGTTTTAAGACACTGAGTGTCTCAAAGATGGAATATTGAGCTCTTAATCAACTGATTTTGCTCATTTATACGTCCCTTTATTGCCTGTTTTCTTTTATTTTTTAGATTGACCCTTTCTATATATCTATCATATTATTTGTGGGTAAAGCATGGGATGCCATCACAGATCCAGCATGTGGTTACTTTGTAAATAAAACTGAAACTAGATTTGGTAAAATGAAGCCATGGTATGTATTCTAACATCATTAGATTGTTATTTGTGACTGAAAGCTGACACCAAGCTGCATCAGAATTTTCTGAAGTTATGACTATATGTGACATACCTGTTGTTATCATACAATAATGTTATAAAGTGAAATTCAAAAAGAACCATCCATCATCATCTTCTTTGAGGAAATTATATCCGAGAGGATAAACAACCATAATGACTGGTTCAACCAAGTCAAATCCTCACCCCATATCCAAGTACAAAATAACACAATAAAATAGGTTAATGAGCAAAAAATGTCCACCTAGGTAAACTCACTGAACCCTAGCAAGGAGTTCCAACGCCCTCATTAAGTTGAGTGCTGCCCCATCTTTGCATTTATAGAAAATATTTTAAAATAACATTTAATCATAATCAAATATTCTTGTAGGATAATTCTGACAGCACCCCTTGCCTGTGTGTCTTATTTCTTCTTATGGTATGTTCCCGATCTATCAGAGAAAGGGAAATTTGGATATTATTTTGCGATGTATTGTATTTTCCAAGGTTTACTCTCAGTAAGTATAATAATATATTGATTTATGTTTACTTTAGTATCATATTTCCTGGGTGTGACATCAAAACGATATAAGTGGAATTGCTTAAACCAGAAACATCTGAACATTGGAATGGTGCAAATTGATGCCATATAGTACCCATACAAAATTAGAATATCTTAACTCTTAATGGTGAAGCCAACTCCACACAATTGTATTTAATAAACTTTCCAGGGTCTCCATGTACCTTACACATCGTTAACAATGTATATATCAAACGATCAGAAAGAACGAGATTCAGCCACCTCCTACAGTAAGTATACATGCAAATGAAAACCTAACAAAATATAAAAGGGCCACACAAAGCCACTGTCAACATTGCTGATATCGCAAACTAAATAGTAGTGGTAATAGTTGGTATACGCTCGTATGTTATTGAGATACGATTCGTACAGTGACATGATTACCCAGCTCAAAGTAAAAATGTTATTATATAACATCTTTAAATGAAAAAAGTGCTGTGCATGTTGAGCCCAAGGTGGTATAACATAATACAATATAATATATAATTGTGCCAATAGCCGATGTTTTCAATTTTGTCTTCCGTATTGTTGTTCCGCTACAGTGCGAAATTCACTGAATGTCAAACACATCAATTGGAGATTTTAATCTTATTCAATATAAAATATTTAACAATAGGAATGGTATTTGAAGCGTGTGGTGTATTAACTGGTGTAATAGTTCAGGGTAAAATTATAGAAGAATATAGAATAGCTGGACAATGTTCAGATACAATGTCAACAGCCTCTCCAGAATCTCTACGCTTACAGGTACATTTATAAACTTGATTCAATAATCAAACCAATATTCTCCCCAAACCAAAAGAATAATACCAATGTCTTCAGTCAGACATCTGTGGTTCTTACAATTCCAATAAAGCGTTTCATAACGCAGTTATCGCCAAAGACTCATAGATTTGATGCTAATGCTAAAAGGGGGTGGTACTACAATACAATGTCAATCAAAGGCAAGGAAAACACATTGGAAACCGATTTTACTCATGACATCCTATCGCAAAGTCTTGCTAAATTTTGTGATGTTTGATTTCAAAGAACAAACGTAAGTACCTTACATTGGCACTTAAATATCGCGGTGCATATACAATGTGATCCCACGATAGCAAAACCTATGGGTACCTCAATCGACCTTTATAATAAATTCGTTATTGTTTTCAGGAAGAGTCCTACCGCACTGGTTCATACATTGTACTAGCTATCTATATGCTTTGTGCGTGTACAGTTTTCTTTGGTGTTAAAGAAAAAGAAGGTAAGGACAGAAGTTTTTAACTATATAATCTCTTTGCTAGTAGCATACATATTTTCCATACAATTACAGGTTATTATTGCAAAAACGCTTAATCAAACGCCCAATATTTTGTATATCTCGTAGTAAATACATGTATATAATATATGTATAGTGATGACACCAGACAAGTTGCCTAGCGAATATAAACTCACCAATTTTAAGAATTTTGCTTTTTTGATCATTCTAAGAGGTAGTATTCCTTTGAAGTCATTGGTCAGTATACTTCTGACCATCATCTTTATTCAAGCTCAAAGGGAAATAACTTGAAATAGTAAAACATGATTATGACATAAGTAACCGATTAAGGATCCTTTTCATTTGACTATTTTTTTTAAGGTGTGGTTGATTCAACGGGAAATACTGATGGATATTTCAAAAGTTTAAAAATTGTATTTTCTTACAAACCTTATTTAAAAGCAGCTGGAATATTCTTGTTCATGTCTTTAGCAGTAGCCGTAAGTGTTTCTATTTCAATTTTAAAATGTCTAAGAATTATTTAGGTAATGTTTCATTTCTTGTTGCTCTTAGGGTATAAAATCGAAATCTGACGACAAATGTTTAGCCCTCTGTTGCATGTTCCTTTAGAAACGGAATACGACGTTTATCACATCTACGTTGCTCCCACAACACGACATTCTCGTCATTATACTTTTCATTTTCGACCAATCATATTCCTTTGGACAAATTATTGAGAGAAAATGTCTCTCTTTCCATTATCTTAAAGTTATTATTTTTGGCATACATATCTTTCATATCGATAACAAAGGGTTAGCAGTCAATAAGCATGAAAATGTCGTGTTGTAGGAGCAAAGGATATATGTCATAAATGTCGTATTCCGTTGCTTAAGAACACGATGCCGTTGCTAACCAAAGAGTAAACAGCTGAAAACTTTAGATAGGAAATCAATAGTGGATATTTATATAAGCAGTTATTTCCCCTTAATCTGACCTATGATAATTGGTCAACAGGGTGAAATGATTCCGGGCCAGCTGACAATGACATATTATTGTGCCGAACGTCACTTCACAGTATTATTTAAATAACATGACACTTATCATACTAGGGGAATTGGTTCCACAGTTTTCTTGATTCATTAACGCGGTTGTTATGATCAATTAGTTTCCAATGATGACTAGAAAACATTGACCCAAGAATGTTTGAAGCTGTTTGGAAACCAGTTCATTGCCCTCAAATTTTAAAATAGTTTTTTTTTTTTAACTTTAGACCCAAATTCCGACAGCACCAATGACTCTGGAATCAAACCTTGTAAATGTGTTTTTCATTGGTTAATAGAAGACGTAAAACTAAATTTTACTTCAATGCAATTCCTCAAAACAGTTCATTACAGCCAGATTTTCGCCCTGGAATTAACCCTTAGGGAATAATTTTGATAATTTCAAACAAAGTTTATTTTTTCATTTGTAGATAGTACAAGGCAACATAGCTTTATATTGTACACATTCATTAAAAATGGGTAATAAATTTACAAATTTTATCATTGTTTTACTTGTAAGTAAAAAGTACATTTGTATTTTTCTGTCGTTGTAAGACATCATATTATTTTGAATAGTCAGTAATCTACTATAGCATCTTAACCAAGGCCCCCTGATTATTCGCTTTCCATCCATGATATAATATACAATATTATTATATTGCGATGATTTAAGTAATATTTCAGTAGACTTTACGAATGGCATCTTCATCTATTTCAAGATACTCTCATTTGGCAAACTGATTGACGTCATCAACTAGCATTAATTATCGTATTTCACATTCCTTTCAATTTTTGTGTATCGGGGACACTGATAGCATCACTTTGCATGCATCAATTTCCATTTCGGCGTCTGTGGTTCTTGCAATTCTCCTAAAACCAACGCGTTTTATGACGTCAAAATCAGTGATCTACCGGAAGCTACTATTGTATCTATGTAGATGACTGGTAGTGGCGTCACGTTAGTTTTAGTGGAATTGCAAGAACCACAGACGTTGGAATTGAAATTGGAATGGCGCAGATTGATGCTATCATTGTCCCAAAGTTAAGAAAACCTCTTTACAATCCCTTTTAATGGTCGTTATTGGATGATGTATTCTTGTCTCACCTATTAGATGTGTCCATTGTCAGAAGTTCCTATTTTCTTGGATATTGATTATCTTATTCAGTGTTTATAATCGACTGAAAAAAACCTATAAAAAGACTTACAGGGATTGTTAAGATTTATTCAACGTTTTATTGTAACGTTCTTTTTTTTTCCCTTTTTTTGTGATAGTGTCGTCATATTACTTGGTTAAACATTTCTATATAAAAACCGAGCACAAACGCTAGAAAACCTCTTTACAACTTTAATAAAATTATGTACTATTTCAGGTTGTATCTATCGCAGCCATGCCTATTTGGCAATTACTTTTATTAAGATTTGGTAAAAAGACTATTTATGCTGCTGGGTTACTTGTAAGTACCGATACTGTGGTAGTCCTAACATAAATCACTTTTGTAGATCAACATTAAGTATTGGACCAGAACCATATCACTGGAATGTCGGCAGAATTATCGTACCTATTTGCACAGAATCCCGGTTGATAAATGTTTCAGAGATCGTACAACATCGTGCCAACACACTTCCTGTGGATCTGTGAACTTTCATGTTCTTTAGGAAAAGAATCCACAAGCAGTGGTTCCCAACCTTTTTAAGCTATGGCTCAAATTTACGAAGCTCCTAGAGCCATGGTCCCCTATTCAATTCCAAACTAGGCCAAAATAGGGAATATAGCGCAAGGGTTGTTGTCCTGTGCCTCCTCATCACCAGGAGGTCAAATACGCATTTACACACCTTACGCAGCAAAATATAGTTAAATAAAAGTTGGGCTAGATAAAAAACGATACACATTCTCATGCGCGATGGCCCCCTGACAAACACCCCATGGCTCCCTAGGCTCCATGGCTCCCATGGCTCCCAGATACCCATTTTTAAATCAATGCATGTGTAAATCAGTTTCAAATATTCATTTAAATACAAGTATAGGTCAAATTTATTCATTTTCTGTACACATGGTTTTTATATTCAGATATTCATTCAAATACAAGTAGGACAATTAATTATATCATATTCTGTAAAGATGTATTTATTTTCAGATATTTATACCGATATTAATAGTACAGTTGTATTTACCACCTGATAATGAGTATTTATATTATGTTATTATGGGTTTCGCTGGTCTCAGTATATCTGTCTCATTATTATTACCATGGTATGCAATTAAAACGATTTTTCCTTTCTCCTTTCTATTTCATTCTACAGAAACAATGTTTATGGACAACTGCAAATAAGACTTTCATGTACGCCATGAGCTTTTGTCCGGATTAACGTAACAGTGCAACACCATAGTGATTTCATCGTAAATGCAAGTGCGACAACAATTTTCACCGATTCTGTGATCTATTTTTAGGTCTGTTTTGCCAGATGTCTTAGATTTATTTATGTTGGAGACACACACCAGAAAAGATGCCATGTTTTATTCGTTTTATGTATTTTTAAATAAATTAGCTAGCGGGATAGGACTAGCGCTGTCACAAGTTGCCTTATCGTAAGTTTATGACTTTGTCTTGATAGTCTTTGTGTTATATTTTCAAGTAATCACAATTTCAGTTACAAATTCAAACCGAGATAAAATTTAATTGCAAAACTTAGTGGCATTTTGACTGAAGAAACTGATGACGAAGATACAAGTTGGAAAACTATGGGTTTTTTATTCTGCTTTTGCTCAAAATATTTTAATAATTGAAGATACATACTTTGTGTTGCAGTGTTGGTGGATATGTAACTGGTGCTTGTACTCAACCAGAATCCGTAGATTTGACACTGAGAATGCTGGTAGTACCCGGTCCAGTCGTATGTCTTCTACTAGCTCTAATGTTCCTCTGGAGTTATCCAATAGACGAAGATAAGCGAAAAGCCATCAAACAAGAGGTATTAGATACTATGTAAGTTAAAACAACGATATTGAAAGGACAAAGGCTACAAATAGCATTATATCCGGCATCAGATCGCAATAACTAACAATAACACTTTATTAAACATTATAATGACCACAAAACATTACACCATCATCACTGTCAGAAGCATATGCACAACTCCATGTTAAGCATTCAGGCCGGTATCAGCCAAGTACTACAATTGTACATAATAAACAACCAGACAGTCGTCCAGAAGCACATTATATCATCATAACCATAAGCTTTGGTATAATTATCATTACAGAGGCATATGCATTATTCCATACTTAAGCATTATCTTATAAGTAATAGCATCAGGCCCGTAGCCAAGGGGGGGCTTGGTGGGGGGGGGGGGGGGCTTTGCCCCCCCTAATTTAAATCTTGCCCCCCTAAAAAATATCTCAAGTGTAATTTTTAAAAGATACATTAATTCATTTTACTTAGTCAAGAGGTGTCTTTATAGCAGGAAATGTTAAGAATTTGCGTTTTCAGGTATCAATACAGATAAGATAAGATAAGATATTTATTGCATCATTACGTACCATAAAGGACAGCATACAATATACACATATACATTAATGTTACAAAAACAAATATATACTACACATATTTTTATACAGACAGAAAGTAATAATAAATATAAAAAAAAAAAAAAAAAAAAAAAAAAAAAAACCCAAAAAAAAACAACTTAATTTTCAATTTTAAGGGAAAACAGTAAAACGATATACCGGTAATAGTTTGAATACTAAAAAACTGTAGTCAAGTATATAATTTTCATCAAAAAGCAAGTATAAACACATGATTTAAATTCACCTTGTCAAGTATAAATCGAAAAAAAAACAAGATACAAAAATGTTACACGATAAATATTGAAATATCTATGGTTTCAACAACATATTAAAGGCATAAGTTTGCCATTATAGTAAACATTAGTATATGAAGATATAAAGATACAATAAAATACTTTGAAATTAATATAATATATATAAAAGGAGTGAACATATGAATAAAAGCAGGTTTTGTAATTTTATAACAGATAAATTAAATATAATAGACATTGTTTACTCATTATATTTTGCAAGCGTTTTTCGGAGATCAGTGGCCTTAACAAGAAAGGTACATATAGATTTTGCAATCTCGGGTGGGGGATCAAATAGAGTTCGAAATGAATACTGAAGTTCATTAAAAACTTTAAAAACAGGATCAATATGTGTTTTGCGTAGGGATTCATATCGAGGACATAAAAGAAGAAAATGTTTCTCATCTTCAACTTGACCGAGACTGCAAAATCTACATATTCTGTCTGGCACAGGGGTACTGTTATAACGGCCTCTCTCTATTTCTAATTGATGGGCACTTAGTCTTAAAGACGTCAGGGCTAATTTATTTTGGGGATTTTTAACAATGTGACTATCTGATTCTTAAAATTTTCCAGTGTTCGTCCCGCAGTCTCTTAAACCTTAAATTTATCAGGAAATCGCGTTTCCGGAAGTCAAATTCTCCAAGTTTTCTAGAAGAGATCCCCCGACTTTAGGAAATCGTGTTTCAAGGCTTCCAATTTGCGTTCTCGGCTGCTCAGCCCTGTACAATTAACCTTAAACCATGAAATTCACGTCTAAATATCTTCTTTGTTTTAGACAGGATGTCTTTGACCCTATAGAAATAGTCTTGAACCTTAAATTAGCTGGGAAATATCAGGAATTTTTTTACATCTTTTTCTCGATTTTGCAGTTTTAGTCACACAGTTCCTCTATAAGTAAACCTTAAATTCATCAGGAAATGTAAGGAAATCGCGTTTCAGAGAGTCTAATTCTCAAAATTTTCTTTAAGAGAATCGTGTTTTCAGACTTCCGATTTGCGTTCTCAGCAGTAAATAAGGTGTGTAATTCTCAAAATTTTCTTAGTGACATAACTCAGACCCCATTTAAATAACCGTAAACCCAAAATTCACCAGGAAATTTCTTTAATTAGCGTCTAAATCTCAAAATGTTTTCAGACAAGAACCCTTTGAACCATATAGAAATAATCTTGAACCTTAAATTCGCTGGAAAATATCAGGAAATGTCAGGATATCGCGTTTCAACGAGTCAAATTATCTAAATTTTCTAGGGGTCCCCATACTTCAGAAAATCTCATTTCCAGGCTTCCGACTGCACCAATAAATGTAGAAATAACTGGCACTGTAATGGCGTAACAATGTATAGCAATAACTCTTTGGGTGGATACCTAAACTGCCCCCCTTGATTGGACTTTTGCCCCCCTAAAAGTACTTGGCAGGCTACGGGCCTGAATAGCATTATCAAACATAACGTGTTCTTATCCTTATTTTTTTCAGATCAAAGAACGAAAAGGCGGCTACTCGAGACTTCACGACGAGCATGAGTTATGAAAGCATCCATTCAACCAGTGAACAATCAGAGTTTTAAGAAAGACTGATATTACTCGTACCAAGTCCTGATGACCAAGATCAAGAACATCCTTCATCGCTGGTGGATTGAATCCAGTTTCCTGGCCTGACAACTTACGTATCCGCAGAGAACAGATTAACCGTCGATAAGTCTTAAGTTATAATTTTTGAGAATTCATGTTCAATTTGGAATAAGAGTTAAAACTAAGCACTGTGAATACTTAGATGCAATTTATTTGTTATATTTTTTAAATAAAGTTATTAAAAACAAAAAAGGATATCTATAATTCTGATTATCTTAAAGTATTCAAGTGGTATTAAAATATACCGTATATGGAATAGCATTATATAGATAACGGTACACAGGTTTAAACAATGAACTTCTGGTGGCTATTTAGAAATATTCAAGTCCTAAATCGACAATCGGAAATGCTGAACATTCCCCTTTAAGAAGGTTGAGGGAACATTTAATACATGTTGAAATAGTTGGCTTGATAATGCATTTTTTACTCGCGATTACGTTCCTAACAGTACTTGCACAATTGTTATTTGATGGATTTTATACTGAACTCTTGAAGTATATTTGAGAGAATTTTGAAAGAAATCATACTGCCGTAAGCTGAGATTCTTTCCAACATCTATCTGCGGACGTAGAGGTGGGGGGGGGGGGCACCCGATATTTTGTTTCGTGGATTTGGTGTATGGTGGACAGATGGTACCAATGATGCGACAAATTATGTCCATAATTGGATGGATAATTCAATGTACTGATGATTTGACTGATGGTGTTCGTACTTGACGAGACGATGTCGTCATTGACGGGATGGTGTTCGTCATTGACGAGATGATGTTCGTCATTGACGGGATGGTGTTCATCATTGACGAGATGGTGTTCGTCATTGACGAGATGGTGTTCATCATTGACGGGATGGTGTTCGTCATTGACGGGATGGTGTTCATCATTGGCGGGATGGTGTTCATCATTGACGGGATGGTGTTTGTCATTGACGGGATGGTGTTCGTCATTGACGAGATGATGTTCGTCATTGACGGGATGGTGTTCATCATTGACGGGATGGTGTTCATCATTGACGAGATGGTGCCGATGATCGGAGGGATAGTGTCCGTGGTTTAGATGGATGCAACTAATGTAAAAATTCTTCTCAGTGGGATACATTTTATTTAGTCTCCCCTGCAATTTAATCAGGAAATTAAATTTCAATCAAAGAATCACGTGTTTTTGTCTCGAAACAATTCCCACATGGACAGAAATAATGTGATCAGATAAAATAGCATGACTTTGTCATTAATTAATTACTTAATGCCTCTACCTGACGGGACACATCTCTTTTAAGCATGACTCTTGTCAGTATTTAGAAGTAAAATACTTAATCTGATTCCCGAACTAAAAGTCAAATCAATTGATTTGTTCTGAAACGTTATTGATAATGAACGCTATTAGTACTATATCAAGGTAAAGGGTAATGTTAAGCCTGATTCCATGACTATAAATCTCTGGTACAAGCTTCCATCGAACACCAAAGGGGTAATTAAAGGTGAACAGTCGACATCATAGATGAAATAAAATGAGTTTTACATCCTGCTTTTGTCGAGGATCACGGGGCATCGGTTTATTATCCCATCCTAACGACTAGACGCTTTTTCCATGTCAGCTCCATCATTTGATCTAGAAGAACTATGAATGCACGAAAAATGCGGATAATTGTGGATTAACTAGGATTTAAGGGCTCAAATTTCGACAGTTAAGCTGTGAACACTATAACTAATAAACCTTACTGAAAATTTTCCACTTTTAAGACTATGATACGATTGGTCGCACGAATGGCGAACCTGTAAAGTTGTAAGGTAAGGTTCACCAATAATCGTCAAACGTGGTGTTTTAGAAAATGTTGAACCCGGTAACGGATGAGACCAGCAATGCCAAGAAAAAGGCATCAACTTTTGTATATTTACTATCTGTTTGAAGGATTTTTAACATTAATTATCAATACCTTCTACTTCATTCATAGAATGGTAACAGGGCTTGTCCTGAATTGCATATATCGGATGACAGTGCCTCGACTAACACTGTGACTAGGCGGCAGCGCTGCCACCCAGTGGTGGTATTCTGCCGCCCAGTGAACACAAAAGTCAGTCTCGGTCGGCAGTCCTATATACACAGAAATTAAGAGCGATAAAAGGTCAAGTCTGAATAGACAAACTATGAACTGGATGTTGCCGCTTAGTCTGAATTCAAACCGCCAATTTCAATCCAGGACCGGCAGTGCACACTTTCAAAAAGCGCAGGAAGCGCTGACCCACTCAACGGCAGGTTTTATCTGACTAAGGATGCACCTGCCTGACATGGGACTCTATCAAGACAGAGAATTTGTGAGTTCGTCAGAATATAATTTCTAAGCTGAACATTTGAGATTTGTTATGACGGCGATGAAGATGTTCTGGTTGTCGTGAATAAATGTTTCGGAATAATTCTTCTGTTGTGTAGTTTGAAATAAATATCAAATATCGCCGAATTTCATAGTCACTATTTGATGTCTATTTCACTGATTGCATTTCCGGCGATCTAGTTTTCAACTTCGCCTGTTCAATTAACTGCCGCCCAGTAACAATTCCTTAGACGAGGCACTGTCGGATGACGATCTTAATAAACAGAAACCCTTTATTATCAAACTGGTACATTATTTCAGCTTATTAAAAATAGCTATCGGCACAATCTGCATTCTCCTTCAAGCTTATTATTATACTATTAAAGTCACTTTATATGCAAATCAAACAAGATATTTAATATGGTCCTAACATGGTCCTTTTCATTAATGTTTGAAGATTGTGAGAAGGCGAACGATTTTGGGTGTCTACAGATGTTCCTTATTTATTAATATGATGGTGACGTTGACATTGTCCTGTGTTCTCATCTTTGAAGATTGTGAGAAGGCGAACGGGTTTGGAAATTCACAGCTGTTCCTTATCTATTTACAAGGTGCTGAAGTTGACATGGTCATTTGTACTCATCTTGGAAGATTTTGAAACGAAAAACTGAAAGTTTGACCTGGCCTGATCAATGTACCTGATTGGAATATTTTATAATTCGATCTAATACAAAGCTAGAAATGACAATAAAGGGACGAATGCTGAATTGATGGAAATTTGTAAAACTCGTTTTTTAAAGTATATCACCTAGTTGCACTCTCTACGCATGTGACTGTTATATGTAGGAACCAACCATAATGGAATAATACCTTTACATAAAATGTCAACCAACCTATGAGCAGTCGTTGACTTTCACAGTTCATAATTAATAGTGAATACAGAGCTTTAAGTAGAATACTGACCAGGAATGGACACTGACCTGTAAGCTTATTGATTGAATTCTAGAGATAATAAGTCTTGTACTTAAGACTAAATTACAATACGTATCCTTACTATCACCTGTCATTTCAAAACAATACTTTAGAAGCCAGATGAGTAAAACATAAGCTAAGTCTTCTTTCTATGTTACAACATGGTTTCTAATCATGTTTACAACTATGTCAACGTGCTATTGTTTACATGTTGTATTTTAATGGACTCGTATGTTGAAAGCTATGGACATTAACATAATCAATGACCTGTAATTTCCAAGAGAAGGGACGACGTCTTAAAGGTGAGAACTTTTATGTATTCGTTAATGGTTTCAATGACCATTTGCTCTTAAATTGTCAGATCGTTATTGCCAATGGCTTCAACAGCAGGTTTTTCAACCACGCAGATCTTTGGTATTATGCGATGTTCATAAAAAGATTAACTGTATATGTACATAGTTAAATTACTGTATACTTTATGCTGTATGGTTTGTTTGCAAAGCAGTTTCGATCATTTAAATGTACATGTCTACTAAAATCAAAACCGGAAGTTCATATTTCAAAGATCTACAATAACATCAATGAGGAAGACCCAAGAGAACCCATAGCAGTAAGCTAAGAGTAAACATTTTACAACATCTATATGTAATGTAAAGATATGTAAAGATGTTTGTATCGAGAGAAGGTTGATATAGGTGTTGTTTATGATTACCAAAATAGAAAAATCCTGATTTTACTGAGACTTAGACTCATTCATGTTTGATAAAACTATGTTTATATAGAAAGTTATCGATGTGAAAAGAATTTTTTTCTTTTTTTCCTTTTATTCTTGACATTTAGAACAAAAAAAACCCGTTAGTTCACATCATACCTGTGCCTCAACTGATGTCGACAGAGGGTTGGTCCACTTTAAACAATTTCTTGTAAACAATATGGGGTAACAGGTCGCTATGCAATTGTGTTATGTATTAGGTTTAAACAAAAAACATGCGAAAGGTTTGTGACACTGCGAACATTCTACATAATAATATGTCGTTGCGATTGTGCACTTTTTCCTTCGTCAATGGTTCTAGAGTCCAGATGAACCTACAATTATAGTTATACTCTAAAACATTGTTCATAATTTGATGATAATAATATCAGTTTTTATGTTGACGTCATCAACGTCTGTCAGTCGGTCTTTTAATGTTTCCTGTAATCACATTACTTTTCTCCAAAGAATATGACATGTCATGGGGAAAGACAAGGAAACAGGAAGAAATGTTCTCCAAGAATAGGATGTCTTTTCATTAAGTATTAAAAATAGGAGGGATTAACCGATATAGATACTTTGTAAACAAATTCTCGATGAAATGTCTGATTATTCTAATATAAGTTTTTATGAAGTCGTCACCAAAGTCTTTATTGTACATCTTATATCTAAAATGGATTGTTAAGAGGTTTTCTTGACATTTTATATGTCAAGCCATACATGACTTCTAATGACATTGATTCCAAATTTCCGTCAGATGTCTGTGGTTCTTCTAATTATAGAATTATTTAACCATATCAGACGTCACTCTCACAAAATTGGTTAATTAATTATTAGCCGCTTGAGATAGTGGTGACGTCATAACACATAGGTTACCGTCTGGCCACATTGAGTTCAGAATTGCATTTTGCTTCTTATTTTTGTATGAAAAGAAATATCAACCTCAAAATAGTTCTGAGATTCTTAGATTGTCTTTGGGTTGATGAAAATGACAACCGTTCAGGAAAATATGGGATTTTTCAGTCCGAATAGTGGACCTGGGAGGAAATGTACTTATTTCAAATTGAAAATTTCCAAATTTTATATTTCCATGGACTCAAAGACATTTTGAGACAGATGACATACAATCATTTCTTGAATATTTGTGACTTGAGGGAAAAAATTCAATTCAAAACTCAAGTTAGGCAGAGAGTAAGTAGAATTAATTGTAAGAACCACATACGTCTGATATTTGGATTTGTGCAAGTCGATGCTCTCATGCAGTATTTCTGATACACGTAATAAGTAAAAGAGATAATATAGAGGTTTTTCTAAATTGTGTTTGTATATTGGGACATTAATAGCATATATTTGCACCATTCCAGACGTCTGTGGCTCCAATGAAATATGCATGTATCTAAAAGACCTTCACGCCACTAAACACATAGTGTAAAGAGGAGTTACAGGAACCAAAGACGTCTGATTGTAAATTGGAATGTTCAAATTGATGCTGTCATGCTCATTTCCCCGATTTACATTTACATTTATCAAGCCTCTTAAAAATCCCTTTACACATCTTGAGTAAGCCATCTTCAATCATAATTCCAGTCATGTCTTCGTAAATTAGTATGAATAATCCGAAAAAGATGAATGCCAAGAGGTTTGGCAAGGGACCAGCTGGGAGAAAGGATCCCCATGGCTTAACTGTAATCCTTGTAAAATATAGATTTTATATAGTTTCTCTTTTTTCTTTAAGAAACCTCTTTACAATCCCTTTCAAAGGTTTTCTCAAATGTCCTCAAAAATGCGCAAGGAAATGATCATGTCCCCTGACCTGTCCGCAGAACTCATCGAAAACATGCAATTTCGAAGCATGATATAGTCAAAGCATTTTTCGTTTTAATACAAATTTCAATTGTGGTCGTTGCAGGCAGTGGAAACTGGTGTTTCAAGATAATACAAAATAAAACATATTTCTTTCAGACGTATTATATCAGTCTGTGTCCCTTGGAGAATGTCCAAATGTCCCCAGTTTGGGACATGTCCCCCAAGTTGAAAACCCAGGCTTTAACCGATTTTACAGAGACTGATGGTATATTTTTCACCAAGTGTATGCTGAAGCTGGACGAGGTTCGCTATATTTATCATTTTGAAATGGAACATATTTTCATATGGCTCCTAGGAAGAATGTTCATTATAATGAAGCCTATCAACCTCTCAGGATTGAAGCTCTGTATCGTCAGTTAATAATGTCTGTAATGTCATGACACATATTAAACTGAGTAGTTTATAATGACCCCATCAATATAGAACTACTCTAGAAAGATCATAGAAATCTTTTCAATGTTCAAGGTTGAGAAATTTGTGAGGGTTATGAAGCGTTCTGAATAGCACGAGGCCCCGTGAGCTACATGATGTGCACGTTAAAGATTCCTTAACATGCAGTTGGAAATCGAAAATAAGAGTAGGCTAATGCTGGTGTTTTGACGAAAATTTCCGCCTTCTTGTTCAACAAATGCATTTCCATTTCATCTCATTTTCAGATTGCCATGAAATGTTATCTTAGAACATGTATATTTGATGTGATATTTGCATACATATGTTAATAACATAAACTAATACACGGTAACGTAACTAATACCTGTTAACATGAACGTAACGTTATTTAACTCACAGTAACATGAACGTATGATGATCAAATAAATACGATTAAGACCAGTACGCTCATGTAAGCTCAATAACGTAATAAAGCTTGAGCTTTTCAAATACTAAATCTAAATGTCGATTTCACAGGTACACAGGATAGCCTATTTTGGTGTTGCATGAGTCTGAAGACTCTGAATAATCCCCATGCAGAATGTTTTTTCATCTTGAAAGACGTTTATTTAAATTGTGTATTTATTTGAAGATGTGCCGATTTACTTTTTCAGTAAATCGTCACAATTGCCAGTAAATACACAATTTAGATAAACGTCTTTCAAAAAATTCTACATGGGGATTATTCGGGGTCATCACTCAGAAGAGTCTCACGAAGCACCAAAATAGGCCATCCTGTCCCTATGTACCTGTGGTCGATTATAACAAAACAATTGCGTATTGAATAAAATTGATAGCGCGTGGATTGGATTTAGAATTTAGTTACGTCACTGTATTAGATGTCAGTATCAGGAATCGCGGTTAATTTCTTTGTTTATGATTCTTCATTGTGGTATGTGGTATGATAATTTTACTATGTTAGGAAGTCGTGAAACAGTTGATAATAGTATATTAGATAAGAAGTAGGAATAGTAAAATATCATACATTGATCGTGTAATTATAGTCTATACGCTCTACATTTACTGATTGTTGATTTTTAATCCTGGTTTTTCTTGTCATCAGTTGTAATCATTTAATATTAGAAATGGCACCATATCAGGTAGGATATATGTTTATATACACTAAAAGATTGTTGACTAATTTGTTTAGTTTTTCTTATTTATTGACATTGTTTATCATCATAAATCATTATTATATCGATATAATGATATTATAGTATTTAGCTAAAGGGAATTTGCAAAATACTCTCTTTTCGTATAAAAAGTGCAGTGATGTGTTTGAACTTTTTTTCATGTTTTACCTATGTTTTTCTATGCCTATACGGCGTAGTGCGTGTTGCACAAGAAGGTCTCGCATTTTTTATCTTAAGCTTAAAGGGATTGTTAAGCGTATTTCGAAACTTTGTATGTGTATCGGGGACACTGATAGTATCAATTTGCGCCATTCCGATTTCCATTCTGACGTCTGTGGTTCTTGCAATTCCACTAAAACTAATGCGTTTTAAGACGTCACTGACAGTGATCTGCATATAGATATCAATAGTAGCTTCCGGTAGATTACCGTCCATAGCGTTATGCATAAAACGCGTTAGTTTTAGTGGAATTGCAAGAACCACAGACGTCGGAATGGAAATTGGAATAGTGCAAATTGATGCCTCTCATTGTCCCCATCCACATGCAAAATTTAGAAATACAACTTTAAGCTTAAGTTTGTCTGCATAAAATGCGGATAACGAATTATTACTAACACAAACTAATCGAAAAAGGATGTTCCAGATTTAACGGCATTAAATTAGGTTTGGAGTTTGATAATATAAAATGAAATTGGAACTTGTTGGTTTTATCGTAGAACCGTTTCTCAATTTGTGGTCAACTAGTAAATGTCTTCTTAAAAAGTCGGGATAGCTTTGGAATAATTTGATGAAATTTAAATCAAAGAAAGTCGGTAAAATGTGTTTATTACACAAGCCAATGCGGCTCAAATCGGTAATTCAGGAGGAATAGAAGAGACTGTGTAGAGGTTTTTTTTATTTTTACACGTAACTGGGACACTATGGCAGCATCAATTTGCAAAGTGATGCTATCAGTGTCCCCGTAACACATACAACTTTAGAAAACCACATTTAATCCCTTTAAATAGGAACAAAAACATCAATGCGCCTTTTTTTATGTCTTAAAAATTTTAACGGTAGCTAACAGTCCTCCAGATGAAAAAAGCTAAATTAACCAAAACGAAGCTTGACATGAAATAAGATCAAACATTCTCTTTAGGCTGTGTGTCTACTAGCGTCATTTAATATATTTTTTATTACAAAATTGTCTCGTCAAAGTCAATTATAACTAATCACTCTCAAACGACAAGTAGATAAATTTTTGGGAAAAAAAAATGGCTAACGTCTGGATCTCTACCGTAGTTACGCCCATAAATCAATTAAACCAAACAAGAATGTCAGACATAACACAGTCTAATTTAACTATAAATAATTATATTTTTCAACCATTAATTATAGAGTAATATAATATATAGTGAAATCTGAGTAAAGTTGAGTCAAATTTTGTTTTGATCGTGATCAGTAGAAACCAGAAAATCCCAAAGTATCGTGTTCTACTGGAATCGTTATATTATTTTATGGCACAATTTATCTGGAATATTGTAAGGGAACTCTTTCTACTGCTTCCTGAATATACTGGATCATGTCCAAATAAGCGCACATTGACAGTAAAAGGTGAAACCAAATCTATTGAAAATGATCGGTTGAAAACTAACGAAAAGTTACATTTTCTCCGCACAGTGTCAGGTGCGTTAAAACAGAACTATTATCCATGGACGAAGTGGACTGTCGACAATGCTGCTGCGCAAAAGAATCGTGAAATTGTTAACTCCCCATTCACATACTTGTTAAAAGGGAATGTTCAGAATTTTCGAGAGTCGATTTGAGCCTTGAATATATGTAAATAGCCCCAAGACGTACTCGAAATGCACAAAATCTCACAATCCCTTCAATTTAACCCGTACATAAAAAAAATTTCTTTCAATGTCTTTTCTATATAATGCATAAACATACGAGTCGTTTTTATGACTTTCAAACGCTGATAATTATGGGTACGCCAGGATTTGAAGGTTTAGACGTTGAGAGAGTTGTGAACATTATTAAGGATTAGATTAGCTAAAAAATTCTAGGTTCTGAGACTAAAATTTTCTTGGTCGAAAAGTTAGTGAACATATCCCTTTAAGTTACCATTATTCCAGGTCACGAATATCGATCGTTCCATCTGATTGTATCTCATGATATGTAATAATGACGTTAATGACGCATCGAACAGACCATGCTTACTATTTTCCGAACACCTGATGGTTTTGCCATACAACTTTTGCTTTGTTATTTGTCATTTTGAACAAGATTTTTGATCGGATTGTCATATTGACAATATGGATTTTTTTTTCACGTAAAGTTTGTGCATTGCTGTAATAATCTTTTTTCTCTGACGTAATGCTCTGTCAGTAACTAGTTCTGTTTGAAAACGATGTACTAAAAAGACATCCTTTTGGCATTCAATTCCAATCAAGCCAATAAGCTGGTGTTAGCAATTTACAGTTTGACATATAGTGAGAGTTAAATTGCTTTGACACTTATAATGAGAAATATTGCGTAACTGTCAATCATCGTAAAGGAATAGAAACGTCAATTAGTTTATTGATATTTGAACGACAAAAATTGAAACGGCTATAGTCGTCAAAGTATTTATTGATTACCAGCATTCCAATTATACTCTTCCCGTTTTTTGGGGGTCGAGTAAACGATTTCTAATTCCTATAACATTCTGTTATTATCTTGAAGGTTGCATGAATAATTAGATTATACCGTTGACATGCCATTGCCAAAATCGGCATCAATGGGAAGATGTTCAAATCGTTACGTACAATCTATCATAAGACTGAAATTGACGTAGGATACCCGAAAAATAAATGGACAGAGAATTATAACTAATCATCAGCGTCACTCAATCAACCCAGAGCCACATAATTTCTAAGATTGCTCTGAATCAACCTAGATTCAAAATGAACTATAATTATAGGAAAGAAGTTTTTGTTCACCAATAATTCACTCATTTACTGGTTGGATATTTGGTAATTTCTGCATGAATTCAATGGAAATCTTTTAAAACGAATTGATTTGGGCCCAGAAAAAAAATCTATGTGCCTCCCATGGAGAAAACTAACAGATTATGCTTCATGAACTGTTGTAATTGAACAATCTATTTACGCGTCTTTTTGGAGAGAGGCTTTGTGTGGCTCGGTGAGTTAGAAGCCTTCTCGCTTACCTGCAGGTCCAGGGTTCTGTCCTTTGCTTGTACTGTATTGTTTAACCCGGCTTTCAATCTGGAAGAGATGAAGATCGGAGGGTTGACATGGAAAGCGTTCGGATTGGGATAATAAGCCGAGGTCCCGTATGTTACAGGTTGTCCAGCAAAATAAAATAACCTCACTACACACTGCATGGCATTTCTCAGTCTTCATTATGCCAAACAGTTGGAGAAAAGTAACACACAACTTAGTTAAGTAGAAAAAAAATATCGAAAAATCATATTGAAAGTTATACATTTAACTACGTAATACCACTACTCAGTTAGAAATACTCATTATTTCTGTTCAGTTTGATTATAATTAAGTTGGCACTGAATAGAATTTTGAAGCCATATATAGAAACATGGTACTCAATATTCCAATTAGTCTTCAATTTTTCCCTTATTTTTATACCAACTCAGAAATAGGTCAATAGCTTATCAAGTCTTTAAAAAGTGTCTGATACAAAAAACCTTTCTATTGCCACAAAGACATACTTTTTACTAAGCTACCGAAGTATCTTTCGGCGGTTTCTTGTTTTATTTCGAAATCACCATTATAATGGCCTTTTGTTTCAGGCTTTTATGGAAAAACTAGCTTCAAGGCCTGTTGTAACAGAAATAATGTTCTTATCTTTACCTTTAGCGCAGTTGATAACAAGTTGGATTGCCGTCTGTCAGTCGCTGATGTAAATTCTGTTTTAATGCCCCAATAATGGATACTCACAGTGGTAATCACGATTGAGAAATCTGAAGGTATCATATTGACGTATGCCGGAATTGAATATTAGAAATCTAGGTTATCGAGCAAGTTTCCAACTCACTGAGCTTCGCGTCACTTGAAAATATTGAGTTGGAACATGACATGGTACCATTGTTTCTGATGAATTATATTTTATTCAATTAAAAAAAGTTTGAAGGGTTGTAGACAGCTTTGTCTGGAGGGAACGATTTATTATGTGGCATGAACTAAAGCTCTTTTGACAAATTGAGGAATTATAAAGAAGATATTAATGTTCGACATTAGCGTACATTGATATTCTTTTTAATAATAAACTGGCACAGCAAAGGGAAATCTTTTAAAACTAGACTCAATGACCATGTCAATGATACAAACAAATATTTTGTAAGCAAGCGATCTGAACATGTATTGAGCACATTCCTAATGTCGCTTCTAGATGAGTTCGGGCTCGAGGACCTTAATGAGTTGGAGTTTAAGTCTTTGAGTTTTTGTTTTATTTTTTACTGGTGTGGGGCCAATGGATTTGTTCAATCAGTCTCTTGGGTAATTGAAACACTGTTCATGTCCTTCAAAACTGCAAACCATAAATTCATCGGAAACGGATCGAAGCATCCTATTGATATTTATGATAGGATCGAACATATATTATTGATATCTCTATAAATATCTTAATATATCTTGGAAATAAGTTCTAACATCAAAAGGGACGGTTTTATCCTATCGACTAAATGTAACATTGATTCTGAAATGATTTCCAATTGTCTATGGTTTCTATATCATACTTCGTTATAAGAAAACATAGAAAAACTTATTCCAATTACAGAAAAAATGAAACCTTTGCTGGTAGTAATTGACTGTAAATGAAATTAGAAATGACATACTGCTTGTTTGATAGTCTATATCCTTATCCATCATTGTAAATTGTTGTTTAAAATTATGGCACATGGTTCACCTCATCGTTAAAGTACAGTGTGTTTGTGGTTTAATTAAGATGGAGAGCTCGTCATCCTCTGTTTTCAAGATTTTTTTAAATATCTATCTTGAATTTAAAGGGAAAGTCTGACTTGTCTTCAAGAAAAAAGAACTGACAAGTTTGAAACCACAACTAATTAAAATCACCTTTCACATTTTGTAGGACAAATGGAATGGAAATTTTTAATGAACAAATAAAATGGAAATTATTCCAGTTTACATGACTGTGGCTAGTTAAAGTATGTCAGTTAAGACAAATGATGGAGACAATGTCGTGTTTATTATTGATCCAGTGGGACTATTTCACACAAAGCATATCGATATAATAGCTAAAGCTGCTCTAAAAATAGTCTGAAATGCCAGATTTATATTTACTGATCGTCAGTTGTCATTAGCAGCTTAGATATTAAATGTTTTTGTTTCATGTTGTGCTAATCTGAGTATTAACCGATTTTACCTGGTGCCATTTTACCATGCCAATGGGCTATATTGTTACGACGGTTTTGGAGCTGAAAAATAATTTAACAAAAAAAAAAAAAAACTGATTGAAATATGGTTATACGCCCTATTGTTTCAACGATTGGGCTCAAGGACTTGCAAACATCATGCAGTATGTAATGAAGGAAATGTTGCGAGGATAGCGGCATTTGCCAAGTCTTATTCTTGAATTCCAACTGTTGAGGGTCTTGTAGGGCAGGCTACAACCAGAGCACGAGCCCCAGTGTACATGTATTGTCACATATTACGAACTCCTAGACGCTTTCACCATGCAATAATATAAAATCTGAATGGTTTAATCAGGACGAATGACAAGTATCAGGTGGTGAAATGTAATTTCTATTCCACAATTTTCGAAAAATATTCAATAATAGTAGTTTTTGCCCACTCCCTTTGTTTTCAAATAGTATCAATTCTGATGGGAAAATTGATGAAATAATCAACCTTTAATTGATACGTTAAGAATTGTACTTAACCAACTTTCCAGTTTCTATATACGGCAACATATACATCTGGAAAGCTGGTTTAAGTAGTCTTGATAGATTTATTTTCAAATTGAACTGACTATAATGAGCGGGTACACCTGCTAAGCGACCTTTATAGACTATTTTAAGATGAACATATAAACAATTAAATTTCCTTTCCTTTCACAAGTGTTGAAAGCATGATGAGAGGGGAGAAATAGAGAGAACAAACGGCTAATATTGCCTCAGCAACAAAACCGTACAGATAGTGGACCACAGCCATATACGCCCAACGAAAAAGCCTTAAATTTAATCAGGAGTAAAGTAAACTTTCTCAAACCTTTCGATTTAGGACCTGCTTCTAATGGTCGAAAATAGTTCAAATTCGAATTTTATCTTCGTTTTATGAATATGTATACACATACCAACTTTCACTTGATTCCAGCAAAAACTCAAGTCCGGACAGACGGACGGACAGGGGTGCCGACAATATACGTCCTCATAGAGAGATGAGGGCGTATAAAAATGGCAATTGGAATTAAGATCCAGTGATCTGTCGAATAACATGTTTTGTGTGATCACAAAAAAACCCTCAAAACTTCAAAGCAAAAGTGAACGAAATTTCCTTAATGGCCGTTCAGTATCAGTTTATTGAGCAATACATGATCGTAAATGTTTGAAACTGACCAACATGTTTTCAATACTGTTTTGTTCTACTAATACTGTATTCTAATGAAGTACCATTCGTGTGACATGTAGATTTCGATTTAACTATATTCAGACAACAGTTGATATGTCCAAATTAATCTGATTGACGTCACACGATTGGAAGCCGATTTTCAGGAACTATTTTAGGATTATGACGACAATATTGAACTTTTTTTACCACTTGGGAGACGTTATTCGGTAGTCTTTGACATTAAAGCTATACTTCCGATATTGATAGAGCAATTTGACAGTCTACTCATCTGGTCGTTTATTGGAAGAATTTCAATTATATTACGTGAAACGTCTTATCAACTGAGCGTTGGAAGTTTTTTTTCCTGTCGAAAAACATGTTTGGAGTTAAAGTGCAGAGTGAAAACGAGAGACTTGGTGTTGTGGAAATTTGTTAACGTCTGGAAATTTGTAAAGTCATCACCCGAAGCCATTCTCTCATTAAAAACTGCTGACAGTGCATTTGCTTAAGGGATTTAGTTATTTTAATTACCTTGTACAGAAATAAGAATTAATGAGCTTACCATTTTTGTTAACTGAAGTTTTTCTGTAAGCGATATTGATTAGATTAGCTTTGTAAATCACAAGATCGTACTACTTCGGGATTAATACTGTTTGAAAGATATTTTTTTTTTATCTGGGTCAGTAAAGCCGTTTAAATAATGTGAAGCCGATGCCACACCGCCACGATGACCACCAACTCAACTCAACCGTCGGTCTGGTGCCGTTTGCTCGGTATTCCATGTCCCACGAACTGACCCTTCTTGCAGTAATATGCATTGAACCATTATTTGTTTTGTCATTGATATTTGATGGCTTATTTTTGCATTTGTGTGTAAAAACGTTGATGACATGAATCAGAAGGAACTAAGGTATTCCATATACTTGGAAAATCTGCACTCCCAATAAGTGATTTAGTTATTGGATTGATATAATAGACACGTGCTCATAATTGAAACAATGGTATGCTAGATCAGTGGGTCAAACGTGCTTCAAAGCAGTATTGAGAACAATTAGAATATACCACATTAGCTTTGCATGATTGCATCGAACCAATCAATAGATTTATCTCTAATGATGCTACTTTTTCATTATGTTTTTCCAGTTGATATACACTGACTTACATTGGCTTGGGAATGACGTTAATATGTCATCATTAAGTTAGAACTAATAGAACCTGTATACATGTCATTGTGCTCAGATAGATTGGAACGCACTGTGTTCACGTTATCATAATTAGAAATGTATATATGAGTTTAATAGGCTGCGTTTAAGAATCATGATCTGCTTAAGATGTTCAGGATGTAGACTACAATTTTACTTACATCAACTTTTTTAAAGGAACTAATGATATTGATTACGTGTTGTGGATGTGCAGTGTTATCCGACGGACATCGTTTTGGCTTTAAGACCTGGTCAAATATAAAAGTAGTTTGGATTCAGTTCCGATGTGTTATTTGTCACGCTGTCACACTGAGACGAACCCTTTCCGGCAAAAACTGAGATAACCCGGTCAATGGTCCCTCATATTGACGTCAGCACAAATTGCTAATTACTTTATATATTAGTGAACTTCTCTTGTGGAATATTTTTTGACTCAGTAATTCATAACAGAGCTCCAGTAGGCATGGACCATCTTCAGGTATAATATAACTGTATAATGGAATATAGCTTCCAGGTGAAAAATATTGAGATCTTGCCTTAAGTCTTATTTTTAGCTGCGTTATACCTTTTGTTCCTCTGGCGTGTGTTTTAAAAAATTAATTTTCAAGTGTCTTTGCTTCGAGGCGGTTTTTATAGTGATGCATCTCATCGAGTTTTTAAATGACACATTTTGTGATCGTTGTTGACTTTATAGGTTTCATAAAGATACATTTTAAAAACTATATGTGTATTTCATTGCTTCGAGCATTCAAATTTGGAATGATGATAAAAAACTGAAATTAAAGAAAAAGACATTATTATTTGATCGTAAATTGATGATTGATGACAAAATATACTGGCAAAGAAACATAGTCAATAATTTAAAATCTTCTTTGTGTTTGTGTTTTATGTTTTGATTGTGCAACGATGTTTGAAATCAAAGCGGCTTCATATTTAACTCTTATACCTACTTCTACTCCACAGGTTTTACCAAATGATTTCAACCCGGCCATGGACCAGTTTTCAGAATATGTGTCCTACAAGACTTTACTGAAATCGAGAAATTTCAGCTTTCTGTTACGATCGCCCTTCAATTTTTCTGATGCCGATGAGATTTTGAAAGAATTTGAACAAAGTTTCTACACTTTTGAGAATTATTCCACGGTGATCCTGTTAGCTTTGTATGTTCCAACGTTCATCATCGCCCTATTGGGTAACATATTGATTATACTGACAGTTATTGCTGATGAAACCCTGAGGAAAACCAAGAATTTCTACCTGATCAATCTTGCGTCATCAGATTTGTGTATAACGTTAGTGTGTATGCCAATGACTGTCGGCACCATTGTGTACAGATTGTGGATTTATGGCGAATTCTTGTGTAAATTTACATCATTTTTACCAGGTAAAGTTTTAATTCATTTTTTTTATATCTGTGCTTCTCAAAAGAGGCACATTTTCTTATCACAGATTGGCTTACAGTGCCCTTTTTCATCCATCTGTATATTTACCAACAGTCCAACAAAAAAATCTTGCGGTCTTTAATTCCTTTCTTAGAAAATCGTTCAAAAAACGTTATGTCATAAAATAACCACTTTGAAAGAAAATACCCTCCGTTCCGTACCATAAATAAGTGTTTCCCTTTTAAGAAAGAAATGTGAGAAATACTTATAAGATATTCTCACCAGAAATACAAATATTGCCCTGAGTTATTCTGCTAATAACACGTATTGTAGTTACATACAGTAACTAGCTCCGAAAACACACTGTCTTTAATCTTAAGTTAAAGATGGATTGATTGTCTCATAATCAAAGATAGCCAACTTCTATATTTTTTTCCATTCTTCTTATACAATGCCTGAATAGAAAAAGAAATAGCAAAAAAGGAAAACATATCTTTAATTTGGCCAGAGGGTTCTGACATAGATACTGGAATAGAGTCATGGTTTTAATCTAGAATTAGAAATTTCTCAAAGGGATAAATAACAGTTCAGCAATAAGTAGAACTTCTGAATTCCTTAAGTTCAATTAATTCTCTTGACATATATTCATGAAATATAGCGCTATTATCTCATTACTTAGTACGCTTAATTGAAGTTACACCGTTATTTCCCAGTTACTCAAATTGAATATAGGTTCGCATGCAATTTGTCTTGAAGTGTCTTGCGTTCATAAAAGCAGAAAAGTTTTATAAATGAAATGTTATTTTATCATCTTAGAACTATGAAAATTTAAGATAAAAAGGTCCATCTGTAAAAACTAAAGCAAGTTTGAATTAAAAGACGTGATCGATCATCAATTTTCATAGATGTTAATTTTGAAAATTAAATTTTTATTGTCAGTCCAACTAATAAATTTTGTTAATTTGTCAAAATGGCTCTTAAAATTGGTGAATTCTTGAAAAGGCTCTTGATATAAATAGATTTTGGTTACATTGATATGACATCAATATTCACTTGCTCAATTTCTGTCATTTGTAGTTCTATTAAAAAAAAAGAAAACCTCTTGACAATCCATTTAAAATTCCTGTATCTGTATCCATATAAAATTCAATGTCTATTTTGAAACAGAATGAAAAATTTCCAAAACGGACGTTTCTTATATTGTTCTGTGATTTATTTCAGGGGTAGCCGTGGCATCTAGTATTTTTACCTTGACGGCGATGAGTATTGACAGATACGTATCAATACAGAGACCATCTCGACCACATTGGGTAACATCACCAGGACAAGCTGTTTGTATCATCATATCAACATGGATAGTGTCGGGTATCCTCATGGGACCTTTACTGTACATCCGGCAGATCGATACACTTCCGCTTCCCAATAAGGCACCGATGAGATTCTGCATAGAAAAATGGCCCAAAGATGATGATCGTCAAGCTTTCGGAATCTTCTTGTTGTTTGTTGTGTATGTAATACCCAGTGTAACTCTAGCCATTTGTTATGGACATGTTGGAAAAGCGTTGTGTACAAATCAAATGCTGCGAAATACTTCGGACAGTTCCAATGAAAGACTTTCGTCGCGCAAGAAAGCAGCCAAAATTTTGATTGTTATGGTGCTAGTGTTTATGGTATGCTGGTTACCCTATAACATAATATCTTTATGTATTGACATTACCCAGGGTAGCGGACCCATCAATGCTTTACCCTTTTCATTGTGGTTGGGACACGCCCATAGTGCTATCAATCCTGTTATGTACTGGAGTTTGAATCGTCGTTTCCGGGAACGTGTACAAGGACTAATGAAATATATCAGAAGTGGAGTTGAGACAGAGACTCCACCTCCCCCTGCCTATGTGTAAATAAACAAGTGTTATATTCATTGATTATCTATAGCGTAATGCACCAAATCCAGAATTAGTAAGATATTACTTTCCTAGTTGATGACATCACAAGTAAGGGCATGAACTGTTCAGTGGTGTTGCTATAGGAATCTTCAGGTTGAGGGGCCGAATTGGGGCCAAATGATTGTCAGGGGGCGCTACCAGCACCAGGTATCCGTATGTAACATTATACGAAATTTCAAAGTATCCGTATGTAACATTATCCGAAATTTCAAAGTGGGGGTGGGGGGCAAGATCGGGCCAGCCTAAATTCTGGGTCGGGTGAGGGGCATAATATATACCAGTTACGTCAACTCTGTTTTTGAATTGGTTTAAATTCTTTGAAATGACGAGTTCACCAGTTTCGTGATCAGTTACAGCAATTGTGTGATTTACTCTATTACATTAAATGTGAATGTATTAAGTAGATAAAAACTCATTAAAACAAAACTCATTATCCTGCTTGACCCATTTATATCTTCCATTAATTATAGCAGATACTACGCGTGGTCAATGTCCGTTGTTATGTTTGGGTCAATGGAAAACGACCGACAACTGATAATGATCGTATATGAAGTGAAAGAGATGAGGAAGTGGTCCTCTATTCAGCCGGGAATTTTTCAATGAATAATTAAAACAGTTTATTTTCTCAATGTGTTCAATCCTGAAATAGTTCGGAATAATACTTTTGGATTTTTCAACCCGGTTTTCCTCTATTTGAGATGCAGGTGGAGATACTGCTACATGCTGTACATATTAAAGGTACCTTGACACCTTGAGTAGGCTGGTGCCGCTGTCCTGACAAAATTACCTTCATTGCGCAATTCATGGCGTCTTTCCTGTGATCGGCAAAAGCTGGGTGTTCTACTTTTTATCAAAAATTTTACCTCGACGTCGATCTCAACGGTAGGAATATCCGCCATTAGTTGTCGATCAATATCTCGACTGCGATGGATCCGTTGAGATGATTTAAATCGCTAGTCAACCTGAAACCCAACCCGTAGCCTTAAGCGATTTAATCTTAATTAGGTTTTTTTTTAGAATTACGCCAACAAATATGATACTATTTACATCCATTATTTATGAAATTAAAAATATTATATTCTTTCACTTGTTGGTGTTGTTTGTTTTTCTGTTTACAGTAATGCTATCTGGCTGTATATTTGGCTGATACCAGGGCCCACAGATTTCGTTTCTTTGTTCGTTTTATTTTTTATATTTTGGTCCTCAATGAATACGGTTTCACGACATGATAAAACCTGCAGTTAATTCTATTGTGACCTCATTGTTTTATTAATAACTGTTGCATGGAGATACAAATTTTGATAAAAATCAGATCAACTAATAGTTGCTATCATGTACACGAGCCAGTTTCGGCAAATTTTGGCTACGTGAATAAGGGCAATAACTCTGAAACCGTTCATTCAAAAACCATGAATATAAAAATCTTTGAGAAGTTTGTGATTACAAGTTGGATCAAAACTACATCTAAAACTACCTTTTTTAATGAGGTATGCAGGCCAGTTGCCAGCCCATTATAGGGTACATGAAGCGCCCGAGAAAGGTCTATAGCGATTTCCTGACATCTGATTAGGAAGGAGAAACGGTGCTAATGATAAAGCCATAGTTCGCATTGACCGAGATATTTCTATCCTACTGAGATCAGTGTTAATTTCTTTCTAATTACTAATTGTTGTTCTCTAAAACAAGATGGCTTCATGTCAAGGGACTAGATAATAGTCAGATTGCTCAGAAAAAAAGAAACTTGAACTAAATTCTTGTCATTTTTTCTGCATTTCTATTTTAAAATGTGAATTGGTGAAGTACATTTCTAACTATTAAAAATGAAAATAACAATTTCTATTCGTCTGCAATTTAATAAAAACCACATTTTTTCTCTTATGCAACGTTGTAACGTAACATTTCATAATAAAAAGTATTCAGACTCAACCATTAAACAAATTTAAAAAAAAATATGAATTCTTTAGAAATTTTTATTATAAAAATTAGTTAATGCTTTGAAGTCATTTTCTAAAAGCAAATGGACTAAACAGATTTAAAAAGAACACACAATATTCTGACCTGTAATTATTGAAGTTAATCTGTTTGCTATAGTGGAACTAGACTCGCTAGATTATTACGGTTAGATACTGCCTAGGGGAAAAACTTACAAATGGCTTGGAATGGACAGATCCAGCGGGAGATGTATCTTATTGATTTATTATCTTTAGACATAGATTCAACTGTTAAATCAAAACTGAAATTAATAAATTTCTAAAAAAGCAGTACAAAGAAAATACAATCATCATAAATATTTTAAGAGTACATTACAAATACAATGCAATTGTCAAGTCAATACCACATGAAAGTGCACGTTAACATAGGGATAATCAGGATCAGAGAAAAAACGTCATTCATTCTCAACTTCATTTATTTCATTCCTGGCGATATACGACACAGTAGAAGCTGTTCGAAAAAAAGAAATACCAGAAACATAGACAATGGTTTCAAATCTGTATTTTATAATATACAATTTTTCATAACACTATGTTTTGATACATTTTGTGTGTAATATTATGCTAACTCTTCTGATGTCATTTTTCATGGTATTTTTTAAACGCTTTTTCATTTATAATTGATAATCTTTCTAATTTGTATAGTACGTTAAAGATCCATCGACAGTTGGAAATCGATAATAAAAGCAGGCTAATGCCGCTGTCCTGGCAAAATTTTCCCTCATTGCACACTGCATGGCGTTTGCCCGTCCTCAATTAGCCCATATAGGTGCCGAAAAGTAGGACGTAAAACTCCATTCATTTATTTGATTTGTATATTAAATTTACCATAGCATTGCCAAACGATTATTTTTAATATTAGTCTCGTTCTGTTTCATTTTCTCAGGACATGATTAGCCCTATGAAAAGACACTCGCGAAAGTTTCAACATAAGGTTTCCCAATTCTAGTTTAGTTTTTAAATGTATTCAGTCCACTAATTCATATGCAATGTCTTTCTATGTTGAATCACAAACATCAATCTTTTAAAACTTATTCAAGAAATCTCTTTGAATACTTTCCAATATTTCACATGAAAGCTCGACCTTCTCAATATTTCATTATATGATGATCATGAAAATTTGGAGTTTAGCAAATTGAAAGTAAACATCTGCCAGATAGAGCCTATAACGCCAAAACGTACAGGAAATTACTATTTACACAATTATTCTTTCGCATTCAAATTTCATTTTATTCACCAAAATCTGAACGATGTGTCAATTTCACAAATCAAAATCAAAATCTGCTTTCCATCTCTGATAGTCACAGATTTGGTTTTTGCCCCATCCCCATTCGAAAAAATCGACGTTAAAGTTTCACTAGATTTTGAAGAGAAAAACTGCACCAAATGGCGTTTTCAGAAAGTTCCTGACACTAAAAGTCCTCTAGTAGTGAGACCGTTGACGGTAGGAACTTGGATTTGGCACACTATAACTTCATATCGATGTGCACACGCAGTATACAAATTACGACTTTCCATCTCTGATAGTTTTCGAGCTACAGCCTGTCAAAGATTTGGTTTTTGCCCCATTCTATCTTGAAAAAGTGAAAAAGCACACCCCGAAACTAAGATGGCCATATCTCGGCCAATTTTGTTCCTAGAGGTATAATTTTTGCACAGAATGCAAATTTATTATTCCCTACGTCTATTCCAAGCGGAAACAGAAAATGTTTATTTTTTTAAACTTTCGAGAAAATCGACTTTACAGTTTCACCAGGTTTTGAAGAGTAAAACTCCACCAAATGGCGTTTTCAGAAAGTTACTGGCACTAAAAGTCCTCTAGTAGCCAGACCGTTGACAGTATGAACTTGAAAGTTGGCACACTATAACGTCATATCGATGTGCACACGCAGTACAAATTACAATTTTCCATCTCTGATAGTTTTTGAGCTACAGCCTGTCAAAGGTTTGGTTTTTGCCTCATCCTTTCTTGAAAAAGTGAAAAAGCACACCCCGAAACTAAAATGGCCCATATCTCGGCCAATTTTGATCCTAGAAGTATGATTTTTGCACAGAATACAAGTTTATTATTCCCTACGACTATTACAAGCGGAAACAAAAAATGTTTATTTTTTCAAACTTTCGAGAAAATCGACTTTAAAGTTTCACCAGGTTTTGAAGAGTAAAACTGCAGCAAATGGCGTTTTCAGAAAGTTCCTGACACTAAAAGTCCTCTAGTAGTGAGACCGTTGACGGTAGGAACTTGAAAGTTGGCACACTATAACTTCATATCGTTGTGCACACGCAATACAAATTACAACTTTCCATCTCTGATAGTTTTCGAGCTACAGCCTGTCAAAGATTTGGTTTTTGCCCCATCCTATCTTGAAAAAGTGAAAAAGCACACCCGAAACTAAAATGGCCATATCTCGGTCAATTTTGATCCTAGAGGCATAATATTTGCACAGAATGCAAGTTTATCATTCCCTACGACTATTTCAGGCCGAAACAGAAAATGTTTATTTTTTCAAACTTTCGAGAAAATCGACTTTAAAGTTTCACCAGTTTTTGAAGAGTAAAACTGCACGAAATGGCGTTTTCAGAAAGTTCCTGACACTGAAAGTGCTCTAGCAGCCAAACCGTTGACGGTAGGAACTTGAAATTTGGCACACTATAACTTCATATCGATGGGCACACGCAGTACAAATTACAACCCTCTATCTCTGATAGTTTTCGAGCTACAGCCTGTCAAAGATTTGGTTTTTGTCCCATCCCATCTTGAAAAAGTGAAAAAGCAAACCCGAAACTAAAATGGCCATATCTCGGCCAATTTTGAACCTAGAGGTATAATTTTTGCACAGAATGCAAGTTTAATATTCCCTACGACTATTTCAGGCGGAAACAGAAAATGTTTATTTTTTCAAACTTTCGAGAAAATCGACTTTAAAGTTTCACCAGTTTTTAAAGAGTAAAACTGCACCAAATGGCGTTTTCAGAAAGTTCCTGACACTAAAAGTGCTCTAGCAGCCAGACCGTTGACGGTAGGAACTAGATATTTGGCACACTATAACTTCATATCGATGGACACACGCAGTACAAATTACAACCCTCTATCTCTAATAGTTTTCGAGCTACAGCCTGTCAAAGATTTGGTTTTTGTCCCATCCCATCTTGAAAAAGTGAAAAAGCACACCCCGAAACTAAAATGGCCATATCTCGGCCAATTTTGATCCTAGAGGTATAATATTTGCACAGAATGCAAGTTTAATATTCCCTACGACTATTTCAGGCGGAAACAGAAAATGTTTATTTTTTCAAACTTTCGAGAAAATCGACTTTAAAGTTCCACCAGTTTTTGAAGAGTAAAACTGCACGAAATGGCGTTTTCAGAAAGTTCCTGACACTAAAAGTGCTCTAGCAGCCAGACCGTTGACGGTAGGAACTTGAAATTTGGCACACTATAAATTCATATCGATGGACACACGCAATACCAATTACAACCCTCTATCTCTGATAGTTTTCGAGCTACAGCCTGTCAAAGATTTGGTTTTTGTCCCATCCCATCTTGAAAAAGTGAAAAAGCACACCCCGAAACTAAAATGGCCATATCTCGGCCAATTTTGATCCTAGAGGTATAATTTTTGCACAGAATGTAAGTTTAATATTCCCTACGACTATTTCAGGCGGAAACAGAAAATGTTTATTTTTTCAAACTTTCGAGAAAATCGACTTTAAAGTTTCACCAGTTTTTGAAGAGTAAAACTGCACCAAATGGCGTTTTCAGAAAGTTCCTGACACTAAAAGTGCTCTAGCAGCCAGACCGTTGACGGTAGGAACTAGATATTTGGCACACTATAACTTCATATCGATGGACACACGCAGTACAAATTACAACCCTCTATCTCTAATAGTTTTCGAGCTACAGCCTGTCAAAGATTTGGTTTTTGTCCCATCCCATCTTGAAAAAGTGAAAAAGCACACTCCGAAACTAAAATGGCCATATCTCGGCCAATTTTGATCCTAGAGGTATAATTTTTGCACAGAATGCAAGTTTAATATTCCCTACGACTATTTCAGGCGGAAACAGAAAATGTTTATTTTTTCAAACTTTCGAAAAAAATCGACTTTAAAGTTTCACCAGTTTTTGAAGAGTAAAACTGCACCAAATGGCGTTTTCAGAAAGTTCCTGACACTGAAAGTGCTCTAGCAGCCAGACCGTTGACGGTAGGAACTTGAAATTTGGCACACTATAACTTCATATCGATGGGCACACGCAGTACAAATTACAACCCTCTATCTCTGATAGTTTTCGAGCTACAGCCTGTCAAAGATTTGGTTTTTGTCCCATCCCATCTTGAAAAAGTGAAAAAGCACACCCCGAAACTAAAATGGCCATATCTCGGCCAATTTTGAACCTAGAGGTATAATTTTTGCACAGAATGCTAGTTTAATATTCCCAACGACTATTTCAGGCGGAAACAGAAAATGTTTATTTTTTCAAACTTTCGAGAAAATCGACTTTAAAGTTTCACCAGTTTTTAAAGAGTAAAACTGCACCAAATGGCGTTTTCAGAAAGTTCCTGACACTAAAAGATGCTCTAGCAGCCAGACCGTTGAGGGTATGAACTTGAAATTTGGCACACTATAACTTCATATCGATGGGCACACGCAGTACAAATAACAACCCTCTATCTCTGATAGTTTTCGAGCTACAGCCTGTCAAAGATTTGGTTTTTGTCCCATCCCATCTTGAAAAAGTGAAAAAGCACACCCCGAAACTAAAATGGCCATATCTCGGCCAATTTTGATCCTAGAGGTATAATTTTTGCACAGAATGCAAGTTTAATATTCCCTACGACTATTTTAGGCGGAAACAGATAATGTTTATTTTTTCAAACTTTCAAAAAAAATCGACTTTAAAGTTTCACCAGTTTTTGAAGAGTAAAACTGCACGAAATGGCGTTTTCAGAAAGTTCCTGACACTGAAAGTGCTCTAGCAGCCAAACCGTTGACGGTAGGAACTTGAAATTTGGCACACTATAACTTCATATCGATGGGCACACGCAGTACAAATTACAACCCTCTATCTCTGATAGTTTTCGAGCTACAGCCTGTCAAAGATTTGGTTTTTGTCCCATCCCATCTTGAAAAAGTGAAAAAGCACACCCCGAAACTAAAATGGCCATATCTCGGCCAATTTTGATCCTAGAGGTATAATATTTGCACAGAATGCAAGTTTAATATTCCCTACGACTATTTCAGGCGGAAACAGAAAATGTTTATTTTTTCAAACTTTCGAGAAAATCGACTTTAAAGTTCCACCAGTTTTTGAAGAGTAAAACTGCACGAAATGGCGTTTTCAGAAAGTTCCTGACACTAAAAGTGCTCTAGCAGCCAGACCGTTGACGGTAGGAACTTGAAATTTGGCACACTATAAATTCATATCGATGGACACACGCAATACCAATTACAACCCTCTATCTCTGATAGTTTTCGAGCTACAGCCTGTCAAAGATTTGGTTTTTGTCCCATCCCATCTTGAAAAAGTGAAAAAGCACACCCCGAAACTAAAATGGCCATATCTCGGCCAATTTTGATCCTAGAGGTATAATTTTTGCACAGAATGCAAGTTTGATATTCCCTACGACTATTTTAGGCGGAAACAGAAAATGTTTATTTTTTCAAACTTTCAAAAAAAATCGACTTTAAAGTTTCACCAGTTTTTGAAGAGTAAAAATGCACCAAATGGCGT
Organism: Lottia scabra; assembly: GCA_029955415.1. Lineage (NCBI taxonomy): Eukaryota > Metazoa > Mollusca > Gastropoda > Lottiidae > Lottia > Lottia scabra. The sequence goes on along the minus strand of JARJEI010000002.1, from coordinate 15,045,429 downwards.
TTTCAGAAAGTTCCTGACACTAAAAGTGCTCTAGCAGCCAGACCGTTGAGGGTATGAACTTGAAATTTGGCACACTATAACTTCATATCGATGGACACACGCAGTACAAATAACAACCCTCTATCTCTGATAGTTTTCGAGCTACAGCCTGTCAAAGATTTGGTTTTTGTCCCATCCCATCTTGAAAAAGAGAAAAAGCACACCCCGAAACTAAAATGGCCATATCTCGGCCAATTTTGATCCTAGAGGTATAATTTTTGCACAGAATGCAAGTTTAATATTCCCTACGACTATTTTAGGCGGAAACAGAAAATGTTTATTTTTTCAAACTTTCAAAAAAAATCGACTTTAAAGTTTCACCAGTTTTTGAAGAGTAAAACTGCACCAAATGGCGTTTTCAGAAAGTTCCTGACACTAAAAGTGCTCTAGCAGCCAGACCGTTGACAGTAGGAACTTGAAATTTGGCACACTATAACTTCATATCGATGGACACACGCAGTACAAATTACAACCCTCTATCTCTGATAGTTTTCGAGCTACAGCCTGTCAAAGATTTGGTTTTTGTCCCATCCCATCTTGAAAAAGTGAAAAAGCACACCCCGAAACTAAAATGGCCATATCTCGGCCAATTTTGATCCTAGAGGTATAATTTTTGCACAGAATGCAAGTTTAATATTCCCTACGACTATTTCAGGCGGAAACAGAAAATGTTTATTTTTTCAAACTTTCGAGAAAATCGACTTTAAAGTTTCACCAGTTTTTGAAGAGTAAAACTGCACCAAATGGCGTTTTCAGAAAGTTCCTGACACTAAAAGTGCTCTAGCAGCCAGACCGTTGACGGTAGGAACTTGAAATTTGGCACACTATAACTTCATATCGATGGACACACGCAGTACAAATTACAACCCTCTATCTCTGATAGTTTTCGAGCTACAGCCTGTCAAAGATTTGGTTTTTGTCCCATCCCATCTTGAAAAAGTGAAAAAGCACACCCCGAAACTAAAATGGCCATATCTCGGCCAATTTTGATCCTAGAGGTATAATTTTTGCACAGAATGCAAGTTTATTATTCCCTACGACTATTTCCGGCGGAAACAGAAAATGTTTATTTTTTCAAACTTTCGAGAAAATCGACTTTAAAGTTTCACCAGTTTTTGAAGAGTAAAACTGCACCAAATGGCGTTTTCAGAAAGTTCCTGACACTAAAAGTGCTCTAGCAGCCAGACCGTTGACGGTAGGAACTTGAAATTTGGCACACTATAACTTCATATCGATGGACACACGCAGTACAAATTACAATCCTCTATCTCTGATAGTTTTCGAGCTACAGCCTGTCAAAGATTTGGTTTTTGTCCCATCCCATCTTGAAAAAGTGAAAAAGTACACCCCGAAACTAAAATGGCCATATCTCGGCCAATTTTGATCCTAGAGGTATAATTTTTGCACAGAATGCAAGTTTAATATTCCCTACGACTATTTCAGGCGGAAACAGAAAATGTTTATTTTTTCAAACTTTCGAGAAAATCGACTTTAAAGTTCCACCAGTTTTTGAAGAGTAAAACTGCACGAAATGGCGTTTTCAGAAAGTTCCTGACACTAAAAGTGCTCTAGCAGCCAGACCGTTGACGGTAGGAACTTGAAATTTGGCACACTATAAATTCATATCGATGGACACACGCAATACCAATTACAACCCTCTATCTCTGATAGTTTTCGAGCTACAGCCTGTCAAAGATTTGGTTTTTGTCCCATCCCATCTTGAAAAAGTGAAAAAGTACACCCCGAAACTAAAATGGCCATATCTCGGCCAATTTTGATCCTAGAGGTATAATTTTTGCACAGAATGCAAGTTTAATATTCCCTACGATTATTTCAGGCGGAAACAGAAAATGTTTATTTTTTCAAACTTTCGAGAAAATCGACTTTATAGTTTCACCAGTTTTTGAAGAGTAAAACTGCACCAAATGGCGTTTTCAGAAAGTTCCTGACACTAAAAGTGCTCTAGCAGCCAGACGGTTGACGGTAGGAACTTGAAATTTGGCACACTATAACTTCATATCGATGGACACACGCAGTACAAATTACAACCCTCTATCTCTGATAGTTTTCGAGCTACAGCCTGTCAAAGATTTGTTTTTTGTCCCATCCCATCTTGAAAAAGTGAAAAAGCACACCCCGAAACTAAAATGGCCATATCTCGGCCAATTTTGATCCTAGAGGTATAATTTTTGCACAGAATGCAAGTTTAATATTCCCCACGACTATTTCAGGCGGAAACAGAAAATGTTTATTTTTTCAAACTTTCGAGAAAATCGACTTTAAAGTTTCACCAGTTTTTGAAGAGTAAAACTGCACCAAATGGCGTTTTCAGAAAGTTCCTGACACTAAAAGTGCTCTAGCAGCCAGACCGTTGACGGTAGGAACTTGAAATTTGGCACACTATAACTTCATATCGATGGACACACGCAGTACAAATTACAATCCTCTATCTCTGATAGTTTTCGAGCTACAGCCTGTCAAAGATTTGGTTTTTGTCCCATCCCATCTTGAAAAAGTGAAAAAGTACACCCCGAAACTAAAATGGCCATATCTCGGCCAATTTTGATCCTAGAGGTATAATTTTTGCACAGAATGCAAGTTTAATATTCCCTACGATTATTTCAGGCGGAAACAGAAAATGTTTATTTTTTCAAACTTTCGAGAAAATCGACTTTAAAGTTCCACCAGTTTTTGAAGAGTAAAACTGCACGAAATGGCGTTTTCAGAAAGTTCCTGACACTAAAAGTGCTCTAGCAGCCAGACCGTTGACGGTAGGAACTTGAAATTTGGCACACTATAAATTCATATCGATGGACACACGCAATACCAATTACAACCCTCTATCTCTGATAGTTTTCGAGCTACAGCCTGTCAAAGATTTGGTTTTTGTCCCATCCCATCTTGAAAAAGTGAAAAAGTACACCCCGAAACTAAAATGGCCATATCTCGGCCAATTTTGATCCTAGAGGTATAATTTTTGCACAGAATGCAAGTTTAATATTCCCTACGATTATTTCAGGCGGAAACAGAAAATGTTTATTTTTTCAAACTTTCGAGAAAATCGACTTTATAGTTTCACCAGTTTTTGAAGAGTAAAACTGCACCAAATGGCGTTTTCAGAAAGTTCCTGACACTAAAAGTGCTCTAGCAGCCAGACGGTTGACGGTAGGAACTTGAAATTTGGCACACTATAACTTCATATCGATGGACACACGCAGTACAAATTACAACCCTCTATCTCTGATAGTTTTCGAGCTACAGCCTGTCAAAGATTTGTTTTTTGTCCCATCCCATCTTGAAAAAGTGAAAAAGCACACCCCGAAACTAAAATGGCCATATCTCGGCCAATTTTGATCCTAGAGGTATAATTTTTGCACAGAATGCAAGTTTAATATTCCCCACGACTATTTCAGGCGGAAACAGAAAATGTTTATTTTTTCAAACTTTCGAGAAAATCGACTTTAAAGTTTCACCAGTTTTTGAAGAGTAAAACTGCACCAAATGGCGTTTTCAGAAAGTTCCTGACACTAAAAGTGCTCTAGCAGCCAGACCGTTGACGGTAGGAACTTGAAATTTGGCACACTATAACTTCATATCGATGGACACACGCAGTACAAATTACAATCCTCTATCTCTGATAGTTTTCGAGCTACAGCCTGTCAAAGATTTGGTTTTTGTCCCATCCCATCTTGAAAAAGTGAAAAAGTACACCCCGAAACTAAAATGGCCATATCTCGGCCAATTTTGATCCTAGAGGTATAATTTTTGCACAGAATGCAAGTTTAATATTCCCTACGATTATTTCAGGCGGAAACAGAAAATGTTTATTTTTTCAAACTTTCGAGAAAATCGACTTTATAGTTTCACCAGTTTTTGAAGAGTAAAACTGCACCAAATGGCGTTTTCAGAAAGTTCCTGACACTAAAAGTGCTCTAGCAGCCAGACGGTTGACGGTAGGAACTTGAAATTTGGCACACTATAACTTCATATCGATGGACACACGCAGTACAAATTACAACCCTCTATCTCTGATAGTTTTCGAGCTACAGTCTGTCAAAGATTTGGTTTTTGTCCCATCCCATCTTGAAAAAGTGAAAAAGCACACCCGAAACTAAAATGGCCATATCTCGGCCAATTTTGATCCTAGAGGTATAATTTTTGCACAGTATGCAAGTTTAATATTCCTTACGACTATTTCCGGCGGAAACAGAAAATGTTTATTTTTTCAAACTTTCGAGAAAATCGACTTTAAAGTTTCACCAGTTTTTGAAGAGTAAAACTGCACCAAATGGCGTTTTCAGAAAGTTCCTGACACTAAAAGTGCTCTAGCAGCCAGACGGTTGACGGTAGGAACTTGAAATTTGGCACACTATAACTTCATATCGATGGACACACGCAGTACAAATTACAACCCTCTATCTCTGATAGTTTTCGAGCTACAGCCTGTCAAAGATTTGGTCCCATCCAAAAGTGAAAAAGCACACCCCGAAACTAAAATGGCCATATCTCGGCCAATTTTGATCCTAGAGGTATAATTTTTGCACAGAATGCAAGTTTAATATTCCCCACGACTATTTCAGGCGGAAACAGAAAATGTTTATTTTTTCAAACTTTCGAGAAAATCGACTTTAAAGTTTCACCAGTTTTTGAAGAGTAAAACTGCACCAAATGGCGTTTTCAGAAAGTTCCTGACACTAAAAGTGCTCTAGCAGCCAGACCGTTGACGGTAGGAACTTGAAATTTGGCACACTATAACTTCATATCGATGGACACACGCAGTACAAATTACAATCCTCTATCTCTGATAGTTTTCGAGCTACAGCCTGTCAAAGATTTGGTTTTTGTCCCATCCCATCTTGAAAAAGTGAAAAAGTACACCCCGAAACTAAAATGGCCATATCTCGGCCAATTTTGATCCTAGAGGTATAATTTTTGCACAGAATGCAAGTTTAATATTCCCCACGACTATTTCAGGCGGAAACAGAAAATGTTTATTTTTTCAAACTTTCGAGAAAATCGACTTTAAAGTTTCACCAGTTTTTGAAGAGTAAAACTGCACCAAATGGCGTTTTCAGAAAGTTCCTGACACTAAAAGTGCTCTAGCAGCCAGACCGTTGACGGTAGGAACTTGAAATTTGGCACACTATAACTTCATATCGATGGACACACGCAGTACAAATTACAATCCTCTATCTCTGATAGTTTTCGAGCTACAGCCTGTCAAAGATTTGGTTTTTGTCCCATCCCATCTTGAAAAAGTGAAAAAGTACACCCCGAAACTAAAATGGCCATATCTCGGCCAATTTTGATCCTAGAGGTATAATTTTTGCACAGAATGCAAGTTTAATATTCCCTACGATTATTTCAGGCGGAAACAGAAAATGTTTATTTTTTCAAACTTTCGAGAAAATCGACTTTAAAGTTTCACCAGTTTTTGAAGAGTAAAACTGCACCAAATGGCGTTTTCAGAAAGTTCCTGACACTAAAAGTGCTCTAGCAGCCAGACCGTTGACGGTAGGAACTTGAAATTTGGCACACTATAACTTCATATCGATGGACACACGCAGTACAAATTACAACCCTCTATCTCTGATAGTTTTCGAGCTACAGCCTGTCAAAGATTTGGTTTTTGTCCCATCCCATCTTGAAAAAGTGAAAAAGCACACCCCGAAACTAAAATGGCCATATCTCGGCCAATTTTGATCCTAGAGGTATAATTTTTGCACAGAATGCAAGTTTAATATTCCCTACGACTATTTCAGGCGGAAACAGAAAATGTTTATTTTTTCAAACTTTCGAGAAAATCGACTTTAAAGTTTCACCAGTTTTTGAAGAGTAAAACTGCACCAAATGGCGTTTTCAGAAAGTTCCTGACACTAAAAGTGCTCTAGCAGCCAGACGGTTGAAGGTAGGAACTTGAAATTTGGCACACTATAACTTCATATCGATGGACACACGCAGTACAAATTACAACCCTCTATCTCTGATAGTTTTCGAGCTACAGTCTGTCAAAGATTTGGTTTTTGTCCCATCCCATCTTGAAAAAGTGAAAAAGCACACCCCGAAACTAAAATGGCCATATCTCGGCCAATTTTGATCCTAGAGGTATAATATTTGCACAGAATGCAAGTTTAATATTCCTTACGACTATTTCAGGCGGAAACAGAAAATGTTTATTTTTTCAAAGTTCCTGACACTAAAAGTGCTCTAGCAGCCAGACCGTTGACGGTAGGAACTTGAAATTTGGCACACTATAACTTCATATCGATGGACACACGCAGTACAAATTACAACCCTCTATCTCTGATAGTTTTCGAGCTACAGCCTGTCAAAGATTTGGTTTTTGTCCCATCCCATCTTGAAAAAGTGAAAAAGCACACTCCGAAACTAAAATGGCCATATCTCGGCCAATTTTGATCCTAGAGGTATAATTTTTGCACACAACGCAAGTTTAATATTCCCTACGACTATTTCAGGCGGAAACAGAAAATGTTTATTTTTTCAAACTTTCGAGAAAATCGACTTTAAAGTTTCACCAGTTTTTGAAGAGTAAAACTGCACCAAATGGCGTTTTCAGAAAGTTCCTGACACTAAAAGTGCTCTAGCAGCCAGACCGTTGACGGTAGGAACTTGAAATTTGGCACACTATAACTTCATATCGATGGACACACGCAGTACAAATTACAACCCTCTATCTCTGATAGTTTTCGAGCTACAGTCTGTCAAAGATTTGGTTTTTGTCCCATCCCATCTTGAAAAAGTGAAAAAGCACACCCCGAAACTAAAATGGCCATATCTCGGCCAATTTTGATCCTAGAGGTATAATTTTTGCACAGTATGCAAGTTTAATATTCCTTACGACTATTTCCGGCGGAAACAGAAAATGTTTATTTTTTCAAACTTTCGAGAAAATCGACTTTAAAGTTTCACCAGTTTTTGAAGAGTAAAACTGCACCAAATGGTGTTTTCAGAAAGTTTCTGACACTAAAAGTGCTCTAGTAGCCAGACCGTTGACGGTAGGAACTTGAAATTTGGCACACTATAACTTCATATCGCTGGACACACGCAGTACAAATTACAACCCTCTATCTCTGATAGTTTTCGAGCTACAGCCTGTCAAATATTTGGCTTTTGTCCCATCCCATCTTGAAAAAGTGAAAAAGCACACCCCGAAACTAAAATGGCCATATCTCGGCCAATTTTGATCCTAGAGGTATCATTTTTGCACAGAATGCAAGTTTATTATTCCCTACGACTATTTCCGGCGGAAACAGAAAATGTTTATTTTTTCAAACTTTCGAGAAAATCGACTTTAAAGTTTCACCAGTTTTTGAAGAGTAAAACTGCACCAAATGGTGTTTTCAGAAAGTTCCTGACACTAAAAGTGCTCTAGTAGCCAGACCGTTGATGGTAGTAACTTGAAATTTGGCACACTATAACTTCATATCGATGGACACACGCAGTACAAATTACAACCCTCTATCTCTGATAGTTTTCGAGCTACAGCCTGTCAAAGATTTGTTTTTTGTCCCATCCCATCTTGAAAAAGTGAAAAAGCACACCCCGAAACTAAAATGGCCATATCTCGGCCAATTTTGATCCTAGAGGTATAATTTTTGCACAGAATGCAAGTTTATTATTCCCTACGACTATTTCCGGCGGAAACAGAAAATGTTTATTTTTTGAAACTTTCGAGAAAATCGACTTTAAAGTTTCACCAGTTTTTGAAGAGTAAAACTGCACCAAATGGCGTTTTCAGAAAGTTCCTGACACTAAAAGTGCTCTAGCAGCGGTAGGAACGGGAAATTTGGCACACTATAACTTCATATCGATGGGCACACGCAGTACAAATTACAACCCTCTATCTCTGATAGTTCTCGAGCTACAGCATGTCAAAGATTTGGTTTTTGTCCCATCCCATCTTGAAAAAGTGAAAAAGCACACCCCGAAACTAAAATGGCCATATCTCGGCCAATTTTGAACCTAGAGGTACAATTTTTGCACAGAATGCAAGTTTAATATTCCCTACGACTATTTCAGGCGGAAACAGAAAATGTTTATTTTTTCAAACTTTCGAGAAAATCGACTTTAAAGTTTCACCAGTTTTTGAAGAGTAAAACTGCACCAAATGGCGTTTTCAGAAAGTTCCTGACACTAAAAGTGCTCTAGCAGCGGTAGGAACTTGAAATTTGGCACACTATAACTTCATATCGATGGACACACGCAGTACAAATTACAACCCTCTATCTCTGATAGTTTTCGAGCTACAGCCTGTCAAAGATTTGGTTTTTGTCCCATCCCATCTTGAAAAAGTGAAAAAGCACACCCCGAAACTAAAATGGCCATATCTCGGCCAATTTTGATCCTAGAGGTATAATTTTTGCACAGAATGCAAGTTTATTATTCCCTACGACTATTTCCGGCGGAAACAGAAAATGTTTATTTTTTCAAACTTTCGAGAAAATCGACTTTAAAGTTTCACCAGTTTTTGAAGAGTAAAACTGCACCAAATGGCGTTTTCAGAAAGTTCCTGACACTAAAAGTGCTCTAGCAGCCAGACCGTTGACGGTAGGAACTTGAAATTTGGCACACTATAACTTCATATCGATGGACACACGCAGTACAAATTACAACCCTCTATCTCTGATAGTTTTCGAGCTACAGCCTGTCAAAGATTTGGTTTTTGTCCCATCCCATCTTGAAAAAGTGAAAAAGCACACCCCGAAACTAAAATGGCCATATCTCGGCCAATTTTGATCCTAGAGGTATAATTTTTGCACAGAATGCAAGTTTAATATTCCCTACGACTATTTCAGGCGGAAACAGAAAATGTTTATTTTTTCAAACTTTCGAGAAAATCGACTTTAAAGTTTCACCAGTTTTTGAAGAGTAAAACTGCACCAAATGGCGTTTTCAGAAAGTTCCTGACACTAAAAGTGCTCTAGCAGCCAGACGGTTGAAGGTAGGAACTTGAAATTTGGCACACTATAACTTCATATCGATGGACACACGCAGTACAAATTACAACCCTCTATCTCTGATAGTTTTCGAGCTACAGTCTGTCAAAGATTTGGTTTTTGTCCCATCCCATCTTGAAAAAGTGAAAAAGCACACCCCGAAACTAAAATGGCCATATCTCGGCCAATTTTGATCCTAGAGGTATAATATTTGCACAGAATGCAAGTTTAATATTCCTTACGACTATTTCAGGCGGAAACAGAAAATGTTTATTTTTTCAAAGTTCCTGACACTAAAAGTGCTCTAGCAGCCAGACCGTTGACGGTAGGAACTTGAAATTTGGCACACTATAACTTCATATCGATGGACACACGCAGTACAAATTACAACCCTCTATCTCTGATAGTTTTCGAGCTACAGCCTGTCAAAGATTTGGTTTTTGTCCCATCCCATCTTGAAAAAGTGAAAAAGCACACTCCGAAACTAAAATGGCCATATCTCGGCCAATTTTGATCCTAGAGGTATAATTTTTGCACACAACGCAAGTTTAATATTCCCTACGACTATTTCAGGCGGAAACAGAAAATGTTTATTTTTTCAAACTTTCGAGAAAATCGACTTTAAAGTTTCACCAGTTTTTGAAGAGTAAAACTGCACCAAATGGCGTTTTCAGAAAGTTCCTGACACTAAAAGTGCTCTAGCAGCCAGACCGTTGACGGTAGGAACTTGAAATTTGGCACACTATAACTTCATATCGATGGACACACGCAGTACAAATTACAACCCTCTATCTCTGATAGTTTTCGAGCTACAGTCTGTCAAAGATTTGGTTTTTGTCCCATCCCATCTTGAAAAAGTGAAAAAGCACACCCCGAAACTAAAATGGCCATATCTCGGCCAATTTTGATCCTAGAGGTATAATTTTTGCACAGTATGCAAGTTTAATATTCCTTACGACTATTTCCGGCGGAAACAGAAAATGTTTATTTTTTCAAACTTTCGAGAAAATCGACTTTAAAGTTTCACCAGTTTTTGAAGAGTAAAACTGCACCAAATGGTGTTTTCAGAAAGTTTCTGACACTAAAAGTGCTCTAGTAGCCAGACCGTTGACGGTAGGAACTTGAAATTTGGCACACTATAACTTCATATCGCTGGACACACGCAGTACAAATTACAACCCTCTATCTCTGATAGTTTTCGAGCTACAGCCTGTCAAATATTTGGCTTTTGTCCCATCCCATCTTGAAAAAGTGAAAAAGCACACCCCGAAACTAAAATGGCCATATCTCGGCCAATTTTGATCCTAGAGGTATCATTTTTGCACAGAATGCAAGTTTATTATTCCCTACGACTATTTCCGGCGGAAACAGAAAATGTTTATTTTTTCAAACTTTCGAGAAAATCGACTTTAAAGTTTCACCAGTTTTTGAAGAGTAAAACTGCACCAAATGGTGTTTTCAGAAAGTTCCTGACACTAAAAGTGCTCTAGTAGCCAGACCGTTGATGGTAGTAACTTGAAATTTGGCACACTATAACTTCATATCGATGGACACACGCAGTACAAATTACAACCCTCTATCTCTGATAGTTTTCGAGCTACAGCCTGTCAAAGATTTGTTTTTTGTCCCATCCCATCTTGAAAAAGTGAAAAAGCACACCCCGAAACTAAAATGGCCATATCTCGGCCAATTTTGATCCTAGAGGTATAATTTTTGCACAGAATGCAAGTTTATTATTCCCTACGACTATTTCCGGCGGAAACAGAAAATGTTTATTTTTTGAAACTTTCGAGAAAATCGACTTTAAAGTTTCACCAGTTTTTGAAGAGTAAAACTGCACCAAATGGCGTTTTCAGAAAGTTCCTGACACTAAAAGTGCTCTAGCAGCGGTAGGAACGGGAAATTTGGCACACTATAACTTCATATCGATGGGCACACGCAGTACAAATTACAACCCTCTATCTCTGATAGTTCTCGAGCTACAGCATGTCAAAGATTTGGTTTTTGTCCCATCCCATCTTGAAAAAGTGAAAAAGCACACCCCGAAACTAAAATGGCCATATCTCGGCCAATTTTGAACCTAGAGGTACAATTTTTGCACAGAATGCAAGTTTAATATTCCCTACGACTATTTCAGGCGGAAACAGAAAATGTTTATTTTTTCAAACTTTCGAGAAAATCGACTTTAAAGTTTCACCAGTTTTTGAAGAGTAAAACTGCACCAAATGGCGTTTTCAGAAAGTTCCTGACACTAAAAGTGCTCTAGCAGCGGTAGGAACTTGAAATTTGGCACACTATAACTTCATATCGATGGACACACGCAGTACAAATTACAACCCTCTATCTCTGATAGTTTTCGAGCTACAGCCTGTCAAAGATTTGGTTTTTGTCCCATCCCATCTTGAAAAAGTGAAAAAGCACACCCCGAAACTAAAATGGCCATATCTCGGCCAATTTTGATCCTAGAGGTATAATTTTTGCACAGAATGCAAGTTTATTATTCCCTACGACTATTTCCGGCGGAAACAGAAAATGTTTATTTTTTCAAACTTTCGAGAAAATCGACTTTAAAGTTTCACCAGTTTTTGAAGAGTAAAACTGCACCAAATGGCGTTTTCAGAAAGTTCCTGACACTAAAAGTGCTCTAGCAGCCAGACCGTTGACGGTAGGAACTTGAAATTTGGCACACTATAACTTCATATCGATGGACACACGCAGTACAAATTACAACCCTCTATCTCTGATAGTTTTCGAGCTACAGCCTGTCAAAGATTTGGTTTTTGTCCCATCCCATCTTGAAAAAGTGAAAAAGCACACCCCGAAACTAAAATGGCCATATCTCGGCCAATTTTGATCCTAGAGGTATAATTTTTGCACAGAATGCAAGTTTATTATTCCCTACGACTATTTCCGGCGGAAACAGAAAATGTTTATTTTTTCAAACTTTCGAGAAAATCGACTTTAAAGTTTCACCAGTTTTTGAAGAGTAAAACTGCACCAAATGGCGTTTTCAGAAAGTTCCTGACACTAAAAGTGCTCTAGCAGCCAGACCGTTGACGGTAGGAACTTGAAATTTGGCACACTATAACTTCATATCGATGGACACACGCAGTACAAATTACAACGATCTATCTCTGATAGTTTTCGAGCTACAGCCTGTCAAAAATTTGGTTTTTGTCCCATCCCATCTTGAAAAAGTGAAAAAGCACACCCCGAAACTAAAATGGCCATATCTCGGCCAATTTTGATCCTAGAGGTATAATATTTGCACAGAATGCAAGTTTAATATTCCTTACGACTATTTCAGGCGGAAACAGAAAATGTTTATTTTTTCAAAGTTCCTGACACTAAAAGTGCTCTAGCAGCCAGACCGTTGACGGTAGGAACTTGAAATTTGGCACACTATAACTTCATATCGATGGACACACGCAGTACAAATTACAACCCTCTATCTCTGATAGTTTTAGAGCTACAGCCTGTCAAAGATTTGGTTTTTGTCCCATCCCATCTTGAAAAAGTGAAAAAGCACACCCCGAAACTAAAATGGCCATATCTCGGCCAATTTTGATCCTAGAGGTATAATTTTTGCACAGAATGCAAGTTTAATATTCCCTACGACTATTTCAGGCGGAAACAGAAAATGTTTATTTTTTCAAACTTTCGAGAAAATCGACTTTAAAGTTTCACCAGTTTTTGAAGAGTAAAACTGCACCAAATGGCGTTTTCAGAAAGTTCCTGACACTAAAAGTGCTGTAGCAGCCAGACGGTTGACGGTAGGAACTTGAAATTTGGCACACTATAACTTCATATCGATGGACACACGCAGTACAAATTACAACCCTCTATCTCTGATAGTTTTCGAGCTACAGTCTGTCAAAGATTTGGTTTTTGTCCCATCCCATCTTGAAAAAGTGAAAAAGCACACCCCAAAACTAAAATGGCCATATCTCGGCCAATTTTGATCCTAGAGGTATAATATTTGCACAGAATGCAAGTTTAATATTCCTTACGACTATTTCAGGCGGAAACAGAAAATGTTTATTTTTTCAAAGTTCCTGACACTAAAAGTGGTCTAGCAGCCAGACCGTTGACGGTAGGAACTTGAAATTTGGCACACTATAACTTCATATCGATGGACACACGCAGTACAAATTACAACCCTCTATCTCTGATAGTTTTCGAGCTACAGCCTGTCAAAGATTTGGTTTTTGTCCCATCCCATCTTGAAAAAGTGAAAAAGCACACCCCGAAACTAAAATGGCCATATCTCGGCCAATTTTGATCCTAGAGGTATAATTTTTGCACAGAATGCAAGTTTATTATTCCCTACGACTATTTCCGGCGGAAACAGAAAATGTTTATTTTTTCAAACTTTCGAGAAAATCGACTTTAAAGTTTCACCAGTTTTTGAAGAGTAAAACTGCACCAAATGGCGTTTTCAGAAAGTTCCTGACACTAAAAGTGCTCTAGCAGCCAGACCGTTGACGGTAGGAACTTGAAATTTGGCACACTATAACTTCATATCGATGGACACACGCAGTACAAATTACAACCCTCTATCTCTGATAGTTTTCGAGCTACAGCCTGTCAAAGATTTGGTTTTTGTCCCATCCCATCTTGAAAAAGTGAAAAAGCACACCCCGAAACTAAAATGGCCATATCTCGGCCAATTTTGATCCTAGAGGTATAATTTTTGCACAGAATGCAAGTTTATTATTCCCTACGACTATTTCCGGCGGAAACAGAAAATGTTTATTTTTTCAAACTTTCGAGAAAATCGACTTTAAAGTTTCACCAGTTTTTGAAGAGTAAAACTGCACCAAATGGCGTTTTCAGAAAGTTCCTGACACTAAAAGTGCTCTAGCAGCCAGACCGTTGACGGTAGGAACTTGAAATTTGGCACACTATAACTTCATATCGATGGACACACGCAGTACAAATTACAACGATCTATCTCTGATAGTTTTCGAGCTACAGCCTGTCAAAAATTTGGTTTTTGTCCCATCCCATCTTGAAAAAGTGAAAAAGCACACCCCGAAACTAAAATGGCCATATCTCGGCCAATTTTGATCCTAGAGGTATAATTTTTGCACAGAATGCAAGTTTAATATTCCCTACGACTATTTCAGGCGGAAACAGAAAATGTTTATTTTTTCAAACTTTCGAGAAAATCGACTTTAAAGTTTCACCAGTTTTTGAAGAGTAAAACTGCACCAAATGGCGTTTTCAGAAAGTTCCTGACACTAAAAGTGCTCTAGCAGCCAGACGGTTGACGGTAGGAACTTGAAATTTGGCACACTATAACTTCATATCGATGGACACACGCAGTACAAATTACAACCCTCTATCTCTGATAGTTTTCGAGCTACAGTCTGTCAAAGATTTGGTTTTTGTCCCATCCCATCTTGAAAAAGTGAAAAAGCACACCCCAAAACTAAAATGGCCATATCTCGGCCAATTTTGATCCTAGAGGTATAATATTTGCACAGAATGCAAGTTTAATATTCCTTACGACTATTTCAGGCGGAAACAGAAAATGTTTATTTTTTCAAAGTTCCTGACACTAAAAGTGCTCTAGCAGCCAGACCGTTGACGGTAGGAACTTGAAATTTGGCACACTATAACTTCATATCGATGGACACACGCAGTACAAATTACAACCCTCTATCTCTGATAGTTTTAGAGCTACAGCCTGTCAAAGATTTGGTTTTTGTCCCATCCCATCTTGAAAAAGTGAAAAAGCACACCCCGAAACTAAAATGGCCATATCTCGGCCAATTTTGATCCTAGAGGTATAATTTTTGCACAGAATGCAAGTTTAATATTCCCTACGACTATTTCAGGCGGAAACAGAAAATGTTTATTTTTTCAAACTTTCGAGAAAATCGACTTTAAAGTTTCACCAGTTTTTGAAGAGTAAAACTGCACCAAATGGCGTTTTCAGAAAGTTCCTGACACTAAAAGTGCTGTAGCAGCCAGACGGTTGACGGTAGGAACTTGAAATTTGGCACACTATAACTTCATATCGATGGACACACGCAGTACAAATTACAACCCTCTATCTCTGATAGTTTTCGAGCTACAGTCTGTCAAAGATTTGGTTTTTGTCCCATCCCATCTTGAAAAAGTGAAAAAGCACACCCCAAAACTAAAATGGCCATATCTCGGCCAATTTTGATCCTAGAGGTATAATATTTGCACAGAATGCAAGTTTAATATTCCTTACGACTATTTCAGGCGGAAACAGAAAATGTTTATTTTTTCAAAGTTCCTGACACTAAAAGTGCTCTAGCAGCCAGACCGTTGACGGTAGGAACTTGAAATTTGGCATACTATAACTTCATATCGATGGACACACGCAGTACAAATTACAACCCTCTATCTCTGATAGTTTTCGAGCTACAGCCTGTCAAAGATTTGGTTTTTGTCCCATCCCATCTTGAAAAAGTGAAAAAGCACACTCCGAAACTAAAATGGCCATATCTCGGCCAATTTTGATCCTAGAGGTATAATTTTTGCACACAACGCAAGTTTAATATTCCCTACGACTATTTCCGGCGGAAACAGAAAATGTTTATTTTTTCAAACTTTCGAGAAAATCGACTTTAAAGTTTCACCAGTTTTTGAAGAGTAAAACTGCACCAAATGGCGTTTTCAGAAAGTTCCTGACACTAAAAGTGCTCTAGCAGCCAGACCGTTGACGGTAGGAACTTGAAATTTGGCACACTATAACTTCATATCGATGGACACACGCAGTACAAATTACAACCCTCTATCTCTGATAGTTTTCGAGCTACAGCCTGTCAAAGATTTGGTTTTTGTCCCATCCCATCTTGAAAAAGTGAAAAAGCACACCCCGAAACTAAAATGGCCATATCTCGGCCAATTTTGATCCTAGAGGTATAATTTTTGCACAGAATGCAAGTTTAATATTCCCTACGACTATTTCAGGCGGAAACAGAAAATGTTTATTTTTTCAAACTTTCGAGAAAATCGACTTTAAAGTTTTACCAGTTTTTGAAGAGTAAAACTGCACCAAATGGTGTTTTCAGAAAGTTCCTGACACTAAAAGTGCTCTAGCAGCCAGACCGTTGACGGTAGGAACTTGAAATTTGGCACACTATAACTTCATATCGATGGACACACGCAGTACAAATTACAACCCTCTATCTCTGACAGTTTTCGAGCCACAGCCTGTCAAAGATTTGGTTTTTGTCCCATCCCATCTTGAAAAAGTGAAAAAGCACACCCCGAAACTAAAATGGCCATATCTCGGCCAATTTTGATCCTAGAGGTATAATTGTTGCACACAATGCAAGTTTAATATTCCCTACGACTATTTCAGGCGGAAACAGAAAATGTTTATTTTTTCAAACTTTCGAGAAAATCGACTTTACAGTTTCACCAGTTTTTGAAGAGTAAAACTGCACCAAATGGCGTTTTCAGAAAGTTCCTGACACTAAAAGTGCTCTAGCAGCCAGACCGTTGACGGTAGGAACTTGAAATTTGGCACACTATAACTTCATATCGATGGACACACGCAGTACAAATTACAACCCTCTATCTCTGATAGTTTTCGAGCTACAGCCTGTCAAAGATTTGGTTTTTGTCCCATCCCATCTTGAAAAAGTGAAAAAGCACACCCCGAAACTAAAATGGCCATATCTCGGCCAATTTTGATCCTAGAGGTATAATTTTTGCACAGAATGCAAGTTTAATATTCCCTACGACTATTTCAGGCGGAAACAGAAAATGTTTATTTTTTCAAACTTTCGAGAAAATCGACTTTAAAGTTTCACCAGTTTTTGAAGAGTAAAACTGCACCAAATGGCGTTTTCAGAAAGTTCCTGACACTAAAAGTGCTCTAGCAGCCAGACGGTTGAAGGTAGGAACTTGAAATTTGGCACACTATAACTTCATATCGATGGACACACGCAGTACAAATTACAACCCACTATCTCTGATAGTTTTCGAGCTACAGTCTGTCAAAGATTTGGTTTTTGTCCCATCCCATCTTGAAAAAGTGAAAAAAGCACACCCCGAAACTAAAATGGCCATATCTCGGCCAATTTTGATCCTAGAGGTATAATATTTGCACAGAATGCAAGTTTAATATTCCTTACGACTATTTCAGGCGGAAACAGAAAATGTTTATTTTTTCAAAGTTCCTGACACTAAAAGTGCTCTAGCAGCCAGACCGTTGACGGTAGGAACTTGAAATTTGGCACACTATAACTTCATATCGATGGACACACGCAGTACAAATTACAACCCTCTATCTCTGATAGTTTTCGAGCTACAGCCTGTCAAAGATTTGGTTTTTGTCCCATCCCATCTTGAAAAAGTGAAAAAGCACACTCCGAAACTAAAATGGCCATATCTCGGCCAATTTTGATCCTAGAGGTATAATTTTTGCACACAACGCAAGTTTAATATTCCCTACGACTATTTCAGGCGGAAACAGAAAATGTTTATTTTTTCAAACTTTCGAGAAAATCGACTTTAAAGTTTCACCAGTTTTTGAAGAGTAAAACTGCACCAAATGGCGTTTTCAGAAAGTTCCTGACACTAAAAGTGCTCTAGCAGCCAGACCGTTGACGGTAGGAACTTGAAATTTGGCACACTATAACTTCATATCGATGGACACACGCAGTACAAATTACAACCCTCTATCTCTGATAGTTTTCGAGCTACAGCCTGTCAAAGATTTGGTTTTTGTCCCATCCCATCTTGAAAAAGTGAAAAAGCACACCCCGAAACTAAAATGGCCATATCTCGGCCAATTTTGATCCTAAAGGTATAATTTTTGCACACAATGCAAGTTTAATATTCCCTACGACTATTTCAGGCGGAAACAGAAAATGTTTATTTTTTCAAACTTTCGAGAAAATCGACTTTAAAGTTTCACCAGTTTTTGAAGAGTAAAACTGCACCAAATGGCGTTTTCAGAAAGTTCCTGACACTAAAAGTGCTCTAGCAGCCAGACCGTTGACGGTAGGAACTTGAAATTTGGCACACTATAACTTCATATCGATGGACACACGCAGTACAAATTACAACCCTCTATCTCTGATAGTTTTCGAGCAACAGCCTGTCAAAGATTTGGTTTTTGTCCCATCCCATCTTGAAAAAGTGAAAAAGCACACCCCGAAACTAAAATGGCCATATCTCGGCCAATTTTGATCCTAGAGGTATAATTTTTGCACACAATGCAAGTTTAATATTCCCTACGACTATTTCAGGCGGAAACAGAAAATGTTTATTTTTTCAAACTTTCGAGAAAATCGACTTTAAAGTTTTACCAGTTTTTGAAGAGTAAAACTGCACCAAATGGTGTTTTCAGAAAGTTCCTGACACTTAAAGTGCTCTAGCAGCCAGACCGTTGACGGTAGGAAGTTGAAATTTAGCACACTATAACTTCATATCGATGGACACACGCAGTACAAATTACAACCCTCTATCTCTGATAGTTTTCGAGCTACAGCCTGTCAAAGATTTGGTTTTTGTCCCATCCCATCTTGAAAAAGTGAAAAAGCACACCCCGAAACTAAAATGGCCATATCTCGGCCAATTTTGATCCTAGAGGTATAATTTTTGCACAGAATGCAAGTTTAATATTCCCTACGACTATTTCAGGCGGAAACAGAAAATGTTTATTTTTTCAAACTTTCGAGAAAATCGACTTTAAAGTTTCACCAGTTTTTGAAGAGTAAAACTGCACGAAATGGCGTTTTCAGAAAGTTCCTGACACTAAAAGTGCTCTAGCAGCCAGACCGTTGACGGTAGGAACTTGAAATTTGGCACACTATAACTTCATATCGATGGACACACGCAGTACAAATTACAACCCTCTATACCTGATAGTTTTCGAGCTACAGCCTGTCAAAGATTTGGTTTTTGTCCCATCCCATCTTGAAAAAGTGAAAAAGCACACCCCGAAACTAAAATGGCCATATCTCGGCCAATTTTGATCCTAGAGGTATAATTGTTGCACACAATGCAAGTTTAATATTCCCTACGACTATTTCAGGCGGAAACAGAAAATGTTTATTTTTTCAAACTTTCGAGAAAATCGACTTTACAGTTTCACCAGTTTTTGAAGAGTAAAACTGCACCAAATGGCGTTTTCAGAAAGTTCCTGACACTAAAAGTGCTCTAGCAGCCAGACCGTTGACGGTAGGAACTTGAAATTTGGCACACTATAACTTCATATCGATGGACACACGCAGTACAAATTACAACCCTCTATCTCTGATAGTTTTTGAGCTACAGCCTGTCAAAGATTTGGTTTTTGTCCCATCCCATCTTGAAAAAGTGAAAAAGCACACCCCGAAACTAAAATGGCCATATCTCGGCCAATTTTGATCCTAGAGGTATAATTTTTGCACAGAATGCAAGTTTATTATTCCCTACGACTATTTCCGGCGGAAACAGAAAATGTTTATTTTTTCAAAGTTCCTGACACTAAAAGTGCTCTAGCAGCCAGACCGTTGACGGTAGGAACTTGAAATTTGGCACACTATAACTTCATATCGATGGACACACGCAGTACAAATTACAACCCTCTATCTCTGATAGTTTTCGAGCTACAGCCTGTCAAAGATTTGGTTTTTGTCCCATCCCATCTTGAAAAAGTGAAAAAGCACACCCCGAAACTAAAATGGCCATATCTCGGCCAATTTTGATCCTAGAGGTATAATTTTTGCACACAATGCAAGTTTAATATTCCCTACGACTATTTCAGGCGGAAACAGAAAATGTTTATTTTTTCAAACTTTCGAGAAAATCGACTTTAAAGTTTCACCAGTTTTTGAAGAGTAAAACTGCACGAAATGGCGTTTTCAGAAAGTTCCTGACACTAAAAGTGCTCTAGCAGCCAGACCGTTGACGATAGGAACTTGAAATTTGGCACACTATAACTTCATGTCGATGGACACACGCAGTACAAATTACAACCCTCTATCTCTGATAGTTTTCGAGCTACAGCCTGTCAAAGATTTGGTTTTTGTCCCATCCCATCTTGAAAAAGTGAAAAAGCACACCCCGAAACTAAAATGGCCATATCTCGGCCAATTTTGATCCTAGAGGTATAATTTTTGCACACAATGCAAGTTTAATATTCCCTACGACTATTTCAGGCGGAAACAGAAAATGTTTATTTTTTCAAACTTTCGAGAAAATCGACTTTAAAGTTTCACCAGTTTTTGAAGAGTAAAACTGCACCAAATGGCGTTTTCAGAAAGTTCCTGACACTAAAAGTGCTCTAGCAGCCAGACCGTTGACGGTAGGAACTTGAAATTTGGCACACTATAACTTCATATCGATGGACACACGCAGTACAAATTACAACCCTCTATCTCTGATAGTTTTCGAGCTACAGCCTGTCAAAGATTTGGTTTTTGTCCCATCCCATCTTGAAAAAGTGAAAAAGCACACATCGAAACTAAAATGGCCATATCTCGGCCAATTTTGATCCTAGAGGTATAATTTTTGCACACAATGCAAGTTTAATATTCCCTACGACTATTTCAGGCGGAAACAGAAAATGTTTATTTTTTCAAACTTTCGAGAAAATCGACTTTAAAGTTTCACCAGTTTTTGAAGAGTAAAACTGCACCAAATGGCGTTTTCAGAAAGTTCCTGACACTAAAAGTGCTCTAGCAGCCAGACCGTTGACGGTAGGAACTTGAAATTTGGCACACTATAACTTCATATCGATGGACACACGCAGTACAAATTACAACCCTCTATCTCTGATAGTTTTCGAGCTACAGTCTGTCAAAGATTTGGTTTTTGTCCCATCCCATCTTGAAAAAGTGAAAAAGCACACCCCGAAACTAAAATGGCCATATCTCGGCCAATTTTGATCCTAGAGGTATAATATTTGCACAGAATGCAAGTTTAATATTCCTTACGACTATTTCAGGCGGAAACAGAAAATGTTTATTTTTTCAAACTTTCGAGAAAATCGACTTTAAAGTTTCACCAGTTTTTGAAGAGTAAAACTGCACCAAATGGCGTTTTCAGAGAGGTATAATTTTTGCACAGAATGCAAGTTTAATATTCCCTACGACTATTTCAGGCGGAAACAGAAAATGTTTATTTTTTCAAACTTTCGAGAAAATCGACTTTAAAGTTTCACCAGTTTTTGAAGAGTAAAACTGCACCAAATGGCGTTTTCAGAAAGTTCCTGACACTAAAAGTGCTCTAGCAGCCAGACCGTTGACGGTAGGAACTTGAAATTTGGCACACTATAACTTCATATCGATGGACACACGCAGTACAAATTACAACCCTCTATCTCTGATAGTTTTCGAGCTACAGCCTGTCAAAGATTTGGTTTTTGTCCCATCCCATCTTGAAAAAGTGAAAAAGCACACCCCGAAACTAAAATGGCCATATCTCGGCCAATTTTGATCCTAGAGGTATAATTTTTGCACAGAATGCAAGTTTAATATTCCCTACGACTATTTCAGGCGGAAACAGAAAATGTTTATTTTTTCAAACTTTCGAGAAAATCGACTTTAAAGTTTCACCAGTTTTTGAAGAGTAAAACTGCACCAAATGGCGTTTTCAGAAAGTTCCTGACACTAAAAGTGCTCTAGCAGCCAGACGGTTGAAGGTAGGAACTTGAAATTTGGCACACTATAACTTCATATCGATGGACACACGCAGTACAAATTACAACCCTCTATCTCTGATAGTTTTCGAGCTACAGTCTGTCAAAGATTTGGTTTTTGTCCCATCCCATCTTGAAAAAGTGAAAAAGCACACCCCGAAACTAAAATGGCCATATCTCGGCCAATTTTGATCCTAGAGGTATAATATTTGCACAGAATGCAAGTTTAATATTCCTTACGACTATTTCAGGCGGAAACAGAAAATGTTTATTTTTTCAAAGTTCCTGACACTAAAAGTGCTCTAGCAGCCAGACCGTTGACGGTAGGAACTTGAAATTTGGCACACTTTAACTTCATATCGATGGACACACGCAGTACAAATTACAACCCTCTATCTCTGATAGTTTTCGAGCTACAGCCTGTCAAAGATTTGGTTTTTGTCCCATCCCATCTTGAAAAAGTGAAAAAGCACACTCCGAAACTAAAATGGCCATATCTCGGCCAATTTTGATCCTAGAGGTATAATTTTTGCACACAACGCAAGTTTAATATTCCCTACGACTATTTCAGGCGGAAACAGAAAATGTTTATTTTTTCAAACTTTCGAGAAAATCGACTTTAAAGTTTCACCAGTTTTTGAAGAGTAAAACTGCACCAAATGGCGTTTTCAGAAAGTTCCTGACACTAAAAGTGCTCTAGCAGCCAGACCGTTGAGCGTAGGAACTTGAAATTTGGCACACTATAACTTCATATCGATGGACACACGCAGTACAAATTACAACCCTCTATCTCTGATAGTTTTCGAGCTACAGCCTGTCAAAGATTTGGTTTTTGTCCCATCCCATCTTGAAAAAGTGAAAAAGCACACTCCGAAACTAAAATGGCCATATCTCGGCCAATTTTGATCCTAGAGGTATAATTTTTGCACAGAATGCAAGTTTAATATTCCCTACGACTATTTCAGGCGGAAACAGAAAATGTTTATTTTTTCAAACTTTCGAGAAAATCGACTTTAAAGTTTCACCAGTTTTTGAAGAGTTAAAACTGCACCAAATGGCGTTTTCAGAAAGTTCCTGACACTAAAATGCTCTAGCAGCCAGCCCGTTGACGGTAGGAACTTGAAATTTGGCACACTATAACTTCATATCGATGGACACACGCAGTACAAATTACAACCCTCTATCTCTGATAGTTTTCGAGCTACAGCCTGTCAAAGATTTGGTTTTTGTCCCATCCCATCTTGAAAAGTGAAAAAGACACACCCCGAAACTAAAATGCCATATCTCGGCCAATTTTGATCCTAGAGGTATAATTTTTGCACACAATGCAAGTTTAATATTCCCTACGACTATTTCAGGCGGAAACAGAAAATGTTTATTTTTTTCAAACTTTCGAGAAAATCGACTTTAAAGTTTCACCAGTTTTTGAAGAGTAAAACTGCACCAAATGGCGTTTTCAGAAAGTTCCTGACACTAAAGTGCTCTAGCAGCCAGACCGTTGACGGTAGGAACTTGAAATTTGCACACGATAACTTGATATCGATGGACACACGCAGTACAAATTACAACCCTCTATCTCTGATAGTTTTCGAGCTACAGCCTGTCAAAGATTGGTTTTTGTCCCATCCCATCTTGAAAAAGTGAAAAAGCACACCCCGAAACTAAAATGGCCATATCTCGGCAATTTGATCCTAGATGGTATAATTTTTGCACACAATGCAAGTTTAATATTTCCCTACGACTATTTCAGGCGGAAACAGAAAATGTTTATTTTTTCAAACTTTCGAGAAAATCGACTTTAAAGTTTCACCAGTTTTTGAAGAGTAAAACTGCACGAAATGGCGTTTTTCAGAAAGTTCCTGACACTAAAAGTGCTCTAGCAGCCAGACCGTTGACGTAGGAACTTGAAATTTGGCACACCTATAACTTCATATCGATGGCCACACGCAGTACAAATTACAACCCTCTATCTCTGATAGTTTTCGAGCTACAGTCTGTCAAAGATTTGGTTTTTGTCCCATCCCATCTTGAAAAAGTGAAAAAGCACACCCCGAAACTAAAATGGCCATATCTCGGCCATTTTTGATCCTAGAGGTATAATATTTGCACAGAATGCAAGTTTAATATTCCTTACGACTATTTCAGGCGGAAACAGAAAATGTTTATTTTTTCAAAGTTCCTGACACCAAAAGTGCTCTAGCAGCCAGACCGTTGACGGTAGGAACTTGAAATTTGGCACAAAATAACTTCATATCGATGGACACACGCAGTACAAATTACAACCCTCTATCTCTGATAGTTTTCGAGCTACAGCTGTCAAAGATTTGGTTTTTTGTCCCATCCCATCTTGAAAAAGTGAAAAAGCACACCCCGAAACTAAAATGGCCATATCTCGGCCAATTTTGATCCTAGAGGTATAATTTTTGCACAGAATGCAAGTTTAATATTCCCTACGACTATTTCAGGCGGAAACAGAAAATGTTTATTTTTTCAAACTTTCGAGAAAATCGACTTTAAAGTTTTACCAGTTTTTGAAGAGTAAAACTGCACCAAATGGTGTTTTCAGAAAGTTCCTGACACTAAAAAGTGCTCTAGCAGCCAGGACCGTTTATGGTAGGAACTTGAAATTTGGCACACTATAACTTCATATCGATGGACACACGCAGTACAAATTACAACCCTCTATCTCTGATAGTTTTCGAGCTACAGCCTGTCAAAGATTTGGTTTTTGTCCCATCCCATCTTGAAAAAGTGAAAAAGCACACCCCGAAACTAAAATGGCCATATCTCGGCCAATTTTGATCCTAGAGGTATAAGTTTTGCACAGAATGCAAGTTTAATATTCCCTAACGACTATTTCAGGCGGAAACAGAAAATGTTTATTTTTTCAAACTTTCGAGAAAATCGACTTTAAAGTTTTACCAGTTTTTGAAGAGTAAAACTGCACCAAATGGTGTTTTCAGAAAGTTCCTGACACTAAAAGTGCTCTAGCAGCCAGACCGTTGAGCGTAGGAACTTAAAATTTGGTACACTATAACTTCATATCGATGGACATACGCGATACAAATTACAACCCTCTATCTCTGATAGTTTTCGAGCTACAGCCTGTCAAAGATTGGTTTTTTGTCCCATCCCATCTTGAAAAAGTTGAAAAAGCACACCCCGAAACTAAAATGGCCATATCTCGGCCAATTTTGATCCTAGAGGTATAATTTTTGCACAGGAATGCAAGTTTAATATTCCCTACGACTATTTCAGGCGGAAACAGAAAATGTTTATTTTTTCAAACTTTCGAGAAAATCGACTTTAAAGTTTCACCAGTTTTTGGAGAGTAAAACTGCACCAAATGGCGTTTTCAGAAAGTTCCTGACACTAAAAGTGCTCTAGCAGCCAGGACCGTTGACTGTAGGAACTTGAAATTTTGGCACACTATAACTTCATATCGATGGACAACACCGAGTACAAATTACAACCCTCTATCTCTGATAGTTTTGCAGCTACAGCCTGTCAAAGATTTGGTTTTTGTCCCATCCCATCTTGAAAAAGTGAAAAAGCACACCCCGAAACTAAAATGGCCATATCTCGGCCAAATTTTGATCCTAGAGGTATAATTTTTGCACACAATGCAAGTTTAATATTCCCCTACGACTATTTCAGGCGGAAACAGAAAATGTTTATTTTTTTCAAACTTTCGAGAAAATCGACTTTAAAGTTTCACCAGTTTTTGAAGAGTAAAACTGCACCAAATGGCGTTTTCAGAAAGTTCCTGACACTAAAAGTGCTCTAGAGCAGCCAGACCGTTGACGGTAGGAACTTGAAATTTGGCACACCATAACTTCATATCGATGGACACACACAGTACAAATTACAACCCTCTATATCTGATAGTTTTCGAGCTACAGCCTGTCAAAGATTTGGTTTTTGTCCCATCCCATCTTGAAAAAGTGAAAAAGCACCCGAAACTAAAATGGCCATATCTCGCCAATTTTGATCCTAGAGGTATAATTTTTGCACAGAATGCAAGTTTAATATACCATACGACTATTTCAGGCGGAAACAGAAAATGTTTATTTTTTCAAACTTTCGAGAAAATCGACTTTAAAGTTCTCACCAGTTTTTGAAGAGTAAAACTGCACGAAATGGCGTTTTTAGAAAGTCCTGACACTAAAAGTGCTCTAGCAGCCAGACCGTTGAGGGTATGAACTTGAAATTTGGCACACTATAACTTCATATCGATGGACACACGCAGTACAAATTACAACCCTCTATCTCTGATAGTTTTCGAGCTACAGCCTGTCAAAGATTTGGTTTTTGTCCCATCCCATCTTGAAAAAGTGAAAAAGCACACCACGAAAACTAAATGGCCATATCTTTTCCAATTTTGATCCTAGAGTATAATATTTGCACAGAATGCAAGTTTAATATTCCCTACGACTATTTCAGGCGGAAACAGAAAATGTTTATTTTTTCAAACTTTCGAGAAAATCGACTTTAAAAGTTTCACCAGTTTTTGAAGAGTAAAACTGCACCAAATGGCGTTTTCAGAAAGTTCCTGACACTAAAAGTGCTCTAGCAGCCAGACCGTTGAGGGTATGAACTTGAAATTTGGCACACTATAACTTCATATCGATGGACACACGCAGTACAAATTACAACCCTCTATCTCTGATAGTTTTTGAGCTACAGCCTGTCAAAGATTTGGTTTTTGTCCCATCCCATCTTGAAAAAGTGAAAAAGCACACCCCCGAAACTAAAATGGCCATATCTCGGCCAATTTGATCCTAGATGTATAATATTTGCACAGAATGCACAGTTTATAATATTCCCTACGACTATTTCAGGCGGAAACAGAAAATGTTTATTTTTTCAAACTTTCGAGAAAATCGACTTTCAAGTTTCACCAGTTTTTGAAGAGTAAAACTGCAACCAAATGGCGTTTTCAGAAAAGTTCCTGACACTAAAAGTGCTTTAGCAGCCAGACCGTTGAGGGTATGAACTTGAAATTTGGCACACTATAACTTCATATCGATGGACACACGCAGTACAAATTACAACCCTCTATCTGCTAGTTTTTCGAGCTACAGCCTGTCAAAGATTTGGTTTTTGTCCATCCCATCTTGAAAAAGTGAAAAAGCACACCCCGAAACTAAAATGGCCATATCTCGGCCCAATTTTGATCCTAGAGGTATAATATTTGCACAGAATGCAAGTTTAATATTCCCTACGACTATTTCAGGCGGAAACAGAAAATGTTTATTTTTTCAAACTTTCGAGAAAATCGACTTTAAAGTTTCACCAGTTTTTGAAGAGTAAAACTGCACGAAATGGCGTTTTCAGAAAGTTCCTGACACTAAAAGTGCTCTAGCAGCCAGACCGTTGACGGTATGAACTTGAAATTTGGCACACTATAACTTCATATCGATGGCACACGCACCAGTACAAATTACAACCCTCTATCTCTGATAGTTTTCCACGTACAGCCTGTCAAAGATTTGGTTTTTGTCCCCATCCCATCTTGAAAAAGTGAAACAGCACCACCCCGAAACTAAAATGGCCATATCTCGGCCAATTTTGATCCTAGAGGTATAATTTTTGCACAGAATGCAAGTTTAATATTCCCTACGACTATTTCAGGCGGAAACAGAAAATGTTTATTTTTTCAAACTTTCGAGAAAATCGACTTTAAAGTTTCACCCAGTTTTTGAAGAGTAAAACTGCACGAAATGGCGTTTTCAGAAAGTTCCTGACACTAAAAGTGCTCTAGCAGCCAGACCGTTGACGGTATGAACTTGAAATTTGGCACACTATAACTTCATATCGATGGGCACACGCAGTACAAATTACAACCCTCTATCTCTGATAGTTTTCCAGCTACAGCCTGTCAAAGATTTGGTTTTTGTCCCATCCCATCTTGAAAAAGTGAAACAGCACACCCCGAAACTAAAATGGCCATATCTCGGCCAATTTTGATCCTAGAGGTATAATTTTTGCACAGAATGCAAGTTTAATATTCCCTACGACTATTTCAGGCGGAAACAGAAAATGTTTATTTTTTCAAACTTTCGAGAAAATCGACTTTAAAGTTTCACCAGTTTTTGAAGAGTAAAACTGCACCAAATGGCGTTTTCAGAAAGTTCCTGACACTAAAAGTGCTCTAGCAGCCAGACCGTTGACGGTAGGAACTTGAAATTTGGCACAAAATAACTTCATATCGATGGACACACGCAGTACAAATTACAACCCTCTATCTCTGATAGTTTTTGAGCTACAGCCTGTCAAAGATTTGGTTTTTGTCCCATCCCATCTTGAAAAAGTGAAAAAGCACACCCCGAAACTAAAATGGCCATATCTCGGCCAATTTTGATCCTAGAGGTATAATTTTTGCACAGAATGCAAGTTTAATATTCCCTACGACTATTTCAGGCGGAAACAAAATGAATTAAATGTTTATTTTTTCAAACTTTCGAGAAAATCGACTTTAAAGTTTCACCAGTTTTTGAAGAGTAAAACTGCACCAAATGGCGTTTTCAGAAAGTTCCTGACACTAAAAGTGCTCTAGCAGCCAGACCGTTGAGGGTATGAACTTGAAATTTGGCACACTATAACTTCATATCGATGGACACACGCAGTACAAATTACAACCCTCTATCTCTGATAGTTTTCGAGCTACAGCCTGTCAAAGATTTGGTTTTTGTCCCATCCCATCTTGAAAAAGTGAAAAAGCACACCCCGAAACTAAAATGGCCATATCTCGGCCAATTTTGATCCTAGAGGTATAATTTTTGCACAGAATGCAAGTTTAATATTCCCTACGACTATTTCAGGCGGAAACAGAAAATGTTTATTTTTTCAAACTTTCGAGAAAATCGACTTGAAAGTTTCACCAGTTTTTGGAGAGTAAAACTGCACCAAATGGCGTTTTCAGAAAGTTCCTGACACTAAAAGTGCTCTAGCAGCCAGACCGTTGACGGTAGGAACTTGAAATTTGGCACACTATAACTTCATATCGATGGACACACGCAGTACAAATTACAACCCTCTATCTCTGATAGTTTTCGAGCTACAGCCTGTCAAAGATTTGGTTTTTGTCCCATCCCATCTTGAAAAAGTGAAAAAGCACACCCCGAAACTAAAATGGCCATATCTCGGCCAATTTTGATCCTAGAGGTATAATTTTTGCACACAATGCAAGTTTAATATTCCCTACGACTATTTCAGGCGGAAACAGAAAATGTTTATTTTTTCAAACTTTCGAGAAAATCGACTTTAAAGTTTCACCAGTTTTTGAAGAGTAAAACTGCACGAAATGGCGTTTTCAGAAAGTTCCTGACACTAAAATGCTACAGCCTGTCAAAGATTTGGTTTTTGTCCCATCCCATCTTGAAAAAGTGAAAAAGCACACCCCGAAACTAAAATGGCCATATCTCGGCCAATTTTGAACCTAGAGGTATAATTTTTGCACAGAATGCAAGTTTAATATTCCCTACGACTATTTCAGGCGGAAACAGAAAATGTTTATTTTTTCAAACTTTCGAGAAAATCGACTTTAAAGTTTCACCAGTTTTTGAAGAGTAAAACTGCACGAAATGGCGTTTTTAGAAAGTTCCTGACACTAAAAGTGCTCTAGCAGCCAGACTGTTGACGGTAGGAACTTGAAATTTGGCACACTATAACTTCATATCGATGGACACACGCAGTACAAATGACAACCCTCTATCTCTGATAGTTTTCGAGCTACAGCCTGTCAAAGATTTGGTTTTTGTCCCATCCCATCTTGAAAAAGTGAAAAAGCACACCACGAAACTAAAATGGCCATATCTTTTCCAATTTTGATCCTAGAGGTATAATATTTGCACAGAATGCAAGTTTAATATTCCCTACGACTATTTCAGGCGGAAACAGAAAATGTTTATTTTTTCAAACTTTCGAGAAAATCGACTTTAAAGTTTCACCAGTTTTTGAAGAGTAAAACTGCACCAAATGGCGTTTTCAGAAAGTTCCTGACACTAAAAGTGCTCTAGCAGCCAGACCGTTGACGGTAGGAACTTGAAATTTGGCACACTATAAACTTCATATCGATGGACATACGCAGTACAAATTACAACCCTCTATCTCTGATAGTTTTCGAGCTACAGCCTGTCAAAGATTTGGTTTTTGTCCCATCCTATCTTGAAAAAGTGAAAAAGCACACCCCGAAACTAAAATGGCCATATCTCGGCCAATTTTGATCCTAGAGGTATAATTTTTGCACAGAATGCAAGTTTAATATACCCTACGACTATTTCAGGCGGAAACAGAAAATGTTTATTTTTTCAAACTTTCGAGAAAATCGACTTTAAAGTTTCACCAGTTTTTGAAGAGTAAAACTGCACGAAATGGCGTTTTCAGAAAGTTCCTGACACTAAAATGCTACAGCCTGTCAAAGATTTGGTTTTTGTCCCATCCCATCTTGAAAAAGTGAAAAAGCACACCCCGAAACTAAAATGGCCATATCTCGGCCAATTTTGAACCTAGAGGTATAATTTTTGCACAGAATGCAAGTTTAATATTCCCTACGACTATTTCAGGCGGAAACAGAAAATGTTTATTTGTTCAAACTTTCGAGAAAATCGACTTTAAAGTTTCACCAGTTTTTGAAGAGTAAAACTGCACCAAATGGCGTTTTCAGAAAGTTCCTGACACTAAAAGTGCTCTAGCAGCCAGACCGTTGACGGTAGGAACTTGAAATTTGGCACACTATACCTTCATATCGATGGACACACGCAGTACAAATTACAACCCTCTATCTCTGATAGTTTTTGAGCTACAGCCTGTCAAAGATTTGGTTTTTGTCCCATCCCATCTTGAAAAAGTGAAAAAGCACACCCCGAAACTAAAATGGCCATATCTCGGCCAATTTTGATCCTAGAGGTATAATTTTTGCACAGAATGCAAGTTTAATATTCCCTACGACTATTTCAGGCGGAAACAGAAAATGTTTATTTTTTCAAACTTTCGAGAAAATCGACTTTAAAGTTTCACCAGTTTTTGGAGAGTAAAACTGCACCAAATGGCGTTTTCAGAAAGTTCCTGACACTAAAATGCTACAGCCTGTCAAAGATTTGGTTTTTGTCCCATCCCATCTTGAAAAAGTGAAAAAGCACACCCCGAAACTAAAATGGCCATATCTCGGCCAATTTTGATCCTAGAGGTATAATTTTTGCACACAATGCAAGTTTAATATTCCCTACGACTATTTCAGGCGGAAACAGAAAATGTTTATTTTTTCAAACTTTCGAGAAAATCGACTTTAAAGTTTCACCAGTTTTTGAAGAGTAAAACTGCACGAAATGGCGTTTTCAGAAAGTTCCTGACACTAAAATGCTACAGCCTGTCAAAGATTTGGTTTTTGTCCCATCCCATCTTGAAAAAGTGAAAAAGCACACCCCGAAACTAAAATGGCCATATCTCGGCCAATTTTGAACCTAGAGGTATAATTTTTGCACAGAATGCAAGTTTAATATTCCCTACGACTATTTCAGGCGGAAACAGAAAATGTTTATTTTTTCAAACTTTCGAGAAAATCGACTTTAAAGTTTCACCAGTTTTTGAAGAGTAAAACTGCACGAAATGGCGTTTTTAGAAAGTTCCTGACACTAAAAGTGCTCTAGCAGCCAGACTGTTGACGGTAGGAACTTGAAATTTGGCACACTATAACTTCATATCGATGGACACACGCAGTACAAATGACAACCCTCTATCTCTGATAGTTTTCGAGCTACAGCCTGTCAAAGATTTGGTTTTTGTCCCATCCCATCTTGAAAAAGTGAAAAAGCACACCACGAAACTAAAATGGCCATATCTTTTCCAATTTTGATCCTAGAGGTATAATATTTGCACAGAATGCAAGTTTAATATTCCCTACGACTATTTCAGGCGGAAACAGAAAATGTTTATTTTTTCAAACTTTCGAGAAAATCGACTTTAAAGTTTCACCAGTTTTTGAAGAGTAAAACTGCACCAAATGGCGTTTTCAGAAAGTTCCTGACACTAAAAGTGCTCTAGCAGCCAGACCGTTGACGGTAGGAACTTGAAATTTGGCACACTATAAACTTCATATCGATGGACATACGCAGTACAAATTACAACCCTCTATCTCTGATAGTTTTCGAGCTACAGCCTGTCAAAGATTTGGTTTTTGTCCCATCCTATCTTGAAAAAGTGAAAAAGCACACCCCGAAACTAAAATGGCCATATCTCGGCCAATTTTGATCCTAGAGGTATAATATTTGCACAGAATGCAAGTTTAATATACCCTACGACTATTTCAGGCGGAAACAGAAAATGTTTATTTTTTCAAACTTTCGAGAAAATCGACTTTAAAGTTTCACCAGTTTTTGAAGAGTAAAACTGCACGAAATGGCGTTTTCAGAAAGTTCCTGACACTAAAATGCTACAGCCTGTCAAAGATTTGGTTTTTGTCCCATCCCATCTTGAAAAAGTGAAAAAGCACACCCCGAAACTAAAATGGCCATATCTCGGCCAATTTTGAACCTAGAGGTATAATTTTTGCACAGAATGCAAGTTTAATATTCCCTACGACTATTTCAGGCGGAAACAGAAAATGTTTATTTGTTCAAACTTTCGAGAAAATCGACTTTAAAGTTTCACCAGTTTTTGAAGAGTAAAACTGCACCAAATGGCGTTTTCAGAAAGTTCCTGACACTAAAAGTGCTCTAGCAGCCAGACCGTTGACGGTAGGAACTTGAAATTTGGCACACTATACCTTCATATCGATGGACACACGCAGTACAAATTACAACCCTCTATCTCTGATAGTTTTCGAGCTACAGCCTGTCAAAGATTTGGTTTTTGTCCCATCCCATCTTGAAAAAGTGAAAAAGCACACCCCGAAACTAAAATGGCCATATCTCGGCCAATTTTGATCCTAGAGGTATAATTTTTGCACACAATGCAAGTTTAATATTCCCTACGACTATTTCAGGCGGAAACAGAAAATGTTTATTTTTTCAAACTTTCGAGAAAATCGACTTTAAAGTTTCACCAGTTTTTGAAGAGTAAAACTGCACGAAATGGCGTTTTCAGAAAGTTCCTGACACTAAAATGCTACAGCCTGTCAAAGATTTGGTTTTTGTCCCATCCCATCTTGAAAAAGTGAAAAAGCACACCCCGAAACTAAAATGGCCATATCTCGGCCAATTTTGAACCTAGAGGTATAATTTTTGCACAGAATGCAAGTTTAATATTCCCTACGACTATTTCAGGCGGAAACAGAAAATGTTTATTTTTTCAAACTTTCGAGAAAATCGACTTTAAAGTTTCACCAGTTTTTGAAGAGTAAAACTGCACGAAATGGCGTTTTTAGAAAGTTCCTGACACTAAAAGTGCTCTAGCAGCCAGACCGTTGACGGTAGGAACTTGAAATTTGGCACACTATAACTTCATATCGATGGACACACGCAGTACAAATGACAACCCTCTATCTCTGATAGTTTTCGAGCTACAGCCTGTCAAAGATTTGGTTTTTGTCCCATCCCATCTTGAAAAAGTGAAAAAGCACACCACGAAACTAAAATGGCCATATCTTTTCCAATTTTGATCCTAGAGGTATAATACTTGCACAGAATGCAAGTTTAATATTCCCTACGACTATTTCAGGCGGAAACAGAAAATGTTTATTTTTTCAAACTTTCGAGAAAATCGACTTTAAAGTTTCACCAGTTTTTGAAGAGTAAAACTGCACCAAATGGCGTTTTCAGAAAGTTCCTGACACTAAAAGTGCTCTAGCAGCCAGACCGTTGACGGTAGGAACTTGAAATTTGGCACACTATAACTTCATATCGATGGACACACGCAGTACAAATTACAACCCTCTATCTCTGATAGTTTTCGAGCTACAGCCTGTCAAAGATTTGGTTTTTGTCCCATCCCATCTTGAAAAAGTGAAAAAGCACACATCGAAACTAAAATGGCCATATCTCGGCCAATTTTGATCCTAGAGGTATAATTTTTGCACACAATGCAAGTTTAATATTCCCTACGACTATTTCAGGCGGAAACAGAAAATGTTTATTTTTTCAAACTTTCGAGAAAATCGACTTTAAAGTTTCACCAGTTTTTGAAGAGTAAAACTGCACCAAATGGCGTTTTCAGAAAGTTCCTGACACTAAAAGTGCTCTAGCAGCCAGACCGTTGACGGTAGGAATTGAAATTTGGCACACTATAACTTCATATCGATGGACACACGCAGTACAAATTACAACCCTCTATCTCTGATAGTTTTCGAGCTACAGTCTGTCAAAGATTTGGTTTTTGTCCCATCCCATCTTGAAAAAGTGAAAAAGCACACCCCGAAACTAAAATGGCCATATCTCGGCCAATTTTGATCCTAGAGGTATAATTTTTGCACACAATGCAAGTTTAATATTCCCTACGACTATTTCAGGCGGAAACAGAAAATGTTTATTTTTTCAAACTTTCGAGAAAATCGACTTTAAAGTTTCACCAGTTTTTGAAGAGTAAAACTGCACGAAATGGCGTTTTCAGAAAGTTCCTGACACTAAAATGCTACAGCCTGTCAAAGATTTGGTTTTTGTCCCATCCCATCTTGAAAAAGTGAAAAAGCACACCCCGAAACTAAAATGGCCATATCTCGGCCAATTTTGAACCTAGAGGTATAATTTTTGCACAGAATGCAAGTTTAATATTCCCTACGACTATTTCAGGCGGAAACAGAAAATGTTTATTTTTTCAAACTTTCGAGAAAATCGACTTTAAAGTTTCACCAGTTTTTGAAGAGTAAAACTGCACGAAATGGCGTTTTTAGAAAGTTCCTGACACTAAAAGTGCTCTAGCAGCCAGACCGTTGACGGTAGGAACTTGAAATTTGGCACACTATAACTTCATATCGATGGACACACGCAGTACAAATGACAACCCTCTATCTCTGATAGTTTTCGAGCTACAGCCTGTCAAAGATTTGGTTTTTGTCCCATCCCATCTTGAAAAAGTGAAAAAGCACACCCCGAAACTAAAATGGCCATATCTCGGCCAATTTTGATCCTAGATGTATAATATTTGCACAGAATGCAAGTTTAATATTCCCTACGACTATTTCAGGCGGAAACAGAAAATGTTTATTTTTTCAAACTTTCGAGAAAATCGACTTTAAAGTTTCACCAGTTTTTGAAGAGTAAAACTGCACGAAATGGCGTTTTCAGAAAGTTCCTGACACTAAAAGTGCTCTAGCAGCCAGACCGTTGAGGGTATGAACTTGAAATTTGGCACACTATAACTTCATATCGATGGACACACGCAGTACAAATTACAACCCTCTATCTCTGATAGTTTTCGAGCTACAGCCTGTCAAAGATTTGGTTTTTGTCCCATCCCATCTTGAAAAAGTGAAAAAGCACACCCCGAAACTAAAATGGCCATATCTCGGCCAATTTTGATCCTAGAGGTATAATATTTGCACAGAATGCAAGTTTAATATTCCCTACGACTATTTCAGGCGGAAACAGAAAATGTTTATTTTTTCAAACTTTCGAGAAAATCGACTTTAAAGTTTCACCAGTTTTTGAAGAGTAAAACTGCACGAAATGGCGTTTTCAGAAAGTTCCTGACACTAAAAGTGCTCTAGCAGCCAGACCGTTGACGGTATGAACTTGAAATTTGGCACACTATAACTTCATATCGATGGGCACACGCAGTACAAATTACAACCCTCTATCTCTGATAGTTTTCCAGCTACAGCCTGTCAAAGATTTGGTTTTTGTCCCATCCCATCTTGAAAAAGTGAAACAGCACACCCCGAAACTAAAATGGCCATATCTCGGCCAATTTTGATCCTAGAGGTATAATTTTTGCACAGAATGCAAGTTTAATATTCCCTACGACTATTTCAGGCGGAAACAGAAAATGTTTATTTTTTCAAACTTTCGAGAAAATCGACTTTAAAGTTTCACCAGTTTTTGAAGAGTAAAACTGCACCAAATGGCGTTTTCAGAAAGTTCCTGACACTAAAAGTGCTCTAGCAGCCAGACCGTTGACGGTAGGAACTTGAAATTTGGCACAAAATAACTTCATATCGATGGACACACGCAGTACAAATTACAACCCTCTATCTCTGATAGTTTTTGAGCTACAGCCTGTCAAAGATTTGGTTTTTGTCCCATCCCATCTTGAAAAAGTGAAAAAGCACACCCCGAAACTAAAATGGCCATATCTCGGCCAATTTTGATCCTAGAGGTATAATTTTTGCACAGAATGCAAGTTTAATATTCCCTACGACTATTTCAGGCGGAAACAAAATGAATTAAATGTTTATTTTTTCAAACTTTCGAGAAAATCGACTTTAAAGTTTCACCAGTTTTTGAAGAGTAAAACTGCACCAAATGGCGTTTTCAGAAAGTTCCTGACACTAAAAGTGCTCTAGCAGCCAGACCGTTGAGGGTATGAACTTGAAATTTGGCACACTATAACTTCATATCGATGGACACACGCAGTACAAATTACAACCCTCTATCTCTGATAGTTTTCGAGCTACAGCCTGTCAAAGATTTGGTTTTTGTCCCATCCCATCTTGAAAAAGTGAAAAAGCACACCCCGAAACTAAAATGGCCATATCTCGGCCAATTTTGATCCTAGAGGTATAATATTTGCACAGAATGCAAGTTTAATATTCCCTACGACTATTTCAGGCGGAAACAGAAAATGTTTATTTTTTCAAACTTTCGAGAAAATCGACTTTAAAGTTTCACCAGTTTTTGAAGAGTAAAACTGCACGAAATGGCGTTTTCAGAAAGTTCCTGACACTAAAAGTGCTCTAGCAGCCAGACCGTTGAGGGTATGAACTTGAAATTTGGCACACTATAACTTCATATCGATGGACACACGCAGTACAAATTACAACCCTCTATCTCTGATAGTTTTCGAGCTACAGCCTGTCAAAGATTTGGTTTTTGTCCCATCCCATCTTGAAAAAGTGAAAAAGCACACCCCGAAACTAAAATGGCCATATCTCGGCCAATTTTGATCCTAGAGGTATAATATTTGCACAGAATGCAAGTTTAATATTCCCTACGACTATTTCAGGCGGAAACAGAAAATGTTTATTTTTTCAAACTTTCGAGAAAATCGACTTTAAAGTTTCACCAGTTTTTGAAGAGTAAAACTGCACCAAATGGCGTTTTCAGAAAGTTCCTGACACTAAAAGTGCTCTAGCAGCCAGACCGTTGACGGTAGGAACTTGAAATTTGGCACACTATAACTTCATATCGATGGGCACACGCAGTACAAATTACAACCCTCTATCTCTGATAGTTTTCAAGCTACAGCCTGTCAAAGATTTGGTTTTTGTCCCATCCCATCTTGAAAAAGTGAAACAGCACACCCCGAAACTAAAATGGCCATATCTCGGCCAATTTTGATCCTAGAGGTATAATTTTTGCACAGAATGCAAGTTTAATATACCCTACGACTATTTCAGGCGGAAACAGAAAATGTTTATTTTTTCAAACTTTCGAGAAAATCGACTTTAAAGTTTCACCAGTTTTTGAAGAGTAAAACTGCACGAAATGGCGTTTTCAGAAAGTTCCTGACACTAAAATGCTACAGCCTGTCAAAGATTTGGTTTTTGTCCCATCCCATCTTGAAAAAGTGAAAAAGCACACCCCGAAACTAAAATGGCCATATCTCGGCCAATTTTGAACCTAGAGGTATAATTTTTGCACAGAATGCAAGTTTAATATTCCCTACGACTATTTCAGGCGGAAACAGAAAATGTTTATTTGTTCAAACTTTCGAGAAAATCGACTTTAAAGTTTCACCAGTTTTTGAAGAGTAAAACTGCACCAAATGGCGTTTTCAGAAAGTTCCTGACACTAAAAGTGCTCTAGCAGCCAGACCGTTGACGGTAGGAACTTGAAATTTGGCACACTATAACTTCATATCGATGGACACACGCAGTACAAATTACAACCCTCTATCTCTGATAGTTTTCGAGCTACAGCCTGTCAAAGATTTGGTTTTTGTCCCATCCCATCTTGAAAAAGTGAAAAAGCACACCCCGAAACTAAAATGGCCATATCTCGACCAATTTTGATCCTAGAGGTATAATTTTTGCACAGAATGCAAGTTTAATATACCCTACGACTATTTCAGGCGGAAACAGAAAATCTTTATTTTTTCAAACTTTCGAGAAAATCGACTTTAAAGTTTCACCAGTTTTTGAAGAGTAAAACTGCACGAAATGGCGTTTTCAGAAAGTTCCTGACACTAAAATGCTACAGCCTGTCAAAGATTTGGTTTTTGTCCCATCCCATCTTGAAAAAGTGAAAAAGCACACCCCGAAACTAAAATGGCCATATCTCGGCCAATTTTGAACCTAGAGGTATAATTTTTGCACAGAATGCAAGTTTAATATTCCCTACGACTATTTCAGGCGGAAACGGAAAAT
The DNA here is from genome assembly GCA_029955415.1 of Lottia scabra. NCBI lineage: Eukaryota > Metazoa > Mollusca > Gastropoda > Lottiidae > Lottia > Lottia scabra. The sequence goes on along the minus strand of JARJEI010000002.1, from coordinate 15,007,355 downwards.
GTTTATTTGTTCAAACTTTCGAGAAAATCGACTTTAAAGTTTCACCAGTTTTTGAAGAGTAAAACTGCACCAAATGGCGTTTTCAGAAAGTTCCTGACACTAAAAGTGCTCTAGCAGCCAGACCGTTGACGGTAGGAACTTGAAATTTGGCACACTATAACTTCATATCGATGGGCACACGCAGTACAAATTACAACCCTCTATCTCTGATAGTTTTCAAGCTACAGCCTGTCAAAGATTTGGTTTTTGTCCCATCCCATCTTGAAAAAGTGAAACAGCACACCCCGAAACTAAAATGGCCATATCTCGGCCAATTTTGATCCTAGAGGTATAATTTTTGCACAGAATGCAAGTTTCATATTCCCTACGACTATTTCAGGCGGAAACAGAAAATGTTTATTTTTTCAAACTTTCGAGAAAATCGACTTTAAAGTTTCACCAGTTTTTGAAGAGTAAAACTGCACCAAATGGCGTTTTCAGAAAGTTCCTGACACTAAAAGTGCTCTAGCAGCCAGACCGTTGACGGTAGGAACTTGAAATTTGGCACAAAATAACTTCATATCGATGGACACACGCAGTACAAATTACAACCCTCTATCTCTGATAGTTTTTGAGCTACAGCCTGTCAAAGATTTGGTTTTTGTCCCATCCCATCTTGAAAAAGTGAAAAAGCACACCCCGAAACTAAAATGGCCATATCTCGGCCAATTTTGATCCTAGAGGTATAATTTTTGCACAGAATGCAAGTTTAATATTCCCTACGACTATTTCAGGCGGAAACAAAATGAATTAAATGTTTATTTTTTCAAACTTTCGAGAAAATCGACTTTAAAGTTTCACCAGTTTTTGAAGAGTAAAACTGCACCAAATGGCGTTTTCAGAAAGTTCCTGACACTAAAAGTGCTCTAGCAGCCAGACCGTTGAGGGTATGAACTTGAAATTTGGCACACTATAACTTCATATCGATGGACACACGCAGTACAAATTACAACCCTCTATCTCTGATAGTTTTCGAGCTACAGCCTGTCAAAGATTTGGTTTTTGTCCCATCCCATCTTGAAAAAGTGAAAAAGCACACCCCGAAACTAAAATGGCCATATCTCGGCCAATTTTGATCCTAGAGGTATAATATTTGCACAGAATGCAAGTTTAATATTCCCTACGACTATTTCAGGCGGAAACAGAAAATGTTTATTTTTTCAAACTTTCGAGAAAATCGACTTTAAAGTTTCACCAGTTTTTGAAGAGTAAAACTGCACGAAATGGCGTTTTCAGAAAGTTCCTGACACTAAAAGTGCTCTAGCAGCCAGACCGTTGAGGGTATGAACTTGAAATTTGGCACACTATAACTTCATATCGATGGACACACGCAGTACAAATTACAACCCTCTATCTCTGATAGTTTTCGAGCTACAGCCTGTCAAAGATTTGGTTTTTGTCCCATCCCATCTTGAAAAAGTGAAAAAGCACACCCCGAAACTAAAATGGCCATATCTCGGCCAATTTTGATCCTAGAGGTATAATATTTGCACAGAATGCAAGTTTAATATTCCCTACGACTATTTCAGGCGGAAACAGAAAATGTTTATTTTTTCAAACTTTCGAGAAAATCGACTTTAAAGTTTCACCAGTTTTTGAAGAGTAAAACTGCACGAAATGGCGTTTTCAGAAAGTTCCTGACACTAAAAGTGCTCTAGCAGCCAGACCGTTGAGGGTATGAACTTGAAATTTGGCACACTATAACTTCATATCGATGGACACACGCAGTACAAATTACAACCCTCTATCTCTGATAGTTTTCGAGCTACAGCCTGTCAAAGATTTGGTTTTTGTCCCATCCCATCTTGAAAAAGTGAAAAAGCACACCCCGAAACTAAAATGGCCATATCTCGGCCAATTTTGATCCTAGAGGTATAATATTTGCACAGAATGCAAGTTTAATATTCCCTACGACTATTTCAGGCGGAAACAGAAAATGTTTATTTTTTCAAACTTTCGAGAAAATCGACTTTAAAGTTTCACCAGTTTTTGAAGAGTAAAACTGCACGAAATGGCGTTTTCAGAAAGTTCCTGACACTAAAAGTGCTCTAGCAGCCAGACCGTTGACGGTAGGAACTTGAAATTTGGCACACTATAACTTCATATCGATGGGCACACGCAGTACAAATTACAACCCTCTATCTCTGATAGTTTTCCAGCTACAGCCTGTCAAAGATTTGGTTTTTGTCCCATCCCATCTTGAAAAAGTGAAACAGCACACCCCGAAACTAAAATGGCCATATCTCGGCCAATTTTGATCCTAGAGGTATAATTTTTGCACAGAATGCAAGTTTAATATTCCCTACGACTATTTCAGGCGGAAACAGAAAATGTTTATTTTTTCAAACTTTCGAGAAAATCGACTTTAAAGTTTCACCAGTTTTTGAAGAGTAAAACTGCACCAAATGGCGTTTTCAGAAAGTTCCTGACACTAAAAGTGCTCTAGCAGCCAGACCGTTGACGGTAGGAACTTGAAATTTGGCACAAAATAACTTCATATCGATGGACACACGCAGTACAAATTACAACCCTCTATCTCTGATAGTTTTTGAGCTACAGCCTGTCAAAGATTTAGTTTTTGTCCCATCCCATCTTGAAAAAGTGAAAAAGCACACCCCGAAACTAAAATGGCCATATCTCGGCCAATTTTGATCCTAGAGGTATAATTTTTGCACAGAATGCAAGTTTAATATTCCCTACGACTATTTCAGGCGGAAACAAAATGAATTAAATGTTTATTTTTTCAAACTTTCGAGAAAATCGACTTTAAAGTTTCACCAGTTTTTGAAGAGTAAAACTGCACCAAATGGCGTTTTCAGAAAGTTCCTGACACTAAAAGTGCTCTAGCAGCCAGACCGTTGAGGGTATGAACTTGAAATTTGGCACACTATAACTTCATATCGATGGACACACGCAGTACAAATTACAACACTCTATCACTGATAGTTTTTGAGCTACAGCCTGTCAAAGATTTGGTTTTTGTCCCATCCCATCTTGAAAAAGTGAAAAAGCACACCCCGAAACTAAAATGGCCATATCTCGGCCAATTTTGATCCTAGAGGTATAAATTTTGCACAGAATGCAAGTTTAATATTCCCTACGACTATTTCAGGCGGAAACAGAAAATGTTTATTTTTTCAAACTTTCGAGAAAATCGACTTTAAAGTTTCACCAGTTTTTGAAGAGTAAAACTGCACCAAATGGCGTTTTCAGAAAGTTCCTGACACTAAAAGTGCTCTAGCAGCCAGACCGTTGAGGGTATGAACTTGAAATTTGGCACACTATAACTTCATATCGATGGACACACGCAGTACAAATTACAACCCTCTATCTCTGATAGTTTTCGAGCTACAGCCTGTCAAAGATTTGGTTTTTGTCCCATCCCATCTTGAAAAAGTGAAAAAGCACACCCCGAAACTAAAATGGCCATATCTCGGCCAATTTTGATCCTAGAGGTATAATATTTGCACAGAATGCAAGTTTAATATTCCCTACGACTATTTCAGGCGGAAACAGAAAATGTTTATTTTTTCAAACTTTCGAGAAAATCGACTTTAAAGTTTCACCAGTTTTTGAAGAGTAAAACTGCACGAAATGGCGTTTTCAGAAAGTTCCTGACACTAAAAGTGCTCTAGCAGCCAGACCGTTGACGGTAGGAACTTGAAATTTGGCACACTATAACTTCATATCGATGGGCACACGCAGTACAAATTACAACCCTCTATCTCTGATAGTTTTCCAGCTACAGCCTGTCAAAGATTTGGTTTTTGTCCCATCCCATCTTGAAAAAGTGAAACAGCACACCCCGAAACTAAAATGGCCATATCTCGGCCAATTTTGATCCTAGAGGTATAATTTTTGCACAGAATGCAAATTTAATATTCCCTACGACTATTTCAGGCGGAAACAGAAAATGTTTATTTTTTCAAACTTTCGAGAAAATCGACTTTAAAGTTTCACCAGTTTTTGAAGAGTAAAACTGCACCAAATGGCGTTTTCAGAAAGTTCCTGACACTAAAAGTGCTCTAGCAGCCAGACCGTTGACGGTAGGAACTTGAAATTTGGCACAAAATAACTTCATATCGATGGACACACGCAGTACAAATTACAACCCTCTATCTCTGATAGTTTTTGAGCTACAGCCTGTCAAAGATTTGGTTTTTGTCCCATCCCATCTTGAAAAAGTGAAAAAGCACACCCCGAAACTAAAATGGCCATATCTCGGCCAATTTTGATCCTAGAGGTATAATTTTTGCACAGAATGCAAGTTTAATATTCCCTACGACTATTTCAGGCGGAAACAAAATGAATTAAATGTTTATTTTTTCAAACTTTCGAGAAAATCGACTTTAAAGTTTCACCAGTTTTTGAAGAGTAAAACTGCACCAAATGGCGTTTTCAGAAAGTTCCTGACACTAAAAGTGCTCTAGCAGCCAGACCGTTGAGGGTATGAACTTGAAATTTGGCACACTATAACTTCATATCGATGGACACACGCAGTACAAATTACAACCCTCTATCTCTGATAGTTTTCGAGCTACAGCCTGTCAAAGATTTGGTTTTTGTCCCATCCCATCTTGAAAAAGTGAAAAAGCACACCCCGAAACTAAAATGGCCATATCTCGGCCAATTTTGATCCTAGAGGTATAATATTTGCACAGAATGCAAGTTTAATATTCCCTACGACTATTTCAGGCGGAAACAGAAAATGTTTATTTTTTCAAACTTTCGAGAAAATCGACTTTAAAGTTTCACCAGTTTTTGAAGAGTAAAACTGCACGAAATGGTGTTTTCAGAAAGTTCCTGACACTAAAAGTGCTCTAGCAGCAAGACCGTTGAGGGTATGAACTTGAAATTTGGCACACTATAACTTCATATCGATGGACACACGCAGTACAAATTACAACCCTCTATCTCTGATAGTTTTCGAGCTACAGCCTGTCAAAGATTTGGTTTTTGTCCCATCCCATCTTGAAAAAGTGAAAAAGCACACCCCGAAACTAAAATGGCCATATCTCGGCCAATTTTGATCCTAGATGTATAATATTTGCACAGAATGCAAGTTTAATATTCCCTACGACTATTTCAGGCGGAAACAGAAAATGTTTATTTTTTCAAACTTTCGAGAAAATCGACTTTAAAGTTTCACCAGTTTTTGAAGAGTAAAACTGCACGAAATGGCGTTTTCAGAAAGTTCCTGACACTAAAAGTGCTCTAGCAGCCAGACCGTTGAGGGTATGAACTTGAAATTTGGCACACTATAACTTCATATCGATGGACACACACAGTACAAATTACAACCCTCTATCTCTGATAGTTTTCGAGCTACAGCCTGTCAAAGATTTGGTTTTTGTCCCATCCCATCTTGAAAAAGTGAAAAAGCACACCCCGAAACTAAAATGGCCATATCTCGGCCAATTTTGATCCTAGAGGTATAATATTTGCACAGAATGCAAGTTTAATATTCCCTACGACTATTTCAGGCGGAAACAGAAAATGTTTATTTTTTCAAACTTTCGAGAAAATCGACTTTAAAGTTTCACCAGTTTTTGAAGAGTAAAACTGCACGAAATGGCGTTTTCAGAAAGTTCCTGACACTAAAAGTGCTCTAGCAGCCAGACCGTTGACGGTAGGAACTTGAAATTTGGCACACTATAACTTCATATCGATGGGCACACGCAGTACAAATTACAACCCTCTATCTCTGATAGTTTTCCAGCTACAGCCTGTCAAAGATTTGGTTTTTGTCCCATCCCATCTTGAAAAAGTGAAACAGCACACCCCGAAACTAAAATGGCCATATCTCGGCCAATTTTGATCCTAGAGGTATAATTTTTGCACAGAATGCAAGTTTAATATTCCCTACGACTATTTCAGGCGGAAACAAAATGAATTAAATGTTTATTTTTTCAAACTTTCGAGAAAATCGACTTTAAAGTTTCACCAGTTTTTGAAGAGTAAAACTGCACCAAATGGCGTTTTCAGAAAGTTCCTGACACTAAAAGTGCTCTAGCAGCCAGACCGTTGAGGGTATGAACTTGAAATTTGGCACACTATAACTTCATATCGATGGACACACGCAGTACAAATTACAACCCTCTATCTCTGATAGTTTTCGAGCTACAGCCTGTCAAAGATTTGGTTTTTGTCCCATCCCATCTTGAAAAAGTGAAAAAGCACACCCCGAAACTAAAATGGCCATATCTCGGCCAATTTTGATCCTAGAGGTATAATATTTGCACAGAATGCAAGTTTAATATTCCCTACGACTATTTCAGGCGGAAACAGAAAATGTTTATTTTTTCAAACTTTCGAGAAAATCGACTTTAAAGTTTCACCAGTTTTTGAAGAGTAAAACTGCACGAAATGGTGTTTTCAGAAAGTTCCTGACACTAAAAGTGCTCTAGCAGCCAGACCGTTGAGGGTATGAACTTGAAATTTGGCACACTATAACTTCATATCGATGGACACACGCAGTACAAATTACAACCCTTTATCTCTGATAGTTTTCGAGCTACAGCCTGTCAAAGATTTGGTTTTTGTCCCATCCCATCTTGAAAAAGTGAAAAAGCACACCCCGAAACTAAAATGGCCATATCTCGGCCAATTTTGATCCTAGATGTATAATATTTGCACAGAATGCAAGTTTAATATTCCCTACGACTATTTCAGGCGGAAACAGAAAATGTTTATTTTTTCAAACTTTCGAGAAAATCGACTTTAAAGTTTCACCAGTTTTTGAAGAGTAAAACTGCACGAAATGGCGTTTTCAGAAAGTTCCTGACACTAAAAGTGCTCTAGCAGCCAGACCGTTGAGGGTATGAACTTGAAATTTGGCACACTATAACTTCATATCGATGGACACACACAGTACAAATTACAACCCTCTATCTCTGATAGTTTTCGAGCTACAGCCTGTCAAAGATTTGGTTTTTGTCCCATCCCATCTTGAAAAAGTGAAAAAGCACACCCCGAAACTAAAATGGCCATATCTCGGCCAATTTTGATCCTAGAGGTATAATATTTGCACAGAATGCAAGTTTAATATTCCCTACGACTATTTCAGGCGGAAACAGAAAATGTTTATTTTTTCAAACTTTCGAGAAAATCGACTTTAAAGTTTCACCAGTTTTTGAAGAGTAAAACTGCACGAAATGGCGTTTTCAGAAAGTTCCTGACACTAAAAGTGCTCTAGCAGCCAGACCGTTGACGGTAGGAACTTGAAATTTGGCACACTATAACTTCATATCGATGGGCACACGCAGTACAAATTACAACCCTCTATCTCTGATAGTTTTCCAGCTACAGCCTGTCAAAGATTTGGTTTTTGTCCCATCCCATCTTGAAAAAGTGAAACAGCACACCCCGAAACTAAAATGGCCATATCTCGGCCAATTTTGATCCTAGAGGTATAATTTTTGCACAGAATGCAAGTTTAATATTCCCTACGACTATTTCAGGCGGAAACAAAATGAATTAAATGTTTATTTTTTCAAACTTTCGAGAAAATCGACTTTAAAGTTTCACCAGTTTTTGAAGAGTAAAACTGCACCAAATGGCGTTTTCAGAAAGTTCCTGACACTAAAAGTGCTCTAGCAGCCAGACCGTTGAGGGTATGAACTTGAAATTTGGCACACTATAACTTCATATCGATGGACACACGCAGTACAAATTACAACCCTCTATCTCTGATAGTTTTCGAGCTACAGCCTGTCAAAGATTTGGTTTTTTTCCCATCCCATCTTGAAAAAGTGAAAAAGCACACCCCGAAACTAAAATGGCCATATCTCGGCCAATTTTGATCCTAGAGGTATAATATTTGCACAGAATGCAAGTTTAATATTCCCTACGACTATTTCAGGCGGAAACAGAAAATGTTTATTTTTTCAAACTTTCCAGAAAATCGACTTTAAAGTTTCACCAGTTTTTGAAGAGTAAAACTGCACGAAATGGCGTTTTCAGAAAGTTCCTGACACTAAAAGTGCTCTAGCAGCCAGACCGTTGAGGGTAGGAACTTGAAATTTGGCACACTATAACTTCATATCGATGGGCACACGCAGTACAAATTACAACCCTCTATCTCTGATAGTTTTCGAGCTACAGCCTGTCAAAGATTTGGTTTTTGTCCCATCCTATCTTGAAAAAGTGAAAAAGCACACCCTGAAACTAAAATGGCCATATCTCGGCCAATTTTGATCCTAGAGGTATAATTTTTGCACAGAATGCAAGTTTAATATTCCCTACGACTATTTCAGGCGGAAACAGAAAATGTTTATTTTTTCAAACTTTCGAGAAAATCGACTTTAAAGTTTCACCAGTTTTTGAAGAGTAAAACTGCACCAAATGGCGTTTTCAGAATGTTCCTGACACTAAAAGATGCTCTAGCAGCCAGACCGTTGACGGTAGGAACTTTAAATTTGGCACACTATAACTTCATATCGATGGACACACGCAGTACAAATTACAACCCTCTATCTCTGATAGTTTTCGAGCTACAGCCTGTCAAAGATTTGGTTTTTGTCCCATCCCATCTTGAAAAAGTGAAAAAGCACACCCCGAAACTAAAATGGCCATATCTCGGCCAATTTTGATCCTAGAGGTAAAATTTTTGCACAGAATGCAAGTTAAATATTCCCTACGACTATTTCAGGCGGAAACAGAAAATGTTTATTTTTTCAAACTTTCGAGAAAATCGACTTTAAAGTTTCACCAGTTTTTGAAGAGTAAAACTGCACCAAATGGCGTTTTCAGAATGTTCCTGACACTAAAAGATGCTCTAGCAGCCAGACCGTTGACGGTAGGAACTTTAAATTTGGCACACTATAACTTCATATCGATGGACACACGCAGTACAAATTACAACCCTCTATCTCTGATAGTTTTCGAGCTACAGCCTGTCAAAGATTTGGTTTTTGTCCCATCCCATCTTGAAAAAGTGAAAAAGCACACCCCGAAACTAAAATGGCCATATCTCGGCCAATTTTGATCCTAGAGGTAAAATTTTTGCACAGAATGCAAGTTAAATATTCCCTACGACTATTTCAGGCGGAAACAGAAAATGTTTATTTTTTCAAACTTTCGAGAAAATCGACTTTAAAGTTTCACCAGTTTTTGAAGAGTAAAACTGCACCAAATGGCGTTTTCAGAAAGTTCCTGACACTAAAAGTGCTCTAGCAGCCAGACCGTTGACGGTAGGAACTTGAAATTTGGCACACTTTAACTTCATATCGATGTGCACAAGCAGTACAAATTACAACTTTCCATCTCCGATTGTTTTCGAGCTACAGCCTGTCAAAGATTTGGTTTTTGCCCCATCCTATCTTGAAAAGTGAAAAAGCACACCCGAAACTAAAATGGCCATATCTCGGCCAATTTTGATCCTAGAGGTATAATTTTTGCACAGAATGCAAGTTTATTATTCCCTACGACTATATCAGACGGACACAGAAAATGTTTATTTTTTCAAACTTTCGAGAAAATCGACTTTAACGTTTCACCAGGTTTTGAAGAGTAAAACTGCACCAAATGGCGTTTTCAGAAAGTTCCTGACACTAAAAGTGCTCTAGTAGCCAGACCGTTGACGGTAGGAACTTGAAATTTGGCACACTTTAACTTCATATCGATGTGCACAAGCAGTACAAATTACAACTTTCCATCTCCGATTGTTTTCGAGCTACAGCCTGTCAAAGATTTGGTTTTTGCCCCATCCTATCTTGAAAAAGTGAAAAAGCACACCCGAAACTAAAATGGCCATATCACGGCCAATTTTGATCTTGACACCTGACTTGCAAGCATGAAATAGCGTACCCGAAAACTAAAATGGCCATAACTTTGACAATTTTGATCCTTGGGGTATAATTGTTTTGCAAAATACAAATTTGATATCCCCTACGACCATTTCAGGCGAAAAGAGAAAAAGTCGATTTTTTCAAACTTTCGAGAAAATCGACTTTAAAGTTTCACCAGTTTTTGAAGAGTAAAACTGCACGAAATGGCGTTTTCAGAAAGTTCCTGACACTAAAAGTGCTCTAGCAGCCAGACTGTTGACGGTAGGATTTGGCACACTATAACTTCATGTCGATGGACACACGCAGTACAAATTACAACCCTCTATCTCTGATAGTTTTTGAGCTACAGCCTGTCAAAGATTTGGTTTTTGTCCCATCCCATCTTGAAAAAGTGAAAAAGCACACCCCGAAACTAAAATGGCCATATCTCGGCCAATTTTGATCCTAGAGGTATAATTTTTGCACAGAATGCAAGTTTAATATTCCCTACGACTATTTCAGGCGGAAACAGAAAATGTTTATTTTTTCAAACTTTCGAGAAAATCGACTTTAAAGTTTTACCAGTTTTTGAAGAGTAAAACTGCACCAAATGGTGTTTTCAGAAAGTTCCTGACACTAAAAGTGCTCTAGCAGCCAGACCGTTGACGGTAGGAACTTGAAATTTGGCACACTATAACTTCATATCGATGGACACACGCAGTACAAATTACAACCCTCTATCTCTGATAGTTTTCGAGCTACAGCCTGTCAAAGATTTGGTTTTTGTCCCATCCCATCTTGAAAAAGTGAAAAAGCACACCCCGAAACTAAAATGGCCATATCTCGGCCAATTTTGATCCTAGAGGTATAATATTTGCACAGAATGCAAGTTTAATATTCCCTACGACTATTTCAGGCGGAAACAGAAAATGTTTATTTTTTCAAACTTTCGAGAAAATCGACTTTAAAGTTTCACCAGTTTTTGAAGAGTAAAACTGCACGAAATGGCGTTTTCAGAAAGTTCCTGACACTAAAAGTGCTCTAGCAGCCAGACCGTTGACGGTAGGAACTTTAAATTTGGCACACTATAACTTCATATCGATGGACACACGCAGTACAAATTACAACCCTCTATCTCTGATAGTTTTCGAGCTACAGCCTGTCAAAGATTTGGTTTTTGTCCCATCCCATCTTGAAAAAGTGAAAAAGCACACCCCGAAACTAAAATGGCCATATCTCGGCCAATTTTGATCCTAGAGGTAAAATTTTTGCACAGAATGCAAGTTAAATATTCCCTACGACTATTTCAGGCGGAAACAAAAAATGTTTATTTTTTCAAACTTTCGAGAAAATCGACTTTAAAGTTTTACCAGTTTTTGAAGAGTAAAACTACACCAAATGGCGTTTTCAGAAAGTTCCTGACACTAAAAGTGCTCTAGCAGCCAGACCGTTGACGGTAGGAACTTGAAATTTGGCACACTTTAACTTCATATCGATGTGCACAAGCAGTACAAATTACAACTTTCCATCTCCGATTGTTTTCGAGCTACAGCCTGTCAAAGATTTGGTTTTTGCCCCATCCTATCTTGAAAAGTGAAAAAGCACACCCGAAACTAAAATGGCCATATCTCGGCCAATTTTGATCCTAGAGGTATAATTTTTGCACAGAATGCAAGTTTATTATTCCCTACGACTATATCAGACGGACACAGAAAATGTTTATTTTTTCAAACTTTCGAGAAAATCGACTTTAACGTTTCACCAGGTTTTGAAGAGTAAAACTGCACCAAATGGCGTTTTCAGAAAGTTCCTGACACTAAAAGTGCTCTAGTAGCCAGACCGTTGACGGTAGGAACTTGAAATTTGGCACACTTTAACTTCATATCGATGTGCACAAGCAGTACAAATTACAACTTTCCATCTCCGATTGTTTTCGAGCTACAGCCTGTCAAAGATTTGGTTTTTGCCCCATCCTATCTTGAAAAAGTGAAAAAGCACACCCGAAACTAAAATGGCCATATCACGGCCAATTTTGATCTTGACACCTGACTTGCAAGCATGAAATAGCGTACCCGAAAACTAAAATGGCCATAACTTTGACAATTTTGATCCTTGGGGTATAATTGTTTTGCAAAATACAAATTTGATATCCCCTACGACCATTTCAGGCGAAAAGAGAAAAAGTCGATTTTTTCAAACTTTCGAGAAAATCGACTTTAAAGTTTCACCAGTTTTTGAAGAGTAAAACTGCACGAAATGGCGTTTTCAGAAAGTTCCTGACACTAAAAGTGCTCTAGCAGCCAGACCGTTGACGGTAGGAACTTGAAATTTGGCACACTATAACTTCATGTCGATGGACACACGCAGTACAAATTACAACCCTCTATCTCTGATAGTTTTCGAGCTACAGCCTGTCAAAGATTTGGTTTTTGTCCCATCCCATCTTGAAAAAGTGAAAAAGCACACCCCGAAACTAAAATGGCCATATCTCATCCAATTTTGATCCTAGAGGTATAATTTTTGCACAGAATGCAAGTTTAATATTCCCTACGACTATTTCAGGCGGAAACAGAAAATGTTTATTTTTTCAAACTTTCGAGAAAATCGACTTTAAAGTTTTACCAGTTTTTGAAGAGTAAAACTGCACCAAATGGTGTTTTCAGAAAGTTCCTGACACTAAAAGTGCTCTAGCAGCCAGACCGTTGACGGTAGGAACTTGAAATTTGGCACACTATAACTTCATATCGATGGACACACGCAGTACAAATTACAACCCTCTATCTCTGATAGTTTTCGAGCTACAGCCTGTCAAAGATTTGGTTTTTGTCCCATCCCATCTTGAAAAAGTGAAAAAGCACACCCCGAAACTAAAATGGCCATATCTCGGCCAATTTTGATCCTAGAGGTATAATTTTTGCACAGAATGCAAGTTTAATATTCCCTACGACTATTTCAGGCGGAAACAGAAAATGTTTATTTTTTCAAACTTTCGAGAAAATCGACTTTAAAGTTTCACCAGTTTTTGAAGAGTAAAACTGCACCAAATGGCGTTTTCAGAAAGTTCCTGACACTAAAAGTGCTCTAGCAGCCAGACCGTTGACGGTAGGAACTTGAAATTTGGCACACTATAACTTCATATCGATGGACACACGCAGTACAAATTACAACCCTCTATCTCTGATAGTTTTCGAGCTACAGCCTGTCAAAGATTTGGTTTTTGTCCCATCCCATCTTGAAAAAGTGAAAAAGCACACCCCGAAACTAAAATGGCCATATCTCGGCCAATTTTGATCCTAGAGGTATAATTTTTGCACAGAATGCAAGTTTAATATTCCCTACGACTATTTCAGGCGGAAACAGAATGAATTAAATGTTTATTTTTTCAAACTTTCGAGAAAATCGACTTTCAAGTTTCACCAGTTTTTGAAGAGTAAAACTGCACCAAATGGCGTTTTCAGAAAGTTCCTGACACTAAAAGTGCTCTAGCAGCCAGACCGTTGACGGTAGGAACTTGAAATTTGGCACACTATAACTTCATGTCGATGGACACACGCAGTACAAATTACAACCCTCTATCTCTGATAGTTTTCGAGCTACAGCCTGTCAAAGATTTGGTTTTTGTCCCATCCCATCTTGAAAAAGTGAAAAAGCACACCCCGAAACTAAAATGGCCATATCTCATCCAATTTTGATCCTAGAGGTATAATTTTTGCACAGAATGCAAGTTTAATATTCCCTACGACTATTTCAGGCGGAAACAGAAAATGTTTATTTTTTCAAACTTTCGAGAAAATCGACTTTAAAGTTTTACCAGTTTTTGAAGAGTAAAACTGCACCAAATGGTGTTTTCAGAAAGTTCCTGACACTAAAAGTGCTCTAGCAGCCAGACCGTTGACGGTAGGAACTTGAAATTTGGCACACTATAACTTCATATCGATGGACACACGCAGTACAAATTACAACCCTCTATCTCTGATAGTTTTCGAGCTACAGCCTGTCAAAGATTTGGTTTTTGTCCCATCCCATCTTGAAAAAGTGAAAAAGCACACCCCGAAACTAAAATGGCCATATCTCGGCCAATTTTGATCCTAGAGGTATAATTTTTGCACAGAATGCAAGTTTAATATTCCCTACGACTATTTCAGGCGGAAACAGAAAATGTTTATTTTTTCAAACTTTCGAGAAAATCGACTTTAAAGTTTCACCAGTTTTTGAAGAGTAAAACTGCACCAAATGGCGTTTTCAGAAAGTTCCTGACACTAAAAGTGCTCTAGCAGCCAGACCGTTGACGGTAGGAACTTGAAATTTGGCACACTATAACTTCATATCGATGGACACACGCAGTACAAATTACAACCCTCTATCTCTGATAGTTTTCGAGCTACAGCCTGTCAAAGATTTGGTTTTTGTCCCATCCCATCTTGAAAAAGTGAAAAAGCACACCCCGAAACTAAAATGGCCATATCTCGGCCAATTTTGATCCTAGAGGTATAATTTTTGCACAGAATGCAAGTTTAATATTCCCTACGACTATTTCAGGCGGAAACAGAATGAATTAAATGTTTATTTTTTCAAACTTTCGAGAAAATCGACTTTCAAGTTTCACCAGTTTTTGAAGAGTAAAACTGCACCAAATGGCGTTTTCAGAAAGTTCCTGACACTAAAAGTGCTTTAGCAGCCAGACCGTTGAGGGTATGAACTTGAAATTTGGCACACTATAACTTCATATCGATGGACACACGCAGTACAAATTACAACCCTCTATCTCTGATAGTTTTCGAGCTACAGCCTGTCAAAGATTTGGTTTTTGTCCCATCCCATCTTGAAAAAGTGAAAAAGCACACCCCGAAACTAAAATGGCCATATCTCGGCCAATTTTGATCCTAGAGGTATAATTTTTGCACAGAATGCAAGTTTAATATTCCCTACGACTATTTCAGGCGGAAACAGAATGAATTAAATGTTTATTTTTTCAAACTTTCGAGAAAATCGACTTTCAAGTTTCACCAGTTTTTGAAGAGTAAAACTGCACCAAATGGCGTTTTCAGAAAGTTCCTGACACTAAAAGTGCTTTAGCAGCCAGACCGTTGAGGGTATGAACTTGAAATTTGGCACACTATAACTTCATATCGATGGACACACGCAGTACAAATTACAACCCTCTATCTCTGATAGTTTTCGAGCTACAGCCTGTCAAAGATTTGGTTTTTGTCCCATCCCATCTTGAAAAAGTGAAAAAGCACACCCCGAAACTAAAATGGCCATATCTCGGCCAATTTTGATCCTAGAGGTATAATATTTGCACAGAATGCAAGTTTAATATTCCCTACGACTATTTCAGGCGGAAACAGAAAATGTTTATTTTTTCAAACTTTCGAGAAAATCGACTTTAAAGTTTCACCAGTTTTTGAAGAGTAAAACTGCACGAAATGGCGTTTTCAGAAAGTTCCTGACACTAAAAGTGCTCTAGCAGCCAGACCGTTGACGGTAGGAACTTGAAATTTGGCACACTATAACTTCATATCGATGGGCACACGCAGTACAAATTACAACCCTCTATCTCTGATAGTTTTCGAGCTACAGCCTGTCAAAGATTTGGTTTTTGTCCCATCCCATCTTGAAAAAGTGAAAAAGCACACCCCGAAACTAAAATGGCCATATCTCGGCCAATTTTGATCCTAGAGGTATAATATTTGCACAGAATGCAAGTTTAATATTCCCTACGACTATTTCAGGCGGAAACAGAAAATGTTTATTTTTTCAAACTTTCGAGAAAATCGACTTTAAAGTTTCACCAGTTTTTGAAGAGTAAAACTGCACGAAATGGCGTTTTCAGAAAGTTCCAGACACTAAAAGTGCTCTAGCAGCCAGACCGTTGAGGGTATGAACTTGAAATTTGGCACACTATAACTTCATATCGATGGACACACGCAGTACAAATTACAACCCTCTATCTCTGATAGTTTTCGAGCTACAGCCTGTCAAAGATTTGGTTTTTGTCCCATCCCATCTTGAAAAAGTGAAAAAGCACACCCCGAAACTAAAATGGCCATATCTCGGCCAATTTTGATCCTAGAGGTATAATTTTTGCACAGAATGCAAGTTTAATATTCCCTACGACTATTTCAGGCGGAAACAGAAAATGTTTATTTTTTCAAACTTTCGAGAAAATCGACTTTAAAGTTTCACCAGTTTTTGAAGAGTAAAACTGCACGAAATGGCGTTTTCAGAAAGTTCCTGACACTAAAAGTGCTCTAGCAGCCAGACCGTTGACGGTAGGAACTTGAAATTTGGCACACTATAACTTCATATCGATGGGCACACGCAGTACAAATTACAACCCTCTATCTCTGATAGATTTCGAGCTACAGCCTGTCAAAGATTTGGTTTTTGTCCCATCCCATCTTGAAAAAGTGAAAAAGCACACCCCGAAACTAAAATGGCCATATCTCGGCCAATTTTGATCCTAGAGGTATAATATTTGCACAGAATGCAAGTTTAATATTCCTTACGACTATTTCAGGCGGAAACAGAAAATGTTTATTTTTTCAAAGTTCCTGACACTAAAAGTGCTCTAGCAGCCAGACCGTTGACGGTAGGAACTTGAAATTTGGCACACTATAACTTCATATCGATGGGCACACGCAGTACAAATTACAACCCTCTATCTCTGATAGTTTTCGAGCTACAGCCTGTCAAAGATTTGGTTTTTGTCCCATCCCATCTTGAAAAAGTGAAAAAGCACACCCCGAAACTAAAATGGCCATATCTCGGCCAATTTTGATCCTAGAGGTATAATATTTGCACAGAATGCAAGTTTAATATTCCCTACGACTATTTCAGGCGGAAACAGAAAATGTTTATTTTTTCAAACTTTCGAGAAAATCGACTTTAAAGTTTCACCAGTTTTTGAAGAGTAAAACTGCACGAAATGGCGTTTTCAGAAAGTTCCAGACACTAAAAGTGCTCTAGCAGCCAGACCGTTGAGGGTATGAACTTGAAATTTGGCACACTATAACTTCATATCGATGGACACACGCAGTACAAATTACAACCCTCTATCTCTGATAGTTTTCGAGCTACAGCCTGTCAAAGATTTGGTTTTTGTCCCATCCCATCTTGAAAAAGTGAAAAAGCACACCCCGAAACTAAAATGGCCATATCTCGGCCAATTTTGATCCTAGAGGTATAAATTTTGCACAGAATGCAAGTTTAATATTCCCTACGACTATTTCAGGCGGAAACAGAAAATGTTTATTTTTTCAAACTTTCGAGAAAATCGACTTTAAAGTTTCACCAGTTTTTGAAGAGTAAAACTGCACGAAATGGCGTTTTCAGAAAGTTCCTGACACTAAAAGTGCTCTAGCAGCCAGACCGTTGACGGTAGGAACTTGAAATTTGGCACACTATAACTTCATATCGATGGGCACACGCAGTACAAATTACAACCCTCTATCTCTGATAGTTTTCGAGCTACAGCCTGTCAAAGATTTGGTTTTTGTCCCATCCCATCTTGAAAAAGTGAAAAAGCACACCGCGAAACTAAAATGGCCATATCTCGGCCAATTTTGATCCTAGAGGTATAATATTTGCACAGAATGCAAGTTTAATATTCCTTACGACTATTTCAGGCGGAAACAGAAAATGTTTATTTTTTCAAAGTTCCTGACACTAAAAGTGCTCTAGCAGCCAGACCGTTGACGGTAGGAACTTGAAATTTGGCACACTATAACTTCATATCGATGGACACACGCAGTACAAATTACAACCCTCTATCTCTGATAGTTTTCGAGCTACAGCCTGTCAAAGATTTGGTTTTTGTCCCATCCCATCTTGAAAAAGTGAAAAAGCACACCCCGAAACTAAAATGGCCATATCTCGGCCAATTTTGAACCTAGAGGTATAATTTTTGCACAGAATGCAAGTTTAATATTCCCTACGACTATTTCAGGCGGAAACAGAAAATGTTTATTTTTTCAAACTTTCGAGAAAATCGACTTTAAAGTTTCACCAGTTTTTGAAGAGTAAAACTGCACCAAATGGCGTTTTCAGAAAGTTCCTGACACTAAAAGTGCTCTAGCAGCCAGACGGTTGACGGTAGGAACTTGAAATTCGGCACACTATAACTTCATATCGATGGACACACGCAGTACAAATTACAACCCTCTATCTCTGATAGTTTTCGAGCTACAGTCTGTCAAAGATTTGGTTTTTGTCCCATCCCATCTTGAAAAAGTGAAAAAGCACACCCCGAAACTAAAATGGCCATATCTCGGCCAATTTTGATCCTAGAGGTATAATATTTGCACAGAATGCAAGTTTAATATTCCTTACGACTATTTCAGGCGGAAACAGAAAATGTTTATTTTTTCAAAGTTCCTGACACTAAAAGTGCTCTAGCAGCCAGACCGTTGACGGTAGGAACTTGAAATTTGGCACACTATAACTTCATATCGATGGACACACGCAGTACAAATTACAACCCTCTATCTCTGATAGTTTTCGAGCTACAGCCTGTCAAAGATTTGGTTTTTGTCCCATCCCATCTTGAAAAAGTGAAAAAGCACACCCCGAAACTAAAATGGCCATATCTCGGCCAATTTTGAACCTAGAGGTATAATTTTTGCACAGAATGCAAGTTTAATATTCCCTACGACTATTTCAGGCGGAAACAGAAAATGTTTATTTTTTCAAACTTTCGAGAAAATCGACTTTAAAGTTTCACCAGTTTTTGAAGAGTAAAACTGCACCAAATGGCGTTTTCAGAAAGTTCCTGACACTAAAAGTGCTCTAGCAGCCAGACCGTTGACGGTAGGAACTTGAAATTTGGCACACTATAACTTCATATCGATGGACACACGCAGTACAAATTACAACCCTCTATCTCTGATAGTTTTCGAGCTACAGCCTGTCAAAGATTTGGTTTTTGTCCCATCCCATCTTGAAAAAGTGAAAAAGCACACCCCGAAACTAAAATGGCCATATCTCGGCCAATTTTGATCCTAGAGGTATAATTTTTGCACAGAATGCAAGTTTAATATACCCTACGACTATTTCAGGCGGAAACAGAAAATGTTTATTTTTTCAAACTTTCGAGAAAATCGACTTTAAAGTTTCACCAGTTTTTAAAGAGTAAAACTGCACGAAATGGCGTTTTTAGAAAGTTCCTGACACTAAAAGTGCTCTAGCAGCCAGACCGTTGAGGGTATGAACTTGAAATTTGGCACACTATAACTTCATATCGATGGACACACGCAGTACAAATTACAACCCTCTATCTCTGATAGTTTTCGAGCTACAGCCTGTCAAAGATTTGGTTTTTGTCCCATCCCATCTTGAAAAAGTGAAAAAGCACACCACGAAACTAAAATGGCCATATCTTTTCCAATTTTGATCCTAGAGGTATAATATTTGCACAGAATGCAAGTTTAATATTCCCTACGACTATTTCAGGCGGAAACAGAAAATGTTTATTTTTTCAAACTTTCGAGAAAATCGACTTTAAAGTTTCACCAGTTTTTGAAGAGTAAAACTGCACCAAATGGCGTTTTCAGAAAGTTCCTGACACTAAAAGTGCTCTAGCAGCCAGACCGTTGACGGTAGGAACTTGAAATTTGGCACACTATAAACTTCATATCGATGGACATACGCAGTACAAATTACAACCCTCTATCTCTGATAGTTTTCGAGCTACAGCCTGTCAAAGATTTGGTTTTTGTCCCATCCTATCTTGAAAAAGTGAAAAAGCACACCCCGAAACTAAAATGGCCATATCTCGGCCAATTTTGATCCTAGAGGTATAATTTTTGCACAGAATGCAAGTTTAATATACCCTACGACTATTTCAGGCGGAAACAGAAAATGTTTATTTTTTCAAACTTTCGAGAAAATCGACTTTAAAGTTTCACCAGTTTTTGAAGAGTAAAACTGCACGAAATGGCGTTTTCAGAAAGTTCCTGACACTAAAATGCTACAGCCTGTCAAAGATTTGGTTTTTGTCCCATCCCATCTTGAAAAAGTGAAAAAGCACACCCCGAAACTAAAATGGCCATATCTCGGCCAATTTTGAACCTAGAGGTATAATTTTTGCACAGAATGCAAGTTTAATATTCCCTACGACTATTTCAGGCGGAAACAGAAAATGTTTATTTTTTCAAACTTTCGAGAAAATCGACTTTAAAGTTTCACCAGTTTTTGAAGAGTAAAACTGCACCAAATGGCGTTTTCAGAAAGTTCCTGACACTAAAAGTGCTCTAGCAGCCAGACCGTTGACGGTAGGAACTTGAAATTTGGCACACTATAACTTCATATCGATGGACACACGCAGTACAAATTACAACCCTCTATCTCTGATAGTTTTCGAGCTACAGCCTGTCAAAGATTTGGTTTTTGTCCCATCCCATCTTGAAAAAGTGAAAAAGCACACCCCGAAACTAAAATGGCCATATCTCGGCCAATTTTGAACCTAGAGGTATAATTTTTGCACAGAATGCAAGTTTAATATTCCCTACGACTATTTCAGGCGGAAACAGAAAATGTTTATTTTTTCAAACTTTCGAGAAAATCGACTTTAAAGTTTCACCAGTTTTTGAAGAGTAAAACTGCACCAAATGGCGTTTTCAGAAAGTTCCTGACACTAAAAGTGCTCTAGCAGCCAGACCGTTGACGGTAGGAACTTGAAATTTGGCACACTATAACTTCATATCGATGGACACACGCAGTACAAATTACAACCCTCTATCTCTGATAGTTTTCGAGCTACAGCCTGTCAAAGATTTGGTTTTTGTCCCATCCCATCTTGAAAAAGTGAAAAAGCACACCCCGAAACTAAAATGGCCATATCTCGGCCAATTTTGATCCTAGAGGTATAATTTTTGCACAGAATGCAAGTTTAATATTCCCTACGACTATTTCAGGCGGAAACAGAAAATCTTTATTTTTTCAAACTTTTGAGAAAATCGACTTTAAAGTTTCACCAGTTTTTGAAGAGTAAAACTGCTCCAAATGGCGTTTTCAGAAAGTTCCTGACACTAAAAGTGCTCTAGCAGCCAGACCGTTGACGGTAGGAACTTGAAATGTGGCACAAAATAACTTCATATCGATGGACACACGCAGTACAAATTACAACCCTCTATCTCTGATAGTTTTTGAGCTACAGCCTGTCAAAGATTTGATTTTTGTCCCATCCCATCTTGAAAAAGTGAAAAAGCACACCCCGAAACTAAAATGGCCATATCTCGGCCAATTTTGATCCTAGAGGTATAATTTTTGCACAGAATGCAAGTTTAATATTCCCTACGACTATTTCAGGCGGAAACAGAAAATGTTTATTTTTTCAAACTTTCCAGAAAATCGACTTTAAAGTTTCACCAGTTTTTGAAGAGTAAAACTGCACCAAATGGCGTTTTCAGAAAGTTCCTGACACTAAAAGTGCTCTAGCAGCCAGACCGTTGAGGGTATGAACTTGAAATTTGGCACACTATAACTTCATATCGATGGACACACGCAGTACAAATTACAACCCTCTATCTCTGATAGTTTTCGAGCTACAGCCTGTCAAAGATTTGGTTTTTGTCCCATCCCATCTTGAAAAAGTGAAAAAGCACACCCCGAAACTAAAATGGCCATATCTCGGCCAATTTTGAACCTAGAGGTATAATTTTTGCACAGAATGCAAGTTTAATATTCCCTACGACTATTTCAGGCGGAAACAGAAAATGTTTATTTTTTCAAACTTTCGAGAAAATCGACTTTAAAGTTTCACCAGTTTTTGAAGAGTAAAACTGCACCAAATGGCGTTTTCAGAAAGTTCCTGACACTAAAAGTGCTCTAGCAGCCAGACCGTTGAGGGTATGAACTTGAAATTTGGCACACTATAACTTCATATCGATGGGCACACGCAGTACAAATTACAACCCTCTATCTCTGATAGTTTTCGAGCTACAGCCTGTCAAAGATTTGGTTTTTGTCCCATCCCATCTTGAAAAAGTGAAAAAGCACACCCCGAAACTAAAATGGCCATATCTCGGCCAATTTTGATCCTAGAGGTATAATTTTTGCACAGAATGCAAGTTTAATATTCCCTACGACTATTTCAGGCGGAAACAGAAAATGTTTATTTTTTCAAACTTTCCAGAAAATCGACTTTAAAGTTTCACCAGTTTTTGAAGAGTAAAACTGCACCAAATGGCGTTTTCAGAAAGTTCCTGACACTAAAAGTGCTCTAGCAGCCAGACCGTTGACGGTAGGAACTTGAAATTTGGCACACTATAACTTCATATCGATGGGCACACGCAGTACAAATTACAACCCTCTATCTCTGATAGTTTTCGAGCTACAGCCTGTCAAAGATTTGGTTTTTGTCCCATCCCATCTTGAAAAAGTGAAAAAGCACACCCCGAAACTAAAATGGCCATATCTCGGCCAATTTTGATCCTAGAGGTATAATTTTTGCACAGAATGCAAGTTTAATATTCCCTACGACTATTTCAGGCGGAAACAGAAAATGTTTATTTTTTCAAACTTTCCAGAAAATCGACTTTAAAGTTTCACCAGTTTTTGAAGAGTAAAACTGCACCAAATGGCGTTTTCAGAAAGTTCCTGACACTAAAAGTGCTCTAGCAGCCAGACCGTTGACGGTAGGAACTTGAAATTTGGCACACTATAACTTCATATCGATGGACACACGCAGTACAAATTACAACCCTCTATCTCTGATAGTTTTCGAGCTACAGCCTGTCAAAGATTTGGTTTTTGTCCCATCCCATCTTGAAAAAGTGAAAAAGCACACCCCGAAACTAAAATGGCCATATCTCGGCCAATTTTGATCCTAGAGGTATAATTTTTGCACAGAATGCAAGTTTAATATTCCCTACGACTATTTCAGGCGGAAACAGAAAATGTTTATTTTTTCAAACTTTCGAGAAAATCGACTTTAAAGTTTCACCAGTTTTTGAAGAGTAAAACTGCACGAAATGGCGTTTTCAGAAAGTTCCTGACACTAAAAGTGCTCTAGCAGCCAGACCGTTGAGGGTATGAACTTGAAATTTGGCACACTATAACTTCATATCGATGGACACACGCTGTACAAATTACAACCCTCTATCTCTGATAGTTTTCGAGCTACAGCCTGTCAAAGATTTGGTTTTTGTCCCATCCCATCTTGAAAAAGTGAAAAAGCACACCCCGAAACTAAAATGGCCATATCTCGGCCAATTTTGATCCTAGAGGTATAATATTTGCACAGAATGCAAGTTTAATATTCCCTACGACTATTTCAGGCGGAAACAGAAAATGTTTATTTTTTCAAACTTTCGAGAAAATCGACTTTAAAGTTTCACCAGTTTTTGAAGAGTAAAACTGCACGAAATGGCGTTTTCAGAAAGTTCCTGACACTAAAAGTGCTCTAGCAGCCAGACCGTTGACGGTAGGAACTTGAAATTTGGCACACTATAAACTTCATATCGATGGACACACGCAGTACAAATTACAACCCTCTATCTCTGATAGTTTTCGAGCTACAGCCTGTCAAAGATTTGGTTTTTGTCCCATCCCATCTTGAAAAAGTGAAAAAGCACACCCCGAAACTAAAATGGCCATATCTCGGCCAATTTTGAACCTAGAGGTATAATTTTTGCACAGAATGCAAGTTTAATATTCCCTACGACTATTTCAGGCGGAAACAGAAAATGTTTATTTTTTCAAACTTTCGAGAAAATCGACTTTAAAGTTTCACCAGTTTTTGAAGAGTAAAACTGCACCAAATGGCGTTTTCAGAAAGTTCCTGACACTAAAAGTGCTCTAGCAGCCAGACGGTTGACGGTAGGAACTTGAAATTCGGCACACTATAACTTCATATCGATGGACACACGCAGTACAAATTACAACCCTCTATCTCTGATAGTTTTCGAGCTACAGCCTGTCAAAGATTTGGTTTTTGTCCCATCCCATCTTGAAAAAGTGAAAAAGCACACCCCGAAACTAAAATGGCCATATCTCGGCCAATTTTGATCCTAGAGGTAAAAATTTTGCACAGAATGCAAGTTAAATATTCCCTACGACTATTTCAGGCGGAAACAGAAAATGTTTATTTTTTCAAACTTTCGAGAAAATCGACTTTAAAGTTTCACCAGTTTTTGAAGAGTAAAACTGCACCAAATGGCGTTTTCAGAAAGTTCCTGACACTAAAAGTGCTCTAGCAGCCAGACCGTTGACGGTAGGAACTTGAAATTTGGCACACTTTAACTTCATATCGATGTGCACAAGCAGTACAAATTACAACTTTCCATCTCCGATTGTTTTCGAGCTACAGCCTGTCAAAGATTTGGTTTTTGCCCCATCCTATCTTGAAAAGTGAAAAAGCACACCCGAAACTAAAATGGCCATATCTCGGCCAATTTTGATCCTAGAGGTATAATTTTTGCACAGAATGCAAGTTTATTATTCCCTACGACTATATCAGACGGACACAGAAAATGTTTATTTTTTCAAACTTTCCAGAAAATCGACTTTAAAGTTTCACCAGGTTTTGAAGAGTAAAACTGCACCAAATGGCGTTTTCAGAAAGTTCCTGACACTAAAAGTGCTCTAGTAGCCAGACCGTTGACGGTAGGAACTTGAAATTTGGCACACTTTAACTTCATATCGATGTGCACAAGCAGTACAAATTACAACTTTCCATCTCCGATTGTTTTCGAGCTACAGCCTGTCAAAGATTTGGTGTTTGCCCCATCCTATCTTGAAAAAGTGAAAAAGCACACCCGAAACTAAAATGGCCATATCACGGCCAATTTTGATCTTGACACCTGACTTGCAAGCATGAAATAGCGTACCCGAAAACTAAAATGGCCATAACTTTGACAATTTTGATCCTTGGGGTATAATTGTTTTGCAAAATACAAATTTGATATCCCCTACGACCATTTCAGGCGAAAAGAGAAAAAGTCGATTTTTTCAAACTTTCGAGAAAATCGACTTTAAAGTTTCACCATGTTTTAAAGAGGAAAACTGCATTAAATGGCGTTTGCAGGAAGTTGGCGACACTTAAAGTGCTCTAGCACCCAGACCATTCATGCAAGGAACTTGAAATTTGCATAACTCAAATAGTTTTAGAGCTACAGCCTGTCAAAGATTTGGTCGGATTCCATTTCGCACGCCCATTTACACGTTTAACGACGATAATAAACGTCGTTCACAGATTCTTAAGGAGTAACGGACAATTCCACGGGCCACACCGCAGCAAACGATTAAAAGGATAAAAAACCAAAGGAGTATCTCAAATAGGCTTCCTCTCAGCATAGAACACAGGCATCTGATTCTGGCTAAAAAAAATCTAAAAGTTTCAAGGTATGGCTTACCCATGCTCGGCGATGTTTCTTGTTTTATCTTTGATATTCTTACCTCTTCTCACATGCTTTGACATTCAAATAGTATTGTGAAGTATTTCTTAAACAAAAATCATCACTTTTATAGATTGACATATATTAAGTCTCGCTTCAAAAAAAATTATCTAAAACAGATGTTGACAATGTTGTGAAAATTACATTTTTTTGATTGGTCATAATATATTGTATTGAGAATTTATCGCATTCCAGGCACGTTATTGGTTCCAGAATGACGTTTTTGACTTCCGTTTCAGATACTTCTTAGAACGAAATGGCTGCTTTCATACCTTGAAACTCTTATACCCTATAACTATATACGATTTTTTTTTAACCAGAATCAGGTGCCTGTGGCATAGAAATAGAACTCACATCGTCTATTGAACTTCTGTTTCAATTCATGGTGTCCTATTTTCTCCTCTCAGACTAGTTGCCTCTAAGTGATACTGTGGGAGAGACACTGTATGAATTCGGATCTAATTACATCGTGTTAATCATGGCTTTTAAATAAATATGACTTTTTGCAGAATCCGGAAGTTAAGTGGGATCCCAGAATTCAACGCATGCGTGCCAAGCATAAATCTTGTGTTATTCTATCTACATTTCTATGCTCTCAGCTAGTTCAAACTCTTGACCACGTATTTACGTCAGTTTCTTTTCTTTGTATCTGGACAAAGCCATAAAGTTTACGTATAAATGTGAAATCGAAAATAGATCAAACCTCAACTATTTCTGTGTAAACTTCAATTTCATTATCAAAAGATTTTATTTAAAAACATTACAAGTCAAAACTTTTATACATACACTATACAATTTTAAAAGAGACAAAAAATAAAGTTAAAATTAGATAAATGAATAAAATATAATTCTTTCTTGTTCTTATATACTTCCTATAAATTCTATTGTATTAAACTTCTTCCTTTGGTCATAATGTCTACAACTATTTCATTCTTTGTTCAAAACTTTAGAAAAAATAGGAAATGTCACGCTGTCGAGTTCAAAACATAAAATTTAAAAAAATGAATACACAGCATTAAACTAAAAGCCAATGTAATGTTTTTCGGTGCAATAGAACTTTGAAAACGTGACGGCATTTCTTAATTTGAATTGTATGAATCAACGGTTATAGAATTTAAAGTTGGAGACCTTCTTTTCTTTTTTCCTATAAAAACTGTAGGTGGCGAACGTCTTTAGTTACCTAAAGAGCAGCTTAACTTATGTGAGCAGAAACAATTCAACAGAATTTCAAACTAATATGAGTTTTCCTTCAAATTCTTGCGTTTAAACCAGTTTTAAAACAATTAAATCGGATTAAAACACATAGTCGTATTTGTGGTTAACCACGACATTCCGAAACAGCAAGAGTCATTCTTTACTTAGTCCTATTATATCATACCTTTTTCTTCAATTACAAAAATGTGACATTAATAAGACAACAA
Source organism: Lottia scabra (assembly GCA_029955415.1). Taxonomy (NCBI): domain Eukaryota; kingdom Metazoa; phylum Mollusca; class Gastropoda; family Lottiidae; genus Lottia; species Lottia scabra. Next base: position 14,980,730 of record JARJEI010000002.1, on the reverse strand, counting down.
GGCTCGATTCAAAGAGACAATTTTGAAAAAAGCTGAAATAAATATCTTAAGGAGTGTGACCTAAACTTGAAAAACATAACACATCAAAGAGTTAAAATAACTATTTCAATTGATAAAAACTTAAAGAATTTCAACATGTTTCTTTTGATTTTATTTGTGATTGTGGTTTTCTATCGCGATCTAAATAAAGCTTATTGTAAGAAAGGCTCGTGTATTTTTGACCACACTTTCAAAATATTTTTCTTTAATTCAAAATTTGGTCAAACGCGGACATAAGAAATCGTATTTTGAGAAAAAGACACAATGCATTAGATTGTTAATTCAAAATGTCAAAAAATTTCGAAACAAATACCCTATAAGAAAAAGGGTTAATTGAAATAACTTTAAAGCTATTGTCTAGTAAATAACACATATAACAAAACCTCTTTTATTATTATTAAGCCTACTTTCAAAACAAATTTTCATTTAAGAAAGCAATTATTCCTAACTAAATCTTTCGACAATGCCAAAAAATTTAAAAATTAAAGTCAAAAGAAACTTAATTTCTTAAACTGAGTTCGTAGACATATAACTGACATTAAAATTTACCTAATGTCAATGAAATGCCAATGAATTATTTATATAACTTATCATATTAATGCCAAATTTTAAGAAGCCGAAAAGAGGTGTCGTGTTTTCTCGCCAAAAGGTCGTAAACAATAAGTGATAATTGAAAATAACTTTCGCCTGTGGGCCAATTAATTAAGAATTAAGCCTAATAAACAATACAACAATAAAGTGTGAAAAAGTAAAAACAAAAACATTATCTAAAGCATTTCGCTTCAGAAAATATCATCATTATGCTAAAATCACCGAGTTAATTAAAAGCATTCATATCTGCGTTCCTTCCAAATGCCAATGGCTATGGGGCGCTCTTGAATATCTTGCCACTTACAATACTCATAAAGCTTTGATATTCATTAATATTATTCTATACTATAAAATCCTATTTATTTTCAAATTTTCGAAGGCTAATTTTACAAGTCATGGCATTTCTCTCATGTCATAAAGCAACCAAATCTTAGAGACATGTTAGTAAAAATGTCAAGCAAGTTCAGCCAACAGACAAATTTCTATGTAAAAGCTAAAAATAATGATCGTAAAAGACCAGGGGCATTTCAATGAATAGTGTTGTCATGGTTATAATAAATGTGCAGTTATTAATCGGAATTCGATACATGCTAATTACACCGGGTGCAGGGTACGAGGTCAAACTGCGAATGGATTTCTATAATAGTGACCCGAGTGATTCAATAAGGTTTTTCACTTTTTCACCTGTAAAACTTTGGCTTCGATGTTCAGAAGTGTCCATAAAAATATCAAAATCACCGGGAAACATTTATGCAAGTCGAGAATAACAGTTTTACAAATGTTCACACAGACTGAATAATGTTCATTTTCACTGTCCAAACTGAACATCTTAAGATGAGAACACATCACTCACTGGAGGGATACTTAAAAATATAAACATCAGCTGTAGTTTTGCATGTTTAAAGTCCTCGCTTTTCGATATGTTTTCCGAATTCTGTGATATCATAAATGCAGGAACCAGGCGACTGAATGTCAGAGAAGCCAATGACCATACACTGGTGACAGACGTGGGCGACCAAGACTCGGTTTTCAGCTTTACCGACGATAGTTTCGCTGTTATCATGTCGAAAACATGTATACATGGTATCTGTTATCTTCATTCTGATCAGTGAATCGTAATGACTGGTCACTGCTTTCAATATACCAATCGTCTCACCACTCGTCAGATCCCAATCAGCTGTGGATGCTAGAACTTCCCCATCTAAATTAGTAATGGCTACTGTTTCCACCTTCCCTCTGCTTGTCAATCGATCCAAAAGACTTTCCCAGGTCATCCCTGAATATTGGGTATTTCGTTTACTTTCCGTTGTGTGGAAGTGGGTATCGGCGGCGATTTTCATATCGAAGTTAAATGGAACAACAACAAAAGATACTTGCGTATTAAATTGATAAAGACAAGAGTTTCTTCAAAATCTTTGGTTTGTCCGACTCCAATTAAGTATTCATAATAGTGGTTGGCGTTAGAAAGTTGAACAAATGGTAACATAGAAAATCCAGAAAATACTACCATTTAAAAAAATCAGTCAACAGAGTTCGAGTTTCAGGAAATCTTGTTTCCAAACCTTGATCGTTGCAAGAAATATCACTAAATGCTTCACACAGTACAAACTTTCGGTAAAAAATAGTTCAAGCTCAATCGGTTATTTCTTTCTAACTTTAAAGCACATATCTAAAAATATAACTTCATATAATACGATGTTGCTTCCTCGGTAGTCGATTCTAAACTGAGGACTACTGAGCCGCGATCTCCTTTATTATTCAGGTGAGTTGTTCTGGTTGGTTACTTTTTGTTACTAGGTCAGCCGACCTGTTATCACCTGTGTTATTTAATATAGACTACTATAGTTAGCATGTTATCACGGCAAAGACAATAGTCTCGATTTCAATTTTTAGCGTCCCTTGCCTTTATGGTGTAATGAAAATAAACGTCTAATTGTCGGATTAGTCCAAATTAATTAAGAATATTATTGCGACATTTTCTCCACCTTTCACAGTGCCTTTTCAGTTAATCTTTTAAGCATATTTAAGTCTATTGAAATTCCTTTAACTAATACTTTAATGATTCCCCATAAATCCCTAACTGAAGACTATTGTTTTACAGACTTATCAGACTTTAATGTTTGAATGTTCTCTCTACCTGCAAATTTTATATTTTAAAAATCGACTCCCGCTGCTTCATATATCACCCATTTTTCTCGGCGACCAGCACCTAATTATTCTAACTGTTCAGAACTGTTCCAAATTTTGGATCCAGAATACGATCAAGTGATCAAACAATATATTATTATTCATATTCAAAATGCATTTTATTTTATATCGATCATCGTCCATATCGTTGGATTTTCTATCCCAGACAGACCTTGTTACGCTTTGAGGTTGTACTAGCGATCCAATTTCTGGTCGCAATCCATTAATTTGAGGACCGTGGTCCTAAATATTTAATAGAAGCTACCCAGGGAATATGTCAGCATATCAATGCCATAGTAGATTTGCAATCAGTGTCAAAGATACTTTTGTCGCTATCATAATTAGTGTATACTTTCGTCTTAATGCGAACGCTATAGCATTAATTGCTTCTCCCATTTGAACATGACTATTAATTGCAATGTATCAGTGCAACTGCCAGATCTGTCTTTAAAACAAAAATGGAAATCACGAAGTTTTGCTTTTTAGTTTCTCATTTCTAGTTAACATTGTATCTTATCGTCGACCAAATCTAACGCAATATGCGATTATTCAGTTAATCGCAGTTATAGCAATGACGAATTTCGGCGAATCCTAGTCCGGCAGAGCAACCGGATTCTCTAGTTATAGTAAGTGTACGAATTTTAACCTATATAAACACGGATGTTTCAAAATTTAGATAATATTTATTCTGCGGCTGTCAAAGCGGTTATCCGTTGAATAAAATGTTCATTTATTGACATTTTTAAAATAACTGCCCTATCAGTACTGTATACCTATAGATAAATATACAATACAAGGTGGGGCACGGTGTATAATATAGTCAAATGATTATTTGAAAAGATAAATTGGAAATAACATCCGTTTGGAAAGAAATCCGGGACTGTGCCATTCAATATAATATACTACAATGACCGAATTAAATATATATTTATTGGTCCCACCTTGCCTCTTAAATTCGGCTTAAAGGGGAATATTCAGCATTTTTGATGATCGATTTGGGCCTCGAATTTTTGTAAATAGCCTTCAGATTTAGTGAAACTGCCAAAAAATCGCACAATCTCTTCAATTATACCCGTACCTTAAGTTCTTAACAGTTATCAGCTTTCATTTTCTGTAGATGTGTTTTCTTTATAATTCATAGTGTAACTAAACGATGAGTCGTATTTGTGACTTTCTAACGCTGATATTTATGTATACACAGGGATTTGAAAGCTAAATTTTTTAGGGAGAGTTTGGAATATTATTACGGATTAGATTAGCAGAAAAATTTCAGGTTCTGAAACTAACACTTTTTTGGTTGAATGGTTAGTGAACATATCTCTTTAAGTTGACATATTACCAGTAATATTTGAAAAAAAAAGTGAGATAAGTTGAAAAAGAAGCCGGATCACTTTTAAATTCTTTCTGATTTTATTAATTGAGATCTGCTTTAATATTTTTGAGATCTTATTTTAACGTTTATATAACCCGAATGTGGTTCAGGTTTGATATTGCTAATCAGTTTGTCGTTCAGTTTAGAAATTTCCAATATGTTTGTGGTGCAGTTTTGCTATTTCCAATCAGGGTGTGGTTCAGTATTAATTAATCATTATTGGGTTCAGTTTGGAAATTAATTGCGTGGCAAATCTATCGATTTGTCACGCTTTGTTTTCGTTATGATTATTTTTTTTTTTTTTTTTTTTTTTTTTTTTTTTTCCAAATTCTGGTCAGCGTCTGTAGAGAAAACTGGAAATGGTATAGAAATTCTGGTTTGATCAGCTAGTTTAACTCGAGGGAAATTTTCCCTTAAATATGAAACGGCACATTTTTGCGGAACCAGAAGTGGGCTATTACATAATGTGCAATATTTTTTCATCGAGTCTGTAGGACTTATTTATGAACCGATTTACATGAAATTTCCTTTATTACGTTAATTGTTAAAAGAAGTATCTGGAGCATTTTCAAAATTTTCAATTTTTAAATATTTTTGTAAAAAAAATTTGAAACCAAAATTTTCAAAAAAAATCAAAATTTTTTTCTCAGCCGCTAATTATCCGATTGATCTGAAATTCACCGGACATAAACAGAATGTCGATACAAATAATACAAGATAATTAAAATATTTCTATCACTTCCGGTTTTGGCGTGAAGACTTCCGGTTTTTCAAAATTAAGACTGGCGACCCCACTTCCGGTGTAAATTTCAGATGTTGGCTAAAACCATAAATATTGTATGTCAGGCATAATTAGAAGGTACTTAGCAGAAAAAATCCAAACCGGAAGTGATACATAGGCTGTCGTCACAGACTGACACATTTCAGCAAAAAATTAATTAGTCCTCCATTTTTTATCCGATTTTTATGATTTTGATGTCTATCAAAACAATGTAACTTTATCTAAAACTTGTAGGCACAGAATTTTGAATTTCGAATTTGAAGTGTTTTTATTTTGGTTTGAATTTTTTGAAAATTCAAAAGGCCATACCATGTGACCTTGACCTTCAATGACCCTGAAATTTTCAATGTAGAATGTCCTTGACCTCAGCTATCCATAGGTGTTTTGATTTTAGTTGAAAAATATTAACTTCCGGTTTTATAGACATTCAAAAATTGACACTTTTGACAACTTTGGACGGCTGTATCACCTTCTCTAATTAACACAAAGAATTAATCATTTCAATTTTGTAATGCTGATTTAATTATCTTTTTAACGATATATGACGATAATACCTTAAAATATGTTTTCAAAATATTGCGTTTTTTTTGACTGAGAGTTCTAACTTACAATGTAATTATCTAATAGCAATATCGATTGTTTAATGATGATGTACACAATTTTCTCTTTTCAACGATATATGACATGATTAGTTTAATACAAAATCCATTAAAGTGAAAATAGGCATAGAGTACCCTGAGTAATCTGAGAAAAATAGAAATAGAGAGGATTAAAATGATTGACAAGGGTTATAGCAGGTTATATAATACAGTAATAAAACTATCCATGTGAACTTTTCACATGGAGGTGTGAAGTATTTTAGGTCATAAACAGATTAATCTGATTATGTAATCTTTTAACACTCTAAAAAATATATAAAATTTATTCTTTTTTTTTGCAAAATTTTCACTTACATTAATTTTACATACAATCATTTAGAGCAGTGAATTTTTGATACATTAACCTGTTCGAATTTTTTTTCTACCATTGACAGAACTCTTTCTACAAGATACACACCAATTTTCTTTTGGTCGTCTTTTTGTCGTTGGACTCTAGCAGACTGCAATTTAACTATTTACGCGTCTGCGCTAATCCGTTGCAATAAAAAGTAAGTGCTCAAACCGTTTTTTATCGTCTGCTAAGATTATTATAGGTCAAAGATAAATTAATCTCATTACATATTGTTTTAACTTTATAAAGATTAACATGTTTTTACGAGTGTTTGCTATGTTTGATATAATATCAGATTTTTTCTTATTTTGAGGGTAATTCTTACCCACGGCACTTAATTGACTAACATACATCAATTCAACTGGCTACTGTCTGCTCCAATCCATTGAAACAAAAGACAGTATTTCAACTCAGCATTAAAGGAAAATATTGACGTTTACACAGTTCGAATGTTGGGGAAGGGGGCATATCCCCTATACAAAATGGCCCCTAGTTCTAATTGTTATCATTTGAATTGATAATTGAAATGTATGCTCTCTTCTTGTGACCTTGACTAGTGCTTCTATAGGAGAGTATCTTCTGTAACACCCAATTCCAATTTTGTTTTTGTCATCTGCTAAGCTTATTATATGTCATAAACAAATTAGTCAGAGTACATAATCTGTAGTGATGGACTATCTAGCAGACAGCAATAAATTATTTAACTGGCAACGCGTCTGCGCTAATCCGTTGCAATAAAAAGTAAATGTTTAATCTTGTCATAGTTAATTGGGCCCCTATCCTAATCGGCTATTAGTCAAAATGGTTTGGTCAAAATGGCCAGTCACCATGGCCCCTATTTTGGTCAAAATGGCCTCTGAATTTCTCTTTTGATTTCAACCAATTCATTGGTTAAAATGGCCACAAAAATAAAGTCAAGATGTTCCCTGATTTTTTTTTATAAATTGTAGCTTATATGATGATAATCAAAGGAATAATTGGAAGCTATTTTAACCCTAAAAAAGGTCACTAATTTTGACTGAAAATTGTACTCTGTTACAACAAATTTTGAAGACATAAATTGTGTTCCAATTTATATTTTCATCAAAGCAAAGACATTCTAAGACTTACAATATTAATTTGAAGTTTCAGTTCCAGTTCTCAAAAAGATTATATAAAAAATATATTATTTAGCGCTTTATGTTTTGTTAATTTGTAACCATTTTGACTTTTTGGAAGGACCATTTTGACTTTTTTTGAAGACCATTTTGACCATTTATCAGGGACCATTTTGACCAAACGAGGGGCCATTTTGGATGGAGGCCCAATTGACTATAACCTGTTTTCATCTGCTAAGCTTATTATTTGTTCGTAATTGTTGAATGTATTTGTAATGTATTTGTAATGTACCGTCTATGCAGTCACTGTTCACAAAGTAGTCGTTATTAGCCGATTTCCAACTGTCTAGGGATCTTTAACGTACACAGCCAATAGCACACGGGGCCTCGGTTTATTGTCCCATCCAAGCGACTAGACACTTTTCCATGTCAGCCCCTCCGACCTGCATCACTGACAGGGGGAAACCGGGTTGAAAAATCCGAAGGTGTCATCTCGACCCATGCCGGGATTGAACCCTGGACCTTCAGGTTAGCGAGCAAGCGTCTAACTCGCTGAGCCACTCTTAAATTTGGGAGTTTTAAAAATAGAACACATTACTTTGAATATTCTGGATAAGAATATTAACGTAATTGTTATCTATAGACCACCTGTTTATCGATTAGAATTATTTCTCCCAATGTTACAAAGATCACTAGTTGAATAACAAGAATCTGGTGTATGTTATTATGGGAGATTTCAATCAAAATATCTTGGGGGGTCATTTGTCTATACTTAATTTTTTTCAAAAATTTGGTTTTCAACAACTTGTTCAGCATTACACTAATGAAGGTGAAACACTTATAGATCATATTTATATCAGTAAAGGAATTCTGTCACATAATGTTCACATTTCACCCATACCTGTGTATTGTAGCTACCATGAAGCTATAAAAATTACCATACTATAAGTTATATTGATATAATATTGAATCTACCCTTTCACAAAACTTTTTACTAAAAATGAGGGAGTGAACACCAGACTTTAGGGGTTTGAAGTTCAAAAAGTCTTACAGCTATCAGGCAAAGTATCACGGGCCACGCTCAGTGCTGTTCACAGCTCTAGTTCTTTTCGATTTGGGTTTTTTTCGTAAACATTTGTGACTGGCTTGACAAGTTGACATTCTGTTTAATATTTTCGAATCGTAAAAGTACATTACAGAAACAAACAGATATCAGAAGACACGAATATCAACCTCTCCCAAGACGTGTTTTGGATATAACGCACGTTCTATTATCACGAAAGGTTTCACACGGCAAATTAAAAGCATTTTATTGAATAAATTAACATATCATTAAGATATTAATGTGTACTTAAACACGATATGAAATGTGTTTACAAGTGAATGTCCTATGATGCCAATCCTCTTCTTAAGTTATGGCTAATCTTAAAACGTACTTGTCTTTATACGTTTCTGTAATATTTGTCTTGAAAAGGGATACGCCATGCATATTATAGGTAATGACTTCAGCTTAGCATCCTGCCTAGTCTGGTCCTATTACAGTTATGTGAAATTTCTACCAATAAGGACAATCCGGATATCGAATAATATACCGGATATTAAGAAATGTTCTAGTTGTTTAATGAGCATCGAGTACCATTATAGTTTCAATTCGCACCATTCAAATTTGCAGTTGATGACTGTGGAGCCTGTACTTAAAAAAGATATTGCCTAAAACATACGTCACTATTGCAAAAGCTTCAGTTAATCGTTTTCTCGCTAACTTGAAGGTCAAATGTCGTTTGTCCGACCACATAAGACTAAAAGGTGCAGAAAAGTGAGACACTTTCGTTTCATTTCCATTTGGCTCGTAAGGCATTCGTGATAGTGACGTCATTTAGTCTAAAGGTAAATCGGATAAGTGAAAAAGAAATCTATAAGTGTACCTGATACACATTCGAAAATCAAAATAACCTCTTGACAATCACTTTAATTAGATTTTGAAGACTTTAGCTCTGCCACTTTTTTACCTTAAAACAATGGATGAAAGAAAAACTGTGAAAATCAAATTGTAAAATCCACTATCAAAATAACTATTATTGTTGTTGTTAATTTATACAATAAGTAACAATACAAGGTATACTTGTCTTTAAAGGTAAGTATATCGAGGAGTATATTTTGTGTTGGGTTACGTAGGTGATGACGTCATCAAGTAGCGAGATAATCATAATCTTATCAAAACAAAAAAAAAAATACAATGATGATGTTATTTAAGACCCCCTTTTAATTTTATCAAACAATTAACGTCATTAAGAGATTTTTTTTAAACGAGCCTCCAGCTATTTTTGGGGAAAGAAAATTGATACTTTATCTGCCATTTCTGAGATTTGATTAGGTTATCAGTCATAAGGTCTGCATTACTAGTTTATGCAATCTCTAAAAATTGTAAAATGATCAGCAAGAGAAGACAAAGGTCAAAATTGCAAGGTTTTATCACATTTTTGTAACAAATCTTCTATGCATTGTGGAAATATTTCCATTGGTAAAATCTATGAAGTTTCGGAACACTTCGTTTTCTCTAATGTTCCTAATAACAGGTCCACTTAAAACAGGGGCTGATCCAGGATTTAGAGAAAAGGAGGGGGAGGCTCTGAGGCTCTGAAATATAACATGCATCAAATTAGGCGCTCGCGGCAAAATTTTAGAGGGTTCTGATATTAGTCGACCAAAAAAAAGAGAGGGGCTCGAGCCAGGGGAACCCCCCCCCCCCTCCCCTTGGATTCGCCCCTGTAAAACATATTTATGTTTTCTATTTGTTTTTCTTAAAGTTCGACTCTAACGTTAGGAGCCCACATTCTTGTACCTTGCAGATTGTATTTAACAAAATGTTGTTTTTTATTGTTAAAATATCTCCGAGCCCTGAGTTGCATCCAACTTCTATGGGAAATGTTATAGTAGAAATTTGCAAACTGTGACGTAATATAAACTACTAGTATTCACTTTTCAATCTGAATTACTGTGTTTAATGCAGAGTGACTGTTGGTGATATAACAACGTACGTCATATTATGTTGATTGAAGGGGAGTTACAGCTAATTTATTTTCTACTCACAATTTACAAGAGATCCTTAGTTAAATTACTGGTGCAATAAGATGCAAAATACTGTATTGAATTTGTATATTTACAAAAAAAAAAACAACCGCTTCACCTTGAGAATTTATTGGCTGAAAAGGAGTTTCTTCATCATAAACTCTAAACTAATAATTCTCTATTGAATTAAAAACAAATTTGTTTAACTTCCTGGTAGTAAGTAGGCTACTTTGTTTTTTTGTTTTTTCTTTCTCAGAACGTTCCTGTTATTGTCAACACGATTTGACACAGTTTCGAAAAATATCTCATGGAATTCTAGTCAATAAGTCTTTAATATGTTTGGAATATACATAACAAGGAATTCAATCGGGACCAGACTTAGATGTCTGATTACGCAGAATGTCGTAGTACTCAGATGTCGGAAATGACATTAGCGAGTTTCTCTAACTTTAAGTTACCTCTTGTCCTTCACCACAAGCCAACTTTAGTGAATCAACAGCTGATGTGCACTACCATGTATTAATTAAGGTTCATCATGTACCTCCACCCTGAGCAGTACATACTTAATATTTGCCCATTGACCATTTTTCAATAACCTGTGAAATCTGACATAATTTTTCAAGGACAGGATATTATTATGTATATTAACATGGTGTTTGACGAAATAAGTCATTTAATGGTGTCATTTGACCAACAGTTACCATCACTCATTATACTTACTGAGCCAGTGTATCAAGGTTAATCTGCGATAAATGATAATGAATCACCAATGTTGTCGGATTGTTGCTCCTGACTTTCCAACCGAGACATTGGTGTATTTCAGAACCCATTATACAATAAATCGGGTAATCCGCACCCATACTTTTGGATGACGATGCTGGAACAGATGATGAAGACGATAGTGATAATTCTGATTCGTCTGTGATCATAATTGTATGTAGGCAGTGTTAATGATGCTAATGTTTCTGATACTGTTGATTATGCTGATGCCATAGATATTATGATGTAGCTGCTTCTGTCTCTGATAATGCCGAACTTGCAGCTGCTAATGCTAATGGTGATATTGTACTTGTTGCTCGTGTTAACATTACTTCTCTTACTGTTGATCACAATGCTGCCGAACTTGATGCTGCTATGGCTGTTGATGTCACTTCCATCGTTGATGTTGGTGACATTTCTACTCTTATAGCTGTTGATAATTTAACCGTGCTCGCTGAAGCTAGTGCTGATGATGCAATTGCTCTTGTTGTGGTTAGTAAGACTTCTGTTCTTATTGCTAATGATCATTTTGCTGCATTTGTTCCTGCTACTACTTATGATGCTATCACCCATGTTGCAGTTGCAATATTCTGCTGTTACTGCAATGATTTGCCGGACCTCTTGCTATTACTGTTTTGCTGATATTGACATTGTAATACTACTGCTATTACTGCATCAGCTGCCCTCGCTGCTGCTTATGATGCTTTCACCCTTGTTCAGTTGTGAAGTTGGTAATGCTGCTGATGATAATGATGACATTGGAGCTGCTATTTATGATACAGATGATAATGGTGTATGCTTAACCAGCTACAAAAAAACGTAACAATAGACTATTTTTTTTTTTTCAGTATGGTTGTACTTTGTAAAATTATCAAAACCCTGTCACAAGTGTAATAAATGATAATCTATTTTTTTAATATTCAACTGATAAATTCTTCTCTTGACCTTCAAATAACTATTTTTAAATAAATAACCTGATAAGTTTACCACGTGTAGAAATTCAAATATCAATCGCCGCCTATAGATTAGCTTATTCCAAAATTTGATCAATCACGTTAACAAATGTCTAAATATATAATATTATGGGACTGATTAAAATTGGATCACATTTTTTTAGTGTACTTTTTATCCGACATGCATTTCGATCAGGTAAAAATGTGTTCAGAAAGGTACATGTCAGGAAATGCATGGCCGTATAGTCAGTCTTGTGGTTTAACAGATTCTCTTTATGCATGCAAGCCTATATAGCTTAATTAATTTAGTATCTTTCTTGATGCGCTTATGGAAACATCTTTAATCCAATTACATGTGAAGATGTACTACAAGGAATAAGAAACCAAAGACACAAAGAATAAGTTTACAGTGGTGTTCAACCGTAAAAGTAGATGTTAGGTGAAAAAATCGCAAGCACAATGCAATACTAGTTGTCCAATATTTATCAAACATATTTTAGTAGATGACAAGAAAAAAAGGAATGGTCATGATATATGTAATTGAGTCAGTAATATAACCGGTCAAGTGGTGTACAAGTGGTCATAATGACTCGATCACTTACAGTCCACTTGTGCCAAGGATATTAACCCTCTCAATATGTCATCTATATTATGATTTCATATCAAATAATACCCAAAATAGAAACCCAAGATTACGATTTCCATAATAATCAGTTTGTTTAGGAAACGAAAATATTTTAATATGATTTTTAAGAACATGCCTGGTTACTTATCTATTTTATTTATATCCTATTTTGAATTTGATCCAAATTTATTCAGTGACCAATAACGAATATTGCGATGCCAACAATCAATATACTACAAACCTATATGAATGAGTAGTGGGGTAAGATGAATAGGCAAAAAAATATTTCTCTATATGGCATATGAGGGCCTTTTGGGGTGGGGACCCGTGGACAACCTGGCCCTGTGGAGTAACTGAGCCACTGACGTGCGCGCATGATGCATAAGAAGACCATGCAGACGCATTTCTTCCGCTAACAAAGCTCAGTCACTGATGGGTTGCATATCTTAAAATATAGATCGACTCGCTGCGGACTAAAAAAAAATTAAGTTGTTCCGTGCTGCCATTCACGAGTGATTGGAACACTTCCAATGCCATTAGAACGGGCTAGTAATGAAATGACGTCTATGAACATTAAGCTCAAAGCTCATGATTTTAGTCTCAAATGGAATATGGAATGATAATAATTAGCATATTTAAAAGTTAAATTATTTAGTAACTGAAATAAGCTTTGGGTTGTTTCTGAAACTAAAGTTACTATTATGTATGTATAATTTGCAAATTGTGAATTAATATTGTTTATGTCAATATAAAAGAAAAAGAAAGATACAAAATGCTCTTGACTTTTTTCCCTTTATTTGTTGCGTTAAAATAGACGTTATTAGAAGGATTCAAGCGTGTATGTTCTTAATATCAATGCCAACAAGTACACTTAAACTTATATAAGAAAAAAAAAACGAATGAAATTCATTATGTACATTAGTCAATGTAAATAAAATGTTACGGGTAGATTTCATTGTCCTTCTGACGGTCACCTTTGAAGCTGGTTTAAATGAGATTTTTTATACAATTCATTAGGGCCTACTGTTTATTCAGGGTTGTGAATTCTCAGTTATGAAAATTTCTTAACAAACTGAGAAAAGTTTCTGTAGTTCAAACGTTATCAAAGATACATGAAGTATCAAACCAGTTTCATGATATACTTCAGGGGGTTTTGAACTCTTTTCTTTCTAAAACCCCTAATACTTTAAACAATTTTACATGGAACAAGTAGCCTATTGATACATGAAGTATCAAACCAGTTTCATGATATACTTCAGGGGGTTTTGAACCCTTTTCTTTCTAAAACCCCTAATACTTTAAACAATTTTACATGGAACAAGTAGCCTATTGATACATGAAGTATCAAACCAGTTTCATGATATACTTCAGGGGGTTTTGAACCCTTTTCTTTCTAAAACCCCTAATACTTTAACAATTACATGTAATGGAACAAGTAGCCTATTGATACATGAAGTATCAAACCAGTTTCATGATATACTTCAGGGGGTTTTGAACTCTTTTCTTTCTAAAACCCCTAATACTTTAAACAATTTTACATGTAATGGAACAAGTAGCCTATTGATACATGAAGTATCAAACCAGTTTCATGATATACTTCAGGGGGTTTTGAACCCTTTTCTTTCTAAAACCCCTAATACTTTAACAATTAATGGAACAAGTAGCATATTAATTTTTTGTCTTTAGTGTTTGTCTGAAGTCTGAAATTGGGAGAATGAAGTACCAATTTGGATCTCTAACACCAAAAAGATTCCTACTGATTTTATCAAGAAAGTGGATCCATATACTCATACTTCAGCATGCGGTTGGTTAAACGAGAAACTTGAATTGAATCCTTTGTTTTGTTAATAATATAACGGGAATTAATATTCAGAAAGAGCGAAATTCAAAATATCTATTTCCAAGCCATATATATTACTGTAGGATTATTAATATAACGAGCACAACCCTCGTGGCTGTTTATAGTCTCATCCGAACGATGTCAGCCGCTCCGACTTGCATCACTGATGAGGAAACGGTTGAAAGGTAATATCTTGAACCATACCAAGATTGAACCCTGGTTCTTCAGGTTAGCGAGCAATCGTTGAACTCAGTGGGCCACACGTACAAGGTTATCATTATTGTTGAATAACGATATCACCATAGTGCTTGTGTAAGTATTAGTTATTTTTCATGTTATATAAAACTCTTTAATTATTGTTAATGTCACGAATGTCATTATGTCAATATAGAAACGACACAACCCTACCAAACATTATCAGATTGCTAAATACACAACTTGTGAACGGACTAATACTGATCTGATTATTTAATTCTTCACAAAAAATGCTACTTTCCTGCTTTGTTAAAGGAATGCTTCTTCTCAAAATGATTATAAAACTTAGATTTTAAAACTTCGACAATATTATCACTCTTTAATCCGAAAAACAAACTAATAATTTAATTATTTAAAATGTTTTCACTTAATAAATCATTTATCAGTTGTTAGTAAACTGATCTCTTTTAAAAGTCCCACAGATATTCTAAAACATATCGTTGTTCAATCCTGAAAATATGAGAGTCATCGAATAAAAATTGTACTACATGTAGTTCTGCCCCGAACAAAATAGCAAGGCGTTACCAATAGCTGAGATACTTCCCGAAGATGGGAACGTTTTTTGGTATGTGGAGCGATTCCGTTGTATAGTCAATTAGTTATTGCAAATGGAAGATCCACTAATGCATATATTAGGGTGTCCCAATAAAAACGTCCCCAACTTTGTCGGAAAGTATCTCATGGTATTATTGGTAAACTGATCTCTTTCAAAATTCTAACAAATATACTTCAAGATGTCCTTGACCAACCCTGAAAATATGAGTCATCCAATGAAAACAAAATAGCATGTCACAAAATTCAATATCACCCTCCACCATTTCGATCACCAATATCAACAGTTGTTTCCGTCCCGGGTTGCTGCCACAGCATCTCGAGATGGAATTTGCTCTGATATTGAAATTTGCGACATGCTTTTTTGGTTTGGGGCAGTTTTTGTACAGTTTTTAATCGATGACTATAGTATTTTCAGGGTTGAACAAGGCCATGTTGGAGAATATATGTTAGAATTTTGAAAGGGATTGGTTTACCAACGACTGAGATACTTCCTGTCAAACTTTGGGGCGTTTTTTTTTTTTGAGACATCCGATAAACTCTGGTCAAATTTCAAAATTAAAATTTATTTGTAGTCTAAAAATTTGGGATTCGGAAACAAATCACAATGACTCAAGTGATGGTACACAGTGACGTATTTAGCTTTAATGCTTTAAAAATCCATTTTTAGCGTGTTCGTTTACTCACTCGTGCTTACTCGCGCCAGGCCCGAGAGCGTTTTATTACTTGGTCACGTGACATCTCGCGCTTACTCGCGCCAGACCTAACTAACCGGCTTGCCGAGTGGGTTAGTTGGGGAAGCATCCCATGATGCAATCAATATTGTTGTAAATGTTATTTTGGAATTCGATTTTTTTTTAATGGGAGGGGACGTCCGCCGGGGCCGGACGATTGTGTTCTGCGATGTTTTCCATTTTCGAAACTGTATCCCTTTAGTGGAGCATGTTCCGTCCCATCAAAATAATACCATCGACTATCCTTCTTAAAATTGCTCAAATCCAAATTTTTTTTGTCTACGATCAATCTCCATATTGCATTTTTGTATTGACTAATTTTGCCCCATGACACTTTACCCTAATGTTACACCGATATCGTTCGTTAATATGTGACATTACGCGACAATACGCATGCTCAGTATGACGCCCTCGGGCCAGGCGCGAGTAAGCTCGAGTGAGTAAACGAACACGCTATTTGAGGATTTATAAACCAGGGCTTGCCAGGCAAGGTAACATACGCCCACTGGCAGCTGTCGGAAATGATAATATTTGAATAGACGATAATACAAATTTTATTATGTCAAAAGCATAAAAAATAAAGGGTTATAACTTATTAATTCCAAAGATCACACCAGGTTTCATTCAAATCGGTAGCTTCAATCATATTCACAAACAAATTTTGATGCATTTTGACAAAGTCAAGGGCAATAACTCAAAAACCATTCATCGAAAATACGTCATTTTCAAACTTGATCGAGATCTTATCAATTCCAATGATCACCCTAAGTTTCATCAGAATCGGTTGACAACTGGAGCTTCAATCCTGTTCACAAACAAATTTTGACTTGACCGAGATCTTATCGATCTAAAGGATCACACCAAGTTTCAATAAAATCAGATGAAAACTGTAGCTTCTATTGTGTCAACGATCAATTTTTAATGAGTTTTATCAAAATCAAGGGCAATAACTCAAAAAACAGTTCATCGAAAATATGTCAAATTCGAACTTGACCGAGATCTTATCGATCTTAAGGACCATACCAAGTTTCAATAAAATCAGATGAAAACTGTAGCTTCTATTGTGTTAACGATCCAATTTTAACGCGTTTTATCAAAATCAAGGGCAATAACTCAAAATCCCTTCACTGAAAATATGTCAAATTCGAACTTGACCAAGATCTTATCAATCTTAAGGACCATACCAAGTTTCAATAAAATCAGATGAAAACTATATTAGCTTCTATTGTGTTAACGATCCATTTTTAACGCGTTTTATCAAAATCAAGGGCAGTAACTCAAAAACCGTTCACTGAAAATATGTCAAATTCGAACTTGACCGAGATCTTATCAATCTTAAGAACCATACCAAGTTTCAATAAAATCAGATGAAAACTGTAGCTTCTATTGTGTTAACGATCCATTTTTAACGCGTTTTATCAAAATCAAGGGCAATAACTCAAAAACCGTTTACTGAAAATATGTCAAATTCGAACTTGACCGAGATCTTATCAATCTTAAGGACCATACCAAGTTTCATTAAAATCAAATGAAAACTGTAGCTTCTATTGTGTTAACGATCAATTCAAAGTCAAGGGCAATAACTCAAAATCCATTCATCGAAAATACGTCAAAATCGAACTTGACCGAGATCTTATCAATTCAAAGGATCACACTAAGTTCAGATGAAAACTGTAGTCTGTATAGTGTTAACAAGAAATGTTGACGGACGGACTGACGCGACGACAATATACGACCACATATTCATGTGGGCGTATAAAAATGAATATTATACACGCAATTATGCAATATATCATTTCTCTAGAGTAGACAAAATTAAAAACACATGGATTGTGTTTAATATTTATTTTCATATTTTTATTTATCATTATAACGTTTTGTTTTTTTCTCATAAGCAGATCTTACGTTTATTTCAATTATCAATAGTTGTATAAATAAAGACAATAACAAATAAGTACACTTTGGATTTTTTCAGATTTTTGGGGTAAATAGTTTACATAAGAAGAAATTTTAACGCAAATACTGAAACAATTTATCAGATTAAATATTGAAAAGTTACGGAATCAGTTCCCTCAAATCAACATTTCATTGCGTTTTAATTTCTTTTACAAATGGGAAAAAAGCTACCATACATGTAGTGTTAGTAATTACGAAAAACCTCTTTAGTATTGTATATATTTCAAAAGTTAAATAAAATGGTGTTTTACGTCCTACTTTTCTGCACCTAATGGACTGAAGAATTATAGAATGAAGAATGTTCATAGCTTTATAAATAGAAGAATGCATATTACTTGATAAATTTTATAAATTGAAGAATGCATATTACTTTATAAATTTTATAAATTGAAGAATGCATATTACTTTATAAATTTTATAAATGAAGAATGCATATTACTTTATAAATTGAAGAATTCATAGTACTTAGAAGATTGAAAAATTCACATTACTTTGAAAATTGAAGAATGCACATTACTTTATAGATTGAAGAATGCACATTTTTTCAAAGAAAGTTTATTACTTCAATGGTACATTATCCTTAATGTTCAGAACGTACATTAATGTTTATGGTTGAAGATTACTCATTATTTTAAAGGTTGAAGAATATCAAAGCTACCAGTACCACAAGATACAAGTTGACCAGTAATAATACGCGAAGAAGGTGTTTTTAATCTGTCTACATTACTGTGTATACTAGAATCCACCATAAACGCCATTGTTGTTTCGTACGTCATTTTTAACAACGGTGAAGAATTGTTTTTGATGCCGATTCTATTGAATGGTCGAATATTGCCTTCAAATGTCATAAAGTCTGAGAGTAATGAGAGATGTCTGTGATCCACGTAAATACCATAGGCACCAAATACATTTTTTAATTCCTGAAAATAGAAAGATGTAAGTCTGGATTCTTTTCAGGTTCATTTAAGATGGATCTCACCAACCTGAAGGCATTAAACTGAACAGAGTATTTATGCTGAAAGAAAGCTGATTGAATCGTATCACTCACTGCATTCCTATAGACTACAGCTGGCCAATAAGTAAGGGACATAACTCTAATGAGCAAAATGACATTTTTCAGCCCTCCGGAATATCGATAAACCGCACAAATTTATTGGGAACAGAAATGTGCGAATAAACGAGGTTCCACTGTGAATACCTTAAGCATATATGAAAAATGATAAGAGAAATCACAAGAAATGTATAACCTTTCCTAAGTCCATGAGCTGGATATTAGACAGGATCATGTCATTTTGGTGTAATGGGCATGGTTCTTACTCATGTAACAATGGGTTTATTACTATAATCTTATTGCCATTCTTTCATCCATTCAGCATTGGCTAAAAATTCTATTTAGTGGCTCATTTATTCATTCAGCGTTCATGCATAAAGTGTTAGGTTTTAAGTTTGAAGCTAAATCATATTTTTATAATCTATAACACAGAAGAAATGTTTTAGTTTGTAATTGACAATACCTGTTGTATAATTCTAGATGAAGCCTCTATACCATATGTCTGTGAGAACAGTTTAAAATTATTACTGTATAACTTATTAAGATCTAATATATCAGCATACTTATATACCTCCTGTTAAAATAGAAAATCATTTCAATTATTAAATCATTGATACTAAATCTTACAGCAGAGATTATGAACCCACTTATAGATAGGGCTTGGTATCGATTGCCAAATTATCAAAGGCAGTGTACAGATCATTAATTGATCAATAATAGAAATATTTTAATTGAGATATAATGGGGTGTGACTTGTCTGATAATTGTGTAACAGATTATGTCCAAAATAAATTTTTACTATGAATTTTAATCAATTATGAAATTTGATAATTAAAATTATAAATTCGAAGCATCGATAATCAATTATTTCAATTATTTGACCCAGCCCAACTTATAGTAATTGAAAAGCCAAATCGGTAGTAAGCTGGATGCTAGGTGACTAGTTGCATACAGTGTATGTGACAACTCATGTGATACCTATCTCCCACTGCGATTGACTCAATCTTTGGTGTCAATCTTGCATTATTCTGATCAGACGAGAACAGGCTGAAATTAAATAGGTGTATTCAGTATGCAGAGAAATTGACTAAAGTTTGGCTACAGACCAGCCTGTTGATATGATTCTCGCAATCTAAGAAAAAATCGTAGTTTCTTTCTAATTTAGATCTAGAAGATTCAAGATTCCTTACCTGAAAGTTAATACCCTCTGTTTTTAAATGTAAAATTGTTTCTCCTTGTTCTTTCTCTTCACTAAGATATGTCTGATTGATACCACGTACAGAATGTAAAACAGATTTCTTCACATGATCTTGTACAACAGAGGCTATATCTAATCTTAAATCACTTAAACTAAACTGCTCAACAAAAGAAAGAGAATATGTACAATTATTAATCATAATACGGTAATCAAGCATGTAAATTGTTTGAAAATTCAGTCAAAAGCTGCCCCTAAAGATTCATTAAGCGTTTTTCAATTATTGTATATAAACATTGTTTTCTGGATTTATCAGATTAATTAGGTAATCTGTTGTATAGTTATACCATCAGGTCAGTCCCCTGATGAATATATACTCCTATTGACCAAGTTTGAATATTTAGATTTATTGTTCATTCTAAGAGGTTGTATTCCCTTAACATACTTTCAAGACTAATTCCTAACACTAATTTTCCTTTTAAAAATATTAAATACTAACCTGTAGAACAAATTCACACCATAACTGTTTCTGAGTATCATATTTATAATCAACTATAGCTGGATTTGATGATAAAACATGCTGAAAAATATCAATCCATAGAGAATGGGTTTTCTTTTTCACTACGTTGAAGCACACTTTACATTAACATTTAAACTTAGGGGATATTTTGATGAATAGTAAAGGGACTTCTAAACACAAACAAGGTAAACCTGCGTTCAAAGAAGCACAAAGTTGCAGCGATGAGCCATTTTCTTTTTGTGTCATGAGATAGGATCAGGATCCAAGATGGCTGACAAAATATAAATTTTTTGACAAAAAAAAAACAGTACCAGAATTCTGGCATTGGCTGACTGTTTCTGTACATTTGGTTTTTTCTTTCTAGTAGATTCATCATTTTCATCACTATCATCATCATCATCAGTAATGACTTTATCATCTTTCATATTAACATTATCATTATTAACTTCATCATCTACAATCACGTAAATGGAAATCATTTTGGGAAATATATTTTGCACTATA
This sequence comes from Lottia scabra, assembly GCA_029955415.1. Classification (NCBI taxonomy): domain Eukaryota; kingdom Metazoa; phylum Mollusca; class Gastropoda; family Lottiidae; genus Lottia; species Lottia scabra. Next base: position 14,959,660 of record JARJEI010000002.1, on the reverse strand, counting down.
TATCTAACATTAGTAAAATCTTCTCATGCAGTGTGCAATGAAGGAAATTTTGCCAGGAAAACAGCAGGAGGCTATTTTAACAGTTATAATCTGGCGAGGGATCTTTAATGCTTGCAGCATGCAGCACACAGCCTTGGTTTATTTTCCCATCCAAGCAAAAGGGCATTTATTCCATGTCAATCCTCTGACATACATGGCAGGGGAAATCAAATTTAATGCTAATAATATTTCATGGAATCTTACCCTCCTCATCACTAATACCAGCTTCTTCTTTTTCATTTTCTTCTCCCACATATTCCTGAGTGTCTGTCTTCCTTTCTTTCTGTTTCATAGCAGTAGCATCACCATCATTATCATCATCAGATGACACATCATCATCATCATCACCATCACCCTTACCACCTTCATTTCCAATTTCTTCTTGTACTCTTATATTACCAGTATCTACTAACCTACAATCAACATTATTGTTACACATAAAGATTCACACTGAATTTCCCTAACGTACTTGAATTTCCTAATTAAATTTACAAAACGTTATCAAATTATTTACTCATCTACTCACCAAAAAATATCCAGTAGCCTGTGGTCATGTATTTGATCTCTAAATCATCAAATTCTGTACAATAATCGCTTGAGGATAATATGTCCATTTAATACACATGTACTTGTGTATATTGCTATATTGTATATCTTAAAAAAAATATCCAGTAGTCTGTGGTCATGTACTTGATTTCTAAATCATCAAACTTTGTACATTGATTTTTTTTTTTTTTTTGGTGTCTATATGTTGTATATTGTATCTATGTTTGTCCCCATGGGCTGGGTGTGAGACAGGACCGTTACCACTCGTGGTATAGGGCCTAATTCTGACCCATGTAAAATAAAGAGTTTATTATTATTATAAACTTACTTAAATTTCCACTCAATTTACTTACACATACTTCTCAACTGACTTAATTCTTCTCAATTCAATTCAATTGACTTAATGTTTCTCAGTTGACTTAAATTTCCACTAAACTTACTTAAATTTCCACTAAACTTACATAAATATCCACTAATTTACCTAAATTTCCTTTAAAACTGAAAACTTACTTAAATTTTTACAATTGACTTAAATTTCCACTAAACTTACCTAAATTCATACATTACCGACTAAAATTGTATTCAGTACTTACTTAGATTTTCTAGATAATCCCATCTGTTTTCTAATAAGATCTACTAGTTGATTGATATAACTATGTTCTATATAAAATAATATTGTATGTGGTTTGACAGACATCTTATCTCTATAACATTCTGGTGGTAAAAACTCAAATCGTATCTTGTACTTTCTGTAACGATTACTGAAATACAAAACATACAAATTTTAAATCTTAAAGGGATTGTAAAGAGGTTTTCTAAACTTTGTATGTGTATCGGTAACACTGATAGCTAAGTTTTGCCATTCCAATTTCCATTCCTACGACTGTGGTTCTTGCAATTCCACGCAAACTGAGCTATCAGTTATCACAGTTATCAGTTATCGCATGTTGCAAATTGATGCTATCAGTGTCCCTGATACATATACAAGGTTTAGAAAACTTCTTTACAATCTTTTTCAACTACATGCTATTAATGTCTTCGATACACATAAAAAGGTAATCATTTTATCTCAATGTAGTAAATAAGAACTTACAATGTGGTTAATCCTTCAATAGAAAGTTCTTCCTTAATCTTGATATCTTTCATTACCTGAAATAGAAGAATTTAAGGTAATTAAAATTAAAAGCTGAAAAAATATTTGTAGCTATGTTTGATAATCATTTGATTCCATTGGCTATATGATAGACAGGATCATGTCACTTTAGACCATGCCTTCTTAAATGGCGGCCCGCTACGCCCTTGAGAATGCTTCAAGAGTGACCCCTTCCGCTAAAACCATCTGCTCGCTATGCTAGCTAAGCTCTTTTAGGCCCTTATATTTTTTTCATAAAATGCATTTAGAGAAGACCTGCTTTAGTCAAATGGACCTAATTCTAACCCATGTAAACTTACACCAAAACAATCCAACATTAAACAAAGTACACTGATAACTTACCTCAGATAATCTAACTTTTGATAAATTTTTCTGTAAATCTTTAGCACCAGATCGAGCTGTATCTGTATTATGAACTGGTATGTCCATGGCCGGTGTTTTTATATTCTCACTAGCTGTCATTAAGATTTCACGTAATCTAGGTATACCCAATGTCATGTTCATCTCACCACGACCAGCAAAATGGAAGGTATTCAAGGTCATCTGAGTGGATGGTTCACCAATTGACTGAAAATAAATGCTCATTCAAATCTTCAAGGTTTTCAACTGGTTTTCTCAAATGTCCTCTTAAATGCGTAAGGCAATGACCATGTCCCCTAAATTGTCCGCGGAAGTCATCAAAAACATGCATGATATAGCCTAGTCACAGTATTATTCGTTTTAATACAAACTTAAATTGTGGTCATTGCAGGCAGTGGACACTGGTGTTTCAAGATAATACAAAATATAACATATGTACTATATATACCACGGTGCTTACGAGTTAACATATTTAAACAAACGAATCCGTTAGGATGAGTTTGTTTAAATATGTTAATGAGTAAGTCACGTGGTATATATTACTTGTAACATAAATATGATTGACAGCTTAAAAGTTATGACAGCATCGATCATGTTACTCTTTAATCCAATGAAATTGAAGCTCGTGCACGTTTCATTTTCGTCTGCAAAGGGGATGTCTTTCCAAAAAGGGGCGGAGCTACTGCGAGTGCAATAACTTAGTTGGTTATTTCACTCATTTTTTCCTATTAGATTCTATATGGCTTTCAATTCAAATTACCCAAGAATGCAATAACACAAATTTGCTGTTTATACACCACAGTTTTCCTCAAACACACATTTTAAGCAAATTATTTCTCAAAAACATCAAAGGAAAAAACATCATTTATGTTACAATTATAGATAAATCATACCTATGGATCAGTTGGTGTCCCCTGGAAAATGCCCAAATGTCTCCAGTCTGGGAAATGTCCCCAAGTAGAAAACCAAGGCTTTAACCGTTTATAATTGAGTTCTTGACCCTATCTTTCTATATCTGTTTTGGCTTTTGAGGACCAAAAAAAGCCATGAAGTGTGCAATAAAGAAAACTGAAAACTGCAAGTACAGCAGGGTCCAACTGTCAGGTATCAACAGCATGGAGCTTGGTTTTGTATCTATTCATGATTCTAATAAATATCTGGTTCCAGATCCATGAGATCCATCAGCAACAATGGACCACGCAAGAAACCATTTTCTACCAATTTAAATTCAAGCTGGATTAGGACATACCTGAGCACATAATAACCCTACAGCTTCACCAGGTTGTACTAGAGCTTGCTGTAATTTATCACTGATTAAACATTCAAAATCATTCCTATTAAACTTTTCTTGTAAACCTAGATCACTTAACATCTGAAAATAAATCAATCAAACATTATAATATTTAGGTTCCAAAAAGATATTTTACTTTGTCCCTTATACCTCACACATTATGCAGTCAAGAAAATTGCTTTTGCCTTCTCCATATAATTTCTGTAAGTATATCATTTGCAATAATGTGGAACTCAAGATTAAGGTACAATACAATATCAAAAGTCCACTTGAAGTGTAATATATAGAAAAAATATCACTGAGTATTTTGTCAATGTCGCACATGAATACATGGCCTAGATAATTTACATTGTTATAACCCTGTGCTACTATGTCTTTCCAAACTCGTTTTAAGAACTCAACATGACAAACAGAATGAGCACGGCTTATACAAATTATACTTACTGTATTAAAGTTTTCTTTATAATATTTATCAATAATATAATCTAATTTCTCTGATCTAACACCAGTTTCTTCATGTGGCCAGGTATGTGTTAATACAGGATCTGGACAAGGTATAGTGTTCTTCTCATACCTGGAAGGATAATATACATGTAGATCAATGCGTCTCAACATGGGAAGAATTGGAAGAAAATGCTAGACGATCACAGATATCAGAGGCTCCAATGCAAATCAGCATCAATCAGCAACATTCAGTCATTCACATTAATCAGAAAATAACTGACTGAAATTGAAGTCCTTCACTTCTCACAGACAGAAAATCACAATCAACATTCGAGTTACATATCAATATGCCCATTCATGATTCATTTTTATAAGTGAAATACATACTGGAAAGAAACAATAAAGAATCAAATTACTTATATTTTTCCTCTTCATCAAGTTCTCTCCATTTCTGGCAAAGCAAGATGGCTGACTTTGAACGTCCATTTTGAAATTTATTTCCTCCACTGTTCAGTTCAGAACTATTTTCACAACAGAATTGTATAAATCCTGATTTATATTGTTTACCATGTTCACTCTCAACATTAGATTTCTTCCATTTCTTTATCTAAAATCAAACCAAGATTCAATAAAATACAAGCATACAATTCATTTTAATGACATGAAATGAAGTTTCACCTACTGCAGTGTGATATGAGGGAAATTTTGCTATATCAGCAGCATAAGACTACTCTTATTTTCAATTTTCATTGTTAACCCTTACAACCCTAAAAGCCAGCATAGCTGCTTAATCATTACGCGATATATACCCAATAAGCCGCAAAACCGGCCGTTATCAGTGATGTCATACAATGTTAACATAATACACTTTGCAAAATGTTGCTTTGAATTCAGGGTATATGACAATTTAGCCATAATAAAGTCAGGGTTCAAAGGGTTAAGGTATTTTGAATGTGCTCATGCTAGCACACAGGACTACACTTTATTGTTCAATGACATATTTTTTACATTGGCCTCAATGCATTTCCATCAAGACAAATAATTTTCATAAATAATAATGTAATGATATTGATATCATAAATGAAACATAAATTTGTTACCTTTTTCTTGGTCTTTTTAACTTTTTTATGTTTTGATTTATCTGTAAGCATTATATTGGTACTGTCTGTGTGTTTATTCTGTACTAAGAAAGGGAATTGTTTTGGTTGTAAAAATGGCGTGTGCTGAACATCTAAACCATCATCACCATAATAGAACTGAGAATAAAAACCCTAGATGTTAGTGGTTGCCATGTTGATATTTTAACAGAAAAAAAAACAGATCCCATGAGCACTTTAATTTCCATAGGCAGGCTAATAAAATGGTCCTGGTAATATTCTCCACATTGCATGGCATTTTAATTTTTATTAAACGAAATTTGATCAGAAAAGTTTGATTCCATTTCAACATTTTATTTTTTCATTGGCTTTACATGGAAAAAATAATTTGATCCAAGGGTCTAGCCAGAATCTTTGTGGCAAAAATTCTTTTTTTCAGATGGGCAATGTACTTTTTGTCACTTTTAGTAACAGACATGCTCTCTCCCTGTAAATAAATATATGTTCTACGTACCTGTACTATGCTACCATCACTGTCTCTAACACTGAGATCATAGTTGACTATAACACCCTCTAGATGTTTAATAAGACATCTCTGTAAATAACCACTACGACTAGTTTTAACAGCAGTATCAACTAAACCCTACATTAAATATATAATTATAAATAGTTAACTAAAACACCCTCTAGATGTTTAATAAGACATCTCTGTAAATAACCACTACGACTAGTTTTAACAGCAGTATCAACTAAACCCTACATTAACAAAATAATTATAAACATGAATTGGCCTTTTACAATAAACATTACTTTGTTAATGCTACTCTTTGTGAATCAATATCGCATCATATTGTGGTCTGCACGAATCAGATGTTCTTGACCTGTTCCAGATGTTCTGTTCTGAACAAGCTTTTGAGTAATTCTGGAATATATCTGGACAGGAAGTGAAAAATTCTGTTCAGAACTAATATCTGAGTAGTTCTAGACAGGTTCTGGACAGGAAGTGACTGCTATCACTGCACTAAAAAACAACATTTGCCACCATCTTGATTTTGTCACTGTTCCAGCTGCACCACCTCGCTAGTTTGGACAGAAAATCTTTGTCCGGAACAGTGTTCCAGTTCACTCAAATCCAGTTCTGACAGTTCTGGACAATGATTCGTGCAGACCCTTGCATTGCACTGAGTTATACAAAAAATATATACACATATAACTTGACATCATCTAAATGCAGCAGAATCAAGATTTTAATTTCAATTTGTGAACATGAACTTTATAGCAGTAAGTAACAACAACTGAAGGACTTCCTTTTTTATCTAAAATATCTAAATATCTTTACCTCTCTGCCAGCCATACAATGAAAGAAGTATTCTTGTGGTCTGATACCAGTTAAAAATCTTCCTGAGACAAAGCCACCAGCTTTAGGGGAGGTATCATAGGGTAAGAATGATGGTAAGGTACTACCATTTATCATCTGTGGAGGTCGTCTACCTTCTAATTCAATTTGACCTAATAAACATGATATCTGCATACAGTTCACCTAAAACATCAAACAAATCATAATGTCTCTACTCTCTCATCTTTTGATCTTAAACTTTGGGAAACGAAATGAAATGGAGTTTAACTTCCTAATTTACTATATTCGATTTGGCTAATGATGACAGGCCATGAAGTGTGCAATGAGGGAGATTTTGCAAGACCAGCAGCATTATTCTTCTCTTATTTTCATTTCCCATGACTAGACATTTTATCCATATTAGCCCCTGGAAAGGCAGGGAGCTCCATTGAGAGCATTTCATTATAATGTTAAAAGGAAGAAACATGCAATGGCCATGAAATAAAATAAAATTAGTTTTATTTACCATAGAACCTTTAGCACCAGATAAAACCATTAATTGTAGATTATTATCAGGAAATTTCTTCTCTAATCCACCTGGCATACATACACTATAATAATACAATAAAAGTCGTGCTGTTCATATATAATAAAACTACTAAAAAGTTTTGAATTCATCAAATAAATTAACTGGAGATACATCCTACTTTAAGGCTTCAGTTGTGACAACATCATGCATTGGGCAATGAAGGTAATTTGGCAAGGACAGCTGCATTGGTCTTTTTTTTTTTTTCAGATTGCCAACGTTAAGGAATCTTAGCATGCTAAGTCTGTAGCACACAGGACGCTGGTTTATTGTCCCTAAATAACTATATGTTTAGTCCCTTCGACCTGAATCACTGACTTGGGTTAGGGGGGAAGGGCTTTAGATTACATTAATTTGGGCACACCCCCTATTTGTGAATCGGGCATGGATATATAGTCAGCAAGAGCTCAATCCGACAACATCAATTCATTCCACCACTCACCCTGATATTTTATTTTGAACATCATCAGTTTTATTTTTCATACTGGCATCAATTTCTCTTAGTCCTCTATCATCTATAGTATTATATAGAGCTGATTTCCATCCACTAACCATCTCAGTTTCACTGGCTATCTTCTCTAGACCTAGAGCTTTCTTTACAGCTTCTTTACCCACTTTAGGATATTTACGTATAATCTTACTCCTCTTTTTATTAGCCTGTAAAAACAAACATATCTAGATCAGTAAAACGGAAAATTTAAGTAGACATCATAATATAAGAGCTTATATTTCTGGAATTCAAAATTCAAAAAATAAACTAAGCATTTTAGGATAAGCTTACACTTACTTTATTTGTTACTAGAATATCAGCCACACCTAGTGTAAAACCACGTAATTTGAGATAGGCATTAAATAATCTTCCTAAACACGATAATAACATACCAGCTACGTTACCACCATACATCTAAATAAAAATAAAAGAAACTGACGATTCTCAACACTACGATCCTACTAAAGATAGTGGACCACGGCCATATACGCCTAACGAAAAATTTAATCGGGATAAAATGAAACTTTCTCAAACCTTTCGATTTAGGTCCAATAACATCCATTTTAAGTTTCATCAAAATCGGTTGAAAACTAAGAGAGTAATAGCATATTCAAGATTTGGGGCAAGGGCAATAACTCTGCTTCTAACGATCGAAAATAGCTCAAATTCGTACTTGATCTTCGTTTTATGAATATGTATACACATATCAAATTTCATTTGATTCTGTCAAAAACTCTAGTTTTTAGAGCGTTTACAAGCAAATGTTGACTGACAGACCGACAGATTTGTGGCAAGGGCAATAACTCTGTTTCTAACGATCGAAAATAGCTCAAATTCGAACTTGATCTTCGTTTTATGAATATGTATACACATATAAAATTTCATTTGATTCAGTCAAAAACTCTAGTTTTTAGAGCGTTTACGAGCAAATGTTGACGGACGGACGGACGGACCGACGGACGGACGGACCCACGAAATGGTAGTAATGTGACTAGCTTTTTATGTGACCTTTAATCCACATATTTATGTGACTTCACCATTGATCTAACGAACAGTATGCCATGTGACGGTCACATCAATAAGTCTATGGAGTCACATGAAATTGGACAAACAATCACATTACTGTAAGCACGTAGAATGGTCTCCCTTTGACCACAACCTTTATATGAAAGTTGAAAAAAAATATCTTAGAATATGGTTGATGATTTTTAAAATAAATCTAGCCAAATGTTAAATGTTGCTGACCCTCTTCACAATAATAACGTTGCAAAATGGTGTTTAAACGTTATGCTTTCACTGAACTATTTAACACTGGCAAAAGTATTCCCATATTTTGGAGAAATAGCAATTATAGTGCATTATGCCCAACGGCAGGTTTTATCTGACTAATAGTGAATAAGAATAACAACCACAACCCATCCCTCTTTCTGTATCAGGATAGTATACAATGATTAATTTAATTTTTTCCAGTTGCTTTGAAAAGATCAAAGATTCTAGTGCACCATGTTTTGTGCAAAACACTGATCAAATAGTAACCATTTGGGAGCATAAAGCTAGCACAAGAAGGTTAAGATTACGGACAATAAATATCCATAATAAAGAAACAATCATATGCTTATTCTAACAATTTCTTACAGAAATATTGCAAAGAGGATCAAAATGACCCAATGTTCATGCTTTCTTGTATGTTTCAGCATACAGTGTAAAGAAAATTTAAGATGTAAATATAACTCCAGTATACTTATCGAGAAAGATAACTTGCCAGGCAAGTTAAACAAATGTCCAGTGGCAGATGTCCGAAATAAAAAAATTAATTTCAAATTTTGACACAATTTTATTAGATCAAATGTTTTAACTTTATTATAATTATGTTAAAAATCATTCAATTTCAACAGCAACAGATTGACAATCTCGCCCAAAATTTCATTAACATCAAATAAAAACTGAAGTTTATATATAAAGGCTAGTGGTTACTTGACCTTGTCTTGATCTTATCAATGTAAAGGGATTACGTTACACAAAAATTCTTTAAATTCAAACTTGAGCATTGTTAATCAAAAAAATCCCACCAAACTTCTTTAAAAATCAAATCAAAACTGAAGTTTATAATATATAAAGCCTAGTGGTCACAAGCAGATCAGGAACCATAACACAAAAACAGTTCATTGGAAGGTTGACAGATTCAAACTTAACAGAATATCTTTTCTCCCAACTATTTCAAAAATATTTGAAAGACATATTGCTAATTATATTTAAGACTTCTTCTCTGAAAATGAGCTATTCTACAAATTTCAATAAGACTACCTTTTAGTTTACCTAGATTTCAGCAAAGCATTTCATTTAATTAACCACAATCTAATAATTGAAAAAACTTACTCTCTATGAATTTCATTGATTTAATGCAAAAGTATTTATTTGACAGAAAACAGTAAGTTTGTTTTGGTAATGTACATTCAAAAGAAACAACTATTTCATGTGGCGATCCATAAAGGTCTATTTTAGGACCTATTATTCTATTCCTTATAAATGATCTTCCATTATTTGTTAACTATTCAACTACGAAAATTTTTGCTAATGAAACAACTATTTATTTTACTGATACAGATATTAAACTTATACAACGCCCATTGTAATAAGACCTAAATAACATAATTGATTGCTGTCAAAATAATGGCATGGTTTTAAATTCAAATAAAACAAAATATAGCTTGATTAATCTTAATAAGTGACAATACACTTGTAGTCTTGATTGCAGATTATGTAAATTTCATATATAAACTCATTAATCGAATTCCAATAAGTTACATCAAAATAGGTTGAAACTGTTCTATTGTAGGCCTACTCACAAACAGATTTTTGGCAACAACTCAAATATCGTACAACAAAAATATGTCAAATTTTAACCTGAACAAAACGTTAGGATGATAGGATCACACCAAGTTTCATCAAAATCAAATTAATGATAAATGTTGTTGCCATAACTCGAAAAAATTTCATTGAAAATATTATGTCAAATTCCAACTTACCAAGTATTGTCAAAATCAGATGAAAGGTGTAGTCTATAGAGTGCTCACAAACAAATTTTGACTCGCTATTACAAAGTCAAGGGCAATAACTTGACACACATCTTATCAATCCAAAGGATCATACCAAGTATCATCAATATCAGATGAAACCTGTAGTTCTCACAAAAAATGACCACATATTTCATGTCAAATATTTCATGATACTTATTTATGGTTCATATTAGATATTTTTTTTTACAATTAGATGATTTTGTCTCATATGGATCACACCACCATTTTTTTACTTTTCAATTTAATTTTTTCAATGTATGCAGATCTGGGTGTCGTTCCCGATTTCAAGAATTGTGAAAAATACAAAGTTAGTTCATCTACTTCTGCAGAAGTCTATCTTTTTCTTGTGTTTTTTGTTTTTCGTTTTGTATGCCGATCTTTCTTTTCATCTTCCAATTCTTCTTCTTCTTCTTCCTGTCTATTTGATTCTTCTAAATAGGATTCTTCCTCAATATCAATAGGTTCTTCTACGAATGAACTAGAAAATAGTAATAAAATAAGGTTGATACATATCATATAGCAGTCCTACGCTGTTGACCAATTTGTAATTTAGTATGTATAATATTAGAAATCTTCTGTAATAGATACTCTATGATACAGAGCAGTTTCACTAATCTTGTTAATAGTAATATAGTGTGCGTGAATCTAAGTAAAATGAAAATTTTAGGATCCTGGGATCTGTTCCCAAATGAGTCTTGAATCCTGAGATTTAAGTCTCAGTGAGCCAGTCTTTTGATAATAGCAAATCTACAAATCCTTTTTGTGCTAAATAATTTATGAACAGTATTGCTTTCAAATATTTCCATCCAAGTTAGTTTCACATTTTAATCTTTAATCTCTTGACAATATTAATAGGAACCAAGTTCAGAGAAAACTACATTTATCTAAAATACTTACAGTTCTTCTGGCAAATCAGTATCTTTTTCTACATCTTCACGAAAAATAATATCTGAAAAATCAAAGTATTTAAAATAATGTGACCAAAATAAAAGAATATGTATATAAATATATGGACATGCACCCTGATGTAGTACACAGGGTTTTTTGTCCCATCCGAATGACTATGTGTTATTGGGTCCATCCTGTGAAATTTCAAAATGAATATTTTACAAGGTGAATTTTCATCATTCTTTATTCCATTTAGTGAAAAGGAAGAACCGTAAATAGCATACAAAACTATATGATTGTTCTCACATTTCAAAAGACAGTTGGGGCTCATTGAAGTCAAAACCACTGAAAGAATTGATTGACTAATATCCCATGAGCCACCTGTTTTGAATTCTGCTCTTTCACAGATTGTTGGTTGATCTAATAATTACAGTAGGAAGAAACCGAACTAAACAAACAAAATGGAGAAATCCTGAACCATAGGTCAACCATCGGCTATGCCCAAACATACCTATGCTATGACAATTACTACAAAAAACTGTATCACAATAGTCATCAAACAATATGACAAATATTGAAGCAAGAAAATCTCAATATATGTAGATTGAAATAGAAATACTTACACATATCTCTCACCCCAGAACATTATCTTTTCATCTTCAATATATCCAGGCCACCAGACTTCACCATCTAACTCAACTAATACTAAGCTCTTCACCTGAATAAATGAAATTAATGGTATCAATTTGTCAAATCTGGAAAATGGCATCCATTTTATCAGATTCCAGATAGTCTACTTTGTATCTAGCCAGGTAATTTTTGTATGCTAATGATATTCATGAGTACTTTCATTTCATTTAGATATTAAGATTGATTCAATTGAAATACAATCAGATCATGCTGAAATGTGTAAAAGTCAACTCCGCTTCACTTCATTTTTACCTCTAAAAGTAATATCTAAAAAAAAACCAAAAAAAACAGGTACCTTCTGAATCTCTCTTGAATCTCTCTCTCGATTTGGTTTAGACATTGTCTTCCGAAATAGAAAATATAACACAGACTGCAAAAAATTATAAATTAGATAGACATTAGACAGTTTATAGCAATGGGACTGTATTTTTGACAAAATTTCTTCTTAATTTCTAATCAAACAGTCCATGGCCATGTGACTTTTGTTTTTATTAATTAGCTAAATTAAGTGACAGTCCATAGCAATGTGACTTTTTCTGTTATTAGTCAAATTATGTGACAGTCCAATCCAAAGTAATGTGACTGGGTTTTTTTTCTTGGATAAAATTTCTTCTTTAATTTTAAATCATCAAACAGTCCATGGCCATGTGACTTTTTTTTTATTAATTAGCTAAATTAAGTTACAGTCCATAGCAATGTGACTTTTTTTGTTATTAGTCAAATTATGTGACAGTCCAATCTATAGCAATGTGACTGTTTTTTTTTTGTTGATAAAATGTCTTCTTCAATTTTTAATCATCAATGAATCCATGGCCATGTGACTTTTTTTTTTATTAATTAGCTAAATTAAGTGACAGTCCATAGCAATGTGACTTTTTTTGTTATTAGTCAAATTATGTGACAGTCCAATCCATAGCAATGTGACTGTTTTTTTTTGTTTTTTTTGATAAAATGTCTTCTTCAATTTTTAATCATCAATGAATCCATGGCCATGTGACTTTTTTTTTTAATTAATTAGCTAAATTAAGTGACAGTCCATAGCAATGTGACTTTTTTTGTTATTAGTCAAATTATGTGACAGTCCAATCCATAGCAATGTGACTGTTTTTTTTTGATAAAATGTCTTCTTCAATTTTTAATCATCAATGAATCCATGGCCATGTGACTTTTTTTTTTATTAATTAGCTAAATTAAGTGACAGTCCATAGCAATGTGACTTTTTTTGTTATTAGTCAAATTATGTGACAGTCCAATCCATAGCAATGTGACTGTTTTTTTTTGTGGATTAAATTCAATATCTACTATAATCATCAAACAGTCCATGGCCATGTGACTTTTTCTGTTATTAGTCAAATTATGTGACAGTCCAATCCATAGCAATGTGACTAAATGTGTCTATATAAAATCACTTAAGCATATATTTCTTGTATGCAACTAACAAAATTTAATTGCAGTGCGTTCGATTCTTCGAACGCACTGCATTGTTTTGCAATTGACTATTTTTTTTTTTTTTTTTCGTTTTCTGGTCTCGCTATTTCGGCATGAAGGAAGCTTGTCACACTAAATCTGACACGATTTCCCACGATAATTTGCTGCTCATTGTGGCTTAAATGTTAAATGACGCAGTTTTGTCCAACCGGAAATGAGGTATCACAAAACGTCTATTTTCGGTTTTTTATCATTTTTACGTACAATTTTCAACCGATTTCGATGGAATTTTTTTGGTTTATTTCAATTTTGTCTTTTCTACACGATAACCACTAAAAAACTTTCAATTTTTTATTTTTGACGCTGAATTTTGCAACTCTTTTTTTACGCTTTTTTCAACTTTCACAACTTTATTTCGATCGCTATGAAAATTTCTAGGCATATAGACATTGTTATTGCGAACAAAACTGGGTTTTCAAAATTTTGATATCACTTCCGGTTTTGACGTCATTTGCTTGTAAACTTGAAATTTTAACTTCCGGAGTTTTGGAGATATTTGAAAAATTTTTTTTGCATTATGTTAGAATTTGTCATCATAAAAGATATTTATAATAAAATTTGACCCGGAAGTAACATGTCAGACGCCATGTTGTTGTGAGTAATTTTTATAAAACTCAAAATGGGGCCTCAGGGGATAATCGGATTTGCACAATTTTGGTGTCTATGAAATCCTTAGTCGATTGCCACCAACCTTATGACAGCGGATTTTTAAATTTCGATTTAGACTTTTTTTCTATTTCCGGACAAAGAATTTCAGTAATGACAGAAACTTTCAAGGCTCATATCTAGTGACCTTGACCTTTGATGACCTTTTGACCTGTACAAAAGTTATTGCCCATAACGAGATCTATCAAATGATATAATCATTTCCGATTTCTGATGTTAACTTCCGGTGTTATCGCTATTTGAAAATTGCAATTTTTAACTTTAAAGAGCTTTGTCACGTGACCTAATTAACATACGTCACAAATTTTTAGACATATTTACTATGCTAAATCTGCTCTTTCAAATGATATATAACACAATATATTTGAATCAAAATTGCGCTTTTTAAAACTTGCAAATTTTGTGTCAAATTCGATTGAAACTGTGCGTGTTTTATGGGAATTTGATTCTGATCGATCTGAAAACTTACAAGTAGATAGACAATTTGATAATGATATCACTTCCGGTTTTGACGTCATTTGTTTGTAAACTTGAAATTTTAATTGATGGAGTTATTTAGTCGACGGCCATCAACCTTACGACAACTGATTTTTTAATTTCGATTTCTATACATTTTTGGAACAAGAACTTAAGTAATGAACGAAACTTTCAAGACTTATATTTCTATATTTATTACTTGAAATGACCAGGAAGTACTAATAGCCTTTAACCTTCATTTAGGTGTAACACACATCAAGAAGATCATGCTAATCTCCCATATCTGATGATATGCGAGTCTACGTTGTTGAATTACAACGTTTCTTCCTCACGGTACATCATACGATTCATGATTAGTTTTTTAACATTTAGAAAGTTACAATTTACCATATTGTTTCCTTTAACGCTTCTCACTGGTCAATGTTTTGCATGTTTAAACACAGTTCTCTACCTTCAACTGACAAATGTTTGTTGTCTGTATGTTTAAATGCAGTTTTCTCCCTTCAACTGACAATTGCTTAAAATGACTTTCTTACATTGTAACTTGTATTTTTAACGTTTTAAATTGTGTACTAAAAAGATAAACAAAAAGTCTAAAAGAAGTAGATAACGATCCAACACCAAAAAGAAGAAAATCCGTTCTAAAATTCTGGTTCTGGCATTTATTAAAATTGCATGTTTAAAAACGTTGACCATTAAAATGTTTTCTAAAAATATAATAATAAAGAATTTTTGCTACGTTCATGTTAAAATGATAATTATCGAGCTGTGCTGCGAACTAACGTGTATGAAGGTTAGCACTCAGTAATCGGATGTCATTTTCATATCATATCAAGAATTGGCTCTATCACATGTAGGGAGCCGCGGTGGTACAGTGAGATAGACGCTTCCTCGCTGCGCTGAAGGTCCAGGGTTCAATCACTGCATGAGTCAAGATGATGCCTTTGGATTTTTCAATCCGGCTTCACCTTGTCGGAGGGGCTGACATAGAAAAAGCGCCTAGTCGTTCGGATGGGACAATAAACCAGTCCTGTATGTTATTGGCCGTGCACGTTCAAAACCCCTCGACAGTTGGAAATCGAAAATAAGAGCAGGCTAATGCCGCTCTGCTGGCAAAATTTCCCTCATTGCACACTGTATGGCGTTTGCCCGTCCTCAGTTAGCCCATATAGATGCAGAAAAGTAGGAAGTAAACTTCATTCATTTCATTTCATTTCTTTCATATGTCTGATATTGCATATGAAAAATATTAATGAATATTCTTTCACTTTTCTACTTCCAATGATGTTTAAAAATGTACATAAATAAAAACAACGACTTTTTAATCAGATGACTTTTCACTACCGAACATACGCTGGTTATTCCATTTTTCACTCCCGAATATAAACAATTTATATGCCGATATTTATGTTCTGTAAATTTCGCAATATGGATTGAAAATGTAACTTTTCACCCATGGACGAAACCGGATGCGCACTGCTCGGTACCGTCGCACGGTTCTATTTTTTTTTTTTTTTCGTTTTCTGGTCTCGCTATTTCGGCATGATGGAAGCTTGTCACACTAAATCTGACACGATTTCCCACGATAATTTGCTGCTCATTGTGGCTTAAATGTTAAATGACGCAGTTTTGTCCAACCGGAAATGAGGTATCAAAAAACGTCTATTTTCGGTTTTTTATCATTTTTACCTACAATTTTCAACCGATTTCGATGGAATTTGTTTGGTTTATTTCAGTTATGTCTTTTCTACACGATAACCACTAAAAAACTTATAATTTTTGATTTTTGACGCTGAATTTTGCAAATCTTTTTTAACGCTTTTTTCAACTTTCACAACTTTATTTCGATCGCTATGAAAACTTCTAGGCATATCGACATTGTTATTGCGAACAAAACTGTGTTTTCAAAATTTTGATATCACTTCCGGTTTTAACGTCATTTGCTTGTAAACTTGAAATTTTAACTTCCGGAGTTTAGGAGATATTTGAATTTTATTTTTTGGATTATGTTAGAATTTGTCATCATAAAAGATATTTATAATAAAATTTGACCCGGAAGCAATATGTCGGTCGCCATGTTGATGTGACTAATTTTTATAAAACTCAAAATGGGGCCTCAGGGGATAATCGGATTTGCACAATTTTTGTGTCTATGAAATCCTTAGTCGATTGCCACCAACCTTATGACAGCGAATTTTTTAATTTCGATTTAGACTTTTTTCTATTTCCGGACAAAGAATTTCAGTAATGACCGAAACTTTCAAGGCTCATATCTAGTGACCTTGACCTTTGATGACCTTTTGACCTGTACAAAATTTATTGCCCTTAACGAGATCTATCAAATGATATATTCATTTCCGATTTCTGATGTTAACTTCCGGTTTTATAGCCATTTGAATATTGTAATTTTAACTTTAAAGAGCTTTGTCACGTGACCTAATAAACATACGTCACAAATTTTTAGACATATTTACTATGCTAAATCTGCTCTTTCAAATGATATATAACACAAAATATTTGAATCAAATTTGCGCTTTTTAAAACTTGCAAATTTTGTGCCAATTTTCATTGTAACTGTGCGTGTTTTTTGGAAATTTGATTTTGATCGATCTGAAAACTTAGATAAACAATTTGATAATGAACAAAACAATATTTCTGAAATGTTGATATCACTTCCGGTTTTGACGTCATTTGTTTGTAAACTTGAAATTCTAACTTCTGGAGTGCCCGAATTATTTGAAAGTTTCTTTTTGCATCATGTTAGAAATAGTCATCAGAAAAGATATAGATAAAATCCGACCTGGAAGTACTATGTCAGGTGCCATGTTGTTGTGACTAATTTTTATAAAACTCAAAATGGGACCTCAGGGGATAATCTAATTTACATTATATCGGTGTCTATGAAATCCTTAGTCGATGGCCAACAACCTTGTGGCAACTGATTTTTTAATTTCGATTTCTTTATATTTCTGGAACAATAATTTTAATTTAGACTGAATCTTTCAAAACTATTTCTAAATGATTGGTTCAAATGACCAGGAAGTACTATTAGCTTCTAATAAGTGTAACACACCTCGAGAGGATCATTTTTTATTACTATATCTGACAATATGTAAGAGACTACGCTGTAGTATTACAACGTATCATTCCCTCAGCACATCATACGATACATGATCAATATACGAACATCTAGAAAGTTACAATTTACCATAGTGTTTCTTTTAACGCTTCTCACTGGTCAGAGTAGTATTTTAAAATGTTCAAATGCAGTTTTCTCCCTTCAAATGAAAAATGTTTGTTGTCTGTATGCTTAAATGCAGTTCTCTCCCTTCAACTGACAATTGCTTAACATGAATTTCTTACATTGTAACTTGTACTTTTAACGTTTTAAATTGTGTACTAAAAAGATAAACAAAAAGTCTAAAAGAAATAGATAACGATCCAACGCCAAAAGAAGAAAATCCGTTCTAAAAATCTGGTTCTGTCATTTATTAAAATTGCATGTCTAAAAACGTTGACCATTAAAATGTTTTCTAAAAAAATAATAATATAGAATTTTTGCTAAGTTCATGTTAAAATGATAATTTACGAGCTGTGCTGCGAACTTACGTGTATGGAGGTTAGCACTCAGTATTGTCATATACATATTTCTTATCAACAATTGGCTCTATCACATTTAGGGAGCCGCGGTGGCACAGTGAGTTAGACTTTTGCTCGCTGAAGGTCCAGGGTTCAACCTCGGCATGGGTCGAGATGATGCCTTCGGATTTTTCAACCCGGTTTCACTCTTTCAATGATGCAGGTCGGAGGGGCTGACATGGAAAAAGCGCCTAGTCGTTCGGATGGGACAATAAACCAAGGCCCGTGCGCTATTGGCTGTGCACGTTAAAAACCCCTCGACAATTGGAAATCGATTCTTTTCGGTTATTCTACTTTTCACTCTCGAATATAAACAATTTATATGCCGATTTTTATGTTCTGTAAATTTCGCAATTTGGATTGAAAATGTAACGTTTCACCCATGGACGAAACCGGATGCGCACTGCTCGGTACCGTCGCACGGTTCTAGTTTGAATTGTTATGAAATGAGAAAAAAAATGCATTGAAAACTCTGTCGTAAACAGAGCAGAACGTATCGTATTCGTATGGTATAACGCAAAACATTTTCGTATCACTCAGCTGACCTGCATTATAACATTCCATAACAATATTACTATTGTTAGATGAATTAATCCTTTAAAAAAAGACAATAATCTGACTCGAAAATGTGTATTTGAAGCCGACATGATACGCGTTATTAACAACATCCGGTAGATTGTACTTTCGATTTTAATAATTCAGGACGTTTCGTCAAGATAAGTGTGTTCCGTATGCACACCACAATTAAATTTGTTTCGAGAACTAGCCTAACAAGCCATTCGAATAATTATTAGGCCCTATCGCAAAAATAAATTATTTTCAATCAAGAACAAAACTACCCTTTCTTTTGCCTGCCAATCAACATCAGACTTATTAATTGAAACAACAACACAGGACTAATCTGTTCGAGACTATAGCAATGACTGTCAGGTGGCGCCAGTTCGTCACACCCAGTCTGGGGCCGGGGGTTTCTATAATTTTCTGTATTGATTAGAGTCAGAGATGATTCGTTTCATAAACTAAATGACGGCCATTTTGTACCTTTCTTAAATACAATTCACAAAATATCTAAAATTCTGGTAATTTCAATAAATAGAGTCAGAGTTCAGAAGAGATCATTCGTTCCGGTGGCCGAGCCTCAAACTAAATGACGGCCATTTTGACAAGGCTATAACTTACTATAGGGCCCGTAAGTCTCGCAAAAAACGAGACGAGATTTCGCGTGAAAATCTACTTCCGGTGACAACTACAGAAATGGCGCTCTCGATAACGTAATGTCTAATGACGTTTCGAACAATTTTTAGCCAATTAAGAAGTCTAATAATTCCGTAAATAGTGAATATGAGCGTGCAATTTTATTTGGAAATAACTGGTGATGAAGGGGAAATCGTCATTAGATCGGACCGTGTAAAGGTATGGTTTAAAATACTCGCAAACTGTCAATGTCATTTGCAACCATTAGATTAGCTTAGCGGCTTAGGCCTATTTTTATTTTACATTTCATGTTTCTTTCTCGAGAATAAAATGACCGAGTTTTCTATTCTATGGTATATTAATTTGATGGCATGCATATAAAGTTTTTTTTTTTTAGTGACAAACAAAATTTTATTCCAAAAAAAACTTTGTATGGTTAAGAAAGTGTTTGATTTTGAGTAGGCCTGTGTTTGATTTTGTCATTTTGAGTAGGCCTATCATAGTATCAGTCACTTTTTCACTGGCCTATTAGGACTACTGTGTTAGCCCAGACCAAGGACTACAAGAAAAGCCTACTCAAGATATTTTCAATAATCTTACCTGCAGAATTGAAGACCTAGTGAAATTGAATTAATTATTGTCATCTGTGCAAGTTCAAAAGATTTTTGAATTTTTGCCAAAATGTTTTTGAGAACTTGATTAGAAGTTTCAAATTAGTATTGTTAGTTTTAGAATGTTTTTGCTTTGATGAAAATATAAATAGGAACACAATTTATGTCTTCAAAATTTTTTTTACAGAGGACAATTTTCAGTCAAAATTAGTGATTTTTTTGTGTCAAAATTTCTAGGAGAGAAATTTGTTTTCATTTATATGAAAACTTACAAAAATTATATTTTTTTTATTAAAGCAAAGACATTTTTAAGAAAAACAGTAGCATTGTCAGGCTGATATTCCAATTCTCATAAATATAATCGCACAAATTTAAAAAACTTTTTAACTTGCACACAGTAGATTTATTTATCTTTTCATAGGAATCACAATCTGCTGCTTGGAAATGAAGTTCTTGGGGCATCACATCATGATAACAGTTGAAGAAGCCATAACTTGAAGTTATATTTAAGTACGTCAAACAAAATTTTTATTTGAATATTAATAAAACATGATTTTATGAAAATTTTTAATTTTGTTTGTGATCTTAGCTTGTTGGTTTTTGAATATGTTGATCATCTGATAAAAATAGCTGGTATTTTACCAAACTATCTGTCTATATCACAACTAACGAATACTTTTTAAAATTTTTCAGTGTGCTGTAAATATGGGCCAATAAAATTAAGATCATGATTATAACCATCAAACTCAAGATCAACATAAATTATTACTGGAAAAGAGATACTGCAATCTTGTTGTAATGACATAATATGGTATGGAAATTATGCAGATTCCAAGAGATGACTACAAACCTTTTGAATTCTTCTTATGTTCTCTGGTGTTGATATGGATTCCAGATACATAAGTTTTGTTATGGAATATTATCGAACATTTTAAATTTGCCTAGTAGATTAGAAATTCTTTATTGTGTTATGACTGCAATATAAATATTTTTTTTTTATTTTCTTTGTGTTATTTTCTTGACAAACATATCCCCTTTTCTACAGACTATGCATGATGTTTTCCATAGATTTTATCAACATAAGTCACTGAAAGGTATGATTCAGTTTGATAAAGTTATTGTTTGAATTCAATTTGAAGATCAGATGTATATCTTTGAATAACTTGGCAATGAAATACAAATATTTTTTTGTAACAGTAGGCCTACTTGGAAATAAGATAGAAATTGTCTAAAAAAAAAATCTGAAATTTTTTATATGATCATATTTAATTGGTCTAAGACAAATTAAACAACATCTTGTTCTTACATGGAAACCAAACACACAAACATAGTTCACAACTACATTGAATCTCATCCTAAACTTATTAGTCACATTTTCTTAAAGACTTTTAACCTTTAATATTATTATCACAAGTCAAGAAAGAGATTCAAACTAGTATTGAGCTACTTTCAATTGTTAATTCCTAAGAACCATATGTAGTTTTGTTTGTATTATTAAGACTAAAAAAAACATTTTGCTTCCCACTCATATAATGCTAAAAAAATAATAAGGTATGAATAACAGAAAACTGTGGTGTTCTTTCCAACTTTATCCAAATATTAGAATCATACAATAATTTATAACAATGGTAATCTATCATCTAATATAATTGCAAATATAGAACAAATATTTCATTGGTTGCACATATATTAACGACGCATAGTTCAAAATAACCACATTCACCACTAGCTTCCACACTTGCAAAAATATTTTGCACCATCTTGATCTTATTACTGTGTTCTGCTCCCTAAATTTCAGCTACCACATCAAATAGTAACTATGGTTGAATATAACCTGAAATATGAGAAACTGACTATTCTTAATATGTACATAAGATAACAAATGACCATTTTTTTTTTTTTTAAAAACATTCACATTTATTAAAAGGATAATGCAGCAAGTAGGAAAGCAATATGTTATATAAATAATTTTTAAGATACTCACTGTAGTAACATCATTATCAGTGTCCTTTTCTGCATCATAGTCACTTCATCCTCATTAACATGTTCGACTTTTTTTCTGATGTAAAAAGGAAAGTATAAAATATAAAAAAATCTTTAAACAATATTTAGAAGTAGACTGGACATAAGATTAAAACAGAATATGTTTATAAAGCGACAGGTATCTGTATCTGAAGTTTCCAAAATGTATTATATATAAAACATGTAGAAGTTCAATAGGCCTAGTATCACTAATAAAATATTATTTTCATACTAGGCCTATTAATCAGCGGTAGCCATTACAATACATGAAGGTAAGTTTTCTATTAATGATTCTAGCTTTATTGGGGAGCTATGCAATTGGGAAACCTGTGATAATACCAGAGTTGAATACAATAGCAACACAACACTTACTTGCTAACATGATGGTCGAGGGTTCAAGTTCTAGATGATACTTTCATATCTGGTGTTTCTTATGTCATACTGTATGAAAGACTCCAGTCATATTGAAAAAGCTTCTGTACATAAAAACACCTGGATCCTCTTAATTTCAGGTTATCTATCTGAACACCTGAATAAATATATTATAATATATACATTGAGGGGACATTCAGGTAAATTACATGAAAGTAGGAATGACCTAGCCCAAGACTAGGTAAAAAAAAAAAGGAAACTGGATAAACTTATTTAAATGCTTTCAACCAAGTCCATCCATAGAAATTAAAACCGTTTAACATTTTTTAAAAAGAATCTGGGTCTAGAGTCAAGGCCTACTGTACTCTCTGACTACACTGTTTTCTGATGTTTTAGATTTAAGCAATTCATTTTCATATGAATAAAATAAATGCATTAAAAAAATACATTACTGAGAGTCTTAGATTGTATTTGGGTTGAAGAAATTGTAAACAACTTTAGGGCCTAAGTTTTTAAATCAAAATTTGTAAACATGATTTTTTTTACAAAACTTGGTTGGGAATTTTCAGCCAAAAAGTAGCTTACTCTCTGGATACAATTTGTTTCCTCTCATGATGACACAAATGCATGGGAATATAAGGTTTAAAAAAATTTCATTTTAGACAAAAAATATTGATAGTAATGATAGATAAGATAGGCCTAATAAAATCGACCCACATTTTGGATAAAAATTACACTGAATTACAAGGTTTTATTTTCAATGGTTGCCATTTTCATCAACTAAAAGACATTCTAAGATTTTCATTAATATCAATATTTCAATTCATACATATTCTATCCCCCAAAAAGATAAATGAATATGACCACGAAGCGAGTTTGACTAGGGCTACTTTCACTTTCACTGTGGCTGGAATAGTTACGAAATAGGACAATAAATTGAGACATTTACCTTTACAAACGACCCCATCGACTTGTCTTTTCTCTCGGAAAACGAAAAAAGAATACACATGTCACTGTCACGTCTATGATGATACTCAAAATCATGGTAAATAATAGTTTTGATAGCTGAATCGAGTAGTGTGACAGAAGGCGTCAAAGTTCGCGGCAGTAGCATGTCACCGGAAGTAGAATTCGGCTGTTTTGATCACGTGACTTACGGGCCCTAATGGGCCCGTAAGTCTCGCAAAAAACGAGACGAGATTTCGCGTGAAAATCTACTTCCGGTGACAACTACAGAAATGGCGCTCTCGATAACGTAATGTCTAATGACGTTTCGAACAATTTTTAGCCAATTAAGAAGTCTAATAATTCCGTAAATAGTGAATATGAGCGTGCAATTTTATTTGGAAATAACTGGTGATGAAGGGGAAATCGTCATTAGATCGGACCGTGTAAAGGTATGGTTTAAAATACTCGCAAACTGTCAATGTCATTTGCAACCATTAGATTAGCTTAGCGGCTTAGGCCTATTTTTATTTTACATTTCATGTTTCTTTCTCGAGAATAAAATGACCGAGTTTTCTATTCTATGGTATATTAATTTGATGGCATGCATATAAAGTTTTTTTTTTTTAGTGACAAACAAAATTTTATTCCAAAAAAAACTTTGTATGGTTAAGAAAGTGTTTGATTTTGAGTAGGCCTGTGTTTGATTTTGTCATTTTGAGTAGGCCTATCATAGTATCAGTCACTTTTTCACTGGCCTATTAGGACTACTGTGTTAGCCCAGACCAAGGACTACAAGAAAAGCCTACTCAAGATATTTTCAATAATCTTACCTGCAGAATTGAAGACCTAGTGAAATTGAATTAATTATTGTCATCTGTGCAAGTTCAAAAGATTTTTGAATTTTTGCCAAAATGTTTTTGAGAACTTGATTAGAAGTTTCAAATTAGTATTGTTAGTTTTAGAATGTTTTTGCTTTGATGAAAATATAAATAGGAACACAATTTATGTCTTCAAAATTTTTTTTACAGAGGACAATTTTCAGTCAAAATTAGTGATTTTTTTGTGTCAAAATTTCTAGGAGAGAAATTTGTTTTCATTTATATGAAAACTTACAAAAATTATATTTTTTTTATTAAAGCAAAGACATTTTTAAGAAAAACAGTAGCATTGTCAGGCTGATATTCCAATTCTCATAAATATAATCGCACAAATTTAAAAAACTTTTTAACTTGCACACAGTAGATTTATTTATCTTTTCATAGGAATCACAATCTGCTGCTTGGAAATGAAGTTCTTGGGGCATCACATCATGATAACAGTTGAAGAAGCCATAACTTGAAGTTATATTTAAGTACGTCAAACAAAATTTTTATTTGAATATTAATAAAACATGATTTTATGAAAATTTTTAATTTTGTTTGTGATCTTAGCTTGTTGGTTTTTGAATATGTTGATCATCTGATAAAAATAGCTGGTATTTTACCAAACTATCTGTCTATATCACAACTAACGAATACTTTTTAAAATTTTTCAGTGTGCTGTAAATATGGGCCAATAAAATTAAGATCATGATTATAACCATCAAACTCAAGATCAACATAAATTATTACTGGAAAAGAGATACTGCAATCTTGTTGTAATGACATAATATGGTATGGAAATTATGCAGATTCCAAGAGATGACTACAAACCTTTTGAATTCTTCTTATGTTCTCTGGTGTTGATATGGATTCCAGATACATAAGTTTTGTTATGGAATATTATCGAACATTTTAAATTTGCCTAGTAGATTAGAAATTCTTTATTGTGTTATGACTGCAATATAAATATTTTTTTTTTATTTTCTTTGTGTTATTTTCTTGACAAACATATCCCCTTTTCTACAGACTATGCATGATGTTTTCCATAGATTTTATCAACATAAGTCACTGAAAGGTATGATTCAGTTTGATAAAGTTATTGTTTGAATTCAATTTGAAGATCAGATGTATATCTTTGAATAACTTGGCAATGAAATACAAATATTTTTTTGTAACAGTAGGCCTACTTGGAAATAAGATAGAAATTGTCTAAAAAAAAAATCTGAAATTTTTTATATGATCATATTTAATTGGTCTAAGACAAATTAAACAACATCTTGTTCTTACATGGAAACCAAACACACAAACATAGTTCACAACTACATTGAATCTCATCCTAAACTTATTAGTCACATTTTCTTAAAGACTTTTAACCTTTAATATTATTATCACAAGTCAAGAAAGAGATTCAAACTAGTATTGAGCTACTTTCAATTGTTAATTCCTAAGAACCATATGTAGTTTTGTTTGTATTATTAAGACTAAAAAAAACATTTTGCTTCCCACTCATATAATGCTAAAAAAATAATAAGGTATGAATAACAGAAAACTGTGGTGTTCTTTCCAACTTTATCCAAATATTAGAATCATACAATAATTTATAACAATGGTAATCTATCATCTAATATAATTGCAAATATAGAACAAATATTTCATTGGTTGCACATATATTAACGACGCATAGTTCAAAATAACCACATTCACCACTAGCTTCCACACTTGCAAAAATATTTTGCACCATCTTGATCTTATTACTGTGTTCTGCTCCCTAAATTTCAGCTACCACATCAAATAGTAACTATGGTTGAATATAACCTGAAATATGAGAAACTGACTATTCTTAATATGTACATAAGATAACAAATGACCATTTTTTTTTTTTTTAAAAACATTCACATTTATTAAAAGGATAATGCAGCAAGTAGGAAAGCAATATGTTATATAAATAATTTTTAAGATACTCACTGTAGTAACATCATTATCAGTGTCCTTTTCTGCATCATAGTCACTTCATCCTCATTAACATGTTCGACTTTTTTTCTGATGTAAAAAGGAAAGTATAAAATATAAAAAAATCTTTAAACAATATTTAGAAGTAGACTGGACATAAGATTAAAACAGAATATGTTTATAAAGCGACAGGTATCTGTATCTGAAGTTTCCAAAATGTATTATATATAAAACATGTAGAAGTTCAATAGGCCTAGTATCACTAATAAAATATTATTTTCATACTAGGCCTATTAATCAGCGGTAGCCATTACAATACATGAAGGTAAGTTTTCTATTAATGATTCTAGCTTTATTGGGGAGCTATGCAATTGGGAAACCTGTGATAATACCAGAGTTGAATACAATAGCAACACAACACTTACTTGCTAACATGATGGTCGAGGGTTCAAGTTCTAGATGATACTTTCATATCTGGTGTTTCTTATGTCATACTGTATGAAAGACTCCAGTCATATTGAAAAAGCTTCTGTACATAAAAACACCTGGATCCTCTTAATTTCAGGTTATCTATCTGAACACCTGAATAAATATATTATAATATATACATTGAGGGGACATTCAGGTAAATTACATGAAAGTAGGAATGACCTAGCCCAAGACTAGGTAAAAAAAAAAAGGAAACTGGATAAACTTATTTAAATGCTTTCAACCAAGTCCATCCATAGAAATTAAAACCGTTTAACATTTTTTAAAAAGAATCTGGGTCTAGAGTCAAGGCCTACTGTACTCTCTGACTACACTGTTTTCTGATGTTTTAGATTTAAGCAATTCATTTTCATATGAATAAAATAAATGCATTAAAAAAATACATTACTGAGAGTCTTAGATTGTATTTGGGTTGAAGAAATTGTAAACAACTTTAGGGCCTAAGTTTTTAAATCAAAATTTGTAAACATGATTTTTTTTACAAAACTTGGTTGGGAATTTTCAGCCAAAAAGTAGCTTACTCTCTGGATACAATTTGTTTCCTCTCATGATGACACAAATGCATGGGAATATAAGGTTTAAAAAAATTTCATTTTAGACAAAAAATATTGATAGTAATGATAGATAAGATAGGCCTAATAAAATCGACCCACATTTTGGATAAAAATTACACTGAATTACAAGGTTTTATTTTCAATGGTTGCCATTTTCATCAACTAAAAGACATTCTAAGATTTTCATTAATATCAATATTTCAATTCATACATATTCTATCCCCCAAAAAGATAAATGAATATGACCACGAAGCGAGTTTGACTAGGGCTACTTTCACTTTCACTGTGGCTGGAATAGTTACGAAATAGGACAATAAATTGAGACATTTACCTTTACAAACGACCCCATCGACTTGTCTTTTCTCTCGGAAAACGAAAAAAGAATACACATGTCACTGTCACGTCTATGATGATACTCAAAATCATGGTAAATAATAGTTTTGATAGCTGAATCGAGTAGTGTGACAGAAGGCGTCAAAGTTCGCGGCAGTAGCATGTCACCGGAAGTAGAATTCGGCTGTTTTGATCACGTGACTTACGGGCCCTATTATAAAGAAAAACAAAATACAAAGTGCCTATCCTTTTTCCTGAATTAAGATATTACACCCTAGCAATTCTCAATTCCCAAAAAATGTTATTACAGTAAAATAATTAAGGCAGGATTAGGAAAATGTCATTTTATTTGTACGGTGATGGCCACGTGGTTCCCGTCCCCGTGCTTGGTCGTTGAACTTTATTTAAAAAATAGGTCATTTGTTAAGGAGAAGAGACGTTAAATTTAGACGATATCTGACAATAAATTGTTGAAAAATGTATACATCATAATAAGGAACCATTTCACTTACCGTTGAATAGTTTTACTCATCCAGAAATTGAGAACGGCAGACTAAAAGTTAAGGTCAACTTCGTACCGGAAGTAGGCCCTATGACTGACGGATTCGACGCAGGAAAACACTAGTCTCGATCATTCAGACTATCGTCGTGTACAGTGACGTTAGTCGCGAAGATCGAGACTATGAAACTAACCAATAAGATATCTCATTAAATCTGAGTAAGCCTTCTACGTAAAGGGAGATAACCGTTTTTAACCCATTATGGACATCCAAATGACGGACGGCTCTGTCCATATATTTATGTGACTTCGTTTTCTATAGATTATGTGACTGATAGTGATGTCATTTTTTATGGTTTCAAGATTTGGTTATGTGACTGTCACATAACTAGAAAGTGTCACATAACAATATGATGGACAAACGAAGAGTCACATAAACCCCATTTCGTAAACACGGACCGACGGACGGACCGACGGACGGACGGACAGGGGTGCCGACAATATACGTCCTCATAGAGAGATGAGGGCGTATAAAAAGGCTTTTACGCCAAAAAATCTTTAGATGATGACAAAAACAGAAACTTGAAATAAAGGAAGTGAACTAGAATTTGAGTTCCTACTTTTCTGTATCTGACTTGTCTAACACGACGGGGAAATACCATGCAGTGTATAATGAAGGAAATTATGTCAGGAAAAAGCTTACTCTTATGTTCGATTTAAAACTGTCAAAAGAAATTTAATGTGCACAGCCAGTAGCACATGGGGTCTGGGCTATTTTAATGCCAATGTTTCAATGAGAAAAAACATACCTCAAAACAACAATGTACCAAACCAAATGGTGTATTGCCGTAGTGTCCTTTATCTAGAACACCTTGTAATAGTTCACCATGTCTAATAATGACTGTAGATTCACCTAGATCTATTAACTTATCATCTATATCTCTCTTTATATTATCCCAATTCTACAACAAATATATCATGATTAGATCTTTCTCCATTTACAGAGGTGAACATGTAATAAAACGGTCAAGAAGTGTGCAATGATGAAGTAAATTTACGTAAGCTCACACTTTTTCGATTACCAACTGTCAATGGATTTTAATGTAGACTCTGTATCAAAGGGCTTCGGCCTAAACCTCCTACTGCTTTCTTACTACATGTAGAAAATCATCCATACCTTTTCTCCAATTTTAGATGTTCCATTGATACTTAATGGTGGTTTATCATCTGGTATAACATTTAATAATACAGTTGATAATACCTAGAAATAAATAAAACATTTAGATATAAATAATAATGTCCTGTAAAAAGATATCCTCCAAATTGTGAACATCATACATATTTCCATGGTAAAACCCAATATATGTGATAGTCAGAATAGTTTTTGAGATATAACACAATGGAGAGCAATAATGGCCTTTGACCCATTTAATTTAGTACTCAAAACATTGTTGGCCCAAATATTGTTACGAAAAACCTAGAAATAATTTAACTTATAAATATTGTAATCCAAGGAATCACAAATCAAAATGTTATAACCAAAAATATGATTGAAAATATTATAACTGAAAACATAACCAAAATAGTATAACTGGAATCAAAACTGAAAATATAATTTGAATATTTACCTGTTTACCAGACCATAATTTATAAGGTTTAATTATTGATGGTGGTAATGTTTTAACTCTACTATATTTATTTGATAAAGCTGAATAAACCAAGTTATAATAATCACCCCTGTAAAATAACAAAATCAAACTTAATACTAGAACCGTGATAACGGTACTGAGCAGTGCGCAATTTAAACATCCTTGAACGGTTGCATTTTAGTCCTGCATATAAATTAGGTCATGTGACAGAGCTGTTTATAGTTTAAAATGTCAATTTTCAATCGGCTATTAAACCGGAAGTAAACATCGGAAAACACAAAGTAAAACATCATTTGATAGGTTTTATCGAGGGCAATAGCTTTGGTTCAGATCAAAAGGTCATCAAACGTCAAGGTCACGAGTTTTGAACTTTGAAAGTGTTTGCTATTGCTGAATTTCTTTAACCGGAAATAGACAAAACTTTGAATCGAAATTAGGAAATCGGCTGTCACCATTTTGTTAGTAATATATTGAAGATGCCATAGACATCAACATTATGTAAATCGGATGATATCCTGATCACTTATATCGATTTAAAGAAAAGTTGGTCATTTCAAGATTGTGGTCTACTAGTTACTTCCGGGTCCAATTTTATCCTTTTTTTTTCTATGAATGTTATGTCATTTTATATCTTCAAAAGAATGTGTCGACTCTCCTTGAAAATCCACAATTTAGGAATCACGTGCTTTTTCGCGCCAAAAAAGCCACGCAGTTACTTTAGAACAATGGACAAAATTTCCAAATTAAAAAAAAAGCAAAATGATTAAAATATCTACTATTATATATCAAGAGGAGATAAATCATAATAAGAAAAGACGATTTTTTGTGACGTAAGTGAATTAGGTTCAAACTGACATTTTTCATTTGGCTATAAAACAAGAAGTAAAAATTGGACAACAATTGGTCACCCAAATCCAAGGTAATGTGTAATGAGCTTTGAAAATTTTTGTCATTTCTGAATATCTTTTATCAGAAATATGCAAACATCATAATCGAAATTAGCAATTTGGCTGTCATCATTTTGTTGGCCATAGATTAAAATTGCCCTAGACATCAATATTATACAAATCGGATGATACCCTGTTCACTTCTCTCGATTTAAAGAAAACATGTTCATTTCAAGATGGTGGCCAGCGTGTTACTTCCGGTTACGATTTTATCATATTTTTTTCTTTGTTAGTCATGTTCTTTCATATCTTAAGAAGAAATTGTTACCTATCTTATGAAATCCGTAATTCAGATAACACGTGTTTTTTTCCCGCCAAAAAAACACGCAGAGTTACTATAGAATAAAGAACAAAATTCGAAAAAGCAATTTTGATCGAAATATCTAGTGTTATACATTTTTGGAAACAGGAGATAAAGCGTGATAATAATAGAAGATATTTTGTGACGTACATGAATTAGGTCATGTGACAGAGCTGTTTAAAGTCAAAACTCGACATTTTCAAATGGCTATAAAACCGGAAGTAGACATCGGACAGCAAAAATGAATACATCAGTTGATAGATCTCATCAAGGGCAATGACTTTGTTCAAGTCACAAGGTCACTCAAGGTCAAGGTCACTCGATATGAGTCTTGAAAGTTTTGACTATTACTGAAAATTTTAAACCGGAAATAAAAAAAAATCTGAATCGAAATTCAAAAATCGGCTTCCCATGTTTTGTTAGCAATCGACTGTAGATTCCATACACATCATTTTTATTCAAATAAGATGATTCCCTGATTCTGAATTTCGATTTAAAGTAAAATCAGTCAGTTCAAGATGGCGGCCGATATGAAACAGCTGGGTCAGATTTTATCATTTCATATTTTGTCAATAATGATTACTAGCACATTGCAAAAACATTTTTTAGAATATCTTCATTATTCCGGAAGTTGAAATTTCAACTTTACAAGCGAATGACGTCAAAACCGGAAGTGATATAAAATTTTTGAAAAGATCATTTTGTTTGTCATCAAAATGTCTATGCATATGTAAGTTTTCATCTTGATCAAAATAAAATTGCAAAAGTTGAAAAAATTGTCAAAAAAGTGCTTCAAAAAGTCAGCGACAAAGTTTTAAAAATGCATGTTTTTAAACTCCCAATTTGAAGACAATCGATTAATAAAATAAACAAAAAAAAATCCATCAAAATCGGTTGAAAATCAGAGATGAAAATGGTAAAAACATTAAATTGGGCTTATTTGTCATACGTCATTTCCTGTTGAACGAAAATGCATCATTTTATATTCACCTAATACCGTGCAGTTAGGTATTGAAAAAAAATATATGAGATCATGTGTGGCTTGCTCCCTTCATACCGAATTTGCGTGACCAGAAGTAGACAAAAAAAAAAAAACATACATTATGAAAACAAAGCAGTGCGTTCGCTAGAACGCACTGCAATAATCTTTATGTACATATACTTGAATAGATATCTCAGTTTAATGTCATTTTCAAACCACCAAATGATGTTTCCATATCAGACCCTCAGACATGAATCACAGACAGAAAGAAACTGGGTTAAAAATCTCAAGGTGTCATATTGAATTATGCTGTGATTGAACCCTGAACCCTGGGAGCCATTATGGCTCCCTGATAATCAGCCAGCTTCAAAAGTTTAGCCTTTAAAAAAATATATGCCTACCTATTAAAGAAGCAACCTCTTATTGTTAAAGCTACCCCTGATACCATATGATCTTGAATTAACCCTGCTAATGGGGCTCCATCTTTCGGTGCTAAATATTGAAAATCTGTACTTGCTGAAATGAGCAAAACAATCCATTAATGCAGGTTAACCTTTCAACACCAACTGTTGCTCTGCCAGCAACATAATTATGATATAGCCAATTGGAATTGGCTGGTGAGGTGGTTGCTACAGATATTCAAGTGTTCGAAAGGAGAAAACTTATACATTTCATTATTAAATATTACAGATTTAGAATTCTAAGACAATTTACCTAATGAATAAGCCTCTGATCTGCCCATTTCATTCTGTGGAAAATGTGCATTCATTTCATCTCCATCAAAATCAGCATTGTATGCTTTACAATTAGCATAATGCATTCTTAATGTCTTCTGGCCTGGTAATACACGTGCCTAAAGTAAAACATACATTTAAATTTCTTTAAAGTGATTGTATAAAGGTTTTCTAAGGGAAACTGATAGCATCGATATGCAGCATTCCAATTTTCAATCAGACATCGTTGCAATTCCACTAAAACAAAGTGTTTAATGTTGATGATGTCACAAATTTTAAAGGTCTTTGTGATAAAAACATATTTCAAGATCAGTGACAGCCTCAAACACTTGGTTTGTCTTGAGAAAAATTTGAAGGGATTGTGCATGCAGTGCTAGTAATTATGAAAACTATTACATATATTTAAGCCCCAAATCGACCCCTAAAAATGCAGATGGTTCCTGTGTGTAAATTATGTCAATTCTTATCAAGAGAAGTAAATAAGAATTACCCGATGAGCTTGTATACTAGGTTTATGTAAGGTAGG
This sequence comes from Lottia scabra, assembly GCA_029955415.1. Classification (NCBI taxonomy): domain Eukaryota; kingdom Metazoa; phylum Mollusca; class Gastropoda; family Lottiidae; genus Lottia; species Lottia scabra. The sequence continues at coordinate 14,926,422 of JARJEI010000002.1, read as the reverse complement.
TTGTCTATTTAATAACATCACATCTCCATTCTTTAAATGACGATACACCTACAATAGAGTAACTATATTCTATAATTCTTGCATTCTTGTAGTAATTATAAAACTGCATGCAAGAAATGTTGTAGTCCATGATAATCACCAATACAATACTCATTTTCAAAAGAAGGGAGTAAGCAGAAATGTAGTTCTGAAATTGAATGAGCCGCAATGACCCTACTCTTTTGTGATTTGGGAAACCCTGTTAAAAAATCAAAAGGTATAATCTTGATCTATGCTCAAGTGTACAGAGATAAAAATATGTAAGTATGCTGTACCTTTTTACAGCCCAATAATGATGTAGTTGTAGAACTTGGTGTTAATAATTGTTTAGCTATAGCCTCTCTCTGTAATTTATCTTTTGGACTTAACTTGGTAAGAAATCCATCTTCATTTTCCACAAATAATGCTCTGAAAAAACATAGAGAAAACATGGATACAAGATAAGAAACATGTTCCCATTCCGCAGTGACGATCCACAGAAGGCATAAGCCTACTAGTATTTTCGATTTCAATCTGTTGAGTTATTTTATATGTGGACAGCCCATAATATACAAGGCCTCAGTTAATTGTCTTATTCAAACTTATAGACATTTTTTTCCATGCCAGCTCATCCAATCTGCATCACAGACAGGAGGAAACCTTTGTCAGGCTTTTAGAGTTTCAAAAACAAAGGTAGAAAGCATCACATTACAAGAAAATTCTGAATAAGAAAATCAAAACTTACCCTGGATGTACTAAAGGACCATTTATAACAGCTTGCCTTAATTCTTGAACATTCCATGGAGTGACTGGCTGAGGATATGATAATTTAGTAGCAAAAACTAATGGTACACCAACTTCATTGGTATTCAAACAGGGATCAGGGGAGATAACTGAGCGACAGGCATAGTTAACACGTTTGCCCATCATGTGCATTCTAAATAAACCAGACTTCTTCTCTAGTAGCTGAAAATAGACACAGTCACACCATAAAAAATATAATTTCAGTAGTGCTCACACGAATGGTGATTTTTACCATTCGACTATTCGACAGTATCATTCGATTTGCATTCGAATATTCGACGATATTTTGCATTAAAAAATCGCATTGAAAAAATGGCTACAACCGAAATTTGTCGTATTCTCAGATGCTATATGGACTTATAACTGTAAACAACTCGATAGGGATAATAAATGACGTTTTTAAAGAGATTATTTACATTTTTGTAGCATCTGAGCCATAATTGTCAATGAATAATCCATTTAGTTTGACACTATTGTCAATGAATAATCCATTTAGTTTGACACGGGAGCATTTGATAGCGCAATGTTATAACTTTTAACAAATTCATCAAGTTATTTATTAGATATGCGAATAATCGAATGGTAAAATCCGATTCGAATATTAGCCAAAATGGATTCGAATTTTGATATTCGACTATTCGTGTGAGCACTAAATTTCAGATAATAACACATACAAACTATATTAGAGTAGTGCTCGATTGGAGAGTTCAGAACAGATTGTTGCACGTCTGCTACACATCCTTACTAGAAATAAAGAGGGAGATTAAATTAATCACAGAAATAGGGGAGATCTGATTCTGTAATAATAATTTAATTCGTTTTCCTCATAGTAATTAAAAGTATCAAGAGGTGTATAAAATGATCAAAATGGAGTTTGCTAGATATTCAAAAATTGATCCAAAAATGTTTAATCTCTTGTGATTTGTTCTTTCAGCTCAACACCGTGAAAAGGGCAATAACTCTACCTGTTTGATGCCTGGCATTTTACTATCAGACCTAGTATATTTATCACTATCACTGTCTATTAAACTATTGACATGCATTTGTAACGTTTGCCAGCAAAAATGGAGTTTCTCAGATGTTGTGTTGCCTTTAATACCATTTAATGCTTTCTGAAAAATATAAATATATCCTATGATCACAACCAATTTAGAATGTCTTTTACTTAAAAGAGCAAAGACTTCTGTATCACAGATCACAAATACGTCTGTATCACACAATGTCTGCAAGATTAGTGATGTCATCAAACACTTAGTTATAGTTCAACTGTCGAAGCCACAGGCGTCAGGTAGAAAATGGAATAGTCCAAATTGATGCTGTCAGTGCCCCTGATACACATTAGAAGAATAGAGAAGCTCAATTTAAAATCAATGAAGAAATCTATAAAGAAGTTTATAAATTTTCAGTCTTCTAGTAGAAATCAATTAATGAAATTTGAAAATGACAACAAACCTGAGCAAACTCTTCAATATCTATTGTAGCATTTTCTATTTTCTGTGTTTTATCATTAGATTGAAGTATAAATTTTAATATCACATTATCCATTATAATACGATTTAAACTAACTGAGTGATGATGTTCACTAAAACCACCAGCTCGAAATGCTAACTGTAATAAATATAATGTTCAATGTTGATATAAATCTTAATAAAGGAGAATGTTCAGACGTTTCGATTGTCAATTTGGGCCTTGAATATATGTAAATAGCCTCCAGACCAGAAGTACTAGAACTGACGAGTTGTATTTTTGACTTTCAAACGCCGATAATTATGGATACATATGCATTTGACGGCCTAAATTTCTAGGGAGAGTTGTGAGCAAAATTACTAATTACAGTAATTAGCCTAGCTAAAAAATTCCTGTTTCTAGGACTAGGGTCAATTGTCCAACCGAGTTCAATAGAAATTGAAAAATATCAGAAAAAAAGAAACAAAATCAAATTGTAGCAATAGTGATAAGTTCAATGATGCAAATAGAAGCCAAAAACGGTCCTTATATATCAAAAACTTATACAAGCTGTTTGCAATAGCAGAAAGACTAAGTCTAGTACTTACTGGTCGAAATCTACAGGGTGGCACAGGTACAACGTCTAAAAAGAACACATCAGTAGGGTAGGACTGGGTACCACAAAAATCTAAAGATTTAAATATATTTCTTAATACTAATTCATCAGTCTTCCACACAACACGTAAATGTTCTTTCACTGATGAAGCCGTCAACAATGTCTGCTCACTACCACTTTCAAAAAATTTAGAAATATTTTCAGTTTGACTTTTCTCAGAATCTACAGTCTCTTCTATAGTTTTAGGATCTTGGTCTTCCATTTCTAAAAGATCCATTCCTTCTGTACTTCGGTCATCTTCCATTGGTATTAATTTTCTAAAAAAAAGTGTTCATAAGATTAGTAAAGGTCGTTTTAACAAAAATAATTTGCATGATTACGTCCAATAAATGGTGGTGGTGGTGTTGGTGTGTAAAAGTCTAGTGACCTTGAGAAGAATTTTTGCAAAGGACTAACTAGTAGAAGTTGTGAACTTTAGCCTTTTCCCTTAAATCTTACACAATTTTCTGGTTTTATGAGAAGAAATATCTTACTAAACTCACTTTTTGATTTTAGCCTGTTCATTTTCCTTCTCTTGTACAATTTTCTTTGTTTGTTTAGAAGTTAGAACTATTTTACTGTTGTTTTCTTGTCGTATGCTTTGTTTTTTCTTCTTACAATGTGGACATGATTTCATATAAACCATATTTTTAATAAAATTATTAACTAACAATCTATAACAAGATTCAATATGGCTTAATCCTGGCTGTTTTTCTTTCACGTCATCTGAAATTGACATTTAAATGAATTCAAATCTTATCCTCTCTAATACTTAATAGAGATAACATTGTAATCTTACAATTAAATAAATGCATGTGTTTTTAATGTATCAGGGACACTGATGGCATCAATTTGCAGCATTTAAATTCACATCTCTGTGAACCTTGCAATTTCATTCAAGCTGAGATTTTAAAGATGTAAGTAACTATAGCAGTATCTCTTAATAAATATTTCTTAAATTACACGAATCTTCAACGTAATGATGGAAATTATGCAAATGGGACTATACAAAAGTGTAGAAAGCCTTATACAATCCGTTTAATCCTCCTGATAGATTAACAAAAGTAAACTTTTGAAATTAATAAATCTTACTCACTTTGAAATGTCTTCTTGGTAAAAGCAGCAATATAGTCCTGAATTTCTATTAATACTGACATATCGTTCAAATCTCTATCTTTAACCATACAGAATACCATTTCAGATAATTGTAAGAAAGATGTCACATAGCCTTTATCTAATAACTCTACTTGATTAACAAATAAACAGGCATCAACTACATTTACTGTTAAACGATGACATTCAAAACAGGTTCCTTTCAACAACTGGAATAGAGAACATTAAAATTGCAGAATGGATTGAAGTAGGACCTGTTTTGAAGTTGAAAGCTGTTTTTCATTCATGACATGAACATTTTATCTTGACAAATTAATGTTGAATGATGAACATTTTTGATATCATTGTACTAAGGTGGAAAAGCAGATGGATAGCAGATTGGATAATTATTATCCGAAAAACCACAACAACTTTCTGTATAGCAGTTGACATGTGAAGTGACATCCGGTAATTCGAAAAGAGTACCAGTAGTCTGCCCTGGCTCTGACATATCAAATCAGTTCTGGAACACACAATATAAGCTGGTGCTTGAGGTATGTAACTGCACATGAATGGAAAATAAACAAAACTTAAACTTACAGAATAAAGTTGTTTAAAGAATAAAGGATGATAAACAGGTAATGCTAGTTGTATATGACCCAAATGTCCAGGACAATGGAAACTATTCTGACCACATGTAGAACATACTTCTCCTTTATCATAGGGTCCTGAAAATCATAATTAACAATCATACCATACAATAAAACAAGATTGACAGTTAAATCTAAATTTGACTGACGGTATATGTACAGGTATCAATCAGAACCAGAAGGACCTGTGTCATAGTTTGAAACTTAAGCATTATGATAGGTAACCATCTTGCCCGAATAGATAGGCAGAAGCAGACAACACTTGTTCCAAGATTTAATCTGCAGGAGCAGAATGACTTTTGGTTGAATTATTTTGTCTACAATCTGGCAATCCCTATTTATGAGGTTACCAAGTATGCTAGTCAAGTCCAGAAGTTGATAGGAGTGCCATACATAACCATGCAATAATGTGCATCCATCGTTTGAATGGCAATTTTCCATGTCTCTCTACATTAGCTAACAGCTGTTGCATTTAGTATATTCTACAGGTTACATACTAACCCAAGCTAGAGTCATATAAACCATTCACATTAGGATGAGCTAAATTATTAAATGATATTGGGTATGATATCTCCTTCACACTGAGCGCTTTAATTTCTTCATTACTGTAAACCCGGAATCCAATTTCATTTAATTGAAATATTGGTATGTCTCTATCAGAAAAGCTTTCCATTTTAACAATCACTTGTATGTTGCAAGTTCCTCCTGAAAGTCACTGAAAATTGAAAAATAAAGCAACCAAACATAAGATGGAAAGAAAATCTTTGTATGGAGTGTTTACTATTTACATTGGATATTCATCCAATGGTCTTTTGATACAAAAATCGTTTATCTAATCAAATAAGTATTAAAGAATGAAAGGTAAGTTAGGCAACAAGCATTGAACTCTGAAGCAGTGAAGCTGGGCCTTATTGCCATTAAACGGATTGTAGAGAGGTTTTCTAAACTTTGTATGCGTACAGGGGACACTGATAGCATCAATTTGCGCCATTCCAATTTCTATTCCGACGTCTGTGATTCTTGCAATTCCAATAAAACTAACGTGTTTTATGACCTCATTACCAGTGATCTGCAATATCATTAGTAGCTTCCGGTAGATCAATGGTAGTCACCATAGTGACGTCATAAAAAGCATTTGTTTTAGTGGAATTGCAAGAACCACAGTCATTGGAATGGAAATTGCACAAGTTGATGCTTTCAGAGTCTGTGATACACATACAAAGTTTAGAAAACCTCTTTACAATCCCTTTAATTCAATGCACATTCGGGATTTGCTATCATCCAATAAAAATAACCGGTCAGGTTTATACTACTAAGCTCCTACATCATTAAAACCAAACTGGAGAAAAATAATACCGCTACCGTACAGAAGTTACACAAAGTGTGGAAAGAATCTATAAAAGAAAGAGAACGACATGATACCCAGTTGGAGTTAAAAGTGTCAGTATGCAAAACCGAGACACCATATTATTACTGACGAGTCGATCCATGGCAAAGAAAAGTCAAAGATCTCTTTCTTTGTCATGCTCTACCTGGACCAATATTTATTAAGATTGGATGTTTTAATTGCACTTCTTATTACCTAGGTAAAAATAGGGTTGTCAATGTCTCAAATAAACATCAAATGTCATTTTTTAATGTTTTTCCACGTGCATTCCTTGTTTGTTTACACACGTGTTTCATTCAATGAAAGGGAAGTAACTCCAATTAGTTAATAAAAAAATTAGCATTGGTCCGAAACCTCTGACTTGATAGTATCCAATTATTTTAAAGGAATACTACTCTTAGAATGATCTAAATTCTCAAACTTGGTGAATAATGATAAATCTACAAAACTACCTTATAAAATATAATTACTACAAGATTTACAAATTATTAAGCATTTTATTAAGCGTTTTTCCCCTGTAATATTATGGTTTATAAGATCTTTTTTTTTTTCAATTTTGGTCAATTTGGGCATTAAATTTTTTGTCTCAAATTATGATAGTACGCAAAGCTTATTGATTTGATCATATTATACAGGTAGGATAGTCATCCAATATTATATAACTATTTAGTTGTTGTCTTTAGTTGGATCTCTTTTGTCACTGACTTGCCTTCCCTTGAATTCATAACCTTTGACCCATAGTACATGGCACGTGACCTAGAAATAAGCCAATCAAAAAATATCGGGGTTGCCGCCATCTTTGCCATTGAACCGCGAGACAGAAAAGAAAGATAAAAATGCTTTGTAAATAAGGATAAATATTGATTTACGACATATAATTTCTTGTTAACGTTGTAAAATGGCTTCCGATGGAGGCGGCAAGCTAAAATTGAAACGTCCACAATCGACATCAAAACCCTACGAAAGGAGAAAGGTGAGTATTAAAATCACGTACACACGTGAGAATGAAAAAAATAAAATCATCTATGATTTTGATCTACGATTTATAATACACACACATGTAATACACATTTTATATCCCGTAAATGTCCTCATTTAATTTGTTCAAAGCTCTCTACGTTTATGACCCTTTATATCAAGTAGGATATCTATTTTTCATTGTATGTAATCTAACATGTTAAAAAAAAGCCTGGCTAGTGAGTGGAACAGTGAAAATTTATTTATTGTCTGAGCAAGCAGCAAAGTGAAAATGACAATTTTTGTTTAAGAGAATTGGAGTGGCATCCCCAAAATTGTACTGGGTACTGTTAATCTTGATGTTTTTGCATTGTTTGAAAATTAACATGAGCACAATATCTTCCAAATTTGTTTTACTACACTAGGCCTACCTTCACCCTACAGTCAGTACAGATGATAGCCTTATTTTCAGCCAAACATGTTACATGACATGATGATATTGTAAAAACATTAAATTTACAAGTGATCTTTTACCTGCATTTTTCAACTCCCTGTGCGGCTGTAGACATAAGAACTGAAACAGGTGCATATAATTCATAACACTAGCTATATTATGACTAAATTCTAAATACATAGGCCTTACTTGCAATTTGCATAGACGATCGATTGGTCATATCGCCTATGATTAATGCCAAACTGGCTTGTGGTGATTTTTTTGTTGCCTTTATTGTTCAAAATACGTTTGAATAACAAGAGGTATAAAAAGGTCTACAAGATGCAAGCAAATTGTACAATGAGTGTGACGTCATCAAAGTCTTGAGTTTTAGTGAATTTTCCCACTCACCAGTCGTTGGATTGAAAATTGGAATGTTCCATGTTCCAAATTGATATTTTTAGTGTAGGACATAAAACTTCATAATTTCATTTAGAATGAACATAAATTTGTAATTACCAAACTGTGTTATATATGGTTTAAATAACATCAGTGGACTTTCCTGGTGTAATATCTATTAATACATTCCTTAAAGGGATATGTTCCCTATTCGTTTGACCAATAAAATTTTAGTTTAAGAACCTGGAATTTGTTACCTTATCTAATCCGTAATAAATAATGTTAATCAGCCTTTGAAATTCAAAAATACAACTCGTCGTTTAGCAAGACTATGCCTTATATAGAAACACATATACATTAATTGAAAGATAAGTGTTAAGCTATGGGTATAATAGAAGGGATTGTGTAATTACTGGGCAGTTCTAGTAAGTCTAAAGGATAATTACATATATTCAACTCTCGAAAATGCTGAACATTCCCCTTTAAATGGAAAGAAAAAATATTCAAGCTTAGCTCTTTGTTTCATATTATAATTATTTCCTGATAGTCAGCATGGTTAGTCAGTTTTAGAAGGTGTTAAAATCATGCTAAGTATTGTATCATATGTATTCATTATTTGTAATGTCATTGATTTGAATGTTTCAGTCATTGTATAGAAAAGTAACAGATACTGTGAAAGATTTGTTATCACCTTCATGGTTACCAGATATTTTAGCAACAGTGAAGAAATCACCACCCAAACAATCTAACAATCCAATTACTATTGATGAAGAAGAAGATGAAGAAGAGATGTTTATGGTAGGTAGAGATACAAAATATGTTTGCTCATTAATTTATTAAATGTCACATTTAGTTCGGTTAAATATTTCCAGTTGCTATTGCAAAGATTTCTTGGTTAAATAATTTGTTCCATTCACATTTATAAGACACATTTGAACAAAAAGTGAACATTTCATTGTACTGGTATGAGATAACCTGAAATGAAATTCTTTGTCTATCTACCCATGGCAAGTTGATTTTCAAATCCTACAACTGTGAACTTAACCATTAGGTGCTCTGGACGAGATTTTTGATTAACGGAATTGTTTTGCTTGTACCGGTACGGATTTTTATTATTATACATACTTTTTTAACCATTATCAGTGGTTTGGTTGGAGATGCAAATTATGACAATTTTCATTTTTTTTTCCAGAACCCTCCAGCTTCAAATCAGATGAATAGTTACAATGGACCACCACAAATAGGTCTAGCATCTAAATTAGAAAACAAACTGCCTGCACCTCAGCCTAAACGCTCTAAATTACCAACAGTTCAATCTTATCATAGGAAACCAACATTCACCTCTTCACAACCTAGTACTAGTTATACTCCATCTCACCTACCAATATCTTCAAGGTATTCCTTGGATAATAACAGTGTTACACGACCACCAATCCGTAGAGGTAAGACAGATGTGTTTTTGTTTGAAAATGTTGTTTGTTGTGCCATTTGATACAAGACAACCGGCTCTTTTTACAAAAATAATTTATTGTTTTTCTTATTCAATGTTTTGTCAATTGAATTCATAGACTCGTTCAGCTATATATCTCCCTTGCAATTCATTGACCAGTGTGTATAATACTTGGCCTTCTTCCAACAATTAAACAGTCTATGCAGTCAAAGACATTTGAGATCAGACGTTTATATTCAATAAGCTTATATATTGGCTAGTCTAAATAAAGGTCCATAAGATTACATAAGCAAAATTTATTAGAATTTGAAGATAAAAATGATTTTGTACATATGATAATTGTTAATATGTATTATAGTAAAAAAAAATATCTGAAAACAATTTTGATTTTATTTTAGAAGAAAGACCCAGTTCCAGTCAAACATCAAGTGGTTTATCTGGATTACCTCTACCTCAGCCAGAAGAAGGACTAGCATTGAGTGAAGATAAAATACAAAAGTTGCGCGATGATTTCAGTTCTGAAGTTAATAAAGCTGGGAATAGTAAGAGAACTAGTGTGATAGAATCAACTAGACAACATGATGTATCATCTAATATATCTACTACTTCTTATGTTGAGGGTAGGTATAGCACAGTCAGTTAGAGCGTGCTTTATAAACAGTAGTGACAGATGTATTTTGTTACGGTTGAGACTTCGCATCTCGATCGGGGTATGAAAGTTTGATGATCTTGAATAAGTCATCTTCACTCATGATTCCTGTATACCCAGCTGTAATTGGATAGTGTACTGATATTCCAGGAAAGATCAATGCCAAGTGGGAGAAAGTATCCTCATACAAACTGTATCCTTGTAAAACAATAGATGATTCTTTCTTCTTTATATCACTAATATCCATACATCCATTGAATATGATCATGTAGACTAGACTCCATTGGAAATCACAACATATTTTTCAATCAGCTAAGTAGTAAGTTACTTGCAGCCTTAATGATTGTAAATCTTTTTGTTAAAGTTTATTTGAAATTATTCTTCAGGACAATCCAAAAGACCAAGAATATGGGGACATGAAATGAGTAGATTAGCTGGTACTAGGTCAGTGGAATCAGCTGTCAAAGATAGACCTGCATTTAAAGCTTCTTTATTTGGTTCCTCTATGATGGTAAGAAAATAGATAACTCTATTTTTTTCTGCTTACTTTATTCAGCTTATATCAATATATAAATTCCATCAAAATTATATTTCTTCTGATTTTGCATTTTGCTTTGTTGTATAGTCTGTAAGTTAGATTTTGCTCTAAACTAAAAGATTGTGTGACACAAAAGCTCTTTTTCTCTTGTTAATTAAGCATGTTAAAAAATCATGTAATATGGAATACAGACATATGATCCCCTTAGGGTAAGACAATAAGACATCATTATAGAAAACCTTGACAGTTTTTAGCTACTGGCAGTAGTGATGTAGCAGTTTCTTGCCCTTGGGGTATAGTAAAGACACATAGTGTATTGTCCTCTAATGAACTAATTAATAATTATTATTTTTCTAGGAGACAAGTTTATTAGGAGATGATACATTAAATGAGTCTTCGTTTTATTCTGGTAAAACAACATTTGGTGGAAATTCAGCGTTACGTAATAGAAATAGATTAAATGTTACAGCACCATATCAGGTAATGTTATAATTCATTTAAAGAAAATCACAATTTTTTATTTAGATGTGAAAGAAAGAGAAAAAACTATATTTTACACAGATAACAACTTAATCCTTTCATCAGCTGGTCCTTTGCTAAATCTCTTTCAATGATTATCATACTCATGGAGACAACTAAGATGTTAAAGATGACTTATTCAAGGTCATCTGACTTTCACATTGCAACCAAGATTAGAACCACCAACAACCATTTGTTTGATGTTATCAAGCAAACCAAGAAATTTAAGCTTAAATTGACATCACACATATATTTTTTGGATCTTTCACAAATTCTTTTACCATAGAATTTGTTGACTTAACTGCTTTGATAATTGTACAGTAATTTCTAATGTAATAATTATGATTAATTTGTGTTTTTCAGACTGCACTACCTATTAGAAAACAGATGAAGCCAAAATTAGCTAATAGTTCTTTCAGTGCAGTAACAAGTTCTTCTGCTAGGAGAATATTAGAGTCATTGGAAAGAATGTCCACACCTCTTTCTGTAAGTATAAATGTCTAATGATAATAATGATACTTTATTGATATAGCACAAGTATCCACAGTGATCCACAGTGATCAATAGAATCATTTGAATAAATAAAATATGAACATACACAAACATAGGACATTAGACAATAGAGATCATTTATACTGTTAAAAATACTTTATACTTTAAAATGAAAAGCATCAAAGTGTTCTTTCATTTATATCAAGTGTTTTTTTTATTATAACTTAACGATAGCTAGCAAATTATTTATGATGTTGATACAATTTCAGGATGTTAAAAAGATTCCAATGGAGAATCCTTCAGTCTCAGATTCTTTATTATCATTCACAGTGAGTTTCATTATTCTAACACTTGTAAATTTTCAGTCCTTTATTATGATGTTGATCTCTGTAAAATTTCTCTATAATTCATGACTATGTGGGTAATGTGGCACATTGTCTAGTTGCTAGATGACTTACTCCATTGACATTTCATTTCATTTAATCATGAGAAATTGTAATAGGCCTAAAGTAACAATGAGGTTTTTCTACAGATTTTCTTATATTATGTTATTTTTCAGCCTTCAAGTTATAGAAGACAGTCTTTCCAACCTTCCTTGTTATCTCGAAGATCTCTAGAAGTAAGTCTCTCACTAGTTAATAATTGAACTGGAATCATAAGATTTTATGCTTGTGGATTATTTATCGTTATATACCTTATTATATGATGTGGCTTGCTTGTCGGCATCAAACAAATTGTGATAGTGGGTTCTTATTTTGGTCAGTTGGTGAAAGCCTGAATTTTGTTGATTAAATGTGATGGCAAGATTTCATTGAATTTCAGGTTCCCTCAAGAAGTGGTCCACCAACTAGTCAAATTAGAACACATTCTATAGCCTCTATATCAAGAAATAGACAGACATCAACTCCTATATCTAGTAGAACTACATCAATACATAAACAAAATATCCAGGTATGTTTATTTACTAAAGAAGGATTCAAAATGTATTGGAGTTTGTCACATGTGCTAAAATTCAAACTGAGAAAAAGACTGGTAGTTTTGAATTATCCCATTTCTGAGCCCCTTTTGAAGTGGATTTTGTCAGTATGAATTTGATAAATGAAAAATGAAAAGGCTAAGCTGATATGGACAAAAGACATTGGATTTTCTGTTTTATGTGCAGATTCACTCAGCATCAATTTGCACCTCCCCAATTTATCACACACTCTATAAAAGGTAATTAGCAGCTTTGTGAAAGTGACATTAATTTGATATTGTATTGAAATAATTACAGGAAAGACAAGAAGAGAATACAATGAAAACAGATGCAAGTTCCATATCAAAGTAAGTTTTATTTGACACATTGACTAAACAAGAGAATAAATATATTTTATAATTTCATGCTGTGTGTAAAAGTGTGCTATTTGACCATTGCTTGTATTCTTTTCATTAAGGAATGATACTTTACACTAATCAATTATCCATCTCCTCTTGATATTTAGAGTGAGGATAGTAACTGGAAGATGAGTTCTATTGCACATTGGTAAATTTTGTTGATAATGATTTGTGCAATTAAGATAAGATTGTGTACTTTTGTTGAAGAAGTATAATTTATGACAATTTATTTTGTAGAAATATGCCAAAGAGTAGATTAGAAGATAATACAGAAACTCCCAGAATTAGTTATAGTAATAAAACTAGTGGTAAAATTAAACGTGATAAAACACATCATTATTCAAGTAAAAAACAAGATCTAGAGGATGAAGTTGTAAGTTATCTGATTTTTTGCACTTTTCCATTTCCATTTCTATTGTTTACATGTTTCTATCCTGTATGTCAATTTATTTGTTCTCTTATCTTTTGATGTGTATTTGGGACAAATGATTTGTACCATTGCACAGACAGCATTAGTTGCTTAATAAAAATGTTATTTTGATTTTCAGGTAGAAATTCCAAATTTAAAATCAGATTTTACATTACCAGTGTGTAATTTACCTCAAATCCAGTTTACAGCAACACCTATTGGGAAAGTTGATGATTTGACAGCCAAAACTATAGTGGAAAGCAGTCAGGATTTAACATATACATTCTCATCTCCTATACACCAACCACAGAAACCCCTTACTGTTACATCACCTGTTGGCAAGGTACAGGTAAGATAAAAAAATCTTTTAACAATTAACACATCACAGTTTGCCAATATTCCATGATGGCTCAATGAGTTTGTTGGTACATCTAAAAGGTCTATTGTTCAATTCTGGCATGGATTAAGATACTATCTGCAGATTTTTCAATGTGTTTTTGGTCAGTAATGCAGGTCAAATGGGCTTACATGTAAAAAGTGTCTTATTGGCTACATGATGTTTATGCTAAAGATCCCTCTTCAATAAGAGAAGGCTAAATTTTAGTTCATTTGATAAAAAGTTTTGAAATAAGATCATTATTTTGGTGTCATTTACACTTGGCGAATTCCATATGCCATGTTTGAGTTTCTGACTTACTTTCTGAACTAATCCTGTATCTGATTTACAGGGTTTTACCTTTAGTTCACCGTTAAAAGCTGATGAAGATAATAGTACAGTTAAACCCTCACAGACATCAGCTACTGTTGGTTTCTCTTTTGTGTCCTCAACACCCTCTACAGCTCCCAAACCTAAATCAATGTTAGGTAATGGAGGTAGGTTTAAAATCAAATGCAAGTTCAACAAAACAATTGAACAGAGTTCAAAATACGTTAAACTTGGTCCAAAGAAAAAATAAATTTACACAGTATTGAATATGGTAGATAAATTTTGTTTGCTAAACATTTATTGTATTCAAATTTGTGAATCCTTTATGGAAACTGATGGGATCTATGCAGAATTTAGCCTATTTCCATATGATACATTATTATGAATAAGGGACATAACTACTTTGTAGTTGCTGACATTGTCATTTAATACCAAGCTTTTTTGATGTTTAGCAAAAATCACATCAACATATATCATGAATGTAAAGCACACCCAAGTTGTTTTCTTGAAGCATGTATTAAGAGATATCTAAATTTATTTTAAGGTATTGGATTTGATTTTAAGCAAAGTCCTATAGTATCTTCTATTGAGAAATCACCTGCCAGTGGATTTCAGCCAGCTGGTAACTTAAAACAAGGCAGTGTCATGGATATATTAGGTGGTGGTGGTAACAAATCTTCATTAAAACAAGGTTCAGTGATGGATGTATTGAGCAAGAAAACTTCTTCCCCTTCACCTTTAAAACAAGGCAGTGTTATGGATATCCTTGGTAAAAGTAAGTAATTTATAATGCTTAAAGCCTGCAAGTTATTTATGTCATCAAAACAGCAAATTGGAGGCCTTGTTAGCATAACAAAAGATTTCATATTCTAACAAGTGTATTTAAGTATTAACATTGTTCGGTTTTATTTCAGAAGATTCAAGTGTAAAGAAACCAGATTCATCATCAGGTAAGGAATTGTCATTTAGATTAAAGAAAATATAGAACCAGCCATCCAATACCTAACAGCTAGTGCACATGCATATTTCAACTTACAACTTATGATTACCTTTGATAAAAGATGGGTTCTCTTAGTTTTAGATTTTCTATTTACCTCTTTACAAATTTTTATCTCCCCTTACTCTATGAAATTTGTTTTAGATTGTTGCAATGTCTAACATAATTTTTCTTTCAGGTGTATCTTTGGCCCAATTATTTGCAAAACCTGCTGGTACTTGGACTTGTGACACATGTATGATAGAAAATAATGCAGAGAAAACAAAATGTGCAGCTTGTGAAACACCAAAACCAAGCTCGAAACCAACAGGTATGTAGATTTATTAACAGTATTTTCTGTTTTATCTAAGTAAAAAGATTAGCATTGTACAAGTTTAAAAGATTAGTATTATAAGAACATATTTCTGAGTCAAAAGTCGAGGAAATAATGACTGACAAGTTATTTTTCTGAACTGATTATTATTGGTTTTGATATTTTTGTGTCTTAGGTCGATTAATAGCTTCAGAGAAATCTCTAACGAGTAAAACAACCAGTGATACAGACAAACCATCATTATCAAGTTTATTTAGTAAGAAAGCTGGTAGTTGGGATTGTGATGCATGTATGGTACAAAATAAACCAGATGTAGAGAAATGTGCTGCATGTGAAACTCCCAAACCGGGTTCTAAATCTTCTGGTTGGTCTTTTTTTACTAAAATATATTTTTCTATGCAAAAATGCGACTTAAGTTTATTCTGTTATGAAAAACTTATTACATCTTAAGCTGTTCATACATGGTCAGGAACCATTCCAGTTATATTTATTTTTGTGATGTTTCCAATCCATCATTTTAACATAATGGTTAAAGATAACTGGAGAGATGAAAAATTGGTATATTGTAGCCAAGTAAAAAGAATATTTAATGTGTTTTCCATGAAAAACTAATCACTTGCTGTCAATACAGAGATGAGCTTGTTTGGCAAATTTTGAACAGTTCGTTGTAGATTTATTTCTATTAAAAAATCAAATCATATCCTATTTCAGGAGTAAGTTTGAAGTCATCAGGATTATCATCTGGAACTTCAAGTGGAACAGGTCAACTGACAACTTCTGGATTTAAGTTCACATCAAATGATACATCAGCAACTAGTGCCTCTGGATTCAAATTTGGAACATCTTCAGACAGTAAAACATCAGCACCAAGTGTGGAAGGGGGTTTAAAATTTGATGGGGGCAAGGATAGTTCTCCTAGCACTGGCGGGTTTAAATTTCCTGGAACCTCTACAACAGACAATAAATGTGTGTTTGGTGGTACAATAGTACCATCAGAACAATCTACCACTTCTGGTTTTAGTTTTGGAAATAAAGACACCACAGAATCCAAACAAGGTTCTGGTTTTAGCTTTGGTAATAAGGATTCTTTGGAAACAAAACAAGGTGGTTCTGGTTTCTCTTTTGGTAATAAGGACACTACAGCAGATGTGAAACCAACAAGTGGTTTCAATCTGACCAATCAGGACAAATCTTCAGGAAGTGGTTTCACCTTTGGCAATCCTGTGAAATCTTCAGAAACAGACAATTCAAAAGTGAATGCTACAGGTGGTTTTACTTTTGGTGCTCAATCAGACTCTTCCAAACTTGGAGAAAATAAAAACTCGTCTGAAGGGGGAATTCAGTTTAATTCTGGAGTGAAAGCAAGTAGTGACAATTCACAACTCAATGGTAAATCAACTGTTGGGGGGTTTCTGTTTGGTGATAGCAATAAGATTAAAGAAACTAATAATAATGACTTAGAAAAAGCAAAGAGTGAAAATAAAGGAGGTTTTGGACAATCAAATCCACTTGGTGGTGGTATAGGTAGTGTTGGTGGGTTTACATTTGGTGCTAGTAAATCAGAACAACCTAAAGTTAATTCTATTGGAGGTAAGAACATTTATTGTATTATCACAATGGCATTGGGTAGCAATAGTTCTGCTTCATGGAGTAGTTATTGTCATTAACTAAAATGTAATAAATCCACATATTGAAAGATTGTAAAGTGATTTTCTAAACCTTGTATGTTTATTGGGGACACTGATAGCATCAATTTGTGCCATTCCGATTTCGAGTCCCGACGTCTGTGGTTCTTGCAATTCCACTAAAACTAACATGTGTAATGCCGTCATTGACAGTGATCTGACAAGAAAGCCACAATTGGTTTCTATTCAGATCACTGTCAATGACATCATAAAACATGTTTTAGTAGAATTGCTATCAGTGTCCCATGAATACATACAAAGTTTAGAAAATCACTTTACAATCTCTTTAAAAAAAATTATTGTAATTAATCTGATCTTATAATAAAAGACTTAAGTAGGCCCTATGATCTTCATAAATTTTGTTTCAATTAAGGAGAATGATCCTTGTAGACAAGCTGAAAAAAACATCAAGTTTCTGACCGACATTGTTCTTGTACTACTTATGATCGTTTCTTGTTCTTGTAGGTGTGAGTACTGCAACACCCCCAAGTAGTGTCTTTACATTTGGAGGTGGTACTCCAGCCAGTACTAATTCAGCTGGTCTGGGAGTGTTTCCTAGTCCAACATCATTCGGAAATTCTGGTAAACGCAGTATAGAGGAAGGTAAGTCAACCTCTTAACTTTCATATTCTTGGAAGTAAGCTCAGAGAAGGATATTGATGATGAAGGCTTAACAATCTGCCCCAGCATTAAAAAAGTTTTTCTTCTTTTTCATTGGACATAATATGTTGAGGCTTGGAAGAAATTGGAGTAGACCATTATGACTCAGTTTGACTACAATCAGGGTTAACCACAATCAGTGTCTTCTTATATCCGACATTATTTTATTGATTTTGTTATAGATACAAATGAACCATCAAGAAAGAAAGTGTTTAGTTTTGGTGGAGCTACTGCAGCACCTGTTGCGAATGGTCCCTTTCAATTTGGTGCATCTGCAGAAGGTATGTTCATTTTGAATTGATTTTCATATTGTTTTGAAGTACCGGTAACTTAAATTGGATGAAATATTTTCAAAAGAAGCTTCTTTTCTATTTGAATCAGTTTAAAATTGGAAATATGGTAAAATGCTGAGGAGACTTGATATATTATTATTATATATTGTGCCTTTTTTCTTTGTAGCTAAACCAACAGCACTGGTTCAACCTGAAAATAAAACACCTTCATTTAATTTCAATGCTGGTGGTAATACTGGTTTTAACTTTAATGCTAAGCCAGAAGAAACAAAGCCTCAGTCTTCAGCAGTGTTTTCTTTTGGTGCTGGCAACTCGACCACTCCATCTATGGCATTTGGTAACACATCAACAGCACCAGCATTTGGTACTGGCACCTCTACAGGACCAAGCTTTGGAGCTGGTAATACAACTTCAGCTTTTGGAAACAACGCATCTGGTTTTGGTAATTCAAATAATAGCTTTTCTGGTGCGCCTGCTGCTTTTGGAAGCTTCGGTGGCAATGGATCTACATCAGGTTCCAATCAACCCACTCCAGCTTTTGGAGCAAGCAGTGCAACACCAGCCTTTGGGGCTGCTGGTCAAACACCATCATTTGGTGCCCAAGCTACAAATAATGCGGGTGAGGTTCTTTATAGTAATTCAATCGTGCTATTGTGACTATTTTCAATCATTCATGGATGGCCCAGTCAGGCCGGAGGAGTTAAAACACGATGAAAGAGTTTAGTAGGATGGGACAATAAACAGGCTCTTTGTGCTATGTAATGTGCATGTTAAGGTCTGTTGATTCTTGTCCCATGTATAAACTGTACAGATATAATCATGATTTTTTGTTGGGTTTTGTGTTGCAGGCTTTAACTTTAGTTCAACACCTAATTTAAGTTTTGGAAGTGGTACTGGTGCTAGTACATTTCAATTTAATGCCAAAACTGTAAGTATTTTCTTGTTCTGACCAAATTTTTTAGTTCAGTTGAAAATAAACAAAACAAATCAAATTTCCATGACTTGCAAAAATTAATAAAATGGGTAGAACTCAATTTTTAAAACTTAATTTGTTTTTGTACACAGAATGATTCTGGCAGTGCCACCACTGCCCAAACACCACAGACATCAGCTTTTGTATTTGGAGCACAGACAGCACCACAAACAGTTCCAACACCAGGCTTCAGTGCTCCAGCATTTGGTTCTAGTACTCCATCTTTCAGCATTGGGTTTGTATATATTCTTAAACTGTTTATTTTCTTTTTCATAGGCCATTTCATCTCAAAATTGAAAAGATTTTCACTTAAAGAAAATTTATTCTGTTTTTCATTTGTGTTTACATGACACCAACATTTAAATCTTGAGTAAGATGGTCCAGGGTTCCACCCCCACATTTTTTTTTTGTCCCGGCAAACTTTCATTCCTCACACTCATTTGCCCAGTAGGTGCAGAAGAGTAGGACTTTACATTTCATTGCATTTGAATAAGATTAAAAAAATTACCCTCCAAAAAATAATATTTTAATTCTTTTGTAGATCATCTGATTCTGGAAGAAAAATTAAGAAAGCTGTTAGAAGAAAGAAATAGAGAAAGGTTTAGAAGCTACACATATTTAAATTGCTATTATATAAGCTTATATATTATAAGAATATTTTTAGTGAACTGCAAGCAAAATATCCTAATAGTGCTGTTTTACTTTGAAAAAAAATAATTGTCAAAAAATTGGTTGCTTTATTTTTTATGCTATTTTATGAAGAATATTAAGATATATAACAATGTTCTGTAAAAAAGATTGAAAAATCAACTTGGCCTCAGATATTATAAAATGAATGGTTTGCTATTTTGATAATATTGACTTCTTAGGGAATTGAAATTTTAAATTTGTATATAGATGCTATTGTAATGTTTAATGTGCTATGAATGTTTCATAACTTATATATGAAGGCAGGTTTGACCCTTAAATTGTGCTATAAATTTTCGTATCCTATTCCACCAAAAAATGTTTTGTGTAATAATTGCCATTGTATTTAAAATGGAGTTTCAAAAATCAAAGATTTTGCCTTGATGCCTTAATTTATTTTTTAGTGTCTAAATTTTGGTGGAATAAAAATTTGTTGTTAAAGATTGTTATCTAGTCTTATATAGAAGGGTCCAGCTTGTCTCATATTTGTATTTATTATTGTATTTGTGTATAATATTGTAATTGTATAATCCTAAATAACTACACAAATAATATTGTTAACATGATCACAACATGGTCTACATATACACGCATACATTATAGATAAATTGGGTTGTATCTTATTTGTACATTGAAGGAATGTATTCTTATAATTTAATTCAATTCTTATGCCTTTCAGAAGGTTACAGGATATTAAACATTTACTTGAAGTCATTGGCTTATGTAGAATTTAGGCAAAGAAGCAAAGGCATATAGTTATTTTGATATTTGCTTACTAATTCTTTGAAAAACTCTAATTTAAGCCTTTACTACTTAATCTTGTTGATACAAGATGTATAATACAATACAATAATTGTTGAAGGTTTAGTTTGTATTACTATCTAAGTCAATAAGTAGACTATTTCCCTGTGTCTTCGAACAGCAGAATTTCCAGTTGTGGGAATGGATTCCTTTAGTTATATCCTAATTATTACAATGTAATAAATATTATTTTTAATTTTCTAAATATTAAGACAATGCTGTTAGTATTCAAAACATGAAGTGTACAACACTGAATTGATGTTGCAAATTCTTTAAATGTATATAATGTATATCTGGCATACATTGTGATCATGATCTCAATACATGTGGAATTGTTCCATTACTTGTATATATCTTACTATTGACATGTATATATTGATTCAGTGTAAATACCATTCCATTATGCTTGACAAATCATCAAATTCACAAATTGAAGCTGATAAAAGGGTGCAATCCTCTAATAGTTCTCTTGTTACCTGATTTCACTGAATTTAGCTTTTGATAAAGGGCAGAGATTTCTCAAGATTTTAGCAATATTTTGGATCTATTATAGAAATGTGTTGCTTGTCAGTGCTGCATTCAGTGCAAATTTTTGCCTAAAACTATAAATGAAGAATTAGATATCCAAACCATGGTAAATAAGAAATTTTTCCTCTCAAATACAGATAACACTTGTTATGTGCTGATACCCAGACATCATCTTCACAATGTCAAATTGTTAGGAACTGTGTTTAATACTTTATAATTAAGGTATCTTTCTTGTATCGTAAGTTTGTGAAAGCTGCAATTGAATATATTATGGCCTTGGACAGAAATGATGTATAAACAAAATGGCTGTGTGTATGATTGGTTTGTATTTGTTAGCACTCAGTCCAATCAAATTACTGAATTTACAATTTCGTCTAATACAATAAAAATGACTTATGATATCAATGTATGAGATGAAGTTCATAATAGCTTGACATTGTGAAGATGCCTACATATATAACTGAAAAAAAAATAAATAATCTTTCATAGCAGAAGAGACATAGAATTGTCAAATAATCTTGAAAAGAGCATGCTATTAGAGGAATTGATCTTTTTAATCAATAGCTTCCAGAATGATTTATTCTTTTTCTTTCACATTAATCAGTGCTCAAAATGAAAAGATTTTAATATATTTTGTGTTCAAAATAAATGCCTATGTATTGAAAGAATTAACCTTTCAAAACGCCTACTCTAGATATTTCACTGGTGATTTTTAGTTTGATTTTATTCATGTCAATTAATTTTGAAGTTTTAATCTTTCTAGGTCTAATATTGGATAACTTTTGACTGTCATTCATTCATTCACAATTTGATCATTTGATTTACCTCTCAATGTCACCAAGCATCTGAAGGCAAAATTAATTTTTTTTTAGAACAGTTTTCTCAAAGGCTACTACTAATGGCAATGCTGTTCTTTACTCAATTGCTTTATTTGTACTTCATGTATTAACTTGTTTTACAAACTTGAATGCTATCCCAACTTCATTAATCAAATCAATGCAGTGTAGAAAAAAATTTCATTTTGATGATATGAATTACAATTTGACTAAATTAAACAGAATTAACAATGTCTGAAATTTTGATATCTTATAAGGTTCAAAATTCGGTCTGAAGATTTTTCAATTGACTTAAGTACTTGTTTACAGATTTTACAACCCAAAATTGTATGAGTGTAAAATGTCTTTCGGTCACAAAGTTATAGAAGTTAATTACATGTACAAAAAATTCTATCAGCTCATCTTCTGTGTACTCTCTCTCTTCATTTTACAAATATTTTATTTCTAATGTATATGTTCATTGTGTCCTAAAGGTCGCATTTCATGTTTAGTTTTCTGGGATAGTAAAGGGCATTATATATATGAATAGTTGTAAAACATTCAGGCTGGAGATTTCAGTATGAATTTTTAATAGCTTTATTTTACACAAATTGCCCACAAACCTAAAAATGAAATGACTGACTCTTAATCATATTTTGCTATTTGGCAAATTAGGTTGCCACCAGCAGAATTTCACAGACGAAATTACGATTTCTAAATAGTTACGTTTAGAAATCTAAAAATCTTTTTAAAGATAGCATTTATATTGAAGCACTTGCATTTGGTGCAAAGTAGTAAAATATAAATGTATTCTACTCTTTGTTTTGAAAGAGGAAGACATTCTTATTTAGGCATATTTTTGAATACAATTGTTTAAAATGTACAAAATTGTTGAAATTTGGCGAGGAAGGCGAGTGAAACTGTGCGTCTCGGAATGTGCGATAGTTTTATTAAAAATTTAAAGTGCTGTGAAATTCTGCATATTGTATATTTGACCATGTGATTGAAAGGTGTATGAGTTATTGGTATATATGCATTGTGATGCAGAAATAAAGTTTTTTGAATCTTCATTTGTAGAGTTTGTCTCTAAGAGAAATTGCTCTTATCAACCTCAGGACAAGAGTAGCCAATCAAAATAATTCTTCAGAGTTGTCTGGCCTTGCATCCAAACAGGCCAATCAAAGTCAGAAAAACAAGGCCCCAAAAATTGAGGATTTTCCGCACCTTTGTGGGTGCAGGGTTTTTTAAATGTATTTGTATACTTTGAATCCACCAAACCGCGATATATTTTGAAAGATGAATGTTTTTGTAGTTCAATCATACCACCATTATCCCCCTACACCATACAGGCCACGTATGCTAGTCCATTAAAAAATTTTCTCCCAGCCATTTGTCTAAATATCTATCAAAAGCTGGGAATGAAGTCAGCCAGTTTTGGACTACTCCATACACTGTCAGAAATATAATGGTTACTGTCATGTATAAATAAAAAAAGTACAAGTAAATACCAGTAGTATCCATAGCCATAGGTGCCCACGACTCAACAGTGGGGGCAGACTGATTAATTGCCCGAATTTTAATGATATTTTGCTTGATTTCTTGAATTTTTTGCCCAAAAACATAATATTTAGGGGGGCAGCTGTCTCCTGTCTCCTACAGCTATGGTAGTATCTTTAATATACCCAAAGGAATACAGACAGGAGAATTTGTCAGAATATCAAATCTCTAAAAAAAATTATTAATTGTTCTGCCTGCTAGTTTTAAACAGTCATGATAGCTTTAAAGCCAGCTGTAATGAATATAGGTCACATGACCTAAGTTTGACCTATGAACTTCGCATAAATAATGAGATGCATCTTATGAAGTGATGAGATGAAAGAGACTAATGTTTTGACAGTGGATTAACCGTTATTTTATGTTTTGGTGAGCCGATAACATAAGGTGAGTGTTTATCAACCTATTTACTATTAAAGCTTAGTTTTTCATGCGTTTTCGAGTCGTGTAGATTTATTTATTTAACACACGTGGGTCATGATCACCGGAGACGATTCCATTCTTCTTTCAATATGGCGACATTGTAAACAAATTTTAATATAATGAACTGTCAACTTTAAAAAAAAATCTTTCATTATTATGCAAAATGTGAATGTAAATGCTATGTTTCATTATGATTTTTCATTTGCAAGATACTTGATAGTACTCTGATCGTAGATTGATAATGATCTGAACGTAACACAATGTTACATTGTGTCTCATCTCATAGATTAGCAGAGATACTATAGACTTAAATCAACTTACTGTGACTATGTTGCACTATGTGTTAAAAAATTGTGTGATATTCTCACGGAAAAATTAGTAGTTAACCTTGTCAATCAGTGATGTGTATTATGTATCGCAATTTACAATAAATGAAATGAAAAGTTTTGTGTCCCCACTTCAATGGGCTAATGAAGACGGGATAACTCATACAGTTTGAAGGAAATAGGGACATTTTGCTAGGAAAGCGGCATTAGCCTATTCTTATTTTCAATTTCCAACTGTCGAGGGATCTTTACCGTGCACAGCCTGTAGCACACATGGCCTTGGTTTATTGTCCCATCTGAACAACTAGAAGCTTTTTCCATGTCAGTCCCTCTGACCTACACCAATGTCAATGACAGGGGGAAATCAGAACAATTCACAATACACAATGTTACATTATAGAATTTCAAAAGTGACATAGTATGATATAAAACCTGAAAAAGCATGTAAGTTTATGTGTCATGAACAAGGATTGGCAAACCCAAAATTTATTTCACATATGCATGTGTCATAACCGTGATGAAAAGCAATCAAATCATAACAACAATAGGCCTACCATTTGTTTGCTGCTTGTTGAAAACATTTTATGCTTAGAATGGGTTCTGCCGGTACCTTCATGATTTTAATACGGTACATACTTAATGGGTTCAAATTTAACTATTCAAGACTCTTTTTGAAACCTTTTATCAATATTAAACAAAAAGACAAAGATTTAAAAATTAGAATGTTTTAGTATTTATCCCGAAAAAGGGTTACTTCAGAGGCTGCAGAGCGTTTCTGAAAGTGAGGGGGGGAGGGGGGTTCCAGGTTGAAAATCATAATAATTACAAAAATATTTTGATGAAAAACTGCCCGCGGCCCCTGTACTGATGATTTTTGGGTTGTTTTTTCAATCTTTACATGCCATCAATATCACCTTTTATATGTATGGACAAATTATTGTTTGTCCATGTGAAAATCATATTAAACTTCTAATAAAAGGGTACTATATATGCCAGTAGGCTACATGTAATATATATATAAGCTAGAAATGACATAGTCTGTGTGACATTCTATTCCAGTTGTAGCTTCAGACAGTTAGAAAGATTAGTCATCCTTTTACTGTAACCTTTTACTAGATCTATACAATTCATCCTTCACTTTATCATGCAATAGCCATTAAATATCATCACATATAATCTTCAATCAATTTCCTCGTGGCTGGTCTGTGGTTTTTCAAATGCCAGGGGTTGAAATTTTGTTACCTGGATGTTCCAGTCTGAGAGTTAACGGTGTCAAATATCTGCCTGAAAAATGGATTATAAATTGTGCTGTAGAATACTGTAGATAATGAGTCATATATGAGAGATGGAAGGGGGTAAAAGTTTGACATAGAATTAACTCTGGGAAGCATTTTTTGTGGTTATATTGTGGGAAAGTTACGTAATGTTGGAAAGGTCTTTGTATGCTTTTTATCCTTGTAAAATTTGTTTCTCTGTTTCTTTCTGTTCTTAAACCTCTACAGACCTTCGTCAATGAGAGTGAAAACCAGCTTAGAAATTGAAGAAATTGTTCAGGTTTGCGAGCATGACCCTATCTCACTAATCCACAGTAATTAAGGCATTATATATCAGAAATGATATTATGAAAAGTATGTGGAGCTATTAGTTTACAATGTGTTATTTGAAACTCCAAGATCTGATGTGAAGAAATTAGTAAAAAATGTAGTACTGGGTATATAGGTATTTTAGTAGGCCTTTTGATGGTAGTATTAGTACTCTACAGGTAATTTATCAGACTATGTAATTAAAACCTCATCTGGGACATATTTATCTAATCCTGATAGCTAGTGTAAAAAAAATTAGTCATGTGAAAAAAGATACAGCATAAAAGATGGAATACCAAATTATTTCACCTATTTCTCTTGAAGCATGGCAGAATCACTCTTCCGCACACCCTGATGACACTCTGTACCAGTCAGAACACCCGATTACACTCTGTAGCCTACTAGTCTGAACACCCGATGACACTCTGTACCAGTCAAAACAACTGATGGCACTCTGTACCAGTCAGAACACCTGATGTCACTCTGTAGCCTACTAGTCTGAACACCTGATGACACTCTGTACCAGTCAAAACACCTGATGTCACTCTGTATTACTTTATACAAGTTAGAACACCTGATGTCACTTATCACTAGTCAGAATGCCTGATTTCAATGTGTACTGGTCAGAACGCCCCATGTCACTCTTAGAAAACACCTCTATTAGTCTGAAAACCTGATGTCACTCTATACTAGTCAGAACACCCAATAACACTATACTAGGCAGAACACCTGATATCACTCTGTACTAGTCAGAACACCTGATGTCACTCTGTACTAATATGTATACCTGATTTAACTCTGCACTAGTCAGATGACCTGATGTCATTTTGTACTAGTCAGAAGACCTGATGCCACTCTGAAATTGTCAAAACACCTGATGTCCCTCTGTACTAATACCTGACTCTGCACTAGTGAGAAGACCTGATGTTATTTTATGTTATTTTACAACAATAAAAAGTGTCAAAAGTGGCTTTATGTTGAATAAAAATAGTAAATGTCACAATTGATAAGTCAGAAAAAAATATGTCAAGTGACATTAACTATGATCTTGGTACAGTATAATATATAAGATTGACATGGACAGTTATTATGAAGTGTGTCTGCTGGTCACCAGACGCCAAGGGCAGACATACAAATCAGATAGAAATGTTAAATAAGATTTGTGGACTTGAGACAGAAATAGAAAATCTTCAGATCTTCAGATCGTCTGCCAATTGACTAATTAATTCTATCACACATTTGAATGGTCAGTCTTGGAAGTTAAAGTGATATTATTGTTTTCTCCAAGACATTTTGAATTCTAACTTTTGTTTTTGCTGAAAATTAAATAAACTTTTGTGAATGGAAAAGTTTTTGAAGAACTCTTTAAAGGGGACCAGTCTTCATTTTTATTGGTTGATTTGGGTCTTGAATATACTTAAGTATCCTTCAGAAGCACTAGAAATGTACGAAAATTGCATATTTCCTTCAAATATACCTTAAATTAGACATTTCTCCTTCTATTTCTATAGATGACTTTTCTATATATTGCATAGTATCGCTAATGTGTAGTAGGGCATTATAACTTTCAAATGCTAATAATTATGGATGCACATGGATTTGAAGGGTCAAATTTCAATGGTGAGTTGTGATAACCAGTACTAAATTGCTGAGCTAAAAAATCCCCGTTTCTGAGACTTATCCAAATCGACCTGCGAAAATGAAGCATGTGCCTCTTTAAGTCTGAAAAGTGAGTTTTAAGAGGGTACCTTCACCATCAGTACAACCAATCATATCTAAAAACCCACAACCAGAGAATTTTTGGCTGAGCTAATCAAGTAAATAGTGTTCACAGCTCACTGTAGAAATTAAATTCTTAAAATCTAAATTCATCTGTTATTATCTGCACATGAAAGTTTTGATCACCTTTTTAACCAACATTTTTTTACCGTGCAATATCAACATGTATTTGGTATCTATTATTCATGAATAAGTTGTGATTGTATAATATAACTGTTTATGTATTTTAGTAAATGTCATATTATATTATGAAACATAATGTACTGTTCTGATATTCAATCTTACATTTATCATTATAAGATTTGCATAAACATTAACATATTACTTACAATTGTTTTTCAATTTATTAATACAAAAAACCAAAAAAGACATTTGTATCCCATGTGCACAAACACATTTCAACGCAATATTTCAAGTGCATGACAATTCCAACATCACATTTTATGCCAGACTAATGAAATTTCCACATCTACTTATATATTACCTATCATGTGGAAATTTCAACTTTTAACTTTCTACAGCCCTGTCGTTAGCATTGAATTGGTGCTGGGGCTCAGGTTTTATGGGCAAGTGCCAAGTGGAGAGCCGGGTCTCCCCCAAAAATTGTGTAGAATAGAAACCTGTAGATCACATATAAGACCTTTTTGAGATGCCCAAATCCCCATCAAACATTTGTCTTTTTGGTTTGGTAAGAAGCCTACTGTTGCCCAATTCTTACATGCTGGGACACAGTGCTAAGAGTCTCAAACTGTTGGTGGATAGTTGTGTTTACATGGAAATCTGCAATCTGGCGGAAATTCCTGCAAATTTTTAACCTAATTGATCCATTGACCCAAATCCAGAATAATTGCATCCAGAGGTAATTCTGATTGACTCGAAATCAATCATTACCACCTATTATAGTATAGTGGTATTTTAACTTCTGCTAGACTCTGATCAATATAACCAACCAGTCCTTGTCATGGATGATGGCTGGCACTGATAGAAGACTTGATGGTGGTAGTACTATCCAATTTATTAATACATTGTAGATAGACCATGTACACTTGTTAGATTGTTGAGAGATGTAGGGTTGTTCGATTCATACAGTCTTTGATCCTGGGTGAGTGGTTTGTATTTCATTGTCCTACCGTCACCACCTGTAGTCTACAAGTCGTAGTGGCATATGCTTGGATTATGCTTCATTATCTTTTTCATACTGACATGATATGAGAACTGCTGTACGATTAGTTCAATCACTGAATAATTTTTTTTTACCAATGGGATGAGAACTAACACGTTTTATGATGTCACTGACACTGATCTGCATAGATATCAATAGTAACTTCTGGTAGATCACTATCAGTGACGTCATAAAACGCGTTAGTTTTAGTGGAAAGAACCACAGACATCGGAATGGAAATTGGAATGGCGCACATTGATGCTATCAGTGTACCTGATACACATATAAAGTTTAGAAAATCACTTTACAATCTCTTTGATTGAGTTTGACAATTGAGAATGAACACATTTTAATACAGTTTGACAATTGAAAATATAAACCTTTGGACATTCAGTCAATAAGACCAATAAACTTTTAGAGCCCAAATTGTTTTAGCTAATCTAATCTGTAATAATGTTCCAAACTTTCCCTCAAAATTTAAGCCTTCAAATCCCTTTGTATCTATAATTATCAGTGTTTGAAAGTTTAAAATATGACTCTACGTTTAGTAAGACTATGACTATATAGAAAAAAACAGATACAGAAAATGTAATTTAACTGTTAATGTACAGGTATAATTGAAGGGATTGTGCCATTTTTGGACAGTTCCAGTATTTCACATAAATTCAAGTCCCAAATCCTCGGAAATGCTGAACATTCCCCTTCAAATTTGAAAATTCTGATCCATTTGCAATCGCAGGTGATCAAGATCCAATTGACATCAATGGCTGCTTGTTGAGAACAATATATCACCTTCAAAAGATCACCATCTATAATCTAATATTAATATTGTTTGATGAACCTTTGACACTTAAATGTTAGTACCACATGAGAATTCTACGTCTAAATTTTTAATCTTACTTTACTTGATCGTCATTTAGTACTATATTTTAATTGAGTACTACTCAGCCATAAGTCTCATGGGCCTTGATCTAAAAAATCAGAGAATTCTAGTCTGTGAAAATTTACATGGAGCAAACTCAAAAAGAATTTCTGAAAAGGGGCTTAAAGGGATTGTAAAGAGGTTTTCTGGATTTGTGTGGGTGTATTGGGGATACGAAATATACTTGAATAGCAGAAGATCTTTGTGAGTGTGCTGTCATCAAACACCTTGTTTAAGTGGATATGCTGGAAGCATTAAAGTTTGATTAAAAAATTGAAATGGTGCAAATTGATACTATAAGTGTCCCTAATTCACACACAATTTTGAAAACCTCTTTTAATTACAATTCCTAGATTCCAATCCTTCAGATGACTTCTTTTTAGTTCTTTTGCCAAACAATAAAAGAAATTGAAAGTAATGGATATTTAGTAGATATTAAGACAGAAAGCTTACTGGTCATCTTGATAAACCCTCTCAGTGATTGACTATTACCAATATATCAATTGACTGTCCACTGACCATTATCGGTCACTATAAACTACTGGGTTGATACTAAAAGAGTATAGATGAGATAGAAGATAATTAAGCCCCCATTGATCTTGATAAAAGCCTATAGTCAATCTGACCACCAATCATTATCTATCTTCTTTCTGACCTAGTTCTTATAGTCACCAATTATCAGATTGTACCAATTGTGCATTGACATTTGTAGGCCTGATATCGTGCCACTCATTCCATGGTTAACTCACAGGGATTATAATAATAATAATAATAAACTCTTTATTTTACATGGGTCAGAATTAGGCCCTATACCACGAGTGGTAACGGTCCTGTCTCACACCCAGCCCATGGGGACAAACATAGATACAATATACAACATATAGACACCAAAAAAAACAAAAAAAAAAAAACAAAAAAAAATTTGTGTACAAAGTTTGATGATTTAGAGATCAAGTACATGACCACAGGCTACTGGATATTTTTTTTTTTTTTAAGATATACAATATAGCAATATACACAAGTACATGTGTATTAAATGGACATATTATACTCAAGCGATTAGTGTACAGAATTTGATGATTTAGAGATCAAATACATGACCACAGGCTACTGGATATTTTTTTAAGATATACAATATAGCAATATACACAAGTACATGTGTATTAAATGGACATATTATCCTCAAGCGATTAAGTACATTGCGACAAATTGTAAAAAAAAAAAAAAAAAAAAAAAAAAAAAAAAAAAAAAAATTCATTAAAATTTGTGAAGCCAAAGGTAGGTCAGTGCAAGTGCTGCGAGCGGGCTACCCAACCCTACTCCATTAATGTTCTTATTCTAAATTGGAGGGGGAGGTAGGATTTATCCATGCTCAAGACCAGCTTGAAGGATGTTTACTCATCCCCTGACAGTGTGTTATGAATTTAGATTTGCCAAAAGTGTGAATTGTTTGCCAAAAATGATAATGCCAAATAGAAAACCTGGAAGGGAAATAATTAAAGTATGTTATGTCAAAATGTAATAAATCTGTAAGAGATGGAACAGCCAAAATATAATTGCAAGAGACAGGACTATAAGTAAGTACTTCGTCCAGACATCTATTCCACCTACACTATAACTGAAAGAAGAAAGTTAACCGTTAGTAAGTATTTTAGTTCCGATATCCTCTGCAACTCTTGAGTATAACTACTTCAACTGTAAAAGGCAAGATAACTCTTATTAAATATTGAGTCTTCAGCAGTCTAAAAAGTAAAGACACCCCAACTGCAAGAGACAGGTAAACCATTAGTAAGTATTTATGAGCAGATTCCATGCAACGCTATGACTATAACTACTTGAATTGAATGTAAGAGGCAAGATAACTATTATTAAATATTGTTGATGAAATTCTACTGCAATCTAAAAGTAAAGAAGAAGAACTGCACTGCTTCAACTAGACATGCTCCGAGAGTAAAGAAAACATATTAATAAATATTTTCGTTCAGATCTCTACTGGAATTCAAAAGTAGAGTCACCACAACTGTAAGAAGAAAATTTACAAATACAACTGTAAACAAGATTAATATAACTACGGCTGCAAAATCTAATTTTAAATTGCATAGAACCAGGTCTGAAAGAAACGGCTCAAAGGCACAGCATCTACAAACCCATTACTGAAATCAGAGAAACGATCAAGTTAGCCACGACAGTAAATTCTAATTTAAAGAGTTTATTATAGAAAGTAAAGGATACAGTGTAGCGAAGAAAGCCCTCACCTCCTGATCATAAACATTCATTTTAACAACGGCAATAAATTCTAATGTAATGAGTTTAGTATAGAAAGTAAAGGATACAGTGTAGCGAAGAAAGCCCTCACCTCCTGATCTTAAACAATCAATTTAACCACTGCAGTAAATTCAATGAGTTTAGTAAAGAAAGTACAGGATACAGCGTAGCGAAGAAAGCCCTCATCTCCTGAACAGAAACAATCAAATTAACCACGGCAGCAAGTTCCACGGGGCACAGAATCAGGGTATAAAGAAACGACCCAAAGGCAAGGCATCTACAAACTGGTAAGTTAAATCCGAGAAACAGTCAAAACACGGCAGTTATCAGATTTTAGAGGGTATAGAAGAATGTCTGATAGATACGACTCAAAGGCAAACCCTCTACAAATTCAAACTCAGAAGTTAAATCAGGGAAACTATGAAGTTAACAACGGCAATAAAATCTTAATTTAGAGGGGGATTAAATAGAATACTAAAGTCATCTGAAGTTAAGTCTTCGGGGATAATGATCCTGCAGGTCTGAAAGAAACGGCTCAAAGGCACGGCATCGACAAACTAATAAGTTCAATCAGAGAACAATCGAATTATTAACGGCAGTAAAATCTTATTTTAGAAGGGGATTTAATCAGGAGTTGTTAAGAGATTTCTTAACTTTTTATGTGTATGTATCGCGGACAGTTAGACACTGTTACCAATATTTTGCCCTATTCAAATTTTTTGTCCGACATCTGTGATTCTTAGTTGCGTCTTAAGGTGTTCCAATTCCTCACAAGGTAAGAACATTTTTGATGCTACGGATAATGCTTTCAAGAGTTAGCCAGGTGTTGGTTTTCACCCCTTATCACCGAAACTAAGTGTTTTGTAATGTCACTGTAGCTTAAGGGTGTTAATTGGGCTATTTCACGTTATGGAAAATGGAATAAGTATATGAAATAATGATTTCTTGAGACTTGTTGTGCATTTGTTGATGATTTGGGGTCCTTCTCGATAGTTTAAGGTTGATTTCATGTCAATCAGATTTTTTTTAATGAGTTGACAGCCCTTTCAAACATGTCATAAAAATTGGACATTTCAAACCTTTGATACAAGTGTGAATGGATCAATCTACATCAAACTTGGCATAAATGTAGACAATTACATTGCCGAGAAACATACAGAGCGATTTTCCAAAAAAAATTATTATTTTGGTGGTTACCATGGAAATACGAAAATTTACACATAGGTACGGCAAACATTTTCCAGGGACAAACTGATTAGCATTTTCGAAAAAACTCTCTGTACGTTTCATCCTTTTCATCCTTTCAATCAAGACCAAGATCGTAATTTTCCAATAAAAAATGGCTGAGAAATCTTGTACCAACCGGGACATATTTTGCTACTTTTTCCTAATTTTTTAGCAAAAACTAACGAAATACCTAATTTCTTTTCGTTTTTTTTTCATTCTATATAGTTTACAAATAAAGTAATAATAATTATCTACAATCTGAGCCCAAAAATAATAAGTAATTCGCAAAAATTCCATCTCGTGTTTTTTTTTCTCGAACGCTAGCCCAATCAATACCCTTAAGCGCATTTGCAATAGTTATGTCATAAAGAACTTAATTTTAGGGGAATTTATTACACACATCAGACCTAAAACATTATATGTCATCAATCTTCAATGCAAATGGAAAGTTTGGAAAATGTCTTTATTATTCCTTTAAATCAAGTAATTTTGTATTCATCAATAACTTCCTCGATGTTCTCCACTTGTTAAAAGAGGAATGTGTATTTTATTGAAGATTTAATGAACTTATTGATTTTGATACAAGACATTTGACTTATGCTCTGTTTTTATATTGATAGAATATTTATATTCAGTTAGAGAACAGTTTTTTAAAAAATCATACAGCCATATTATACATGTAGTCATGTAGTGTGATTTTGTACATAGGCACTTTTCACTTTTGGTTGTCAAGGCTTTTTTGTAAAATTAACTCTAGAAAGTCTTCAGTGTAGAGATAAGTCAGAGACTTTAAAATAGGAGAGCTCCAATTTTCAAATGAAAGTGCTTTACATTTCTACACCTGTTTGGGCTACTGAGGTAGGTCAAATGCCATACTGTGTTCAGTGAGGTGAATTTTGTCAGAACACTAGCTTTTTAAGTTGTTCTCAACTTTTTTTCAACCTAATGCACATCGGCATATTTATCTTTAACGAAATACTAAGTCAGGTATCTAGAATGATTGACAAGAGCCGTCTGCTAGATTGGTAGATTTCTACATTCAATAAAAATCTAATCATCTCATAACAATTACTCTTTACCTCATATTGTTTCTTTATATCACGCCATGCCTCCAACTTTGTACGTTGACCAAATTCCTTTCTTACTATATTGGAAATCAATATTATCGAACGAAGGAAAAAAATGGCTGAATTGTCATGAGTGATTTAATCTATTAATCAAGAAAAATGATCATGATATTTTCATAGATTAAGGAGAATTTAATACTGTTTAATGAAAAGACGCCACATTCTGATTATCTTAATGAAGGAAATTATTAATGTGACAATAGATTTCATTCTGGATACGGATTGTAGTACACACAGGATTGAAGTTATGTACTCAGCCTAACAGTAGGTAAAAGTGACAGGAGTCAGCTCACAGCACCACAAAGATTTTGTCTTATCCCTTTCAAGGTAAGAGACAACTGAATCAACTGTGATGATAGTAATAAGGGGCAGAATGTTTACTAATATGTAAGATGCAAATAAGTCGATTAATGTAAGCTAAGTGTCTTAATATTTTCTAAGCATGATTTTGGGAGTCTATCATTCCAAATTGTCTTATTCTAATGATACAATGCTTAACTAGAGCTTTGCTAAATGGACCTGTACAGGCTAATGATGCCATGCAGTGTGCAATGAGGGAAATTTTGCCAGGACAGGTAAATTAACCTGCTTGTATGTTCGATTTCCAACTTTTGAGGGATCTTTAACGTGCACAGCCAATAGTACGAAGGGCCTCTGTTTATTGTCCAATCCAAACAACTAGACGCTTTTTCTATGTCAGCCCCTCCAACCTGCATATCACTGACAGGGGGAAAGCGAGAAACCCTGTCCTACTCATTTGCAATCACATTAAAATAAATGAACTACTTTTGGAGATGAGGTTGTAATTTGCTCATTTTCTCAAAGATTTTTCGTCATTCTCTTAAATAGAAGAGAATCTGGAATCAGATATGAGATTATCTGAATTAGCAGGATTCAGATTTAAGATAATTTAGATTTCGGAAAAGAGATGTGGCTAGTCAAAGTTAATGCGTCAGTTCATAACCAGACTAAATATATGACTTGAATGCATTGATAAAGTAAATCATCTGCAAATCAATTTGGTTTACTACAGTTGTATTGTGAATGATGGCGTCTGCTATTCAATCTATTGACAAGGATTAACTTCATTCTATTCTATTTATAAAGTAGAAACAAGCAAACTAATGTTTTGCCCGACTGAACTTTGATTGTCTATTCTGTTTTTATTGGAAGAATAGAATCATTAATAGTTTTTTTTTAGATTCAAAAGAGTTCTTTTATATTGGAGGTAATAATGTGAGTCATAAATCATAGGGATAAAAGCATATACGATAGATGCCCTGATGGACTAAGTAAGAGTATGCTGATTCCTTTTGAAATATCGGACATAACCAAAATCAAACGGAAAGGAATAGTTATGGTTGACCAATGGTCAACAAAGCTAAGATCTTCACTCTTATTAGGATGGTTGTCTGTTGAAATGTTTGAATAATTTTGAGGATAATTTTGTTCGTACGATAACTGCTGCAAGTATTCCTTCAATTCATATTTGTGCAAAATGATAGATTTGGCAGACTGCGTTGGCCTCCTACACGGTTAGCTAGATATCTCCTGAATGGAATAATTGTGAATTATTTAATAGACAAATTGCCGTCTGCTAAACGGTAACAAGTCTGTTTCTATCATTTCGTCTTAACAGATGTGATCTTAACTGTAATTTTATTTCCAGATCTTATACATGGTTCATTTAGACTCAATAATCTTTAAGTGTATAGTAGTTTGACTTTCTCCATCTTCTTTTTGGATTATATCTTGAGTTTTTTACAATTGAAAAACAGTACAGAATACAATCTAGAACTAATCAAGATGTGAATTGCTGTTTTTTAGACGTCTGGTTCAACTTTACATGTTGACAGTTCCAAAATAGATGTGTGAAATTAGCAGATGGTGGGACAAAATCACAATATTCTTCTTCTCTAGAGTGAAATTAGGATTGTAAAGCATATTTGTGTGAATTCAGAACCAAAATGGAGTGTTTAGCATACAATCAGCAACGTTTTGCGTCTGTTATAAACAACATCAATAAAGAACTGAATCAGAAGGGTAAGAGCAGATGTTGTGTCATTGTTGTAAAATTTGTTTAAAATAGATACCTTGGTTATGCTTTTCCTTAATGTAACTATTAAAAGCCATCCTAGCATGAAACGCTTATTGTTGTTTGTCAATTGATATAATAAACATTCAAGTGCAACTTTTATTTTTGTTGCTGTGCTTCTTAAAATTTATATTTTGATTGTTTAAAAAATAACAGTAAAATTAAATCTGAGTTTTAAAAAAGGACCTTTGAATATGGTATATTGTATATTGTTTATCGTTTGTTGTTTATCATTTATTTTAATAAATTTCACATTAGATATGCATGTGTTTTAGTTTATTTTGTATGAAATAATAAAAATTTCTGATTTTCCTTAGTGATATTTTGAATGTTGCATGAATGTTGTTTTATTTGAATGCTGATGTTCAATTGAATGTTGTTGATTGTTCAGTGTAAATAGATACCTAACATGTTACTGCTGGACTCTAAAACCTGAGCAAGAAAACTTATCAATAGTTTTAAATATTAAATTTCTGATTGGGCTAATGAATACAGTCAACTCCATGCAGTGTGCATTGTAGGATTTTTCCAAGAAAATGGCATTATTCTACCCTTTTTCGTGATTTCCAGCTGTCAAGGGATCTTCTGTACAGTTTGTAGCCCATAGGGAGTTAGTTTATTGTCTTAAAACTAGACGCTTTTTGTAAAAACAGTATCGAAAATCTATGCCAAGAGGTTTGGACAAGGATCAGCTGGTAGACAAGACACTTATGAACCTTGGATCCTAATAGTATCCATGGTTGTATCTCGCATTCCTTCAAAGAAAACTTAGAAAATAGAATTTGATGTTGTTATTGTTTATGAACGCAGAAAGACTAAAAGGAATCTTGATCTAATAAACTTCTAGTATAACCATGTTTTCTTTATTACGTATTGTTATAATGTCAATTTGACAAACTGCATGTTACAAATTCATCTATACTGTATACATGTCAGTTTGGAATACTTGTGTATATTAAGTAAACATGTTAGTGAGTGTTTTGAGTATGTATAGAATAAATGTTATCAGACGGTATAGTGCTATTCAATTTGAAATATTTCATGTATGCATGGTTAGATATATCACTTGTGATCTTTAAGGATAACAGAATCACTAATCTAGATTGTATGATAGTATGATATTATCTTCTGAAAACACATCCATTTTCATACATTCACAATAAAGTTTGGCTTATATTGTCATGGCATTTTCCATCTGTCCGATGTCCACATGCTCACCAAGGTAAGGGTGATCCATACTGATTTTGGTAAATCATTCAGAAATTTATAGTTATTATCATTCAAGCCCTGATAGCTGTGTGAAGTGTTGAAACATTCGGTTCATCAGTGAGAATTTAAGAGATCTTATCCCTATGCACAGGTTTTTATCACAATTGGCCACTCACAATTCACACTCATCAAATGCCCAAGAATATTTTATTGGTACTTTAATTGTTTATTTCCTTTCCACCTTTCCAGTGCAGACAACTTAAAAGGAGCAATTGAAAAAGTAGGCCTTCAAAAATAATGTGTGTTGTTTGGTTAAATTACTTTGAACTAAATCGGTTAAATTACTTTGAACTAAATCCTAACTTTTTCTGAATGTGGGTCTATATCATGTTTGCTGACATCCTTCAAGCTGTTGTAGACAGAACTAATAAGGGTAGACTATGTCTTTGATGTCAGATAAGTTCAATACTGTACTCAGACAATATCCTTACTTCTTACAGATTTCAAAACAGATCTACCGCCATTATTTACTTTTAATAGTGCTTTCAAACTTTTTTCATTGACTTTTTTTCACCACAGTTTAATTTCACTCCTGTTTAAAAACTAATTATTGGATAAATATATCTTGGTGTTTAATTATCACATGATCAAAGAACTTAAACTGATTATTTCTTCTGGAAAGGTTATTAAAGAAGTGTTACCACTTTTTGAAATTTTGAGGTTATGCAATATTTTCTGATCAGAAGGTGTTTACTCCTTCCTGAACTTAATTTTACACTGGAGTACATGCAAAACTGAAATATAACTTGCACTTTACATCAAGAAATATACTGTCTCAAAAATAAAATGGAATTTTTTTACTTTCGTGGTGGTGTCATTTGAAATTTGCTTGATAAATTATGAGTACATGTATATTATTCCAGAACACCTAATGTCACTTTGTGACTTTGTCAACTTGGCATCTCCTTCTAAGAGTCCACGTAGCCATTATCGTTTATTTGGTTCATTTATGGACTAAAGCATGATACTTGTAAAAGCCTTGATTATCCAGCATGAGCTTCAGGTTAACAATTAATGCTTAAACTAGCCTTGATTATGTACAGTCTGAGCTTCAGGTTAAAAAAGTAAACTAGACTGGATTATCCAGCAAGCCCTGTGCTTCAGTTTTTACCGTAATAAATTCATAAAAAAATAAATCCAGTTTAGTTTTTCTGGACGGAAGGTTAAAAAGATAAGACATCAGAAATGATTAGTGTTAAAATCAATATAAGTTGACAATTACCTGGACAAAGCTAATTAGAAAATAAGTGGTTTAGAAATTAATGATTAATCCTAATTGACCAGACATGAAGTTGACGTGAAAACAGATCGGACGTAAGTCTGTCTTCAATCTCTATTGATTTTATATAGTTTTACTTTCCTATATAGAGGACATTGCTCTGGACTTTGAAATAAAATTAAATGGAATTTACATCTTACTTATTCTGCACCTATTTGGGCTAATGAGAATTGGTGAACGCCATTCAGCGGGCTATGAGGAAAAGTGGCATAACCTACTTTTATTTACAATTTCCAACTAAAAATAGGTATTTTTAACATGCATATCTTGAAACACACAGTGTCTGATGCAATTTTCATCCAAAGACAATTATGACACAATTGGAAATTTGTATGAAGACATTCAAGTTTAACAATAGAACTTATTGAATTAAGAAATGGGTGAAAAGAAAATTTCAATTGAAACCCAATCATTTACATCTTAAAAATTAGACATAAGAAAATTTGATAAAACAAATTTTTCAGTGGCTTAGCTCAAACAGTTTTCCAAGGGGAAGGCCATGGGCACGAAAATTTTCGAGTGAAAATGGAGCAAAATTTTGGGCTCTAAATACGCCACTGAACAGTGCATAAAGTGAGATATCTTTGACCTATCTAGATAAACCACTTTCTTAAATATTTGACATGTCTTTAAGTAACCAAGAAATTTGAATATTTGAGGTAACTTAATCAAATAATAGAGACTAGATTAAATTGATCAGACGTCAAGTGTTTCTGTAGATTTAATTGATGAATAGTGAACAATGATTGAGTATTTCACTAATATAATGGACACAGACACTGACCAGTACTTCAATCTTCTGAGATTTAATTAAATAGATGTACATTTTCCATATGGACATATTGTAATATGTTTCCTGCTAGACTTAAAGGGGTTGTAAAGAGGTTTTCTAAACTTTGTATGTGTATCGGGGACACTGATAACATCAATTTGCACCATTCAAATTTCCATTCCGACGTATGTGGTTCTTGCAATTCCACTAAAACTAACACATTTTATGACGTCACTACAAGTGATCTGCATAGATATCAATAGTAGCTTCCAGTAGATCACTAGTAGTGACGTCATAAAACGCATTAGGTTTAGTGGAATTGCAAGAACCACAGATGTCTGAATGGAAATTGGAATGGCGCAAATTGATGCTATCAGGAGTGTCCCCAATACACATACAAAGTTAAGAAAACCTCATTACAACCCCTTTAACTATAAAATTGTACACTCTCCATAATCACATACGATTTGTTTTTCTTAGACCTAATTTAAAGGGCCATTCTGCTTTTTTCAAAAAGTTTCCATTATCAAAAACAGCGCAAATATTACCTGAAAGTATTTCTAAAGTATGCTTGTTATATCTATGCATCTTCTTGATCAAACTGAATTTGTTTTTAAAGGGTTAATTACAAACAGGGAGTAATTATTGTTAATTAAGCAATTTGACCTAGTTTTGGTGTTTGCCCTTTAAATGGCTCAATATTTCTAGCTGAAACTTTTAAAAAACATAGGAGGGACATTTCTCTACAATTCGGCGTTTATTTTACTCAAATCCGTATAGTAGTTTCCTATCAGCGTTCAAAAAAAATAACACACTTAAAAACCTTACGTAAGGTTTTTAAAAATGTTGGCATGTTTTTAGCGGTTAAAAATTAACGGCTGGATCTTTTTAGTTAAAACTTTCAGATACATTAAAGGGCACATAGTTACTGATTTTGGTGTAAAGATTTCACAAATTTGAGCAAAAAAAAAATTTTGACCTAAAAAAAATTCAGACTGTCCCTTTAAATAAGCAATTACAAGGCCTAGTGTGCTGCAATGTCGACTAGACATTAAAGATCCTTCAACAGTTGGAAATCAAAAATAAGAGTAGGTTAATGGCCCTGTCCTGGAAAAATTTCTCTCAATGCACACTGCATGATGTTTGCCTGTCCTTTTATTGGCCTATTGTGGTGCAGAAAAGAAGGATGTAAAACTCCATTAAATTTCATTTCTAAGAGTTCTGTAGGCTTTACGATCAAGTCTTTAACCTGAAAAACAATCTGGTGAACAAGTATTAAATTCCAGAAGTCTGGCTGATTTTAACATGACTTGCTTTAACAATTATCAATGGCCTAATTTAACTGGAAATTCAAGATGTCATCGAAGTCATCAAATCTATGTAGCTTTGATTAACATAAGTGGGCTGCATGCTTAAAATAACATCAAATTCTAACCAAATTTCTATCAAATTAGCCTTTGGGAATTCAATTACTACAGTCAAATTGTTAATTGTAAATTGATTTATCAAACCTTTAGGAGACAGTTGACATCTAACCAGATATTCCTGTTACTTAAAGGGTTTGTGAATAAATTTTCTAAAAATTTTCTGTGTATCAGGGAAACTGACGGCATCAGTTTGCACCATTTCAATTTTTAGTCAGACTTCCATCAGGCTCCTTCAATTCGATTTAACATTTTATGCCACAGCATACATAGTAAACAACAGCTGCAATTTGCTCTATTGATTTCATTAAATGTTTAATGTCAGGGGCGCCAGAAGCACGGAAGTGTCCTTCCTTACCCCATATATATAACTTCCCAAAATAAAAGCATGAAATACATTCAGGTACACCTCAAAAGTGATCCAAGAGGCTCTAAAATACAAAATTGCCCAAATCCGCAGACCAACGAGCCTCCCTTGCTTCGCTCGGTCACATAGTGCCCTTTATAACACAGATTCGCCCCCGCCCCTAATATTTGTCTCTGGATTGCAAGAACCACAAATGTCTGACTGAAATTGGAATATTGCAAATTGATGCCTTAAAAGACAATCCCTTATTGATGTTATAGGTCATTTCTTAATGCACCAGAATGTCACCAAACTCTGCCAAAAGTAAACCTGTAGTCTAATGAAATATAGTCTAGAGAAGACAGACAAATTATAAGGTGGTATTAAGATAGAGAGATAATAAAGATGAACTAGTTCAGTTCCGTCTGTCATTTATCATGGTCGTTGATTATTTATTTCATTAGATCTTTATATCCGACCTTAATATCACTTTGATTTTATACTCACATTATATAGGCTAGACATTTTGTTGATTTTGTTTTTCAAAGAGAGTTTTAAAAAGATGTGACTTGGAAATAAATTGCATTACTTGACTATGACATTAAGCATACTCTGTGCCTATTTTCTTTATTGTATTATTTTTATCCTATTATGCATGTATGTTTGTATTGTTAATCATACTATGTCTTATTTGATATTTATAATTACAGCCATCGGGGTAGTTAATTGATTGCTCCTTTGTAAAACATCATGTACATGAATATTATTGCGGACATTTATAAAAAACTAGGATACTATTAAGTCCCAGATTTGATATACCTATACCTTATCAAGCTACTAGTTCATCCATTCGTCCATTTTTATACGCCCACACATTAATGTGGGCGTATATTGTAGTCGCCCCTGTCTGTCTGTCTGTCTGTCCGTCCGTCCGTCCGTCCGTCCGTCCGTCCGTCCGTCCGTCCGTCCGTCCGTCCGTCCGTCCGTCCGTCCGTCCGTCCGCCTGTCCACAATTGTTGTGGACACAATAGAGAGCTGGTTTCTCGATGGATTTCGATGAAACTTGCTATGAGTGTTTGTTATCACCCAAGGATGAACCCTATTGAAAATCAGATGAATCAAAAAATATTTCATGGGTTATTGCCCTTGCTTTTAACATATGTTGTGGACACCATAGAGAGCT
Organism: Lottia scabra; assembly: GCA_029955415.1. Lineage (NCBI taxonomy): Eukaryota > Metazoa > Mollusca > Gastropoda > Lottiidae > Lottia > Lottia scabra. Next base: position 14,883,956 of record JARJEI010000002.1, on the reverse strand, counting down.
GGTTTCTTGATGGATTTTGATGAAACTTGGTATGAGTGTTTGTATTGACATTGGGATAAACCCTATTTAATATCAGAAACATCGAAAAAATATTTTATGAGTTATTGCCCTTGTTCTTTAAAACGTGTTAATTTTTCAGCCGTTACACTCTCTCAAAGTTGTGGACACCATAGAGAGCTGGTTTCTTGGTGGATTTTTATGAAACTTGCTGTGAGTGTTTGTAATCACCCAAGGATGAACCCTATTGATAATCAGACGAATCGAAAAATATTTCCTGGGTTATTGCCATTGCTTTTGAAAATATGTTGTGGACACCATAGAGAGCTTGTTTCTTGATGGATTTTGATGAAACTTGGTATGAGTGTTTGTATTGACATTAGGATAATCCCTATTGAAAATCAGAAACATCGAAAAAATATTTGATGAGTTATTGCCCTTGTTCTTTAAAACTCGTTAATTTTCCAGCCTTTAACAAAGTTGTGGACACGTTAAAGAGCTGGTTTCTTGGTGGATTTTTATGAAACTTGCTGTGAGTGTTTGTTATTACCCAAGAATGAACCCTATTGAAAATCAGACGAATCGAAAAATATTTCATGGGTTATTGCCCTTGCTTTTGAAAATATGTTGTGGACACCATAGAGAGCTGGTTTCTTGATGGATTTTGATGAAACTTGGTATGAGTGTTTGTACTGACATTAGGATAAACCCTATTGAATATCAGAAACATCGAAAACATATTTTATGAGTTATTGCCCTTGTTCTTTAAAACACGTTAATTTTTCAGCAGTTACACTCTCAAAGTTGTGGACACCATAGAGAGTTGGTTTCTTGGTGGATTTTTATGAAACTTGCTGTGAGTGTTTGTAATTACCCAAGGATGAACCCCATTGAAAATTAGACAAATCGAAAAATATTTCTGGGGTTATTGCCCTTGCTTTTGAAAATATGTTGTGGACACCATAGAGAGCTGGTTTCTTGATGGATTTTGATGAAACTTGGTATGAGTGTTTGTATTGATATTGGGATAAACCCTATTGAATATCAGAAACATCTAAAAAATATTTTATGAGTTATTGCCCTTGTTCTTTAAAACGCGTTAATTTTTCAGCCGTCACACTCATCAAAGTTGTGGACACGATAGAGAGCTGGTTTCTTGGTGGATTTTTATGAAACTTGCTGTGAGTGTTTGTAATCACCCAAGGATAAACCCTATTGAGAATCCGACGAATCGAAAAATATTTCCTGGGTTATTGCCCTTGCTTTTGAAAATATGTTGTGGACACCATAGAGAGCTGGTTTCTTGATGGATTTTGATGAAACTTGGTATGAGTGTTTGTACTGACATTAGGATAAACCCTATTGAATATCAGAAACATCTAAAAAATATTTTATGAGTTATTGCCCCTTGTTCTTTAAAACACGTTAATTTTTCAGCCGTTACACTCTCAAAGTTGTGGACACGATAGAGAGCTGGTTTCTTGGTGGATTTTTATGAAAATGGCTGTTGGTGTTTGTATTGACCTTCGGATACACCTAATTGAAAATCAGAAACATCATCAACTATGTGACTGCTCTAAATCATTTTAGGATGGAACCTAAACGTTGGTTGCCCTTGTTTTATGCATATTTCAGTGACATATTTGTTATAAGATTTGAACGACATATAGAAGTGAGGAGCACATATAACAAAACACAAGACAATATTATGGAATATAACACACTTCTTTAAATACAGTTAGGCACATAACATATTTGTTTTTTCCAGGAAACTTTAACCCATGGTTTTACACTTGTAAAAAGAGAAAATGTCATTCTCAGAATCTTTCATTTACTGATCACTCTTGTCAACCCCCCGGACAAATTGGCTGCCATTATAAAAGTGGGCGTATTACGATGGCCATCGCTATTTTTCTTTTCAGTATTCATTACTATACACATTACTTTCATCTGAGATGTACCCCTGGATGAAAATATTTCTGTTCTGTATTGTCATTTGATATATCTTTTTCTCCTTACAGGATTTATGATGACAGAAGAAGATCCATCATTAGAAGCAACAAGTTCTGCTGCTAAGGCAATGTTACAGCAACGACAGTTATTGACAGATATGAGTAAGCATCATGTAGTTGCATCATATCCAATTATCTTGAGAATTTTTTTCCACCTTGAATCTATATCTAATAGATCATTTAGATGACTGAAACTTAACCCGTTTTCTCTAATGATAAAAACATATCGTAATGAAATTTTACACGTTAAAATTCAAAAAATAATATGGTTGGAGTTTCGTTTGGAAATATGGCACAACATAAGTGCAGAAAAAAAACATCTATTTGTAATTTGTGATATTTTGCTTTCAGGAGCTCAAAATTATGATGTGATAAGATTTGCTACGTACAGAACCGCTTGTAAATTACGCTTTATACAGAAAAAAACTAATTGTAAGTAAATGATTTGACATATATATTAAACTGAGAAGCAATGAGCGACCGACTAATATATTTGGGAACTTTCAGGAATGAGATTCGAAATATGAAAAGAGAAGACTTAAAACTTCATTATTATTTGCTTCATCTATCCATGGTATCTAATGATTGCTTTCAATTTATAGGGACAATATTGTCCTTCCAATAAGATAAGAAACTCTTTTCCCACTGGACTACCGTTATCACAATAACCTTTACAAATTTATCTTACGAAAGTTGATGAAATTAATGGGGAAATCAAAGTCAGTGTCAGAAGATTGGACAAACAATTGTCGTCTGGCTAAATTGCAGGTTATATGTCATGGTTAGCTGGTAACTCAGTTTATTGGACTATATTTTCGTAATCTTTTGGGTAGGATATCTGTTGTAAATAAATTTATTTATACAGTTTGTATATGTTTTGGGTAGGATTTTTGTTTATGGTTTTACCAAGAATTCATTTACTATAAAACAAATTATATATTTGTGAGGTATTAGAGCACAGATTCTTTGGTTTTCATAGATAATTTTGATTCTTTAATAAGATGCATTGATTAAGATTAGGTATATCCTATTTGACTACAGCTACAATATAGAAACTTACGGACTAATACAAATGTAGCCTATTCAGCAGCAGATCTGTGAATGTGTGATCTTGGTATCAAAGGTTGCGTACTCAAGAACCTAAACTGTTAAGAATGGGGTTTCTTGTTGTTTTTTGTGTTGAAATGAACAATAGAATTTTCAACTTCAAAGCAAACCATGTTTTTTTCACGTCTAAAATATTTAAATGTGATGAAAAGACTGACTAAGACTATAATCCAGGTTGTGCATTAAAATATTGTCTATTGGGAATTGGTATCGCATGCAATTAATAGGCTGTTTAACTCTTTACACTTGACTTTACTCTTGATTTCTGTTGTATTTGTAGCAGAATTCAAAATATTTTGTGGATTTTGTGGTTCCTCGATATTTTATAAGGTGATAGGGTAAAAAGCAAACGAAAAGTTGACTCTTGGAAACACCCGTATTAGCATGAAAACTTTCAAACCTTGAGAAGAATTCAAGACTTGCTACTGACTCAACAATTCTTCTGCCACAAGTAAAAAGTTTTTTCTTCCTTCAAGTGAGGAGAGTTGGTTATGAAAAAAAAGATATTGTGGTGATATTATCTTATTCAATATGCCTTCAGCGTTTTTGATGTTTTCTTATTGTATTTAGTGATTCCTTAATTTGACTCAGTAAAATTGACTATTGTTTTGAATGAATTAATGTTGTTTTTTTTTTACCTTCAAATGAGGAGAGTCACCTTTTAAAAGCATTTGATTAGGTTATGATGTTATGAAATATGTGTATTATATACTTATTGAGCCCTTTCTCCATTTCAGTACATTTGATAGACATTTGGAATGTGATTCAAGCTTTTCGTGAAAATGGATTAAATAGCATGGATCCTGGATATGAACTTAGTGCTTCCAAAGTCGAGTCTATATTAGCCACTCTGTTTACTCAGTTAAATAAACGATTACCTGCTGCTCATCAAATAGAAGCTGAAGAATCTAAAGTATTATTATTAAATTGGATACTAACAGCTTATGACAAGTAAGTTTACCTTAAAACATGAACTAATTGTTTAGTTCACTTGTTGACCAAACTCATCTTAGTATAGCAATTTACAGAATGAAAGTCTGTTGTATGTATTTTATACACTCCAAATGAAATAGTGAAAATATCATCACCCATAATTGGTTTTGGGATTATTGCCCTTGATTTTTTATCTATTGTGATCAGATAAGGAAAAATTGACTCAAAGCAAACTTTTCTCCTTCCAGCCAGCAATTCCAGAACTTATGACTTTTAACAAAGGGCCTTTGACTTGCTCCAACCAGTCCCTGCAGTTATTGGGCCATTATTCCCAGTGGTTACTGTTAGATGTTAATTGTTAATTTAATGTTATTTTGTATATATACTTGTGTATTATGTATTATAGTTTGTTGTATAATTATGTATGTTATTTTGTATATTGTAGAGATAATAGTGGTAAAACGCGAGTATTATCTATTAAAGTTGTATTATCTACATTATGTTCAGGAAAATTAGTAGATAAACTGAGATGTAAGTATGTTCTAAACCTAAGATATTTAAGCACAGGTCCCCTTGAAACATAAACACAAGGGCTCATTAATGTTAACAGCCTTTAGCACGATTGAACTCCATCAAAATTTGAAAATATTCTAATTGAGGTATTTGCCTTGGTCTTAATAATGTGTTTAAAAAAGATTTTGTGTCATGGAATTCTAAAATTAAAAACCAAGACAGCTTGTAAATCAAAATAGTAATATCAGGATTTTAAATCCAAGTTATTAATGAGATACCGGGTGATTAACAAGTAATTAATTATGTAATTAACACAAGACAATAATTACGTAATAAATGACTAGATATACTGTTAGATGACTATATCTTATTATAACTAATGTAATCAGGAATAAGTCATTTCTGGACTTGATTACGTGGTGCTCAGTTATCTGTTAATGTTAGTAAGGTTACATTCTTCGTGAACATTGTGAGCATTTCATGATTTTGGTTTTTTTGGACATCAATTACGGTAACAAATCTGCACTTGGAAATATTTTGATTTTGATGACAAAGCATCTAGTTTTCTGTTAATGTTAGTAAGGTTACATTCTTTGTTAACATTGTGAACATATGATTTTGGTGTTTTTGGACATCAATTACCAAATGTGCACTTGGAAATATTTTGATTTTTATGACAAAGCAATTAGTTTTCTGTTAATGTTAGTAAGGTTACATTCTTCATGAACATTGTGAGCATTTCATGATTTGGACATCAATTACCAAATGTGCACTTGGAAATATTTTGATTTTGATTACAAAGCATATAATTGTTAGTGTAGGTGAAGTTACACTCCTTGGTGTTTTTTGGACATCAGTAACCACGCTATTGAATTTTTTATATATATTTTTCTGTAATTTTTTTTTCTAAAACTAAAATAGTTATTACAATAACAGATGACCAAAATTCAGGAAATTATATTTGTTGACGTAAAAATACCATAGCTTTAAATATTAAATTGAATTATTAGACTTAGGATTGGGAAAATCAGAAAGGTTTATTAAGTGATGATTTTTCTGATGGCTGATTTTTGTGATGTTTCATAATGAAGGGATGATAATAGGATTTGTTAAAGGATATTTTTTACCATTTTTCTTCAGATATATTTACTCAGTTATCTGATTCTACTGGTTGTATGATATGGTCAAGATTTGAAGTCTACCTCCGTGATATTTTAACATTACCAACCGCTGTGTTTGAAGGTCCATCCTTTGGCTTCAATCAGTCAGCAGCACGAAGCTGTTTTGAACCTGTAAGTAGAATTCAAGAAATATAGATTATGCAACATTTGTGCATGCACTCTGGACAAAATTCTGTGGTTAACAATTTCAACAGTGGGAAAAGTCTGATAACCTTGAATAAGTCATCTTCACTCATAATTCCTGTTCACCCCAGTTGTAACCCCAAAAGGGGACCGATAATTCTGGAAAGAGGTTAAGAGGTTTGGCTAAGAATAGGCTTTTTGGAAAATCATAGTAAAGTTTTATTGTGGAAAATTTTTTTTCTTTCTTTTCTTTTTTAAGATAATACTTGCACATAGTACAATCAAAAAGTTTGTTTAATTTCAAATGAATGTACTGCCAAATTTCTGAGAATATTGAATAATTCCATGGTCAAAATATATCTTGAAATTAATTTACTCTTCAGAGAAAGTACATAATATATTATGTGCTTATATTTTCCTAACCAATAACAATATAAATGTGTTAATGGTATTTTTATAAATTTTGTATATTTTTAACTAACTAGATGAAATATAAGTACCATTAAATATGTGTAATGGCCCATGGGTGTTATAAGCCTATTATTTTTAACATCTTATAGTGCTACTACATTAACTAATACTATGACAAAATCAATATACAACCTATATAACTTATTAATGCAATCAGCTTTGGCTAAATTTTCAGTGAATTGGTTCACTTATTCATTAAGAGCACAGATAACGCATAAAAGAATCATTTTTAGTCCATTTATTTATCTAATCAGCAGTGGATATTTGACTGCCATTAAGGACTTCACCGTTCTGAAACAGATAAATTTAACTTGATCTATGTCTATTACATGATCTCTTTAGTTAAAAACTTAATTTTCTTAAATACTTTTATGCTTAAATGGACATTCTGAATTTTTTAGGTAAAAAAATTTTTGTGCTTAAATTTGTGAAAACTGTACACCAAAATCTGTAACTGTGTGCCCTTTAATGTATCTGAAAGTTTTAACTTAAAAAATAAAGCCGTTAATTTTCAAACGCTAAAAACATGCTAGAATTTTTAAAAACCTTACGTAAGGTTTTTAAGTGTGTTATGTTTTTTGGACGCTGATAGGAAACTACTGAACGGATTTGAGTAAAATAAACGCCTAATTGTAGAGAAATGTCCCTCTTGGGTATTTAAAATGTTTCAGTTAGAAATATTGAGCCATTTAAAGGGCAAACATCAAAACTAGGTCAAATTGCTTAATTAACAATAAGTACTCCCTGTTTGTAATTAACCCTTTAAAACTAAATTTAGTTTGATCAAGAAGATATAGAGATACAATAAGCTTACTTTAAAAATACTCTCAGGTAGCATGCGATTTTTTTTATAATGGAAACTTTTTTCAAAAAAGCAAAATAGCCCTTTAAGCAGATGTATGAGAGTTAGTTCTTTATATTAAAAGCTGTACATATTTCTGGATTCAAAAGAAATGCTGTTTTTTCAACGATTTTTGTATGATTTAAGACACCATTTCTGTTTGCATTTCAGACATCCAAAGTTAACATCAATGATTTTTTAAGTGTTATGATGGCTGATCCAGGACCTCAATGTTTAATGTGGCTTCCAATTTTAACTAGAATGGCTACTGTAGAAAATAGTAAGTTTTCTCCCTTTAATACTCTGTCAGTGCTTGAAGTGTAAAACCAAATTGATTTCCTCTTGCAAATACAATCTTTTTAGTGATCATAGTTAGCTAAAGGAACCAATTTGACTTATGTCAAGTGTTATTGTTTACCATGGAATTCTGGTTTGTTGGTTTCTTCGTTTTATGCTTATGTGATGGCTCAGTGAATTACAATCTTTCTTGCTTGCTTACCTGAAGGTCTGTGGTTCCATCTCAGTATGGGTCAAGATGATACCTTTGGATTTTTCAACCTGATTTCCCCGCTGTCAATGATGCAGGTCGTATGAGAAATAAACCTAGGCTATGATGCTATAAGTTGCACATGTTAAAGACCCTCTGGCAGTTGGAAATAAGAGATGGCCGATGCCACTATCCTGATATGAAAATTTTTGATTGATTTATCTATTTATTTCAGCCCTTCATCCTATTCCATGTGAAGGTTGTCACAGACAGTCATTTACAGGGTTCCGTTATAAATGTGATAGATGTCATAACTATCAACTATGTCAAGATTGTTTTTGGAGGGGACGAGTTTCAGGAAATCATAATATAGATCATCCCATGAAAGAATACAAATCATATGTAAGCATCAACTCTTAGTCTGTCATTCAGAATAAGTTTTCTCATTTTTCTGCACCAAAATCAATGTGCAGGATAAATCTTATTTTCTTAAAGAAAACCTCATTGGAAGGGAAGTAACTCTTCAGTTAATGTGAACATCTTCTGTGTTGGGGCTGATTTCCTGATTTTTTTGTTTCATTTCAGAAAAGTCATGTGAAGCAATTAGGTCATTCCATTAAGAAGTCTTTCCAATGTGTTCCACATAAAACATCAAATAACCACAAATTACCCCATTTTCCTGAAGCACCAGAGAAAAAAATAGATCTGTCATATATAGTGTAAGTGTAGACTTCAGCCCACAATTTTATGCCTATAGTATATAATTTTACTCTAGTTCTGTCTTATACATATATAGCCTATAGTAAAAATTTTAAAATTACAGAAAATCTTTTTTATGTATTGAAACTGTATAAAATTTATACTAGATTTTTCATATATACAATACTTGAAGGATATGACTTTTGTGATCTAAGTCACACTATATTAGCATGTCGATTCCACATTGTCACATATTTGTAGGCCTATGTAGCATATAAAGTAGAATAGAATATTTTTAGTAAAAAGTGTCATCTTCAAATATAAAGGGAAATAACTGTGTAATAATTACTTTCTCACTACACAATAAAAGTGTGAATAGATAAAACGTTTACTTAGAAATAGATTAGTCTGATATTGTGCTTTGTAGATTTTGTGCATAATCAAATATTGATAGATATAGATTTTGATTCTTAAAGGGATTATGAAGAGGTTTTTAGAAAATTATGTATGTGTATTGGGGACACTTTAATTATCAAATTGCACCATTCCAACTTGCAACCAATTTAATGCTTTAGAAATCACAGGAAAAAATCAAATTTTTTATATCAGATAACATGATGCACATATAATGGCTAGAAAACTTTTTTACAATCCCTTTTAAGACATTTTGAAAAGTGTTGCTGGACAATGCAGTAATTTGTTTTTATCTTTAGAAGTGTGGGTTTAGTATGTAGACTTATTGTAGTTCAATCTCTATCTTTCTAGCCCTCCAACCCCTTTACAAATTCGAAATGGTTTCTCTAATAATTTATTAGTACATACGGCAGAAGTGTCTTCCATAGATAGTACTTGTAGTTCTGCACCTAGAAGGTAAATCTTTTTTCTCTCTCTTAATGAAATCACCTCTTTTTCTTGCATTCTCTTAAATTTTAAAATTCTACAGCTTTTCATATTTTACCCTTTAAAAATTCCAACATTTTTAGATAGAATTATGCCTAATTCATAGACATGACTTTAGGTCATCTAACTGCAAATTCATTCATCTTGGGTCACCATCCAATATGGGGAATTGTCAAGGAGAGAAGTGAGCTCCTTGAGCTGGTAAAATATAGAATGGTTAATGGGATTAGTCCCGTAACATAGCTACATTTACTCTCAGTATATCGACTTTTTACCTTATCTTTGCACGTTATCATGTGATTTATTTTTTCCTACATTACAAGTCGACCCGTTGTTATATTTTTATAAAATATATAATGTATAGTTGTCTCTAGAATATATGAGTAGCTCACTAGCTTGCTGATCTGAGCACTCTGAAATGCTACTATAACTGATTTTGAGATTATCGGAGATGGGGCTATATAACCAAACCTCAACTTAAACTGAACAATTATCATATGTTTGTTTGTTTATCTGATATTATTATTTTGTAGTCCTAGTAAATTAAATGGTAGTATTGAATCATGTCGTATAGATGATGAACATAGACTAATAGCACGTTATGCTTCAAGATTAGCTGCTGATGCCAAAAATGCTGTAAGTTTATCATAGATATTTTAAGCTACACCTATTTGAACATGAAAAGACTATTCTTGAACCTGAAAAGACTATTCTTGAACATGAAAACACTATCCTTGAACATGAAAAACTATACTTGAACATGAAAACTCTATAACGCTATAACTAAACTAACACTTTAACATGAAAATTATATACATGAACATGAAAACACTATTCCTGAACACAAAAATACTATACTGTTATCTGAAAACATTCTACCTGAACATGAAAACACTATACCTCAACTTTAAACATTCTACTTGAACATATAACCATTATACTGGAAACACAAACATAAAAAAACAGTGGCATATTTATGAACAATATAAATTAGGGCTGCAACGATACACAAAGTCACGATACGATACAGAATCGCGATAAAAGCTTACGATTCGATAGTATCACGATACGTCAAGAAAAAGTGAATTTGGACAATTTGTTCAATAAAATATGGTCAAACTCACAATGAAACATAGAATAAATAAAGATATGAATTGTTTTATAGTATACGGGTCCTTTGCAACTTAACCCTCACGTGAAATGAAATAGTTTTCAACATTTTTCTTCTTCTGAAACACTTTAAAGTGGATTATATATATATTAAACTTAATTAAGATGTATCGCGATACGTTACCATAAAAAAACGAATATCGAAATTTGAAAATTAACCCGATGCACCGATGTATCGGTGAATCGTTGCAGCCCTAATATAAATAAAATAAAAGATAGTGGCATATTTAGAGGGGTGTGGGGGGGGGGGGGGGGGGGGGTTGCATGCTACACCTGCCTTGACTTGAAAATACGGTCGCTTTGCTCCCTCTGCCCACTCTTTAAGCACGTAAATTGTACATACTATTATATAAAACAATATTATTAATTTAAACTTAGATTGTTATTGCTATGTATCTGTCTAGTAACATATAGCTTACTGCTAGATAATCATACTGTACTATATTTTCTATTATAATTATTAATAAAATATAGCCTTTCTTTGTCTTGTATGAATGTTTTGTGCCATGATCTTATGTTATTATCTCAGTAAGGACATTTAGATTCTCCCGACATATTGATTAAAGGGTTGTAAATAGGATTATGTTTTAAAGAGAATGTAAAGTGATTTTCTAAACTTTGTTTGTGTATCGGAGACATTGATAGCATCAATTTGCCGTCATTCCAATTTCCACTCTGACATCTGTGGTTCTTGCAATTCCACTAAAACTAACGTGTTTTATGACATCACTGACAGTGATCTACCGGAAGCTACTATTGATATCTATGCAGATCACTGGTAGTGACGTCATAAAACGCATTAGTTTTCATGGAATTGCAAGAACCACAGACATCAGAATGGAAATTGGAATGACCCAAATTGGTGCTATCAGTGTTCCCGATATACATACAAAGTTTAGAAATACGCTTTACAATCCCTTTAAGAAAATTTACAGTCTTAGTTAGCACTAACGGCAATAACTTCCCATATTCTTGACACTATTCTGTGACCACAAAATCATGACATATAATGTTCTGAATTCACATTATACAATGTAAGTCATTTGAGGGTGTTAATTTCATGTGCACTTAGTGGTCAAAGTGTTAAAGATATATGGTTTTTACTGTAATCTCTATACTAAATATTTTTGTGAAGAATTGTTAGTTAACGGAAACTGTGGTATCTGTGAGCAGGTCATAAACAGAGTGTTCGCAGGTTCAAAGCTCCCAGTGGTGTTATTTCATTAAAAGCTGATTGTGTTTAATCACGATGGAAATTGATTGGTTGATAAAAGATTTATATGAAGTTTTTATCAAATTGTCTGAGTTTCCATATTATATTTATGTTGTGTTATGCGTATCAAAGTCACTGATAGCACCACTTAGCACTATTCCAAATTTTAATCAGACGTCTGTGGTTCTAGCAATTCCACGAACACTATATAAGTATTTAATGATGTCACAAATCTCCAAGGCCTTAAGGTGATACAAGCATATTTAGCAATGAATGAATTTATCTAACATTTAGCTAGTTTGAATGGAATTGCAGGAACCACAGACATCTGCTTAAAAAGTGGATTGTTGCAAATTGATGTTGTTGTGTCCCTGATAAAGATTTGAAAACCTCTTCACAATATCTTTCAAAACTAATTAAGTGCACTCACATCTCAATCTGTATCAGATTTTCTGGAATTTTCAGTGTAAACATGAAGTGATAATTAGTGAAATTAGCTAATTAATCTCAGATATTGACCTCTACTTGTCCTCTGAACACCGACCGATATTGGCCATTTTTACTACCTACAAATACCATTAGTCTTATAATTAGTCTCTTCTCAAACACATGATATCTTTTTAACTATCGTCTTTATAACAATGGAATCGTTTCTTACATTCTTCCTTAAGCTTCTTGTTAATTGCTAGTCCTTCAGGCAGTCCAAGGCTATGTTCACATGTGGACTATATAAGAGAAAATCTTCTAGATTCAAAACGAGTAACTCACGCCACACTACTCAGGGCCAAGTTTCACTGCCATGTCATTTGACCCGACCAGATCTTACGAATTCTCTAATTACCAAACCAACATCATAGTACCATACGATTGAACCAATTATAACTACCAACTACTACCACTACCAACAACTACCTAGTTTGCAAATCAGTTGCTGCTGGAAGTAAATGTTAACTTGCCATCTACCAACCAACCAAGATTCATGTTATTGCTGTATGGAATTGAATCTATTTTGAGCATATCAATCTTGTAGGCATATTTTATTAATAATCTAAGAATATATGGCATATATCAGCAAAGTGTGATTTAGGTCCTACTTTTCTGCACCTGACTTGGTTATGGGAACGAGCAACATCAAGCATTCTGATTAGAGGGAGATTTTGCAAAGACAGCAGCATCTTTTTTCCCCACTTTTATGGGATCTTTAACATGCACGGTCTGTAGCACACAGGCCATGGTTTATTGTCCCATCTTAACAACTAGACCCTTTATCCATGTCTCTCCAACCTGCATCTCTGACAACCATGTTGAAAATCATTCTTATTAATGTGCTAAAAATATAAATAGTTTATCCTGCACATAGAGCTTTTATTAAGGACTTAACAGAGAATTTGGCAACCTTTAAACCAAATATGTGTAAATAATTATAGTTTCACGAAATCTGATTAAATGGCTTAAATTGATTGTAAGTAAAGTTGTATTATCAATTCAGATATTGCATTTCTTAAAATCTAGATTTATTCAGTTAAAATTTTGTGAAATAAAGCCCTCTGTTGTCCTGACGAGAGTTATATATCAGAAACTTATGTCAATAACATAAGATGAGCAAGCGTCAGTGTGAACATCACCTGATTGAAGCATTAATTTGAAGTGAGACTGATATTTCCGTGTGTCAGAATCAGTGTTTCCTGTGCTAACTGGCTACTGGTATGGTTATAATTAGCCAGGGACTGTTTCTTTCATTCCATATTATTGTCTTCAATTTGGTATAATTAGAAACTTTTCAAACATATTTCTATCATAGTTATAATCATACTTTACTCTGGCTTATATAATTTATAATAAAATGATCACAGCTTTAGATTTTTGCCGCATTTCTTTAGAGATTTTTGAGACTTAATGATTCTTAGAAATTTTATTTGCCATTATCCTTAATCCAATTAGATACATGAAAATCAAAAAACGAATAGAATCATATTATGATGCCATTTTCAACTAATACTTTACTTTCCCTTAGGCTCATTTCTTGCAGCTTTATTTGTAAAAAGATTAGGCCTGGTTAAAGAAGCATTATATATAACAATGATCAATTGCATATGAGACATCTCCAGTAGAATAGCGAGTATTTTTAGAGGAAGGCAATAGTCCAATGCTTACCTTTGACTCCTTAAGATTCCAAATTTACAGAAGACTTAGTGACAATTTTGCAGACAAATGGTCTCTCTGTGACATGAGGTATTCTGTACATTTGATAAGATCCTTTCACACAAATATTGGTCAAAGGTTAAAAAATCAGGTGACCTTGAATAAGTCATTGTTTCTCATTATTCCAGACAACCCTGATGTAAATAGGTAGGGATTTTCGATAAAGATCAGGAGATTTGACTAAGGTTCAGGCAGTAGAAAGGATTGTCTTGAACCTTAGTTGTCATCCTTGTAAAAGTTGGTTATAGCTTCTCTTTTCTTTCTATAGTAGAATACCAATTATATAGTACTAAGAGCCCAGATAGATAGTAGTCTTTGATTTCAAAGTTTAGTAATTATACTTATGTCACAGTAAAGATAGACCTATCAATACCGACTTGATATTTAAATATACCAGTAGAAAAAGTCATCATTATTTATGAGAAATGGTAATAGGATCTTAAACATGATGACTATGTTAATTAGTAGGGGATTAAGAGATTAAGTGATGATGTAAAGAGAGGATTAAGTCACTAATCTCCTGTTTAATTTGTCAGTTTCATATACTTAATCCCATCATTATGTCTATATATTATGTTTTTGTTGTTGCATATGACGTCAAACACCATGGCTGTTAACCAAATATTATCAAAAAAATTTGAACATCTTACTAATGCTAATGTTATGGTAAAATTATAGCTGCATTTAGTTGAACGACTGCTATGAAAGGTGCGATTGAAATACAAATGCAGCAACTTTATTACACTACATTAAATGTCTACCCTCTATAATTTAAATTGCATGCGAGCATAGCCCGATCTGGAATATGGAGAAAAATTGGAATATTTGATCGAATAGCAGCAGGCCAACAAATAGAAGTCTGGCTAAGTATCACATGCTCACTTCAACATGACAGCAGCTCTTTAGGAGGCCGCAAGAGGCTCTTCAATCGCAATAAAAAGTCGGCAAGTGTGTACTAACTACACATTCAGATAAATGACGCTGCCAAAAATTGTATGATGTTCAAAAGATTAGCCAGTCTGTGCTGGCGTTAGGTGGATGTGCGAAATTGGTCTCCTCTTTCGGTTAGTAACATTGGGTGAACATTTCAATGGCAAATGCGTATTTGTATTTCCGTATATATATATATCATGAATGTTGGTCAGGTATCATTTTTTGATCATTGAGATTTCTGACCATCTCCTTTACATTTAAAGTTAAATATGAACCTCAAAATAAACATTTCTTATTTGTCTACATGAGAAAATCATGAAGCTAATTAAAAAAAGATATGGCATAAAATTTGGATTTGGAGTTGTTTGTTGTCTGAGTTTTTCTATATCTATGACATGATCAAGTACATACTTTACACTAGGCCAACTCATTATCGCTTTCAAGGAAGAAAAAAAATCTATTTTGATGTTTGATGTTTGATTTGTCTTGGAAAAAAAGCATGAATATGAGATGTTTGAATGATGAATAGCTCATGCTTCAGGCATTTTGTTTTTTAATTTAAAACATAAGAAATAAGAAATGAAATCTGCCACAAATAATGAGAGTGAATGCGAGACTTCCATTTTTTTGTCAGGATTATTTTTAGATGACTTTTATGAACACAAATCTAATGTGCTTCGTCTTAACTACTTTTTAGACAAAATCTTGTATTGCAAGCTGATGCACAAGCAATTTTTTCAGCATCCATGTGAACCTAAGAAAGTTCAACGTAATCTAAAAATTCTGATTTAGAAATCAGAAAAGTTAAAAACAGCATTGCCTAACATTGAACACAAAGTAATGTTTATTAATATATTGAGTCTCATATGGTACATTGTAAAGATGTAAATAGAAGCTATAAGTGTCCTCAACACAGATAAAAAGTTTTAAAAACTTCATTATGGAACAACTTTTTGACCATGTTGAAGAGTTTTTGAAGGGATGAACATGTTTAGGTTTGAAGAGACTTCTTATTTTACAATGAAAGTTGAGTATATATGTCGTTAATGGGGCTTTTTAAAAATATCTAGAACTAAAGTATCCTCAAATAAAATATCCATGTAAAAAATATAGTCAAGATTTTTTTCTTTCATTTTTTTTTTTTCGTCATATATAGAAAAGACATAAAATGCAATATGTATTAGGTATATTTGAAGGAATTGTGTCATTGTTTTCATTCGTGCTATTAACATATGTTCAAGACCCAAATCAACTGCTGTAAATGTTGATTGTTCCCCTTTAAGAAAAAATCATGTCCAAGATATCTTTGGTACTGGTTTCCCCCTGTCAGTGATGCAGGTCGGAGGGGCTGACATGGTAAAAGCGTTTAGTCGTTCGGATGGGACAATAAACCGAGGTTCCGTGTGCTATTGGCTCTGCACGTTAACCCTTTGAACCCTGACGTAATTTTCGCTAAAACGTCATAAACCCTGAGCTCCCAGCAATATTTCTTAAAGTGTATTACGTTATCGTTATATGATGTCACTTGACAACGGCCGGTTTACCGGCTTGTCGGGTATATATCACGTAATGATTGAGCCGGTATACCAGCTCTTCGGGTTCAAAGGGTTAAAGATCCCTCGACAGTTGGAAATCGAACATAAGAGCAGGCTAATGCCACTGTCCTGACAAAATTTCCCTCATTGCACACTGCATGGCGTTTGCCCATCCTCAATTAGCCCATAAAGGTGCAGAAAAGTAGGACGTAAAACTCCATTCAAAAAAAAAAAAAAAAAAAAAAATTAATTGTAATAATGTCAATTTATGGCAAACTGGTAGGAATTGAGTTAATCAGATTGGTACCCAATATATCATTCTGATTGTTATTTTAGTCAACAGAGTTTAAGTGCTCAATTCATTTGTTTGACACCTTTTAACTGCTCCTTTATAGTCATGATTTTATTAGAAAGTTCTTAGTTAAACACTCATTTATTTAAAACTAGTTTTACAGAGGGATACTATCATTTTATTCCGAGTTTGTTAAAGAAGTTTGTTAATTTCTCTGTGTATATCAGGGACACAGATTGCATCAGTTTGTACTATACCAAATTTCAATCTGATGTCTGTGGTTCCAGCAATTCCACTTCAACTAAGTGTTTGATGAGTTTACAAATCGCAAAGGTCCTCTGTGATACAAGCATATTTTGTGATTTGTGACATCTTATAACAGTTTAAGTGGAGTTAGCACTGCAGACATCTGACTGAAAATTGGAATGGTGCAAATTGATGCTTTAAGTGTCCCCAATACTCATCAACATTAAAAACCTCTGTACAACCACTTTACAGTTTATCTCCTACACTAATAGCAGTTTTGATCTTTCTTGTGTTTTCAAGGACCCCATACCAACAAGTTTCAGTTATTTTGTTCCTTGCCCTTCCCACATATACCGGTACTCAAATTTAGGCTTTTTCTGTAGAAAGTTCATCATCCATAAATTTATCACAAAAACAGAATTAAAGAAACCAAGTACTAACAATCTGAACCGCAAAACGAAACTGAAATCCTAAAAGACATTTTGACGAAACATAGGTAACAATTTATAAACTTTTCACATAAGGAATTATATCAATCATACATGAGTAAGTATTGCATAATGAAAAGTGGTATCAGGTGTCTAGAACAAAAGCATCCTCTAAGAAAGTATCCATGTAAAAAATATAGTCAAGATTTTTTCTTTCTTTTTTTCGTATTTCTTATGTGCGTGGGCAACACTATCTTGATCACATTGAGCATCAGATTATAATAATGTGATAATAGTAGTGTCTATGATGAAAATCTATAATAAATTTTTATTTAATTATTTTACACCAACAAAAACCAAACATGTTTCCAAACCCTGTCTTGTCATGTTTCATTAATAACAATCTGATCTGCTTACAGGAAATTTTGATACTGCAAGCCTAATCTTTCATGCCTTTTAGCCACAGACAATTTTTTTTATCCATCTAAATCTCATGTGAAAACCTATATGATTACATCAACAGGAAGGAGGTTAATTTTGTTGCAATCTTTAAAGATCATGTTACAACCAGACTCGTCTTTAGGGACAGTTGTTGTGTTATTTTCTCATTTTTATATGTATATTAGAAACATTTACAACGTATATTCACACCATTCTAAATTACTGTCAAATGTCTGTGGTTTCTGATAAAATTTACTTATATGAATACTATCTCTTCGAATACACACAAAATCTAATTTCTCAAACTAACCAATATAATAAGACTTAATTCATCAGGAGACTTACCTTGTGTCATAAACATAACTTACAACAGATTACCTGTATAATCTCATAAAACCAGAAAACTATGTAGTATAAAATTATTGAAAAACACTTAAAAAATCTTTCATTTTAAGTGTTTTTCAATAATAACTTATAATTTTTTACATAATGACTTACCGGTAGTTTTATGAAACTATTGGAGTCTGTTTGTATACTTACAATCATCAGGTAAGTCCACTTACCCATTATTGGCCAAGTTTGAGAATTAAGATTCTAAGAGGTGGTATCTCTTTAATGAAAACAAACCCCTCTAACTTCTAATGAAACCCTTTACATATTTTTTTTCAAACACATATAGACATAAATAGTATGAACAGTGTTTCGTTGCAGGAAGATGCTTCAGGCTTGTCTAGGTTTCATCTTGCCATACAATTATTCTGCAGTTTCTGAGAATAGTTGATGTAAGTGATAGGCATGTGCTAGAAAGTGCACCATTAAGCAAATACAGGGTGTGCTCAAATTAAGGTAATCTACCAAGTTGTACAACTGAGGGTCGATCAAAAAATCTAGCTCTTTGGATATGAATAAAAACTCTGGGCTTCCAGTTTATAAAATGTATGTTTTTTTAATTCCCACATTTCTGCATCTACTAGGTGAATGAAGACAAGCAAGCGTCATGCAGTGTGCACTAAAGGAAATTTTGCCAGGACATCGGCATAAGCCATCTATTATTGCAGAGCCTGTAGCACACAGGGCCTAGGTTTATTGTCTCATTCGAACTATTACCGGTAGATGCTTCACTGTCAGTGGGAAACCAGGCTGAAAAATCCAAAGGTATCATCTCAACCAATGCCATGATTGAACCCTGGACAGTCAGGTTTGTGATCAGGCACCTAACTCACTGAGCTACTGCGGACCCAGGCTTCCAGTTTTTCCAGTAGTTTTCCGTATTTAATGCAGAAACAACAAAACATTTTAACAAAACATGTTATCTTGTTATAATATTTTTATTACTAATTTGTGGAATTGTTATTGCGAACAAGGCAGTAATAATTATAAATTATTAATTAGATAGAAGACTAATGAGATATATTGACTATCTCACTAATTAGTATTGGTACTATATTTCATTGGTAATTAACTATTTATACAATACATCTGTCCCCTTGTTAACAGATAAAACAATCCTAGATATCATTGCGATAAATCTACTTTGTTTATTTGTTATCAGATTTAATTTCGTTTTAATTTTTGTCAGCTTGCAAACAGTTCATTTCAACAATTAATGTTCAATTCCATTTCATCAATTCATGTTCAAAATCATTCGTATCAGAGGCCTCAAATAGACCTCAAGTTTTACCAATCATACTTTAGTTAAAACAGGAATCAGCTCAAGTTTTACCAATCAGACTTTAGTTAAAACAGGAATCAGCTCAAGTTTTACCAATCAGACTTTAGTTAAAACAGGAATCAGCTCAAGTTTTACCAATCAGACTTAAGTCAAAAACAGGAATCAATGTTAAAATTTGAGAATTCAAATCTAATCTATGTAATGTCCTGTTTGAAGTTACAATGACAGTTTGTATTTGATTTAAAAATAGAATGTAAAATGCGGAGGATTATTTGAAGAGATTTTGCAGGTCTAGTACTTTCGAAGACTATTTACATATACTCAAGACCCAAATCAAACCCTGAAAATACTGACTGTTCTCCTTTAATTTTAAATTCAGTAAAAAAATATGAATTTAAATAATGCTACTAAATCAACAATTTACCCATTTGCTGTTTTAAAAGTCTGGAATCACGATCGATATCAAGAAAATCTGGTGAATATAATTGAATTAAACTTTTATAAGACCACTAATTATTTAAATGTCAATTTGCCACAGTAAGATTCAAAGTCTGATTTTTACACGTCTGATAAAGTCGCTTTATCATATCATCAAAGCAGAAGTTGAAAAGTTGTTAGCTCCTCCCACATTTGCCTGAAGACCTGTCAATTAATCAATAAGACATTGAAAGGTATTGGTTCTATTGATTATCGGTAAGCAAGAGAGAGAAAAGATTGCTGATTAATATTGAATGGAATAAGAACTATTATCTGGCTTTTCATTATGCGTTAATAATCGTATATACCAGCAACCTACTAGCTATATTTATATGTTCACAGAAGATTACACATGCTTTTTTTATGTTGCCGCCATTATTGATATTGTGTTCCTTTCATCTGTAGAACTTCATAAAAAATGTAACAACTAGGAATGGAATAGTGTGTTATTACTTATATCGATATAAAGCATGAAACCTTAGTTACCGTTAATAACTACCTAGTAAATCTGATAGTGACATATTGACAACATGTGTGTGAAGTGAACTGTTGTATTGTTTTCTGCTTGTCACTTTGTTTTCATGTAATGTAGTCAATTACTACTAATAGTTCTATTAGCTTGGAATACTTGGTTTTTATTGATGGAAATTTGTTGGGTGCATTTAGTGGAAATACATTACTGATAGAAGCTGCAGAAGATTGATAATAAACATAGAGTGTGAAAAGAATCAGCAGTTTTGTGGTTTTGACTGCAATTTTTTTAACTTCAGAACATTGGTTTACTGATTCTGACTGAAAGCTGTCATTCAACTGACTCTTGTAAGCGCTGGCAGTGGCATCAGAATTTGTCTTACCTTGAGAGAAATTCCAACCCTTAGCAGACGCAAATCACACTCACTACCAACTGGGCTCACCTATTATCTAATTGCAAGTTCATAAGCAAATGTTTGTAAGAAAATCTTTCAGTACGTAAAGTCTAATGGCCTGATGTCATTGGTGTTACCGCTATTTTCCAAGACACTTGTGAAAGAATTGATTTAAAAGATTGTAATGATCTTGTCATTTGTTTTCATTTAAAGTTAACACTTGAGAGCCACATTTTTACTACAGTTAGTGTCCCCAGGAAACTCTTCTCATTTATATTGTCACTGAAAACTAAAAGAAATACTACACTTCATATTTGGAATTTTTAGACATTTCTGAAAACTTTGTTTGAGTTTTATGAGTTTAATGTTATAAAGTGCCTCTGTAGTTTTTAAGCACAGTTATGTTATAATAAGAACATTGGCTATGTTGTGATATATACAGTCATTATGTTGAGTGGTAATGTTGTGATATGTAAATTGTGAACGTAATAATTTAGATCACAAGGAATACTGGAATTAAATATAAGAATGATCTGTTGGAGGTATGATTTGATGGTAAGTCAATTAATCATTCCATATTACAAGAATTTAGAATTTATAAATTAAATCTTCTAGGGATATTCATATGATAGTCTACCATTGATAAATTTCTAGAAATCTTTGATAAAATATACTTTGAGGTGTGGCACCAAACAGGGTATTCTCACTCTTCTAGACACCTGATACCACTTTTCATCATGAAATGTCTACTCTTTTATTGATAATCAGATGAAGACGATCTTTTTTTTTTTTTGCAAATAAGTCCCAAACTTATACTGAGAACTAAGACTTCTTAAGATAAACTAGATGAGTGATGTAACAATGAAAAAATTGAACCCTTTGATTTCAGGTAGCTCCACATTCTTTTGATTTACATTTTCTGGTACATTGCTCTTGTACATTTGTTTGTGTACATTGCTGTTATAAATTTTTCTTGTACATTGCTCCATTACTTCGTTCTTGTACATAATGGTTCTTGTTCATTTATTTATACAATGCTCTTGTACCTTGTTCTTGTACATTTTTCTTGTACATTTTTTTGCTTCATTTGTTCTTTGGTAGATTTGTTCTTGTACATTGCTTTGGTACATTTGTTCTTGTACATTACTCTAGTACGTTTTGTTTTTTTATATATTGCTGTAAGTTTTTCTTATCTATTGCTCTTGTACATTGCTCTGGTAGATTTGTTCTTGTACATTGGTCTTGTGCATTTTTCTTATATATTGCTGTACGTTTTTCTGATATATTGCTCTTGTATATTTTTCTTGTACATGGGTCTTGTACATAGTTATTGTGCATTGCTCCCTTACTTTTTCTTGTACCTTACTTTATTCTTGTACGTTCTTCTTGTATATAGTTTTTGTGCATTGCTCCAATACATTGTTCTTTGTAAGGGTCATGATTTGATTAACATGATTTTGTTTTATTAAATGTTGTGTAGTGTTATTAATATACCTAATATCATTTATACTGCACATATTAAACAGATTTATTTAATGGAATATAGCTTGAAGGGTATAATAACCTTCTTTTAAAAGTCTTACTGGGAGATGTCACATGTATTTATATTGAATTCTCTTTATTTCAAACATTTAATGATGTCTTGAGGCTAGTACGAGAGATATTAGGAAATATTAGAGCAACATTATGTTTTTATTGAAAGTCAGATGATAAAAGTACAAGTAGAGAAATGGTTATTGGTATAGTTAACTGTAAGAAATTTCAAAGGTCTAAATTATCACCTGTATGGTTGCTGAAAGTCAGGAAACTTTTTGATATTTTGATTTCGAATTGATCCAAGTTTACCTTGATGTTTCTTAAGATTGACATCCTATGATTTCTGTGGCACTGTTTTTAGTTGAACACCTGAAACCACTGTGTGAGTCTGTCAACCAATCTTTGATAAAGAGGTTTCAATCATCAACATGTTAACCAACGGCATATCTGACTGATTTGGTAAGAGACATGCAATCAGAATATTTTTAGGCAGTAGTCACAAAAATCGCATATTCCATGACTTGAAAGATAGGAATTTTTCTCAGGTTATAATTACCTACTCGACATATTTTGGGATCCTACATCTTCTTCTATAACTAATTACCAATTAGTGCTAAGCTGTGCACATTCAAGATCAAATTCAAGATCAAATTCAAGATCATGTTTCAGGTTGCTAGACAGTATTGACATATTTTTTATCAAGAAATTGGTATAGAGGTTGCAGACGGAATAAATCTGTTAAGAGAATGGTTCCAGTGAACTATAATTGTCATTTACAACTAGTTATAAATAATATATTATATTCGGTCTTGTCACTCATTATTATTATCTAACGTTCTCGTGACATTGATGGTAACATTTTCATGGTTTCAGATGTTTCTCAGAATCCAATGAATGTATGCTAAAACTGAAAAGGTTTTAAAGTGCTTTCTTGAATTGCAAACTTTAAGGAATTTTCTATCTTTATTAGTCTTGTATATTTTGCATAAGTTCGATTGCCTTCTGCTAGGTAATGTAGTGCCTATAACTATTGGGTTCTCTACCTAAAAATTTTGATTCACCACCAACCTTTCTTACTTACCTGTAAGTGGAGCCTTATTTGACAGCAAGTCTGTAGTTCAGACTTTTGATTGATAGCATTTCCTGGTTTTGAGAGGAATTCGGTTTGGCATCATGTCAATAGGTTTGACCATACAGTGATAATTGCTGCTGATGTCCAACAATATACCATTTGATACATTATAGAAATTAAGAAAATGGCCATTAACAGATCTGATGAATATGACATGAAACTCAAAATGTCCACATCAAAAATTGGTAAAATTGATTTATTAGATCAAAAGTCTGGAAAAGATGATTGTACATCCTGTTTGACAGTGATCATTTCCTATTCCAGTTGTAAAATGTCTAGCTGTCAATGGGTTGTTTGCTGTAGCTGTAATCAGATATAGTCTATTTCTTTGATATCTGAAGTTTTGATAGTGTTCTTTGTCATAATCAGTGTCTTATTATTATTGTCTAAATTCAATATCGCTTTTAGGGAGTCCACATATTTTATACTTAATGAACTCATGGAATTAATAATGTGATTGATCAATTTTTGCTCTGAAAAACTTGAAAATTATTCTTCCAAAAATAAAATAAGTGTAAGTTATGTCTCGGGTAATAAATTAAAGGGATTGTAAAGAGGTTTTCTAGCCTTTTTATGTGGACGAAGGACACTTCCAACATCTATTTCGTACATACAAAATATTCATTGGGTGCAAATGGTTCCTGTTATTCCAGAAAGAAAAACAGGAAGTGACGTCACAATCTTGGAAAAAATCGGACTGGATGATCAGGTACAGGGCATTATAAATACATGTTGTCACAACGCTATGACTTATATGATATCGCTGTAACAACATTTATCTAATAACGTCATATCGTTGTAACAACATGTATTTATAATGCCCTGTACCTGATCATCCAGTCCGATTTTTTCCAAGATTGTGACGTCACTTCCTGTTTTTCTTTCTGGAATAACAGGAACCACGGGCACCCAATGAATATTTTGTATGTACGAAATAGATGTTGGAAGTGTCCTTCGTCCACATAAAAAGGCTAGAAAACCTCTTTACAATCCCTTTAAGGTCCTAAATCAGACTACAATGAATATATTAATTCTCTAATATGACCAGTCAAAGTTATTATTGACTCTTGCCTCACTATTCAGCCATCTAAATTTTGACATTTGACCGTTTAAGTAATTAAGCGTGCTAATGACTTGGAGATGGAAGACAACATTAGTGGATTGATAGCTCATTTAATTTCTCCTTCCTATTCTCACGAGACGAGAAAAGCTATGTACTGTATTGATTATAAAAAAATGAGAATAGGGTAAAAATGAATATGTGATAGATATGATATCACTAGAGGATTAATATAGTATCATTATTATCATATTGTATCATTGATATCATAATATATCATAATTTGACTTTTATTCTTGAATAATTAATAGCAGTGTGAAATCCATACTCAGTTTTTGCATATTTTTATGCAATATAAGATTTGGGGCAAATTTGAATAAGTCATCATATAAAACAGTTAAAATTGTATAAATACAAGTATCTGAGTATAAATCTAAAATTGTGGCGTGATGAATTGTGGTAAAGCCCCTCTCCCACCTACAGGAGTTGCAAGCCAAGTACGTTCCGAGTACGATTTAGATACAAATCGGTAAACTTCTTATATCCTTGGAAGGAACTCCTGGTCAACTCAACAAATTCGGTTATAACTTGGCTATACTCGTGGAAGCTTACAGTGCTAGACAAATTTTTTTTAAACATGGTTAAGATTTATGTCTTGAGCCGTGAGCGTCCACGAGTACAGTCAAGTTACAACCAAATTTGTCGAGTTCTTTCTGGGAATATAAGGTGTTTCCCAATTTTTATCCAAATAGTACTCGGAACATACTCGGCTTGCAACTCCTGTAAGTGGGAGTGGGGCTTAATAGTCCAAAATAATACTATTGAGACCAACATTACATTCTTAAATAATGTTGGGTTTTTAGTCTTAAAATAAGTTTTATTTTTCAATGTCAAGGTCATAGAAATCTCTAATGCTGTAATATTAAGCTGTAAGCTGTGTACTTGACTGGTATGTAGGAGTATTATTATCACCTGAAGAAAAAACTATAACCTTGAATACAAAAAAGGAAACAAAAAACAATAGAAGTCTTCTTAGTCAGTCTTAAAAGTCATCTTATTATCTGCTATACAGAGTTGATAGAGCTGACTGTATCATTTTTCAGAATGATAATCTGATGTTTGGTTTATTTGCGATTAATTCAAAATGTATTTAGTGAAGCAATGCCAGCCTAGAAATACAGGGTTTTATTTACATCCTCTATGCATTAGAATTATTGATAAAGTCCATTTTCTAATTCACGTCTCAAGTCAATTCTACTAAGGCCTTTCTCGTTTACACCCCATCTGAAACTGGATTCTGAATCTGTGTCACTCCTTTACAACGTCTGCCATCAATCCGAATCTGAATTTTGGATCTGTGAATTTGCCTCTTTAGCAGGATTCGTCAGATTCAATATGGCGTCATTGGTTGTCAACTGAAAGTTGAATTTTTATTTTGCCAAAGATATAATTCCGAATTCCGAATCTCTGCTTACCTACATGTTTACCAGAACTAATCTGATGTACCAAACCAGTTTTGGATTTCTTGTAATCTAGTAGGGCCTAAGTCATTGATACCATCTGAATTTTAAAAAAATGGCACGAACTACAAAATAGAATACAAAATCAAAGAGGCACTTAATAGATCCTTTTATATTGTATTTACTTAGGATCAGATGTTGATATTGTGCTTTATCTATAGATAGGAATTGATAATGTTCTTAAAGGGAAACCGTTAACTAACATTTGAAAGGATCTTGCAATTTCGTCTAGTTTTCTGAAGACTATATATATTATGAATCAAATTCAACCCTTTTAAATGACCAACCCCTTTAAAGGGATTCTAAAGCGGTTTTCTAAACTTTGTATGTGTATCAGTGTATTGATGCTATCAGTGTCCTCGATACACATACAAAGTTTAGAAAACCACTTTACAACCCCTTTAATGCTGAATTTTACATTACCGTATTACAAATTTATAAGCTTGAGCTTATATTAAGTGGCTGATTGAAATTTTGCTTTTTTTTGCAATTTCAAGATTTTTTCCAGCGCCATTATGATTTGGAAGTCTGCCAAAGATTCTGTAGGATACTAAGATTATTATTACTTCAATAAAAACTATATTCAATAAAAAAAAAACGAAAATAAAAACAATGAAAAGCACTTAAAAGATCGTTTTGAAATATTGGATTTGAGTTTGGTAAATACATTGTTTACAACATGGCTATATGATATCTGATATTGCTACTAATCAATTAAACAATAGTCGTAATTCTATTGAGGTGGTATTTTTTATCGTGTCTGCGTGCATGTTAAAAGGTTAGCAATGTGTTTATGGTTACTGGTTATTTGATTGGATTTGCCACCTTTTTTATCATCAGGCAAAGTTGACTGATCATTTCATTCAACTTCAATGATGCTGAAATTGTTGACAATTTTCATTGTTGTGTCATATTTTTTATTAATATTTCAACTTGCATATTGCAACATTTCTGTGGTCATTTTTTTTATTTAACATGTTTTGATTTAATTTTGATGTGGTGTTTGACCTGTGGCACGTTACCATAGTTTAGCTGTGCATTCCAGTAGTAAAGCTCTGAATTAAAGATTGAAATTAGTTTTTGCGACCAGTTTTTTACTGACAAATAAAGCTATCTGAATCAAGTCCATATACCACCTTATGGCCATCTTTGAAATTTTAGTTACAAGTACTATCTTCTAGTAATGTAAAGTTACTAAAATTTTCAAAATGATTTGAGGTTACTTTACTTTACTCAACTAAAATACTTTAACTTCTTGTGTCCACAAAGGGAGCTGCAGGGGCTCAGTTAGGGTCCAGGTTTCAATCCCAGCATGGGTCGAGATGATACCTTTGGATTTTTCAGCCAGGTTTCCCCCTGTCACTGACGCAGGTCGAAGGGGCTGACATGGAAAAAGTGTCTAGTTGTTAGGGTAGGACAATAAACCAAGGTCCGTGTGTGTCAAAGAGTAAGCGTATGCTGCTATCCTGGCAAAATTTCCCTCATTGCATACTACATGGCGTTTGCCCGAAATTCATTAGCTTATACAGGTGCAGAAGAGCACTCTATTTCATTTCATTTCAATTGTCACAAAACCTGTCTTTAGCTCAGTAAGGTGCAGAAATGTAAGCAACAAAAAACAAATCATTTAATCCAAAACAGCAATAAATGCAGAACCTTTTTCACCTTGAAAAATACAAACAGAACAGATCAATATATTGATGAGAAATATCTGGAACATAATAAAATTGATGGCTTATAATAGAAACAATGTGTTATTAGCCCTCCCACATAAAAACATTTTATCTTTATCTTCTTATCTGAGTGCATGTCATATCTCTTTTATTTGAAAACAAGTGGGTCAGGAACTAAATATTTTAAAGGGATTGTAAAGTGATTTTCTAAACTTTATATGTGTATCGGGGACACTGATAGCATAAATTTGCGCCATTCCAATTTCTATTCCGACGTCTGTGGTTCTTGCAATTCCACTAAAACTAACGACTTTTATGATGACACTGACAGTGATCTACCGGTACCTACTATTGATATCTATGCAGAGTTGCAAGAACCACAGATGCCGTAATGGAAATTAGAATGGCGCAAATTAATTCTATCAGTGTCCCCGCAGACCCCGATACACATACAAAGATTACAAAGTTTAGAAAATCACTTTACAATCCCTTTAAGCAACCTTATTTTTATAGTTTGACCAAAATATTTTATAGAAAATGTTAAATGAACACTTTGTAGTTCATATAATTTGACTTTAAACAGAACTAAGTGGTTTGATAACATTATGACATCGAAAATGATAATATATAGTGTTTTTGCAATAAAAATAGTACTTACTGCACCACTTGTTTCCAGAGGATTTTTACTGTAGCCCACTTATGAAATACTTGAAAATCATGATCAGAATCAAATGATACTTCTGTTGGCATACATGTATTATTTCAATTTCTTGACTTAATGTTTGAAGATGATGGACATATATATTGTCTACATCTAATTTGTCTTCCAAATTGTTGGCTACAGATAATCCTGGAAAGTTCAATGCCAATCCTAAAATCCATGCACTTAGGAAATTATGTTATCCTTGTAAAATATAATTGTTCTTTTTCCCCTTAACTATCATGAAAATCAGTTGGAATATATAAAAATATGCTTCTAACGCAAACTAGGCTTCTTTGATGTAGGGATTATCTAAATATAGAATGTGTTTGATCTATATTTTAGCAGATTGTTATAATTATTATTTCTATTTTGACATGTATTTAAAATTTTATAAATATATTAATGATGCTTTTAACCATTATGTGTAAGGTGTGAAAACTGAGTTAAACACATGTCACATGCTATTTTACTGATTACTGAATAACATGTTTTATTTGGCAAGTATATATTTTGTCATTTTTTGAACTTTTGATATTTTTCACTGTCTCTTCATAAGTGTTCTATTGTATTTTCAGGCCAGAAGTCCATCAGAAGTTCATTGTAGTGCAGATTCCAATAAAGCACAAAGAGAGTTGATTGGACAATTGGAAGCCAAAAACAGGTAAGCTTAAAATTTCATTAAAAGCTGTTATAATCAGTTATCTGATTTGACAATTGGCCACTTGTAGGAATCTTTTTTGCAGATATGATGTCCGATATTTTTCGATCAGACATCTGATTTTCGGCAGTTTAGACATGATTTCCAGCAGTTAAGACATCTGATTTTCGGCAGTTTAGACATGATTTCCAGCAGTTAAGACATCTGATTTTCGGCAGTTTAGACATGATTTCCAGCAGTTAAGACATCTGATTTTCGGCAGTTTAGACATGATTTCCAGCAGTTAAGACATCTGATTTTCGGCAGTTTAGACATGATTTCCAGCAGTTAAGACATCTGATTTTCGGCAGTTTAGACATGATTTCCAGCAGTTAAGACATCTGATCTTCGGCAGTTTAGACTTGATTTCCAGCAATTAAGACATCTGATTTTCAACAGTTTAGACATCTGATTTTGGCAGATCAGTCATCTGAATTTTGCAGATCAAGCATCGAAGCATCTGAATTTTGCAGATCAGTCATCTGATTTTTGAAACCATTTTCATTTCAAACACATACAGACTTAACTTGATTTAAAATTATTCAACCAAAATCTATGATAAAGCAGAATTATATAAAAACCAATTTGATAACAACATCATAGAAGATTAAAGATATAAATCAGAATTAATCTTGACAAGAACATACTGTTAAAAGTTTTTAATGATTATCAATATATAGTTTTTGATTAAAATTTGATAATCACGGCTTATTGATCTAAAAATAGATATTAATTGCTATTCAACAATTCTGTTTCAATATTTCTAATGTCGTGTTTAATAAGGCATTGATTTGTTTACAAACATAGGCGTAAAATGTTGAAAGGGAAGGGATGGGCTGAAATGTTTGACCCAGGAGCAAAATCTTTACAGAGACAAATTTTCGGGGCAAATATTGAAGCTGGTAATTTTTATTTCATAGCCGAATCTATTACATCTAATCATTTTGGTCATAAATTTTGTCTGTGTTATCTATGGAACATGTAATAGATCTATTACAGGTAAAGAGTGCCCAATATGACCAGCCCCATTACGAGGAGTGAATTGGTACTGGAGTCCAGGTTAAAGGTCAATACTTTGGCCCTTCCTTATGGAACTTTAAAAACTAAAAGCTTGGAAAATGCATTTCTTACAATTTTGGGTTTCCAAAATGCTCACCAAAAACTTCATCTTTTTGATTTTGTTCAAAACCTGCTTTAGCCTAATTCTCACTTGCCAGGGCTCACCTGAGGATACCAAATGAGGGTTTTGTGTATCAGCCCATGTAGGCACCAAAAAGGTACTATCAAGATGATTTCAGTCAGAAAACAGGCACAGTTTGGCTGACTATTGTTTTAAAATATAAATATAACATATGTATTGATTTAGATTACATTCTATCAACTTGTCAACAACCATTTCCTATTCTCGCTCTTTCTTACTGGAGGTAATTATGATGTATTGTTGAGCTATAATGGAAAAAGGAGACTGGCAAGCGAGTAGGAATTCTAATCAGCACAATAGAGTGTGAATATTTTCCTACCATCAGCAATATTTATTGTACTACTGTCTATTCTAATTTCAACAATGGAACGGATTTCAACGAGCATTCTTATACCTTGTTATGACTAGAGAGTTTGAAAGCAAACAATGGCGTTCAAGAAACTAACCAGATGTTCTTGTCATCAGGGAACTGAGCAAAGATTTCTCTAGATTTAATTCTTTGAATGCTTGCTACCTACATTAATGTCAGAGGCTTTGTCATATTACTGAGTTTTTGGTATGTGACATTTTATTTACATTCAGTTTTCAAAGGGCTAACTGTGACCAATTATGACGAACTGAATTAGCATGTTACACGGATCATAAGGAGGTTTCATTAAGTTTAAATGGGTATTGGGGCACTGAAAGCGTTGATTTGCAGCATTCCACTATAAAACTGCGCATTTTGTAACGTCACTTCAAATTATAATTTGTTTTGTATTAATGATATCATATACTTTTAAAGCATTCCAATAAATTCAGAAACCTCTAACATCTGACAGCAAAATGTGAAGGATTCAAATAGGAGGAAAAAATGGCCCAATACAAAAAAAGTAGTTAAAACGTTTGTTGAGAATTAAAATAGGTGTAACATTTAAAATGACCTTTCTAAAGTCAAATTCTAAAAATATCAAATGATTAGATGATTAGTTAAAAGGATACGTCAATATAATCATGCCTATGTTGAAGGAACAGAAGTTGAAGGAACATAATTTTTTAAAGCCAAATAGGTCTAGTATTTCCAACCACTATTAATAATATGATAATAATAATAATAATAATAGTTTATTCTTGTATAGCGCATTACATGACAACATAAAAATATTGCATAAAATCTCAATGCGCTTAAACAAAACAAAAGGTAAAAACATTCTAAAAACTCTCAAAAGAGACAATAAGTGTATACTTAATTAAAATATTGCATAAAAAGTCTAGTTTTAATGGACCTTTTAAAAGAATTAACATTTGTTTCAAAACGTATCTCTGGGGGTAAAGAGTTCCAGAGAGTTGGGGCATATTGGCAAAATATTTTATTTCCATAGAATTTATTATGGGCATGTTTAGGAGGGTACATTAAAGATGGTGCATGTGAGAATCTCGTTGACCTGAGTGAGCTTTTTATTGATACTAGTTCCTTCAGGTATACGGGTGCTATATCATTGACAATTTTAAATATTATCAAGAGCACTTTAAATTGAATTCGTTCAGAGACTGGGAGCCAATGTAAGGTTTTTAGAATTGGTGTGATCGATTGAGACTTTCTGCTTAGAGTAACAAGTCTGGCAGAGGAATTCTGTAAACTCTGTAGTTTGTTAAGTTGAGAGGCACTGATGTTGTAGTAGAGCGATTACAATAGTCCAAGCGCGATGTTACCATGGC
Organism: Lottia scabra; assembly: GCA_029955415.1. NCBI lineage: Eukaryota > Metazoa > Mollusca > Gastropoda > Lottiidae > Lottia > Lottia scabra. The sequence goes on along the minus strand of JARJEI010000002.1, from coordinate 14,851,997 downwards.
ATGAACAAGTTTTTCAGTTGAAGACTGGTCCAGGAGTCGGCGAATCCGACCGATTTTGAAAAGGGCAAATGAAACACTTTTGCAAGTTTGTGATACAAAACTTTCAAGTGAACAATCTGTGTCAAATGTCACACCTAGATTTCGCACCGATGATGATGTCAGAATTTCTTCATTTCCGACACGAATAGATGTAATGGGTGATGAATCATCAAAGCGAGACTTGAAATTGAGCACTTCCGTTTTGGCATCATTCAAAACAAGTTTATTTTCAAACATCCAAGATCGAATTTCGTCTAAGCACGCTTCTACTGAAACATTAACATTAGTTTGATCTGTGCAAGTTATATATATCTGAGTATCATCAGAACCAAATCAAACCCGGAAAATGGCAACTGTTAAAAAAAATTATGGTATGGTAGGGAATTGGTTTTGTTGTCATAATTTAATAAAATGACAACGCTTGGTCATTGGGTCACTAGATATTTTGAATTGAAATATATCATATACATAAATTGATGTCTTCATTAGCCTCATCTGAAGAGATAAAGAAGGATTCTAAACCATTTCATTTCATTCATGACTTTCGGTACATTATTTAACAAAAAGGCCCCAAAGGACTATCATATCTTCAGCAGCACATGATATATGAATATACTATTTCCAACATTTATTAAAGGGGAATGTTCAGCATTTTTGAGGTTCGAATTGGGCCTTGAATTTATGTAAATTGCCTTCAGCTTTACTACATAACCCCAAAAATTCTTTCAAATCCTTTCATAATCCTTTCAATTATACACATATCTTAACATTTATCTTTATTTTCTGTATATGTGTTCTCTATATAAGGCATAGTCTTACTAAACGACCAGCCTTTTTTATACTTTCATACGCTTATAATTATGGAAACTTTCAGTCAGGTTTTCATATGGCAATAAAGCCTAAAGATGTTAAATTGTAGGAATGGGACAAACAGTGACCATGTGTTATACAGGCAACATAGATCCCTCAACAGTGTTGCTATCCTGGCAAAATTTCCCTCATTTCACATTACATGGTGTTTGTCTATCCTCATAAACCCTTACTATGTACAGATAGTAGGATGTAAAACTCCCATTTCATTACATTGTTTCTTGAATTGAATTAACAGTTTGAATTTAGTTGTTTTTATTGTCTTCCACTTAGAAGAAATGCTGTCTACACTGATGTTTTCTTGCAGTTGAATTCAATAATTCAGTCACTTTAATCCTTTTCCTAAATCCTCGTCTATTCTGGGAAGAAAAAGGATCAATAAGGAAAGAATTAAAAGAAGATCTAAGAGTGTTTGAATATTATTGATATCATCATCACAGAGATCTGAGTGCAAATATAATGATATAACAAGTAATATCCGGTATTGCCTCATTCCAATTTATCAAACCACTAGATGATTGGTCTTCTATTTTTTCTTTTGTGCCCAGCAGACGGTGAAAATCTTGATAGAGACTTTCGGCAGAATTGAGATTGAAGTGGTTGGTGCATGGTCCAGTCATTGTATGAATGCTATGAGCTCTTTGATTTCTCTGTACATGAATCAGACATGACAAGCAAAGAGTATCAGTAGGTTTTTTGAAACCGTTTCGCAGATTATGATCAAATAATTTTAAAAAATCAGGAAAAATTCAAAAACAAAATAAATTTGTATTTTCATTTGAAGAGAAATAGTCAAGTCAGTCTTTCTCTGTGGTTGACCAATAGGTGGAGACAAGTAGGACATAAAACTCCACTTTTTTTTCATTTCTGTGGTTAAGTAATACACATGGTGTTTTCTCAGCCATATGCCTTATAAAAGTTACATTTCCCAATGATTGATCCATGCATTAATCATCGCTTTTAGCTAAACAATATGATGACATTAAATCATGGCTTATCTTATGTTGAATGTTCTGTGAAAGCACTCCATAGAATCTAACCCTTTCTTGACAGTACATGATATACTGGGAGAAATCAGCATTATTCTCTTGGCTAAAAATAGTATCAAAATAATACTCTAGCGGAACAAAGTGGAAATTATTATATAACAAACCACGTAATTGACATTTATGGGCTGGAAAAAGAGATAAAATGTTTATAGAGACATCAAACAATTGGTAAATGTAAAGTCAGGATTTGTGTTTCATATCAGATATTACCGGCCTTTTCGCATGTACTTTCAATTGTAATCACAATTTCACATACGTACTTAAAACCATCACCTATTTCACATGTACTTTCTACTGTTGACTGTTTCTTTGTACTTAATACCATCAGCTATTTTGAATGTACGAATAATTCTAACTTACTGTGCTCTAGGTCCCCATAATATGTCTATCTCACAAAAAGAATATTTGAAATGATTGAATTGATACCCTTGACTATGCCAGAATCACTTTCCCTTTAAGTTTCAGACCGATGCCAAATATAGATTTTGAAAAAAAGATGTCTTTATACGCAAATCGTGCCTGTGTGTTGCTATCAAGTCATCTGAACTGTTTCCTGCTAATTGGATAAACATCGTTCATTAGCATGCTATTAACCAGATAAAAGGCGTAAATAATTCACTGTACTTTATGATATCCTAGCTAGGGCCAAAATTAATCTTTTGATCATGTACAGTTTTATAACTTCATAGTCAAATTAGAAACTGATTAAGTCTTTTGTACTGTGATGAAGTTTCAACATAAATGGCAAATGATGATAAAAGTTCAAGGTCACACTGCTAATAGACAACATAAAAAGCTGGGATTTTTTAATTGAGTATGCTCCAGAACAGCTATTTAAACGCTGGTATAAGTTAAATCTGTGAATATGACATGCCATTAACATTGTATGCAGTGGCTTGCGAGATATGTGGGGGGCTGGGGTGCAATAGCATGAAAATGCCAAAATTATGCAATTTTTTAATAAATTTGCAGCCTGATTGTTTGGTATCTAGTAGTTGTGTATAAATAAATAATACCTTATTTATTTGCCCTTTAGATAAACATTTTTACACATACAGGGTTTTCATGTGTGGAATTGCTAAAGCGCCATGGATAGTATCGCAGCTTGTATTCTTGGGGTTCGAGGGGGCAAAGCCTTTACTTCCTCTGCACCACAAAACTATGGTACACAAACCTCGTTTGAATCTCGAAAGTCATAACCAGACATGTTCTTGTCATGTGAAATCAGGAACCAGTACAACTGGCAATTATAAGAAAATCAACAACCCTGTAAGAATATTCTTACAATAATTAATGTCTGATATTAAGTATCAATGTTGATTTTATTGAATTTCATTTTACTACAGTACAAAGTTTGCTTTAAGCAGTGTCCTTAATTAACTTTCATATATTGATTCTTGTAACTGATAAATGTTATCTTTAAAGGGATTGTACAGAGGTTTTCTAAATTGTTTGTGCATAGTGGGGAAACTTGATCGCATCAAATCACAAAATATGCTTGTTTCATATTAGACTTTTGAGATCTGAGATGTCATAAAACACTATTATTAGTGGAATTGCTGGAACCATTGATGTCTGATTGAAAATTGGAATGGTGCAAAATGATGCTACATGTGTCCTCGTACACATACAAAAACAACACTGTAGTGAAATGTGGGGGTACAAAGGATTTTAAGTTATGAGGATATGACACTTGGTTATATTATTTGAATTTCAGGCGATACAGTTAAAAGAAGCTGAAATTGATAACCATTAATTAAATTTCTGTTGACATTTCAGGGAGATTATGAGAGAAATTCAACGATTAAGACTGGAACAAGAAGCATTTGCACAGGAAAACGCTGAGGCTCAATATAACCCTACTTTATTAGCAGAATTACGTATATTAAGACAACGGAAAGACGAATTGGAGTCGAGAATGCAGTCATTACAAGAAAGCCGCAAGGAGTTAATGGTTCAATTAGAAACTCTAATGAAACTTTTGAAGGTAATTATTGAGTGAAAGACTGACATGTTTGAATGCCACGAACGGGTGATAACGCTATGAGCTGATGATTGTGTTCAAATTGACATTAACATTAAATATTGAAAGAGGCAAATCATTTCTAATCATTAGTACAGATTGATTCTATCATGGCTTTCTACTGATTATACTTCAGATAACTTTACTGAAACATAACACTCAATATAATTTATAGGGAGCAGCGGTGGCTTAGTGAGTTAGACATTTACTCGCTAACCTGGAGGTACAGAGTTTAATCCTGGCATGGGTCGAGATGATACTTTCAAATTTTTCAACCAGGTTTCCCCCTGTCAGTTGTACACTGCATGGCGTTTGCCCGTCCTCATTAGCCCATACAGGTGCAGTAAAGCAGGACGTAAAACTCCATTTCATTTCCTTTCAATTAATTTATAGGTTTAAGCAGAGATATTTGAGCAAAGCATTAATATAATAAAGAGTTTTACTCGATTCTTGGGTAAAATAAATGGTAATAGAAATATACATATATATATTGAATAAATAATAATTGAAACTATTCAGGCTGAAATTTTATACTTAAAGGTGCACGTTCACCATCCATTCGACCAATCATATTTTAATCTCTGAAACGAGAATTGTTTAGTTAAGCTATTAGTGTCCGCAGCTCATTGTTGAAATTCATGTGTATCAATAATTATTCGCGTTTGAAATTTAAAAATATGACTCACATTTTAGTCAGAGTAAAGCTTTATATAGAAAACAAATTATGAAAATAGAAATTTCTATTTGAGGTATATTTAAAGAGATTATGTGTCTGAAAACTATTTACATACATTTAAGACCTACATAATCCCCGAAAATGCCAACTGTTCCCCTTAAAAAAGAACATATTTTAATCTTTTATGTTTTGCATCAGTAGAGAAGCTGGTTGTTTTTTCTGAATTAAACACTGAAAATGTGTACTCGAAAGACAGTTTCCAATATTAACAGAAACAGCTGACATTTCTCTGGCTTTATAAATGTTGCATATAACTAAATAAAACCTATAACAAGCTTGAGATTACCTATAATCTTAGATTATCTTTAAAATAGAATCAAATTTCATTATAAGATTTAACCTTGTCTTCAAATACAAGGTTGTAAAAAGATATTCAACAAGCTTCAACATGTCTGAGACAAACATACATATATAGATATATTGCAATTTCTGTCCAATTTATGTTACGGTATTTTGGAACAGTTGTAACAATTTGACTACCGCTAGGAATATTGAATTTATATTAAGTACATTTAGTTGTATGTTTTCAAGTCATTGAATTGAAGGTAGTATTTCTGGATTGTTGGACTTGAATATTTCCGCATTTGACTTAGTGCAGCAAAATGAAATTCAGATAAAACTTGCAGTTTTTGTGACTACTGTTTCCATTAAGGGCACTTGTTTCACTATATCAGGGTACCTTAAAGCGATACTACGTCTTAGAATGAACAAAAAAATTAAGTTCTCAAACTTGGTCAATAAGGGTATATATTCATCAACTGTGTTCAAAGTATACAAACAGAATTTGATTAAGCATTTTTCAATTATTGTATATAAAACATAGGTTTATGAAATTTATCTGATTATTTAGGTAATCTGTTGTATATTTATACCACCAGGTAAGTCCTCTGATGAATATATACGCCTATTAACCAAGTTCGAAAATTTAGATTTTTTGTTCATTCTAAGAGGTTGTATTCCTTTATGTCATGTGTTTATTTTTTGCCTTTCAGAATCAACCAAATTCTCAACGTTCCACACCAAATAGTTCACCACGATCCCGTAACGCCATGTCACCCACCATCATTAATAATGTGAATAATAATAAAGTCAATTCACCAGGTACACCAATGGAGTCTTCCCTCACTGGTCTAGGTGGTGATGTCAGACAAGCATTTAGTCAGCGTCCGTCTGCTAGTTTTAATAATGTTGGTGGTATGGGAAATTTCCGTCAAGATTTACTGGTAGCTGCTGATTCTGTGACCAATGCCATGTCTTCTTTAGTCAAAGAATTAAATTCAGGTTGGTATTTTTATAATTTTTGTGTCATTTTAAGCAGACCATGCTTACTCTTTTCGAAACACCTGATGGTTCTTCTCGTATGGGAAGTCTACTACTTTATAATTATTGCACCCAATTTTGTCATGCTCTGAACAAGATTTTTGATTAACAGAATTGTTTTGCTTGTACAGATTTTTATTATCAAGACCTAGATGATTAATGGAACCCAAAGAGTTTTGTCATTCTGAGAATACAATTATTTTCACTCAGGCACAGGATATTTTAATGCACATAGAGACTGACAAATACGTGATTAAAAGTAATCTCTTTTGAATTCATATTTTATTGATAAGGAAGGCAATTTCAAGGACAAATATTACAAGTCTGTTGGTTGGTTGGTTGATTTGTTTGTTCGGTCATAAATTGATCAGGTTGTATCTTGTTTATATGGTTGAACTTGCTTAGTAGTTGTGGTTGTTTCACCAAAGTAGACCATCCATACTCTTTTCAAATCACCTGATGGTACTTCACTTTGGAATCAGTAAATGTCCTCTAGAATATATATCAGCCTTTACAACTGTTGTCAACTAACTCTGTCCATAATATGTATCTAAAATACTGATTGAAAAAAACCTCATAAATGGTCAGAATTGACAGGTAAACGAGTTCAAATTTCCCCATGGTCTAAATTTGTTTACTGATGTTATAAAAATGTGAATAAGTCAATTGGCTTTGTAAATGCCAACAAAGGATGGCAATTACTAATAATAAAATTGTTTTATTCCCATCGTGTATGTCATTCCAAAACAATCAATAAGCAAACACTGTCTAATTTGAGCAGATCAAAATGTCATCGCCTGTCAGACTTAAAAGCAATTGTCTTGTCGATAGAGGCTAGGGATTGAAGCCATGTCCATAATATGATAACTATAATGGATTTCATTAAGTCTAAAATAGCATCCTGTCTAATGGTGGTCCAGTATGCTGATCAATAGATAACGGTATTAGTAGAAATTAATGAAGTGTATTGTTGTCCAGTGAGAATATATTGGTAAATACCACATCAACAACATTATTACTGCTCACTAGAATAGTTGAAGGACACTACTTTTTATATAATGTAATATTAAAGATACCTGGCCACATTGAAACATCAAAAAATAAAATTTTGTAAAAAGATATTGTGATATGTTAAATTTTATGAAAACAAGTTTTATTCAAATTAGTATGCTACAATATAAAGCTTTATTGAAAGCATTTTTGATAAATAAGAAAATATTAAAAAAAACAGTATTAGCTGTTTGGCCCAATAAAAGAAATGCTGAGTTCATAGTTCATGCGAGAATTACATCAAGTTTTCCAGAAGTGTGAGCATGTTCTGTTCTGATTTGCTTGCAATAATACATTTTTATAGTGGAGCTCAATTTCAATTAAGTTTTCATCAAGAGCTTAATTATATATTGAGTATGGCTATAACTTATCTATGTTTTCAATTTTCATTGTTTTATAGAAAATAGTGATGAAGATGAATTTGGTACCAATGGACATCAGTCAGGTAATCTACCCTTAACATTTATTACTTTTAATATCGGAAAACTCAGATAATTTTAAATGTTATTTAGCTTTTGTGTGAGTTTTGTCTACTCTCCCAAGGGGGGAAGTCAAAGTCACAATCGATTTTCCATTTAGAAGGGACCCATCTGTCAAAATCAAACAAACAACCTTGTGTTTTTTTCAAGTGTTTTAGATGTTAAAAACATTAGTTCCGATGTGAAATCTTGATAAAACAAAAAAGAATGTTACTCTTATTTTGCTTTGTTACATTGCAACTTCATTCTAGTTTCGAACAGTATTCTGGTTACCTTTAAAATGACTATCTTTGTGGTCTGATTCTAAAAACAGATTTATAAGAATGACATTAAAGGTTTTCTTAGATATCTGAAATTCAACAAATCATTTGAAAAAAAGAGAGTAAGTTCTTGGAAACGTTGCTTTAGGAATGTAGTCATATGTTCTATGTATTAACAAAATATCAAAATTATCCTATAAGATCTCTTAGAGAGATGGCTAAGTTGACAAGTCTACAGACAGAGTAGCATCAAATGGTATCAATTGTTTGAGGATTGGATGGGGTCCATATTTTTAAGGGATTGTAAAATGGTTTTGTATGTGTATCGGGGACACTGAGAGCATCAATTTGCGCCATTCAAATTTCTTTTCCAACGTCTGTGGTTCTTGCAATTTCACTAAAACTAACACGTTTTATGAGCTCACTGACAGTTATCTACTGGAAGCTACTATTGATATCTATGCAGATCACTGTCAGTGACTTCATAAAATGCATTAGCTTTAGTGGAATTGCAAGAATCACAGACGTCGGAATGGAAATCGGAATCTCACAAATTGATGCTATCTCTGTCCCAGATACTCATACAAAGTTTGGTAAACCACTTTACAATCCCTTTAAACCAAAGCTTGTGTATTCTAAGTTTACAATTGTTTACATTGACGTCTGTTATGTTTATAGTTATGTATGAATCAGACGCTATGATAAGATCAACAGGATCAGAAGAAATGGATTCGTGGAAAGATGATATTCAATGGAGATTAAAACAAGAATCTGAGTTTTTAGCTCAGCTGCGAGCCAGACGTCAAAGGAGTGCTAATAGTAGTAGAGCTGGTAGTGATACTGAAACAGATAAGTAAGTAACATTTTTAACGAAAAAAGAGACATGATTCAAAAACAAAAGAGGGGAACTTGACCACCAATTTCTCCAATGTAACCATGTAAAAGATGTTACAGGATTCCAAAAGCTTTGTTCCTGAAGAGATTTTTCTAACCTTTTTGTGTGTATTGTAGGCAATGATAACATCAATTTGCACCTTGCCAGTTTTAAGTCAAACAATCATGGTTCTTGTAATTTCACTAAAACTATATATGTTTCATGATATATGACATCTTAACACAGTTGCATCCAAAGCAGAAGAGATTTGTTGTCTAAGATGGTCTTTATAGCTCTTTTCTATCAGAGAGTAAATAACCAGACCCAGTTGATTATCAGTGTCATAAGAACATGTATTACCGTGTTCCACCAATGTTTGGTCTGTCTGATATATTCTATTCTATTTTTAGCTACATTCCGTCAGATGGTGAATCGTATGTAAGAACTGATGATGAGAGTGCTTTAGCTACTGATGATGTAGAATCTTATGATAGAATGTTTCGATCTTTAGAAGAATCTGAATTAAGTTTGCGAGACAACCACACAAAAGTAAGTAAAATTTGTACGAACACCCCCCCGCCTCCCCCACCATTCTTGAAAACAAATAAACACTCAACGTTCTGTTTGAATTGTAAGTCCAAGTAAGCTCACCTTGGAAATTTCTGGCTACTGGCCTGTTTTGTATATATTTTTGATTATTTTATCTCTGCTAGACTACATTTGAATGTATTCCACCATTTTGTTTTTCAGCAACAACCAATAGATGTAATGACTAGCAGTAGATACTCCACAGATCAAGAAAGTTACCTTCAAACAGACGACGAATCTTTTATTAGAACTGATGATGAAGAAGGTGGAGGTACAGATTGGGAAGAGTCTAATCGACGCTGGATTAATCGCTGATTTCTACCCTCTCTATATAATGTGATATTTAGTCATTCCCACCCATTGGTTAATACTCAATTATCTTAACGATATCAGAGGCCTTATTCTGGAAAGAAACTCAACAGATTTTAGTGTTCATCTGATTGGTTAAGCACTAAAATTATCCAAGCAGACTTATGAGTTTTTCAAAATCTGGAATTTGTCTTAGTTAAGAATAAGGCCCCTGAACAAATAGTCCATTTTAAAAATGCTTTTATTTCTGAGAACAGATATAGATGCTTGTGGCGTGGTATGTTGATTTATAATTTGATTTAAAAAGATCTATTGAACAAACTGTTGCATTTTGATGAGAGGCAAGAATTATGTCAAAGTTTTAAACCTATTGTACTATTATCGAACCACAAAAGGGTTTGCTGGCCAAAATTTCTTGAAAAAAAAAATCACCTGCAGGCCAGGGTCTGTGCTAATTTTGTTGTGAATAATGTTCCTTTAATCAATTTTTCACTAAATCTTACAAGCTGTCAGTGTGGATTTTTTTTTGCAATTAAACTCACGAACTATAGTTTTTACCTAAAAAAAATTCAATTGTTTTAAATTTTTAATGGAGAAATACTAAGGTCATAACATCTTGACATTTTGAGATTGTAAGAAAAGTTTGAAATCAGATCTATAGTGATTAGAGAGACATAGTGAAGTTACAGTGTAGAAGAAATCAGTTAATGTCATCTATTGATTGTCATCAACAACAGTTAAACAAATAGTAAATAAATAATGACAACATACAATACAAACTACTACATTGTTTATTATTTACGCTTCAAAACAACTCTAGTTGTAACATTAGTCAAGTTAGGTGATTTTTGTAACAAAAAAATTATGCTTTATATAATTTTAATGTATCAGGTACACTGATAGCATCAAGTTGCACTAGGGGATGGTATTTGATTTGAATTGATATCTAGCTACATGTTTATGTTTTGTTTCTTGTTTTTTTTTTTGGGGTAACTTCATTGATGATCATGTTTTGCACAATGAGTTCCATCTTTAAGAAATATTCAAGCAGTCAAATACATTGTAATCTGCTCAATTTTTGCTTTGTTTACTTTATGTGAGGGAATCTTGAATATGTATTACAGCCTAAGTTTCACAATGTTTTTGATTTGTCTGCAAGTATCTCAACTGAACTACATTGTAAGAAGAATTTATAAAGATCATATAATGTCGAATGTAGTTCTCTAGTTCTGTATTTTGTGTAAATAATTGTATATAAAAGTAGAGTAATAAGCCAGGAGAAATGCAATATAAATATATTTTTAAAAACCTTTATTCGTCCCTATTTTCTGTTTAGAATTGTGTTGTCTTTATGTATGCACAAGGCAATAGAAGTTAGACCACATCATAATTTTGCAGAATTGTTTTTGTGTTGTGAGCACCTGTGTGTAGTAAGGTTTGATTTTAAATTTATTACAAATTTTGACTACTGGGTACTAAGTATTCAAGATTTTAAATTTATTACAAATTTTGACGACTGGGTACCTACTAAGTATTCAAGATTTTAGGTTGTCCTTCATTCATGTGATCAATTTTTCAAAACTGACTAGTTAACAAAAGTGGTTTAAAATCTACTGAAGAGATTTGATAACTAAATTTATTTTATTTATAAAATCTGTAATTTCGCAAAATCTGTAAGAGTAAATACATTTATTTTAAATTTAGGCCATACTTATTTACTTTAAATATAAATTTGTTGTTTGTTTTATGATTGACAGGGTGCCATCATACAAAACCTTTTTGTGGACTTAACTAATTAGGTAACATGATCGTCTTTTGTTTCAGTGTTTCATTTGTTGTTACTTATTTTTGAATCTGAAAGTTAAAGTCCATTTTGTTAGTTAAAGAAAGACAACTGCTATAATGCATTATCTACTATTAACATTAATCCAATTTGAGATTGGTCATTGAAAAAATAGGAAAGCTCTGACAGTGGCTTTCAAGGTCATGTACTAATCAGTAACTCAAAACTTTTGCTATGACACAGCACATAGTTGGCTGATATTTAAACTTCGTAATGTTTATGTAAATAGCTTTACTTTTGTATTATATGTCCTCATGGTTGTGAAATGTTTCTGCCATTTTAGAAAAGAGAATTGTATCTGGTGTTAAGATGAAGTAAGCACTATATACAATGTATTTAACATTTTTAAGATTTTAATTAATTTTAGCTTTTATGCCTGCAAGTAACTTACATGACATTTTCTGCTGATCTCAGGTAGTTCACGGAGCTGAATTATTTTGGTCAAATAATCCTATATTTATAAGAAATTAATTTAAACATTCTTGAACATAATTAATATAATGCCATCTTCATGAGACTCTTCTTGCAAATTTTAACTTTTGATTATTTTTTTTAGGATTCAGTTGATTGGTCTATCACTTATTGTATTTGCAGCTTCTTAGGCCCTGCTAGATTTAAAACCTGCCGAAACCGGTTTGTGATATCATATAAATTTTGTAAACAAGTGGAATTATATCTTTTACAAAATACAAATTTCAACTTATTACGAATTTCTGCTGAATGACGCCATATTGAATCCGACCAATCTGCCCAAAGAGGCAGATTCACAGACTTGATATCTGGTTTCGGATTCAGGGCAAATCGCAAACGGTCTCCGTGAAAGTTACGCTGGCGCTCTGCAACATCTAACGGTAATGAACAGCGGCCATTTGACCGGACTACATCAATGTTATCACGTAATCTCGTGATTCTGGTAGTTCAAACATCAGAGACGGGTCATTCGAGGCTACAAGTATTTGTAAACAAATAACACGAAAACAAACAGATATGTATTTAAAATGATGATAAAATGCGTATATGGTGAACAAATAGTCACTACGTAGCATTAAATGCACGAGCAGGTGTCAGAAAATTCCTCCACAGATTATATTGCTATGAACTATATCTATTTTGCGACGTTACAAGCAAGTAGTAAAGCGTCAAAGTAAAGAGTCTCGCGCATGAAGACACAACAAAAAACACCATTCATTACCGAGACAGATTATTGTTTACGGAAACTGCCGAGGATTGCCGATTGGGCAAATCGTTGTAAACGAGCGACCTTGGATTCAGAATCCAGTTTCAGATTGGTTGTAAACGAGTAGGGCCTAAGTTAAATCAGATTTTAAACCGCAAGTTACTGTTTTTACTTCTGGAGTATTAACCCCATCTTATAGCAGTGTTACATTTTATTTGTTAGTGAATATTTTTAAGCTTTAAATTTTGTTCAGCTTTTTTGCTCTTTGTTGTTGATTTGTTAATTTTAGTCATTGTGTTGTTTTATTGTTTATTTGTACATTTTCGGCAGTTTCAGTATTCTTCTAATATAACTTACATTTTTGGGGGTAAAATAACGATTAATCATAATCAGACATTACATATGTTTCGAATTGCAAGAAATTGGTGATTTTCTAGTGCTTTTTTGTTTATTTTTGGGTACAAGATTATTATGATACAAATCAAGATTTACTTGGTGTTATACCGTAAGTATCATAACAGAATCCCGTTATAAATTATCCACTACAATAAATTATTGAAAAAATTATTTAGCGGTTTTCAATTATTTATTACTGAATTTGTCCGATTAATGAGAGATTCTGTTGTATATTTAAGACTGTCTACTGTTGAATATATTATACTCTTACTGGTGTAATTTGAAAACCTAATTTTATGTTTATTCTATGAGGCAGTATTCCTTTGTAAATGTTGCACACACAGTGACCACATGATTATTTGCAATTAGAACATTTGTGTAATACACAGACATAGTATTACGTTCATTTTGCCATGTCATTGCTTACATTAGTGTAGTTATTATTTTCATGTTTATGTTTACCAGTGATGGTTGTTCTTATGATTTTTTTCACTGATCTACCAACTTGTTATCAATCTGAATAAAATAATTGTTATGAAAATTTGTTATGATTAATAATATTATTTTAAAGATCAGAGAGTGAAGAGGCATAGAGAAGATTTATTGAGGTATTTTCATGAGAAATCCAGCGGCAAACCATGCTTAATAAGCCAATTCAAATCATTTGAATTAATAGATTATTGATAGTGAATAGATTTCAAACACTACTCAGTAAGGTGAACTGTTTTTAAACACAACTCATCAATTAAATCATCTAAATTAATAGATTATTGATAGTGAGTAGATTTCAAACACTACTCAGCAGGGTGAACTGTTCTTAAACACAACTCATCAATAAATTAGTAGGTTATTGATAATGAGTAGATTTCAAACACTACTCAGCAGAGTGAACTGTTCTTAAACACAACTCATCAATAAATAAGTAGGCTATTGATAGTGAGTAGATTTCAAACACTACTCAGCAGAGTGAACTGTTCTTAAACACAACTCATCAATAAATAAAACATCTAAATTAATAATTGATACTGAACAGATTGCAAACTTTACTCAGTAGAAAGAACTTTTTTTGTCTGTTTTTTGCAGAGTTGTGACTGTTTTATGATTTTGATTCATCATCATAAATTCAAAAAACACAACCAAAAATTTTTTCTAGTCATTTAGGTGACTTTGGACAATACAACCATGGCATTGAAAGTCTTCTTCAGAGGGGTACTATGTTTTATAAATGTACAGAGCTTATGGACCATGGTAACCAAGCCATTCAAATATAGTACTAACTACAGTCATTACTGAGAAAATCTTTGCATGCTTATTGAGCTTCTTCCGAATTTTTCTAAAATCAACAACACATAATATATATTATATACAATTTATTACAAGGATTTCATTTTACACTCATTCATTCATTTCTTAGACATATTTTTCTTTTTCCTCTTTTCTTTCTTCTTTTCTTTCTGTCTATTGACCTTCACACGTTTTATTTTGGGATTCCTGGCGATTTTCTCTATCATTGGTTTCTGAATGTCACGATCTTTCTTCATTTTACTTAAAGCATCAGTATTTTCTAAAAACAAACAAAAGTCATGATAAAAAATTAAAAAAAAAAAATTTAAAAGAAATATCCCTTATCTGTAGAAAGTTTGATTTATGATAGATAATCGGGGACAGGCCATTCAGTGCAATCAGTACCAGCACAGAAACACAAACCCCTCTTCATTTGTACTTTCCATCTGCAAATGGGTTTTAAATGTACACAGCTTGTAAGATACAAGACCTCTAAAAATTGCAACCTTGGAATATTTAAGTGCCCTGTTCACACTAAATTCAGATGAAAAAAAATCTGAAGACTTTTTTCCAAATTGACCAAGAGAACTGAAATTTTTACTAAACATATATACCAAAGTTTGAGAAATTTGTTTGCTGGACTTTTAAAGGTTCTTCTAAAAATAAAAGATATAGGATTCTATTTTTTGGGTCATGCTTTTGTAGTTCACAACCTAAAAACTTTATAAAGTTATAAAATAGTGTACTGACCTGCTTGTGGTAAAACTAACTTTCCCATTTTAGTTGGGTATTTACCAGAGAATGTTTTAGGTGCTAATGGTTGTTTTAGTGATTGATGTAAAGCAGAACGTAATTGTTCTAACTTATTAGCATGTCTCCTTTGTTCTTCATTATCACCTATATCAACTAGTCTGATACAATAGTTAAAGAATAGTTTATTTCATGAGGACTGTGGACTATGTATTTACCAGCCATGTAGGCCTACATTTGCATTTGGAACTCTAAATTTCTGTACTTGAGTGGTCCTTCTTAAAGGGCTTGTAATATGTTTTCTTAATTTTTCATGTGTATCAGGGAAATTAATAACAACAATTTGCAGCAATCCAATTTTCAATCAGACATCTTAGTTCCCAGCAATTTCTTTCTATGAATTTTAATCTATATGCCCTTAGTCGTGTTAGTCTGTGTGTTGGGCAACATTTCTAGTCAGCATGATGGAAGCTAATTTGGTATG
This sequence comes from Lottia scabra, assembly GCA_029955415.1. Taxonomy (NCBI): domain Eukaryota; kingdom Metazoa; phylum Mollusca; class Gastropoda; family Lottiidae; genus Lottia; species Lottia scabra. The sequence goes on along the minus strand of JARJEI010000002.1, from coordinate 14,836,466 downwards.
CAGGTATATATTTTCATGTTGAAGGGATTGTACAAATGTCTAAACTTTTTATGTGGATCAGGGAAAATGATTCGAAGTCTTTTAAAGGATACAATTTCTCATCTTCAATATCTATTTCCATTTCTTCAGCAGCTTTAGAAAACCAATCATTCTGTCTTTTTACTTTGCTAAATCTAAAATCAGACAATATTGAACAATGAACTGATTAAAAATAATATTATGGTTGATGATGATCAGCAACACCATGCAGTGTGCAATGATAAACATTTTATCAGTACCAGGCTCAGTATTAATACTCAATTGTCAAGGCTCTTTTTATCTAGTACAGTCAAGCCTCACATTGGAACTACTGTATATCATTGATACACAGAAACTTGTTGATAACAAAATCCAAAGTTAAACACTTCTTCTCGAATATTGCTACAACCACCAAGATCAGTAAATGCGGCCACTAAACCCAAACTCGCGTCTAAGACTACAGTATTCAATCCGCCAATGGGTTCATTTGCTGGTTGAGAAAGGCTAATTAACTATGGGTTGGTCACTTTGAGACCAGAATTTTAGTAATGTATTGCCAATTTGTTTACATGGATTTCGAGATATGTTTAACCGTAACAATTGTTCGTGCCTGGGTTTTAATAATTTATTTAAGATTGTGGTTTAAAGGGGATGCCGCTTTAATTAGTAGGCTGCATAGAAGGGTTTCACTAAAAGTGGTTGCCTAGCAATATACGCCCACCTTCCTTATGAATTGTTTTTAGTATATCAAGAGCATTCCCCAATTGGTGTCAAATCGTATAAAAAATATAACCTGTCAAAAATATAGTTTATATCTTTTGACAACTGTGGTCTCTTTCGCGTTCACAAGTCATTTATAACATATTTTAGATGTAAAACTCCGTAAATATTTGTCGAATCGACCCAGAATTCAAACTTGTCCAAGATTTTATGGATATTATCCTACACACAAAAGTTTATTAAATTCCTACCACAACTGTAGTCTCTATCACGTTCACAAGTCATTTTTAACATATTTTAGGTGTAAAACTCCGTAAATATTTGTTGAATCTATCCGGAATTCGAACTTGTCCAAGATCTTATGGATATAATCCTACACACAAAATTTTATTCAAATCAAACCAAAACTGTGGTCTCTATAGCATTCTCAAGCCATTTTTAACACATTTTGGGTGTAAAACTCCGTGAATTTTTGTCGAATCAAACCCAAATTCGAACTTGTCCGAGATCTTATGAATATAATCCTACATTCAAAATCTTATTCAAATCCAACTAAAACTGTGGTCTCTATCGCGTTCACAAGTCATTTTTTAAATATTTTGGGTGTAAAACTCCGTGAATTTTAGTCGAATCAAATCCAAATTCGAACTTGTTCGAGATCTTATGGATATAATCCTACATACAAATTTTATTCAAATCCAACCAAAACTGTGGTCTCTATCGCATTCACAAGCCATTTTTAACATATTTTGGGTGTAAAACTCCGTGAATTTTAGTCAAATCAAACCCAAATTCGAACTTGTCCGAGATCTTATGGATATAATCGTACATACAAAATTTTATTCAAATCCAACCAAAACTGTGGTCTCTAATGTGTTCACAAGCCAATTGTGGACAGACGGACGGACGGACGGACCGACAGACGGACCGACAGGGGCGACGGCAATATACGAACACATTTCAATGTGGGCGTATAAAAATGCCTCTGGACCTACCTGTGATCCAATTTGTCTATTTCTAAAGCTTGACGTAACTGAGATTTTAACAATGGTATGTATTGATATTCTACTGGAAACACTGGCAACTCTTCATCTAAAAACACCAAAAAACACAGTTATAATGGATAGAGCAAAAGCGTAGTCAAATGGTTGCCAATTTTATGGTTCCATAGCACAATAACTTCAAAGGATTCAAACGGTGTTGTGTCCATATCTTAACTTTATAATTTTGTAACAAAAACCAAGAATGTGGAAACCATCCACCTCTGTTAAATACTTTTTTTTTACTTACCTCTATTCAGATTTTTGATAATTTTTCTGTAATTTTGAACATCATCTTGACTTATGAGCATGACACTGAGACCCTCTTGACTAGCTCTAGCTGTACGTCCACTACGATGAACATAGTTCTCTATGGTACGAGGTACTTGATAATGTATAACATGCTGGACATTAGGTATATCTAAACCTCTAGCAGCTACATCAGATGCCAACAGAAACCCATCAGCTTTTCCTTAAAAAGATTTGAAAGATGATTTATTTACATATTAATAGTGACATTGAAATGGAACTATGATGTTCAAATAGATCTGTGAGGTACTATAGAAAATTGATGTTCAAATAGAACTTTAAATATTTTTACTAACCAAGACCAAACTGGATATCAGCATCAAATGTCTCCCAAAACTGAAATTTTTCAGGATGTGTTCTTGTCAACATATTGTTGTTCCACAGATTACCATGAGAATGTACTTCAAATTTACTCAAACAGGTTGTTTTATTGAATGTCTGGTGGAATCAATGAATTCAATGAATGATTTCGTTTCGGTTATTTTTTGAGTGTTGACTCCATGTAATCTAACCACTTATATAAGGCGAGCATGTTCTGGTGACGAAAATTTCAGCCAATCAAAAACTACCATCTAGATCGCGGGTCAATGCATTGATATGTATTGTGGGAAGACGAAACAGAAAGAAAAGCGTCACAGCAGTCCAAATTATGGCGTAATACAAACTGAACCAAAATAAACGTTGTTCTGATTGGCGGAGGGGTGGCACATGCTATAAATAGCTTATTCGTCACCAGAAGATGCTCGCCTTAAAAAAGTGGTTAGATTACATGGAGTCAACAATCAAAAAATAACCGAAACGAAATTTAATCTAATTTTAATTAGATTGATATGATGAATACTTACCAGAAAATCTCTCTAGATTTTTGAGTCTTTGTTTTTGATGCATGTCAGCATGTAAACAACATGGTTTACAGCCTAATTCTGTAAATATTGACACCAATCTACGCAAACAATCTTTACTATTAGCAAATACTAGAGTTCTACCTGGATAATGTCTTCTAAAATAGTATAGATACAAATCCTGAAAAAAAAAACACAACATGAAATTAATAAAAGAAAAGAAAACAACAAAAATACACACAGACCTTAGACCAGGCCTACTCAAATGGGGTGGGGCGGGGTAAAAAATTTGATAATTGACGCTATGAATTTTTAATTTCGTTTCATTTATTGATTGGAAGTCTGCATTCAATTATCTGTCTCAATATGGTAATCGATACCCAGCCCTATAAACTTTTTCTATTCAAATATGCTAGATCTTGTTAGAATTTCAATCTCACATGATATTTTTTCATCAACTCCCCAAAAACTGATCTAATCTCTACCTTTTCATCCTTAGCACAGTTAATTCTTGCTTCTGTTAATCCCTCAGCAGTACCAGTTTTATTAGTTAAATCTATCACTTTCCTTTTCTGTTTTACACCAATATGCTGCATCAACAATCCTACAAAGATAAGAGACAGTGGTATTAGCCTACTCTTATTTTTATATCCATTAGTTGAGGGATCTTTTACGTGCACAGTCTTTAGCCAATCCAATACCAATCCAAAAGCCATTTTGTCTTTGTCAGGCCCTCAAACCGCATTTACGGGGAAACTGTGTTGAACATACAGAAAGAAGCATGATCTAAACCCATGCCAGGACTCAATCCTGAACTTTCCGGTCAGCCATCAGGCAACGCATTCATTTCCCCACATATTTTCAGATTTAAATCTACACACCTAACTTATCTTCTGTGTCTTCTTTCTTTTTCTTCTTTTTAAGCCGTCTGTTTGGACCTTGATGTATCATAGTCAGAGTGGCTGAAAACACTAGAGTTTGTCTCTTTAATCTTGATTCATTATCTCTGTAAAAGACAAAGAATTCAGAATGATGATGATTTGCAGTCTGTCAAAAAAAAAATAATTCTTAACAACAAAACATTTATTAGAGATTTTTCATTTTTAATCCCAAATTATGTAAGTATTCTGGCTAACCACTTTATATGTGACTAAAGGCTTTTTTAATCTTCTTTTTTTTGGCAAAAAATACAACCTGATTGTTCATTTAGACTTCACAGCCATTCTCTTAATACGACTTGTGACTTAATGAGTTTGGAAACTTCAAGGTAAATTCAATACTTACTCTTTCATAAATTCAAATAATTTGGTCAATTCTTCAAAATGTCCTTTTTCTACCATTCTGTCAGCTTCATCAACTACTAATACTTTAACTGCAGGTATTTTAATTAGATGAGGATCACCCTGAAAACGTAATTAAGTTTTATGAACTTTCATGGTGAGATCACCATTTTCAAGACAAAGCGAAAGTGTTTGATCCTTGATCAATTCAGCTTACAACTATTGCCAAAAGATTTAATTTGCTAGATGGGCGATGTCATTCAATGAGTGCCAAGACAGGATAGCCAGTATGCATTTAACTCATTGAGTCACAGTGGCTTCTTTAAACGCTCCACTCAAATAAAGCACCATTACAAAACATGTCTAATAATAGGCGTGGATTCAGTATAAAACTGACCTCTTGTAAAAGTTCCCACAATCTACCAGGAGTAGCTATAACAATCTCTGGACAGCGACTTAACATTCGTCTTTGTTTCTGTGGTGCCATACCACCAACAACTGTAGCTATCTACAATTAAAAAATAGTTAATTGATAAACTATATTTAGGTATATAAAGGGGTCATGCTAGATATATAATCTGGCAAAGATCAATGTCAAGCGGTTTGGCCAAGAATCAGCTGGTAGACAAGGGATAGAGAAGCAAATGACCTTTCAATATAAAACTTTAATGTGCAGACCCATCAAGTCTCAAATGGCTCATTTTTTATTCTTTCGTCTGTGTTTAACTGACAAGCAATTTCCCTTTTAACAGGGTCTTGGATGTTTCCCCAAAAGAAAATTTTGATTTGATTGCACCATGCTCATTCATTTGACAGAATATTTAGTATTTGAAGTCTACTGGGGGAGATGATTTTTTGACATAGAATAAGAGGTAAAAAGGTTTATTAATAAAACACAGCTCTCTCAACATCCAGTTTCTACGACCCTGAGAATATAATATATTATTACATCAAGATATCTTACCTGAACATTAATATATTTAGCAGCTTTTTGTAGATGATTTTTAACTTGAATAGCTAGTTCTCTGGTAGGTTCTAATATTAATGCTATAAGTGGTTTATCTGTTATTACTGTAGTACTCTTAGGATCTAAAACTATATTATGCATAACTCGAACACAGCCAAACTCATTCTCCTAAAAAAATACACGTCATATCAGTTAAAACTCTAAGATATATAAATATACTACTTCTGAATTTATTACATACGTTTCTAAAGGTATCAAGTAAAATTAGTTCAGAATTACCCTACAACGTTACTTGTATATTGTGTTTCAAAACGTAGTATGTAATAAATGCAGAAGTAGTATATTCATATATCTTAGTATGAAGTTTTACGTCTTGTTTTTATGCACCCATTTAGCTAATAAAAGCAGACACATTACACAATAGAGGTGTGAATAGCAGCAACAGCATGAAATGAAACTAACCAAAAATTTTAGTAAATTTTAAGAGAAACACAAATTTAAAATACCTGACATTCTTCATCTAATTCTTCAGGAGGATTGTCAACACCACTATCATTGTCATCATCATCGTCATCAGGAACTGCATTATCATCATCATCATCATCAGGAACATCACTGACCTCCATCATCAATTCATTTAAATCTACACCTTCAATTTCGTTATCGCTTTCATCATAATTATCACTATTATCATTACTAGTGTCTTCATCATTATCATGTTCATCATCACCATTATCATCAATGTCATTTTTATTTTTGGCTTTTTTTTTAGAGGGCAAGGCATTGGTGGATTCTTTATCTCTGTGTTGTAAGACATGGTGTAATATGGGTATACTAAATGCTAATGTTTTGCCACTTCCCTAGAAAAATAAATCATATCATTATATCTTAGTATAGACACAATTTCTTTAAATGAACTGCTGCAACTAGAATACTTCTTTGTCTCTTTTTCATGCATCTTTAATGGGCTAATGGGCTTTTTAGGCTAATACAGAAACATCACACAGAAAACATTGGGCTAAATTACTGAGATAATGATAATTTCTTTCTCAATTTCCAGCCATTAGCAAACATAATGTCAAAATGTTTTATTTCTTTGTTTCAATTTACATTATAGTTATTCAGTATTGATGTTACAATCTTCAATAAGTAAGGGGAAAAACTCTTACTGTTTCTGCAGCTCCTAGGATGTCCAATCTATCTCGAATAGCATGTGGTACACTCAGGGCTTGAATGGATGTTGGAGCTACCATATTTTCACTTTTTAATGCCCATAACACAGGCGTGGGAACAAACAAATTCCTCCAAGCTTCCATACCTAGCAATGAATGACATAAAAATGTTCACCCCTTTGGTCATTTAGTTTACTTCAGTGCATAATAAATAAATACTTTAATATGACTTATTATGAAAAAAATAGCAAGTTATAATATCGTCTGCCTGACAATTATTAAGTGCTATGGATTTGAATCCATCCAAAGGTAAGAAATTCTGATGCCACAGCCAGACCTCTGCTTTCACTCAAGTTGATGTTAAACATGTGTCAACAAGACATCCTAAAATTATACATTCATAAATGTCTACCTTCAAATAACAAACGTAAAATTTCAAACCTTGAGGATATTTCTGTAAGGGAGGTAACTCATCTTCAAGTACAGTTGATTGAGAAGTATAATTTTCTTTTTTCACTTTCTTGGCTTTAGAAACATCATTTTTATCTGAAATATTTGATATATTTATCAATTCACATGCAAAAGAAATGCAAAAGAAATGCAGGAGTAAAAACAACATTGGAGCACGGGACATGAAAAGCTTCTTGGCTGGTAATATTCATCTCAACAGCTGAAAAAAGTATAAGTATAAAAATTGCATACTTTATTCAAACATACCTCAAACAAGAAATTTCAATGTCTATTTATGTGCTAAAGAAAATTGAGACTAAGATAGGGCCTATAATCGGTTCAATGTATTGGATATGTACCTCTATAATAAATACAAGCTAACCTTTATTTTTTCTTTTCTTGGCGATGATTTTTCCATCTTTTGCGTCATTTTCACCATGATTAACTACATCAGTTTTAGATTCATTGGTTGCTTTTTCATTATTTTCAAGTTTCCTTAATTTCTTTTTCCTTTTTCTCTTTTCTCTGTCACGCTGTTTCTTGGCTTGTTTGTAGGTTAGTTTGGTTTTCTCTTGAATGGGTTTGTCAGTTACTACATGATCAACACTAACAGCTGAATCAGACTCCTGATGAAAGAAAAGTTTGAAATTTTATAAAACACATACCATACTGGTATTGAAACAGGTCTGCTTAGATCAAGTAAGAAAAGGATAAGATAATAGATCAAATATATGAACAAATATTCTACCTCTAAAAATGAGAATCGAATTATTTAGTCTCAGATTAGTTCAGCCCTGGACCCTGACTTACTACGATACAGAGACCAGCTTCACTCAGTGTAGAAGTCAATACAGTTCAAGACAGCCAATCAGAGCACAGCACAGAATGCACAGCCAATCAAATTCAATAAGATGGCTTTCAAATCGATCTAAACTTGAACAGAACTATGTGCTGACTTTAATGGACTTTAGTGCGGATATGTTGGTCTATGCATAAAGTGTAAAATTTGCCGATTTCAACTTATAGTTTGTTCACAATTCGATCATAAACCTTGTCGTAGGAGTGCAGACAGAATACCGACTAACTTTGGATAGTGAACGTAGAATATGGATAAGGTAAACCGATGGCCGTATACGTAGTAGACTAGTCTTGGACAATAGATAATCTGTTGTATAGTTAGTTTGAAAATTTACATTTTTTGTTTATTGTAAGGGGTTGTATTCCTTTAAAATTAATTAAAGGGATTGTAAAGAGGTTTTCTAAACTTTGTATGTGTATCGTGGACACTGATAGCATCAATTTGCGCCATTCCAAGTTCCATTCTGACGTCTGTGGTTCTTGCAATTCCACTAAAACTAGCGTGTTTTATGACGTCACTATAGTGATTTGCATATAATAGAGTAGCTCCTGGTAGATCACTATTATTAGTGACGTCATAAAACGCGTTAGTTTTAGTGGAATTGCAAGAATAACAGACATCGGAATGGAAATTCGAATGACGCAAATTGATGTTATCAGTGTCCCCGATACACATACAAAGTTTAGAAAACCACTTTACAATCTCTTTAATGCAGTCAGTAGTCTATTATAAGATCAAGGGAGATAATTCGCCATATTAAGAATGAGATAATTGGATTATTTAAAATCAGAGAACCTCAAAATCTGGAAATCCTTGTGTTAGATCATAATCATGTAACTCTTCCAAAGCAACGACATTGTCAAATCCTTCTTCAATAAAAGCATTTGAAGGTATTTCGACCTTCTTCCACTTTCCCTTCGCTTTCACGTGTATGGGCGCAGCCATCTTGTTTATTTTTGTTTTAGCTCAGATCATCATGACCTTCATATTGCACCAATTTCATTCAGCTTAACCTTCGTCATTTTGTTCGAGACTATGTAATAACTCTGCCCATTCGGCATTCGGCTCAACCTTCGTCATTGTTCGAGACTATATAATGACTCTGCAATGATACGCGGCCATCTTGCCCGGTATTTGGGCAGGAAAAGACAACTCTTGTTTCAAGGTTGATTTTGATTGGTTGTTTTTTCCGCCAAAGGTGATGATACATTCTAAAGAATAATTGCGATTGGTTGAACTATAATTTATTCAACATGGAAACTACCTTACAGTGTACGAGGTTATCTAGCCAGTCTAGTTCCTATGGAGTCATTATATAGTTTCGAACATAGTCTCGACGAACAATGACGAAGGTTGAGCTGAATGCTAGACTGGCATCGTATACTGACTGTATCGTATACTGATTTCCAACTGTCGAGGGATCTTTTACAGGGGCGGATACAGGATTTGACGTTAGGGGGCGCAGAATAAAATTTCGGCGAGCGGAGCTAGCCGAAAAATTATTTGAGGTTAAAATAATCAAAGTTATTGAAATATTTTTCTAGAGTTGGTGCAATGTAGATAGATATCTTGCCAAGCGAAGTGTGGCGAGAAACATTTGTGGTAAAATGGTGCGGACAACCCATGCTTTGCAAATTTTAGGGGGGGGGGGGGGCGCACGCCAGCCACGCCACCCCCCAATCGGCAATCCTCGGCAGTTTCCGTAAACCATAATCTGTCTCGGTAATGAATGGTGTTTTTCGTTGTGTTTTCATGCGCGAGACTCTTTACTTTGACGCTTTACCACCTGCTTGTAACGTCGCGACATAGATATAGTTCATAGCAATAGAATCTGTGGAGGAATTTTCTGACACCTGCTCGTGCATTTAATGCTACGTAGTGACTATCTGTTCACCATTTACGCATTTTAACATCATTTTAAGTACATATCTGTTTGTTTTCGTGTTCTTTGTTTACAAATAATTGTAGCCTCGAATGACCAGCCTCTGATGTTTGAACTACCAGAAGCACGAGATTACGTGATAACATTGATGTAGTCCGGTCAAATGGCCGCCGTTCATTACCGTGATATGTTGCAGAGCGCCAGCGTAACTTTCACGGAGACCGTTTGGCCACCCCCTAAATCCGCCCTGCTTTAACGTGCACAGCCAATAGCACACGGGACCTCGGTTTATTGTCCTATCCGAACACGACTAAACGCTTCTCCATGTCAGCTGATTTTAAATGGAAATCAAATCAAATGAATGGAGTTTTACGTCCTACTTTTCTGCACCTATATGGGCTAATTGAGGACGGGCAAACGCCATGCAGTGTGCAATGAGGGAAATTTTGCCAGGACAGCGGCATTAGCCTGCTCTTATTTTCGATTTACAACTGTCGAGGGATCTTTAACGTGCACAACCAATAGCACACGGGAGCTCAGTTTATTGTCCCATCCGAACGACTAGACGCTTTTCCATGTCAGCCCCTCCGACCTTCATTACTGACAGGGGGAAACCGGGTTGAAAAATCCGAAGGTATTATCGTTGTCCTCAAAATTTTCGTCAGCTGCCCTTCCCTCATTAGTTTTTGGTGTCTCTTCCAGTTTTTCAGCTTCAGTGACATGTTTGGAGTCATTTTGAACGCAGATCTTATCATGTCCAGGAGTGTTACAGAAATTTATATTCGAGTTTGTTTCAACTGACGTCTCATCCGCAGTGGTAGTAAAAGCTTCTTCTGCGTTAGATACATCCACAGTTCTACATTCCGATTCAGAGATATTCAAATCATCAAACTTTTCCGGACATCCAGCATATTTACTACATGTAGACGACCGATCTTGGAAAGACACACTAACCAATTTAACATACGAATATTCCGGTAAAACAATTCCGTTATTGCTAACTCTTGGACCGCTAGTGGTATTGGTTCTAATAGTATCTACATCTTTTTGACTGTCTTGATAAACTTCAAATTCAGGATTATCCTGAGACCGTTCCTGACGATCACACATTTTGATTACCTTTTATGTTTCCAGTTAATTCGAGTCATTCAAACAGTGTGCAGCAACTGATAATATGCAAAATATAAATTTATGCTCATTCCGTATAAGGATATTCATAGATAAAGCATGCATTGCCATATCTTCTTAGTATTCATGATAAACATTATATTATATGTTTAAGATTTGGATGAATAAGATGATTAAATCAAGAGAGAAATAATTGAAATTTGATGTATTAAATGAGATTAAATGCTTCCAGACATCGAATTAGGAATGTTTGATATAAATAAAAACTTTATTTACAATGTTTGAACATTGCGACCTAATGTGTTTGGTAACATGAGTTTATTATGGTCCAAATTATAATATTAATAGAGAAGCATATATATAATATTGTGTCGTTTCTTGGAATTATTAGGGGACAAGCTGGGGCAAGACAGTGTCGGTCATTGCGGAGCTCAGTGATAACTGAGGCCCAAAGTGATATGCTTAGAATACCTATAGGCCTACATTTTTAGACCTGAACTTATAAGTCATAAAACTTTATTACAAAAAGTAATTTTAATTCCAACTATCAATTATTTTTCTTTGCAGCAATTTAATTCCTCGAATAACTGTTTATTGTATAACATGGCTTCATTATTGAACTGCTATATTCGTCTGTTGAGCATTTCTTTTGAGCATTTTTCCTGTACCAAGAAGAAAATTGCGAATGTACCAGTTTACGTTTCATCTAAATGCAATTCTGATTTACTTATCCCATGAAACCAAACAGAAAGTAAAAATTATTAAGAACACATAAATGTTTATAGGTAGTTCTGAACGAAGCCTATTTATTCTGGTCCGTTCTCAAAAGAATGACAAGAATAATAAGTACACAGCACAATATTCCCAATCCAGTTGATAAATAATATACCATGTTATATGAATTGGTAGCATCTTTTATAGCACCTGAAATGGAAAAAATATACCAAATGTGGTTTTATATTGATCTAAATGCCCCCACCCCCATGTCTCCTACGGCTATGCCTACAATTGCAATGTGCATAAAACAAATACTCAATATTTTAACAATCCCTTTATACAATTAAATCAAATATGAAATATGTATTACCTGCAAGCGGGCCACCGAACATTCCAGCAATTCCACACGTAAAATTTATGTATCCTAGGGCTGTTGAATACATCTTCAAGCCCGAAATCTCCAGGACAATGGCAGGAAAAAGTACAGCACAAGATCCCCAGAAAAGACCATACAAAATACAGATGACAAGTAACTGAACATATGTTTCGAAATAGGCAAATGTCAATATTGCCACAGAACACAGGAAAAGAGTCAAAGGCCACATTGTCAAACGTTTGCATTTAAAAAATGGTGATATAACAGTTAATAAAACTCTGCCTCCAATATTTGCAAATCCATTGATAGACAATAGAAATGGACCATCTCCAACATCAAAATGGCGACTTCTCATCATATCAACGAAAAACATATTTAGAGTTATAAATAATGTGTTGATAATAAAACAACTGAAACAAACCACCAAGAACGCGGGTGACTTGCACAAATCACAGTTCAACATTGATCTGAAATCTGTCTTCTGTGAGCTCACCAATCGTTCTCGTCTTTTTCTGAAAATCATTATCAGAATACCGACTGGAACACAGTTGAGAAAAAAAGCACCCAGTATCAGAAAAGTTCCTCTCCAACCAAATTCGTCATTCAAAACGGAACTTAAAAATGGAAAATAAACATTTCCGACTCCTGTAAACACACCCACAACAGTTACCATGGTAACCCTTTTTTCATCAAATATTTCACCCACCACAGTAAACGGCAGCAATAAGGTTAATGAGAGACCCATGCCTACAACAAATTGATGAAAAAAAATTACAATGGTGGTAAATTGACACTTATAATGGACATCTAGCCTATTGTCAACTTCCATGTCAATAAATAAAAGATATTCTCCCTGGAAAATATTTTGGAAATGTCCGATTGGCAAAAAACTAACTCAACAGTCCAGCGGCGTGCGGATTTCATGGTTGCGACAAAAAGCAGATATGCTCAATCTGTAACATATAAATTGATGAACTGGTTTATGATTGATTACCTGTTAAAGCTTGTCCAATAACTAAGACAATGATTGATGGAGCAAAGTAACACATGATACATCCAATAAATGCTCCTATGGCTCCCAATATCATGATCTTGCCACCATTGTATTTGTTAAGTAATGGTCCTAAAAATACTCCTGAAACCAAGAGATTCCATGTTTTACAGAGAAAGATTAAACCTACCAATAAATACAGTAAATTCAGACAACAAAGAAACTGGCAATAGTGTATCAATTATCCCTTATAACCTGAGTTTTCAACTGGTTTTCTCAAATGTCCCCAAAAATGCGTATGGAAATGATCGTGTCCCCTGAATTGTCCGCAGTAGTCAAAGAAAACATGCAATTTCGAAGCAGATATAGTCACAGCATTTTTCGTTTTAATCCAAACTTAAATTGTGGTCGTTGCAGGCAGTGGACAGTGGTGTTGCAAGATAATACAAGATATAACATATTTTTTCAGACCTATAGATTAGTTTGTGTCCCCTGGAGAATGTCCAAATGTCCCCAGTCTGGGACATGTCCCCCAAGTTGAAAACCCAGGCCTTATAATATAGAGCAATACCAGATGTTTCTGAGCCAAAAAGCACATTATGACCTACACTAAGTAGGTCTATGTAAAGCAACCACATGCATATTTCACAATGTCAGGGTATTCAGACTTCATACGAGTGGAGGGGACCGGCCCCGGTGTTCCCACCGCGATCTGCAGAGCGCTAGCGTAACTTTTACAGAGACCGTTTGCATAAACGCTTGATTTTGTGAATATGTCAAATGTCAAGTTTATACCTAATTAAATTATTTTTAAACACTCAGGCCTTATTAAAGTTAGCTTTTAGAAAATTAGATAATAAAAATCAGTACATGCAAAACAATTCCGTCATCTTCCAAAGCATATGACAAAATCTGAAGTATTTTGTTTTGTTTAGCAATGTTTGTCAAACAAAAAGTGCCTTTAGGTATTTTGAAAAGAGTAGAACACTATTCTCACCTCCAGCTGACATTAAACCAGTATAAACAGAAATAATAGGAAATGCTTCAGCACGCGTTGAATTAAACTCATCTATTATTTCAACAAATAAAACTCCTAATCCAATAAGAAAACCAAAAGGTAAGGTGGCCAAGAAGAAGCTACCAATCATCAAAGCTGTTTTTAGAAATAAAGGCAACTTTGAAACAACATTTCTGTAAGACGAACAAAGAAAAGTATGATAAAAAAAATTGATGATGTCACTCACTAATCTAGGTGGTCTTCTGTAGGTCTTTACGTCTTTGGGACAGTCGTCGAATATTCATTACATTATATTGCAATATATTTAACAAAGTCATATTTATACATTAATAGGGCTTTGTTTCCTTTATAAGTGACGTCATCAAACTTGTTATATAAGTGATATTCCTGAAACCACAGACGCATTATTGGAAATTAAAATAATATAATTTAATGCTATCCTTGTTCCCAATACATATCAACATTAATCAAATCTCTTAACAATATCATTAGAGTTGCTTGAATTTCGCCAGAAATTAACTTGCAACAGTACTTTCACTGTATCTTTGAAGTTACCGGAAATGTTCATGTACCAAATCAATGAGAATGTGGTTTATGTATACAGATTGATGCACTTACCTTTGAGACTCAGATATATCATTTATTATACGCACGCCCGTCTCTGAAATGTTGGACTGCGTACTAAGTATTCCATTTTCTATTGTACCATTATCCGGACCATGAACTCTATCATCTTGAAATGCAGCATTATCAAAAGCAATTTGTGATGTACCAGATTTCATTTCGCTGTCCTCAAAATCCTCGTCAGCTACCTTTCCCTCATTGGTTTTTGGTGTCTCTTTCAGTTTTTCAGCTTCAGTGACATGTTTTGAGTCATTTTGAACGTAGATTTGTTCCTGTCCGAGAGTGTTACCTGAATTTATATTCGAGTTTGTTTCAACCGACGTTTCATCTACAGTGGTAATATAAGCTTCTTCTGCGTTCGTTACCTCCACAGTTCTATATTCTGATTCAGAGATTTTCAAATCATCAAACTTGTTCTGACATCCAGGTTTTTCATTCTTATTACTAAGGTTTGAACCGCTAGTGGTAGTTGTTTTAACAGGATCTACGTCTTTTTGACTGTCTTGATAAACTTCACGTTCAGGATCGTCCCGAGTTCGTTCTTGACGATCACGCATTTTGATTAGGTTACCTTTTATATGTTTCCAGTTCGAGTCATTCAAACTATGTGCAGCAACTGATGATATTAATTTATGCTCATTCCTTATAAGGATATTCATAGATAAAGCATGCATTGGCATATCTTCTTAGTATTCATGATAAACATTATATTATATGTTAAAGATTTAAAATCAAAAGAGAAATGTTTGAAATTTGATGTAGGCCTATTCATTCTATGTGAGGTTCTATAGCACAGTGGTTAGTGCATCGTTCTTTACAAACATGACGCCATTTGCTTGGATACAAGGAAATGTTGGTCGTTATGTTTGAGAGTTCGGTTCTCGATCAGGGTGTGAAAGTCCAATGACCTTGAATAAGTCATCTTCACTCATAATTCCAGTCCACCCAGCTGTAAATTGGTACGGATAATCCGGGAAAGATCAATGCCAAGAGGTTTGGCCAAAAATCAGCTGGGAGAAAGGATCCGCATGGAACTTAAGTTGTTATCCTTGTAAAATATAGATGTTTCTTTCTTTTTTTTTCTTTTTTTTTAAATTAATTGAGATTAAATGCTTCCAGACATCGAATTAGGAATATTTGACATAAATTATTAACTTTATTTTACAATGTTTAAACATTGCGACATGGAGTTTATTATGGTCCAAATTATAATATTAATAGAGAAGCATATACAATATTGAGGGGACAAGCTGGGGCCACAGCAGTGTCAAGGGACAAGACAGTGCCGGTCATTGCGGAGCTCAGTGATATAAACTGAGGGCCAAAGTGATCTACATTTTTAGACCTGAACTTAAAAGTCACAAGACTTTATGACAAAAGATAATTTATAATTCAAACCATCAATTTTTCTTTGCAGCAACTTTCGATCACTTTTTTATACGGCCACACATTAATGTGGGCGTATATTGTAGTCGCCCCTGTCTGTCCACAATTGTTGTGGACACCATAGATAGCTGGTTTCTTGATGGATTTTGATGAAACTTGCTGTGAGTGTTCATAATCACCCAAGGATGAACCCTATTGAAAATCAGACTAATCGAAAAATATTTCATGGGTTATTGCCCTTGTTTTTGAAAATATGTTGTGGACACGATAGGGAGCTGGCTTCTTAATGGATTTTGATGAAACTTGGTATGAGTGTTTGTATTGACCTTGGGATAAACCCTATTGAAAATCAGAAACATCGAAAAATATTTGATATAAGTGATTGCTTTTGTTCTTTAAAACGCGTTAATTTTTCAGCCTTTAACAAAGTTGTGGACACGAAAGAGAGCTGGTTTCTTGATGGATTTGGATGAAACTTGCTGTGAGTGTTCATAATCACCCAAGAATGAATCCTATTGAAAATAAGATCAATCGAAAAATAATTCATGGGTTATTGCCCTTGCTTTTAAAAATATGTTGTGGAAGCGATAGAGAGCTGTTTTCTTGATGGATTTTGATGAAACTTGGTATGAGTGTTTGTATTGACCTTGGGATAAACTCTATTGAAAATCGGAAACATTGAAAAGTATTTGATTAGTTATTGCCCTTGTTCTTTAAAACGAGTTAATTTTTCAGCTGTCAACAAAGTTGTGGACACAATACATAGCTTGATTCTTGATGGATTTTGATTAAACTTGCTGTGAGTGTTCATAATCACCCAAGAATGAACCCTATCGAAATTCAGATTAATCGAAAAATAATTCATGGGTTATTGTGCTTGCTTTTGAAAATATGTAGTGGAAGCGATAGAGAGCTGTTTTCTTGATGGATTATGATGAAACTTGGTATGAGTGTTTTTATTGACCTTGGGATGAACTCTATTAAATATCAGAAACATTGAAAAATATTTGATGAATTATTGCCCTTGTTCTTTAAAACGTGTTAATTTTTCAGCTGTCAACAAGGTTGTGGACACAATACATAGCTTGATTCTTGATGGATTTTGCTGTGAGTGTTCATAATCACCCAAGAATGAACCCTATTGAAAATCAGATTAATCGAAAAATATTTCATGGGTTATGGCCTTTGCTTTTGAAAATATGTTGTGGACACAGTAGAGAACTTGTTTCTTGATGGATTTTGATGAAACTTGGAATGAGTGTTTTTATTGACCTTAGGGTAAACCCTATTGAAAATCAGAAACATCGAAAAATATTTGATTGCCCTTGTTCTTTAAAACACGTTAATTTTTCAGCCCTTAAAAATGTTGTGGACACGATAGAGAGCTGGTTCCTTGATGGATTTTGATGAAACTTGTAGTGAGTGTTTTAAATCACCCAAGGATGAACCCTATTGAAAATCAAACAAATTGAAAAAATATTTGATGGGTTATTGCCCTCACTTTCGAAAATATGTTGTGGACACAATAAGGAGTTGGTTTCTTGATGGATTTCGATGAAACTTGGTGTGAATGTTTGTAATCATCCATGGATAGACCCTTATGAAAAACAAACAGATCAAAATATATTTAACATAATAAGATTATTGCCCTTGATTATAGAGAAAATGTCATTCTCAGAATCTTTCATTTACTGACAACTCTCGTCAACCCCCGGACGAATTGGCTGCCATTATAAAAGTTGGTTGTATTACGATGGCCATCGCTATTTTTATTGTCTTACATGGTTTCATGATTGAACTAATTATTTATTCATTTGGTCCATTTGATATTTTCCTTTCTTGATATTTTCGCAAAAGAATGACAAGAATAATAAGTACACAGCACAATATTCCCAATCCAGTTGATAAATAATATACCATGTTATATGAATTCGTAGCATCTTTTATAGCACCTGAAATGAAAAAATATACCAAATATTGATCTAAATGCCCTGCAACATCCAGAAAAATATTTGAAATGCCTCTTAAGTTAGTTAAAGAAATTATAACCTACAATCGCTTTGTGCATTAAGCCATTCCTCAATTTGTTCAAATTCAATTAAATCAAATATGAAATATTACCTGCAAGCGGGCCACCGAACATTCCAGCAATTCCACCAGTAAAATTGATGTATCCTAGAGCTGTTGAATACATCTTCAAGCCCGAAATCTCCATGACAACGGCAGGATAAAGTACAGCACAAGCTCCCCAGAAAAAACCATACAAAATACAGATGACAAGTAACTGAACATATGTTTCGAAAAAGGCAAATGTGAATACTGCCAACGAACACAGGAAAAGGAACAAAGGCCACATTGTCAAACGTTTGCATTTAAAAAATGGTGATATAACAGTTAATAAAACTCTGCCTCCAATACTTGCAAATCCATTGATAGACAATAGAAAAGGACCATCTCCAACATCAAAATGGCGACTTCTCATCATATCAACGAAAAAAGTATTTAGAGTTGTGAATAATGTGTTCATGATGAAACAACTGAGACAAACCACCAAGAACGCGGGCGTCTTGCACAAATCACAGTTCAACATTGATCTGAAATTTGTTTTCTGTGAGCCCACCAATCGTTCTCGTCTTTTTCTGAAAATCATTATCAGGATACCAACTGGAACACAGTTGAGAAAAAAAGCACCCAGTATCAGAAATGTTCCTCTCCAACCAAATTCGTCATTCAAAACGGAAATTAGAAATGGAAAATAGACATTTCCGACTCCTATAAATATACTGACAATAGTTATCATGGTAACCCTTTTTTCATCAAACATTTCACCAACCACAGTAAACGGCAGCAAGAAGGTAAGAGACAGTCCCATGCCTACAACAAATTGATGAACAAATCAAGTATTAAAACATAATATACCAAATCAGAAGGGTGCCAATGATACCCTTTCGATAAAACTTAAATTTTGATAGCTTAGATGACGGCGCGCAGATTTCCATTTTTTTAGTAATAACGTAAACCATTTTTAAGCGGCTGTGTGTACGTGTTTTACCATTTTGAGAACGACTGTGGATCTGAAACCTATGTCAGTGCTCTCAGACAATTACATGTAAATTGATGAACTATTTTATGGTTTTATGGAGTGCTAAGAAAAAGCATTCTTGTCTTGTCTTCAATTTAAAATTTAAGATAGTGGACCACGACATGCGGTTGGTAAAAACGAAAAAGCCTTAAATTTAATCAGAAGTAAACTAAACTTTCTAAAACCTTTCGATTTAAGTCCATTAACATCCATTTTAAGTTTCATCAAAATCGGATGAAAACTACGAAAGTAATATCATATTTAAGATTTGGGGGCAAGGGCAATAACTTTTATTCTAACTGACGAAAAAAGTTTAAATTCGAACTTGATCTTCACTTTATGAATATGTATACACATACCGAATTTCATTTGATTCCATCAAAAAATCTAGTTTTTAGAGCGTTTAAAAGCAATTGATGTTGATAGAAGCACTTACTGTTTCGAGATTAAAGGGCGATAACTCCTCAAAACTGACGTTAAGGGCCCAAACCTTGAAAAGCCTTAAATTTAATCAGAAGTCAACTAAAATTTCGTAAACCTTTTGATTTAGGTCCAAAAATATCCATTTTAAGTTTCATCAAAATCGGTTGAAAACTAAGAGATTAATAGCATATTAAAATTTGGGCAAGGGCAATAACTTTGCTTCTAACAGTCCAAAATAGCTTTGCTTTATGAATATGTATATACAAACCGAATTTCAGTCGATTCCACCAAAAAATCGTTCACAAGCAAAAAGTTGACGGACGGACAGGGGTGCCGACAATATACGTCCACATAGAGAGATGTGGGCGTATAAAAACAGTCTAGAATGTGCAGTCATTCGGAACTCGACGGAACCAATATTGATTACCTGTTAAAGCTTGTCCAATAACTAAGACAATGATTGATGGAGCAAAGTAACACATGATACATCCAATAAATGATCCTATGGCTCCCAATATCATGATTTTGCCACCATTGTATTTGTTTAATAATGGTCCAAAAAATGCTCCTGAAACCAAGAGATTGATTTAATGTTTTCCACAGAACGAGGAATATAGCAAGGTCAAATTATGATCTCAACTAAATATATACAGCGACCAATTGCACCTAATACGACCTGCATTTGGTACATTAAATTTACCAGAGTTAGTCAGTGGAAGCTTTCAAAGAAAGACGGCAATCAATCAGTCCGAGGTTGAAAAGTGCTTAATGATGTCAATAATAACAGTTGACATTGTCTAAATGTCAATTTTTCCCAATAATTGTAAAAAATAATTTAGCTATTTCTTCAGTGTTTTAAGTAAATTTAACAATAAATGTGTAGGCTAAATGCCAAATAATTTCGTTATCCGAAAATCTCGTCCAGAATTTGACAATTTATCAGAAGCAATTATTTTTATTTAGCAACTGACTTCTCAAACGATCAGGTATTTCAAAAAAATTATATAGAACACCATTCTCACCTCCTCCTAACATAAAACCAGTATAAACAGAAATAATAGGAAATGCTTCAGCACGCGTTGAATTAAACTCATCTATTATTTCAACAAATAAAACTCCTAATCCAATAAGAAAACCAAAAGGTAAGGTGGCCAAGAAGCAGCTACCAATCATTAATGCTGTTTTCAGAAACAACGGCAACTTTGAAACCAATTTTCTGGAATTAGAATGATAAATAAAAGGTTTGATGAAAGTCCTTTGTTATACAAGCATATATTGCAATTTGTGACATCATCAAAAATGGTTTAATTGAAATTGAAGGAACCATTATAGACACCTGAATGAATTTGAAATGGTGTAATTTGATGCTATCAGTGTCTCCAATACACATAAAGTTGCTTTCACTTATCTTGACATTTGTTTCCGGAAATGGTTCATGTACCACATCAATGAGAATGTGGTTGGTGTTGGGTTAAGACAATTGATGCACTTACCTTTGAGCCTCAGGTGTGTTATAGATACGCACTTCCGACTCCGAAATGTTGGGTTGCGTATTAAGGTAAATAACGCCATTTCCTGTGGCACCGTTACCCGAACCATGAACGCTATCATCTTGAAATGCAGCATTATCAAATACAATTTGTGATGTAACTGATTTCATTTCGTTGTCCTCAAAATTCTCGTCAGCTACCTTTTCCTCATTGGTTTTTGGTGTCTCTTCCAGTTTTTCAGCTTCAATGACATGTTTGGAGTCATTTTGAACGTAGATCTTATCATGTCCAGGAGTGTTACAGGAATTTATATTCGAGTTTGTTTCAACCGACGTTTCATCCTCAGTGGTAGTAAAAGCTTCTTCTGCGTTCGATACATCCAGAGTTCTACATTCGGATTCAGAAATATTCAAATCATCAAACTTGTCCTGACATCCACCATTTTCATTGCTACGGTTTGGACCGTTTGTGGTATTGGTTGAATCTAATTTTTCTTGCCTGTCTTGATAACCTTCATGTTCAGGATCGTCTCGAGTCCGTTCCTGAAGATCACGCATGGTGATTCCTTTTAATGTTCCAAAAACTAACTGTACAATTCGGCTTTAACTAGTGAACATCATGATATTCAAAAAATCAAAATTAATGCATGCTCATTTCTAATTAAGATAGATATAGATAACGCATACATCGCTATATCTTAGCATAGATTATAAATAGTATATGTTAAATATCTGTATAATAATGATTTATTAAAATCAAAAGAGATCCGATCGTGAAAGTCATAATAAACTACAAAACTTTTATTTTTCCAACTATCACATTTTAATGTGCTGTCCAAGCACAGAAACAACTGGGCCACCGCGCCTTGGTCAATAGCAGGCATTTTTTTTTTTTTCTAAGCCAACCAGACTTAGCTCAGGAAATTTTGATAGCTTGGTCCCCATATGAAACAGTTCTAGCGCTACGTTGTTCATCAGCACTCATGGGTGGCGAAAAGTAACATTGCGGGAGTTAATTAAGGGCCATTTATTTACATGTATTCCATTCATTCCGAAGGGTACAAAAAATATTTGTATGCTTAAAATCATAATGTCCCCAGAAGTACATTTCAAGCCCGGAACACCTCGATGAAACGGAGCTAGGGTTAGTCTTAAACCCAACTGTAAATGGGGTGGGGGGGCAACCAGGGATTGCTTGGGAAATTGTCAGAGCTTGGTCAAAGATAGTGTTTCCGCATATGAAACAAATCAGCACTTCGTTGAGCATGTGCTCAGCAAAAATTGGTGGCGAAAAAATTGATATTGGGGGCCAAACGGTCACATCAAACACTAATTAATTCAAATACATTTAGATCACTTTTAACAAAATGTAGACATAGCACTGAAAAAAATTGAATAACAAAGATATTTTTATTCAAAATTCCGAATTGAGTATTGACAGACAATATTTCAACCATTTACAAAAATTAAGGGCTTATTTTAGGACGAAAATTAGGAATTTCATAACTTATTAAGAGTGTATTTGACATTTAAATTTAAATTTACATAAATTCGTCAATTTGACACTAAATAAACTAACATTGAATACTTAAGGTACAGGAAGGGTGTCATCCAGGGTTCCATTGTGTAAGCTATTATTGGTTATATCCTGATTTTGCAGAAAAGTCACATCTTTGTCCCAAGATCACAACCAATAAACAAGCTTGATAAATGGATCCACTGGTTGGAATAGCCTGCATTTAGGTTCAGAGCTCATTTATGATGTGCAATTCTTGAAGGTGTGATTTGAAAATTTGCATAAAATAAACCAGTGTCATAAAAAGGTATGAATTTATCATTTAGACAAATTATCCTTTATTTACAAATTCACTATACATGTAGCACTAAAAAATCAAAACTTTAATACAGTTTGTTAGAAAATTATTTACAAAGTTCTATGACCATGGATTGATTAAATTTAATCAAGGTTTTCCAAACTTTCCTTCTAAATATTCCACCCATTCTTCTAGAGCTCTACAATTTGTTGTTGCCTGCAATCAAATACAAAAACATAACATGATATGGAGAATGATATCCATTCTTTATTTTCACATAAGTAAGTGTTTTGATGATGTCAAATCACCTCACCCATGAAGGTCTACTGTCATACAAGCACTCTTTGTGGGTGTGACGTCATCTCACATGTCATCTCACATTTTGCTTAAGAGGAATTGCTGGAACACAGACACAGAATAATGATACTTAAAGAGTCCCAAATAGACATTATTCATGTCTCATTTTGAAACCGGGGTTCTTAACCCAAATTACGTCATCCATTCATAAAATGAATACGTTTTTAAATAGCTTTATTAATTCCGATTATCATGGTGTAAAATACAATGTAGTTTCGAGGCAGTGGGATTGAAGAAGGAGGCGTTAAAGACCTCAAGGTGGTGCTTTGCTGCAGTGAAAAGATGCTGCTGTTGTTTGTTTGCGTTATGAGCCCTCAATATGGATCCAAAATGGCCGACGCATGAATAAGGTCTATGCACATGAAAATTGAGAAAACCTCGTAATAATCACTTTGAAGCAATCGCAAAGGATCCATCAAGTAGACAGTTCACACCCAACTGTACAGTGTCGCCTTTTCTCAGAATATCAAGTAGTTACCTGTATTTTTTTAGCCTCTGCCTTACAACCTCTAATATCTACTAACTGTATAGAACCATGTAATGGATAGTTTGGAGGGATAGATAAGGTACATACAACACTACCACCTTTTCCTACCATAACTCTTAATAAACTCTCTTCTTGTATCCAATCTATGGCAGAACTGCAACATAAAAACACAATGATTTATGAATCTGTTAAAAATATTTTTCTGACCTTATGGACAACTATTCTTGTGATAAGGAAGCACAAAATATATAGATATAATATTTTCTGACATTATTAACAAAACGTTTCACATGCTCATTCAGGCAGCAGGCAGCGTTATCAAGAGAATTAACACTGTCCGACTAACATTGAGTTAATAAATGTCAGAAATGGTATAACTATATATTTAATGCTTCTTTACCTATGCCTATTTTCAGTGTATAGTCTTGTGATCTTGATCACTTATATATTACAAATTTGAACACTTTTATAGCAAGAATGATACAGTGACCAAAGATCAAGGAAATTTGTTGTCTTGTATACAGATCACTTTAAACAGAATTAAAACTACTAATTCATAGCCTGTCTGACACATTTACAGTAGCAAACTGTCGCTGAATTCTGAAATCCAGAGTAACATACCTATTTTGTAAATGAGTTATTTCTGTTAGTAATGGTACATGTGAATACCACTTGGTTTCTAGCTAAATAACATACCTATTTTGTAAATGAGTTATTTCTGTTAGTAATGGTACATGTGAATGCCACTTGGCTCCTAGCTGAGAAACTAAACCTTTTAAATCATTATTTCTCACACAATCCTCAACAATATCTTTTACATCTAATGATGTGTTGTTGATCTAAAAAAAAAGAAAAACATAGCATTTAGCACAAAATTAAATTCATTTGGCACAACCTGTCTTTTTTCCAGACTATATAATAACTCTTCCATGATAAGCGGCCATCTTGCCTGGTAAGTGGGCAAGGAAAGACAACTCTTGTAGGTATATTTTGATTTGATTGACTGATTTTAATGCGCGAAACGACAACAGTCTCCGCAGAATTATTTTGATTGCCTGAACTAAGTTATTCAATACAGTAATTCACGTATAGTATACGAGGATATCTAGCATGCCAGTCTAGTTCTGAAAATGACAAGAGTGCAAAATGACTTGTTTACAAAAGTATTTCTGTCTAGGTGACAACATTACTCATTTTATTTTCTTTGTTCAGTTTTGAAAACAATTCCTCTCATGAACAACCTACCTTAGCATGTGCTAGTACAAGAGTATTCATATAACCCACTTTAAATATTACAGTTAATATTAATATAGGCTTGTCTTTATCTCCTTCAGTTGTTGTATTATTAAACTCTATCTGAATTTCATTATCAGACAGTATTTTGATTCTTTTCTCTCCTAAAGATTCCAACTGATGTATAAGTTGTCGGTAACTGTAATCAAAATAGTTTGAAAATTGATGAATCTGAAATTTTTCCACAGGAAGGGTTTCTATTTAAAATGTTAAGATATTAAAGGGGCACAGGCTTCATTTTCGCGGGTCGATTTGGATAAGTCTCAGAAACAGTGATTTTTTAGCTCAGCAATTTAGTACTGGTTATCACAACTCACCATTGAAATTTGAGCCTTCAAATCCATGGGTATCCATAATTATTAGCATTTGAAAGTTATAATGCCCTACTACACATTAGCGATATATGCAATATATAGAAAAGTCATCTATAGAAATAGAAGGAGAAATGTCTAATTTAAGGTATATTTGAAGGAAATACGCAATTTTCGTGCATTTCTAGTGCTTCTGAAGGATACTTAAATATATTCAAGACCCAAATCAACCAATAAAAATGAAGACTGGTCTCCTTTAAAGTTTGATAAACTCAAGCCCTGTGTTCTAAAGACTGTCACATTTAAGACCATTCGGCTCAACCTTCGTCATTTTGTTTGAGACTATGTAATGACTCAGCCATGATAGGCGGCCATCTTGTCCGGTAAATGGGCAGGAAAAGACTCTTGTTCAAAAATTGTTTATGATTGGCTATTTTTCTGCGAAAAAAGACATTACTCTCTGAAGAATGGTTGTGATTGGCTGAGCTATAATTTATTCAAGGTTATACGAGGTTATCTAACCACTTGTTCCGAAGTAGATTTGAGTGATTTAAGAAAGATTGAAAACAAAATAGAGAAGGCTTATGCTGCCAGCCACACAAAATGCCCCTGCATTAGCCTACACAAGACGTTACCTTTCTAATTTCTGTTGATCAACCATATAAACTGATTCTTCAGAATTGATATTTTTTAATAACTCTATTCTCTCTTCCGCCCTACTGATACTCATTTCATATTTCCTAATCTTTAATTTCTGTAGCTCTATATTCTCCTCAACTTTACTTATTAAATCAATAATCTGAAATATATAACACAATTAAAATTAGTTTTGTAGTCAAAATAGCTAAAATGATGATAGGTGAATGAATTTGTAATTTTTTTTTCGGCAATTGGAAGGGTGCAAATGACAGAATATAGTTGAGTAAAGACATACCTCTCTTTGTCTCTTTTCATTCTCTTCTTTATTGATTTTATCTTTATTATTTTGGTTCTGCACATTTTTTAAATTCTCAAGAACTTTTTTCTGTAGTGGATATAAACAGAATGTCATTTAATATTTTGAATATTATTCATTTCAAAAGGATTGTAAATAGGTTTAAACTTTGTATGTGTATCTTACAACAATGATATACACCACTTGAATTTTCAAACATCTGTTAGGCAATGTTATTTTTACAGAAATGTGGAATGGATGAGAAAACAGATCTAATTAAGAACTCAGAAAACCTCTTTCAATCCTTTATATTCAATTTAATTCTGACCCCCATTTGTTTCAACCATCAACAGAAAGATAGCATCTATGTAACATAAAGAATTTTTACCCTTCCTAATGCTAGCATACCATTTCATTATGATTTTCATTTAATATATAAATTTACAAGTTCTTTGAGAAAGTGAAATACAAGCTTACCCTTTCCTCCAGATACAATGTTTTTTTCTCCAACTCCACTATTTTAGTCTTTATCAAATTGAATGCTAAAATGAAAAAGGAATGACATATTATGTATGTTGAAAGAAAAAGGATATCAATTCACCCAATTAAATTCAAGGAATTTCAATTCCTATTAAAGGATTCAAATTTGAATTTTAGTTAGGAGTTTTGATTTCCAACAGTACACAAATACACAGCACCTTGGGCCTTGTTTATTTCCCATCCAAACAACTAGACTAGATGTACGTCAACATTTGACCCTAGACCTTCAGTTACAAATTTACTGTCTAACTCACTGAGCTACCACAGCTTGTTTAGCAGTTTAAAGAGAGACTATGTACTATGAGTTGGCTTTGAAGAATACTGGTTTTGAAAATGTTCCTGCCTTTCATGCAGTTGTAACCATTGACAGCACTGAAATTTAATTTTTTCAAAATAAGGTTTAGGAAAAAATATTGAATTACCTTGATCTGATGTTTCACATAATGAATGAATATTCTGTAGAGATTTTTCAAGGTCTGATGTAGAATTTTCGAGCTCTTTCTTAGTCGCTTTTAACTTTTCATCTGACAATTATAACAAATAATCATAATAAAATTAAAGGCTGAAATCATAAGACCATGTCTTAAATAAGATGTGGGAGCATGACTAATTCAAAATTTTACATGGTAAAAAGTCATTATTTTTGTCATAAATTTTAAAGAGAATCTTATCAAGCAGTTCTTGAAATATATGTCAACTTACCAGCTTGGTTTACCTCCTTTTCATCTTTAATAGCCTCCAATATATTTTTATGGTATAACATATTAATGAAACAATTTTTGGCATCCTTTTTTCTCTAAACATAAAAATACAATAAGAGACAAATACACTGTTATGCCAAATTGTAAATTAAACTTTTTATGATTTCATAAATCACAAATTTAATTCTGCTTCAGGGCTTTGACTTTTCAAAGGTTGCATTACAGGGTACCAGACATGAAAGGTCCATGTAGGTTTTGAAATAGTGGAGATTTTGCTCATTTATCTGAGAAACACTGAGTAGTAGTAACAGGTATTACAACCATTACAGTAACATACTTTTGAAAAGTTTGGTGTGCACCATGATCTAATCCCAGTCAAAGAAAGCGTCTTTTCTTACCTCTTTTAAAGCAGCTAACTGAGAAATGATGTCAGGATCAAATTCACCAGCTAAACGTACCAAGGGCAAATTATATAATGCTTCTTCCAATGGGCTGAAGAAAAAAACAAAACAAGTATATAGTAATTGCAATAAGCTATTGAAAACATCCAACTTAGCCTCCTAGAAACATCTATGTAAAGCACTGGCCAAAATTTTTAAGTGTTTTTAAGAGATTTAAAAAGGTTTTATAAACTTTATGTGTGTATAAAAAATATAACTAGTCTAATGATAATAGCCTACATACCTGACATCTTCAGCGTTGAATGTTAAATCTACTTCCATGGTAATAGGCTCAGTTCAGTGTCTGAAATTAAGAAAAAAAAATGAAAATGAAAATGAGTTCTACACACTACTTTTCTGTACAGGTACCTGTTTGAGTTGATGTACAATGATATTTTTCCAGCCAATTTCAAACTGTTAAAAAAGGATCTTTATAATGTACACAGCCTAGCTGCCTGTGTAGCATGCAGACTTTAGTTTATTGTCCCATCTGAACGACACCTTTTCAAATCCACCTTTATACTCTATGTCTCTGATGACCTGAGACACTGACACTAATGACAATGACAGGGGAAAATAGGTTCAAAAATCTGATTTATTAACTTGGTCTATCATGCCAGGAAAGGCTTTTAATATCAAGCTTCCATTTCTAAATCACTGAGCAAATGCACCTTCCCTCTGAAATTGAAGTCTCACCAGCACCACACAAATATCCAAATGGCAAATGCAATGACAACATAACATTATTGACCAAATCACAGGCACTTGTTTCTATCCATTGGGAAGCCCTACTATCAACATTTATTTTACTTAAGTAAAGTAAATGTTAATAGTAGGGCTTCCCAATAGTAAAATAAATGTTCATAGTAGGGCTTCCCAATAATGGATAGAAACAAGTGCTTGTCCTGTGGGCCAAATGTTTCCTTTTTAATACTAGACCTATGTTTAAAAAACTAAACAACTTGAAAATAACCATATAAATCAATAGAAAGCAGTAATTAATTTAATTTCAACCCACTTAAAAATGTATAACAACAGAACAATGTCATAACAAAATTTGTTATTATCTGGATTGTTTACTTTTCGTATTCACCGCCTTCGTTTGAGTTTTCTAATTATCCAGTCTTTCGTGGAGATTACTTTTTGCTACGCGTTTGAACTCCAGTAATACATTTATTCAGTTTGAACGAAGCTTAAAAATCAACAAGACCATCAATATCTCTTCACAAAGTTATCAGACATTGCCTATTGTTGATTTTTATCTTACATTTAATAACCTAAATATATTTAATAGTTGCAACCTTACAGTTCGTCATTCATGTTCAGGTCCCAGGATTGAACATTCATCATTTTCTTTTAGTTCTCGGAGTCGGACTAGATAATCAAATCTATGACTTTTTACTACCGAATAACATAATGATTAAATGATTCAATCTAATCGAGTAATCACCCATTCAATCGAAGAAAAAAAGCACTAGTACATCTCATATATTTATAACGTGCGGTCACGCACATACAGGGTTGTCTATTTTTCAGGAATGTTGATACAAAAATAAATGCTTCGTTTATTTTGGTTATATTTTTGTTAGGTTATCAGCGACGGATCGACTACTCTATCAGACCTGCCTCTTTCTGATTGGTTCAAGAAGTAAACAAGATTCAATGACAAAAATTTGATTTTGATCATTTATTTCAAAAATCTGTTTCGATCCATATAATTTGGTGATTTATTTGGTAAATTGTTTTTGGCCTTTTTCGATAGTTACTTTTTGATTTGTTGGTTTAGAAAGCAACTGTAGAAAAATCCTTTCTATAGAAAAAAACTTGCTTACAAACCTGTAAATTGTAAAAAAATTGAGGCCATTTTTTTTTGGTTAGGGGCCAAATTGACTAACCCACTCAATGTAATATGCTACTTCTAAAGCACGTTGAATGTATTTTACTTATACCATTTTGCCATGCAATTATTGCAGGTCAATCTAAGAAAAGACAGAAATCTGCCATTGCTCTAGTCTAGTCCATGCTGGACTACCATTGCTTCGGCCTGACTATTATTATGAACAAAGGTTCCATTATTGACTAGGAGGACTAAATCTACTCTCTGACCACAATGGGCTCAGAATCGCATTTTGCCTATTATTTTTTCATGAATTGAAATATCAACCCAAAATTAGTTCTGAGAGTCTTAGATTGTCTTTGGGTTGATGAAAATGACAACTATTTAAAAAATATTTATCTTGAAATATGATTTTACAGAGGAAAAATTTCAGTCCGAAATGTGTCATTTTCACATGAAATTTCTAGGAGGGAACTGTATTTATTTTATATTGAAAATTTTCAAACCGTATATTTTCATGGACCCAAAGGCGTTTTAAGACACATGGTATGCAATAGAAAACCATAATTTGATCATTTGTGACATGAGAGAAAAAATTCAATTCAGACCTCAATGTGGTCAAATTGCCAAAATGTCTTTCTTTCATTTGCTGATTACAATTTTTCTTGGTTATATATTTCCAGATAATCCTGTAGACCTACAGAACACTAAGAGACATAAAATGTATTTGTGTTGTGATCAAAATGTTAAATTTGAAGAGGGCATCACGTTTATGGAACAAGAAATCCTAAATACTGAAGCAGGTAAAATAAATACATGAGTATATAGTGTTGAAGTGAACAAAGTTTCAAGAATTGTAAAACCATCATGTCTAGTTAAAATCTAATTTTAGGGAAAATTCATATCTCGATCAAACTTAAGTATGACTTATGAATATTTCATTTCAGGTATACTTAAGCCAGTATATTTAAAGACTAGAAGTAAGAATTGGTGTCGTACTGACTGTATGACTATAGGAGAATATTTTATTAGTCTATGTAGAGAGAATAAACTATTACATAATGATAGAATGACAGTATTATCATTACCTGACTCTTTATTAGCTCTACAACTAGCTATATCATCATTAGGCAAGGTAAAATATACCCATTACTGCCATTACTCAATCAAATTCTTGACAGGATTTAATCTTATTCTTATGACAATGTGTTTGGCAGGTTATATCAGTGAATTGATAACTTGCTGTGCAACAGGCAAAGGTATGCATATTGTAACGTATGGTCATAAATATTATATAATTTATGATATCCAGCTTACTATACAAACATGTCCTAAATGCATGAAATTTTCCAAAAAGAAAATAAGTGAGTGCTTACACTGTGGAATCCAATTATCAATAGTCCATCTTATTTAAAAAAAAAAAAAAAGTGTCATTGTTGTTACTGATTTTGGAAAAGTTGGATATTGCCAATGTGTTGCAGATATATTTTCAGAATTTCTTTCAGTGACATTACAATTTATACCAGTGATTGTTATTCCATAAGCTGTGTCTATATATTACAATTTATACATATGATATGTAACGTGTTCATGTTTTTTGTGACTTTTTTGTGATTTCAGGTAAAAGACATCATTAGTTTTGAAAGAGTTCAAGAAATGAATAAATTCATAGAAAAATTTAAAACAACCAAGTCAGATGAAGAGGTACATGTAGAGAAGAAAAATATACTCGAGACATATGAAGATTTATTAAAGCAATCCAACCAATGTGATATGTATGATATTTGTCAAAACATTGCTGATGAACTTTCTCGGACTGGGGATGAAGAATCAGACATATTAAAAGATCTAAAGATGACAAGAATTTTATGTTTTGGAGAACCAACAGACAACTTAGATGTATGTATTTAGAAATTACTGGATTAGAATCAAGAAACTAAAGCTTCTCTCTGTAATTGTCCCTTCTAAATTGCAATTTTATGCTTTTGGGCAAACAAAGTACTTCATCAACCTGGTACGACTTTAGGACATGATTGTTATTCTTAGCCATATTAAAAATGTAGACAATGGCCATTAGTTTTGTAATTATAAAAAAGCCGTGTTGACATCTAAGAGCAAAATATCTAACAACTGTCAATTTCCACCTTTTCCCTTTAGAAATTTTTCATCTTGACTCCTATTTTAAAAAGTGTTTTTGTTTTCATTTCAGATTTTGATGTTACAGTTGTTAAGTTCTGACAATTTGAGTGAAGTAAAGAAAGACAACTCTGGTTCTATTGTGTCACAATCAAGGGATATTACTTGGTTAAATTCAATTAATTATCAAATCCCTTTATCACAAGATGTTTCACCTTCTACTGCTCAGGTAAATCAAAATAAATGAATAGATCTATTCTCCCAGGGTAGATAACTTTGGGCACTCTACCCTGAAGTATAGATTTCAATATGACCACACTTCGTCCTACTGGGGATTCAAGCGAAACAGTCAGCATTTTGTTGGTTGATTTTAGAATTGAATATATGAAAATAGTCTTCAGAAGTCTGCAAGATCTGCTAGGAAATTGAATTTTAAACTTTCAAAATCTGACAATTATGGATACACATGAATTTGAGGGCTTAAACTTTCACCGATGCGCTGTGATACTATTGCTGATGAGCTTATCTAAAAAATTGAGTTTCTGAGATTAAGATATGATTGGTCAAATGATTAGCGAATGTGGCTTTAATAATGAATATTTTGCATACAAATTAATTTTTTTTTTTTATGCATTTTAGCTATACATAGAGAGAGTATTTCTATGTTATATTGAATTACTTGTAAATACCAGAAGTGAGTTGTCATTAGCAACAGTATTTAATATACCTGATAGAGAATTAGGTCATTTAGCATTTACAGCATTAAAACATACATCAAAACAGAAAAAAATTCCCATGTACCAAGTAAGTATTATATTTGAGGTTGTCTTATGCTGCTGGCTGAGGCTTCATATCCACCATTCACTGCGGGACTAGAAAAATATGATAAAGTCAATAAAAATCAATCTTCAGACGGAATTGCCTGCTCCTGCATTCAAAACAGCCAATTAAAATCAATTTTTGAACAAGAGTTGTCTGCCCTTGCATATTTGCTACGAAATTTGTTTGTTTATCATGACTTAGTCATAATGTTCAAGTCTCAGTATTTGAAAAAGGTTTTGCTGAATGATTAACATTCCTAACCATAACAGTTAGTTTCTGAAATGGAGCCAGCTTTCCAAAATTCGACTATAGTCATATAAGATTGCAAAACATTTGTAGTGCTTGAATATTGTGTGACATTTGGTATTCTTTCTTGAGTCAAAAAAAAAGGAAGATTATTTTGATGACTGTTTTAAGGAGTTTCATATCTATTTCAGACTGCTGTTTCTCATATCATCAAATTAAGACTAGGAAGCAAAGCGTTTGCTGCATCTTTAGATTGTGAGATAGCTCCCTTTGTTAAAGGTATTGGTGAATTAGTAACGTTTGTTCAGAAGTTACAGTGTATCGTGGAAGAAGATTCAGACATTAGGTAAACTTATTGTACTTTAAATTGACAAAGTTTCACATAGAAGAATTTGTTATTCTATTTCTCAAATTTAAATGTTATTTGAAACTAACTGTGTTGTAGATTATCAAATATCTTTGTGTTGTAAATTTCTCAGGATTTTATTGTAGCCGTATTTGCCATGTAGTTCCTCATGCATTTCTAGGTCAGCCTGCAGAAGAGTTGTACTTAATATTAAGAACTGTATCAAGATATGTCCTGTTAAACGATTAAAAGAAGAGGATTTGGAGTCCATTTCACAATCTATACATAATCGACTTTCTAAAATACTGGATGATAGAGAGAAAAATAGTCTGGTTAGTCCAGACAAGGTTAGATATTGATTCTAATTTGTATCAGCAACATTATGTCTTAAAATCTTTGTAATATGACATTCCGAACTTGTTATTTCCCTTTATGTATAACTTAAGTAATTACTTAATTTACGTTATTTGAATGGGCATAGGCTAGACTACAAATGCTGTCAACGCACACACACATTTCTGTTTAATGTTTTTAGTTTTTTATCTGTTGAAAATAAAGAGTCTCTGTTTGCTACAGACTGTAAAAGGTTGAGATTCCTTTACAGTTGGGAATGGGAAAAAGAATTGGTTTATGCCATTGTCTTAATAGAATTTTCCTCATCACATAACTTAAAGCATCTTTCATCTTCATATGATCAATTAGGCACAGAAAAGTTTTGTTTGTCAAATATGATGTTCAACCAAGTCCATAATTTTTTTTAGCAATTGAAAATTCAAGTTAATGTTATTTGCTATTTCAGCCTGCTTCAGATGGAGGTTCATTATTAGGCAGAAGAACTCTAAGAGTCTTACGTCAACTATTAGATGAAGAAGCTGCCTGTAAGGGAAGTGACTCTGAATGTTTTTTAGAAGATTTTGCATTAAATCCTACCACACCTACAAGAATACCCTGTCTGCTGTCTCAATTTAGGTAAGTTATTTATGATTTTAACTACATGTCCTTGGTAAAGCTTGATTAGGGCAAATCGTATGCTGTATCTACCGCTATTGAGAAACAAATCAGATATGTAGCCCAAAGTGTTTGGATGTATTACAGTTTGTACAGGGCTTTAAAAATTTTGTACATGAAGGTAAACAATTTTGTATGTAATAAGTTTGTATATGAAAGTAAACAAGTTTGTATATGATCATGAACCTTTCTATTTTAGATCTCCAGATCCTAATGTTATTCAAGAAGAAAAGGAAAATAATGAAAAGAAAAAACCCAAAAAAGGATTGAAAATTAGAAATAATGTTCAGGTAAGAGCTTGGCTTGGCTCTGTTTGTCAACTTGACATCTCCTAGAAATTGTGCCTGATAAATTTAAGATGGAAATGCCGTGTAGCAGTGAATTGATTGATGAAATATGTTGTATCCTGTGACAATTCAAGATATAATCATTTGCCAATCAAATGAATTGGAGTTTATATCCTTCCTTTTTGCTCCTTATTGGTCTATGAAAGATTTATAACACCTGTGTACCATAAAGGAATTTTGGGGAGACATAAACTGTTGGTTATCAATTTTGATCGTATAAAAATATACCAACATTGTGAAATTTTTATATTTTTATATAAGCTTAGTTGTTGCATTTATGTTTGTATCTATTTAGGATTATTCTTCTGTACCAGTACCCAAACAGCTAGGAGATGAAAAGGAAGAAAAATTATTACGTCAAAACCTAAACTCAGTAATTGTTATACCAAGGTAAGTTCAGTCATTTTGATGGCATTGTTATTGTGTTATGTAGATACTTAGAAGTGATGGCAATGTTCTACTGTAGTAATTGTAAACAAGTTACTATTCAACAAATGACACTGGCAAGGGGTTAAGGAAGTGTTCACTTATATAAATGTATATTATAAAAAAAATTAAGATTATGTACATGTAAAACCCTGGTACAATCAAACTTGTATTAAGCAAGCAATCAGGGCAAAAATTGGTATTTCTAAAGTGATAATTCCCTCTGAAGGTCCATCTTTTATCTATCATTTCAGTAAAACAATAGTACATGCTGCTCCTGGAAGTAATGGACTACTAATTGGTATAGAAACAGTTTCCAGTAAGAATAAGGTCAACCCTGCAAGTTTAGACAAAGAAAATATGGAACAACCAATGAAGAGACAGAAGACTTTTAATGGTGAGAAGACAATTAACCAATCAAAAGAGGTAGTTCAGAAGAGTATTGCAGTGGAGAAAGTTACCAAAAAGTCAACTAAAACGGCAACTAAAACAAAGGAGAAGCCAAAATCTTGCCGAAGAAAATTGCTTCCTCAGGTCAAAGGTCAACAGAATATTACTTCTTTCTTTAGATTATAGTTTCTAGATGACAAATACAGGAACTAAATTGCTTCCATCTGCATCTTTTGACATAGAGCTTAAGTTATGATACCTTGTAAACTTCACAAGATGAAGAATGTTACAACAATGTTCTCTATCCCGGCGCTCAATATTCACGAATCAAGTGACAGTTCAAGGTGAAACATATTTTAGAATGCGAAAAAAAATGTAAGGGGAGAAAGGAATTGAAAATTGACTTCTGAGTGTGACATATGTCAAAATTGGAACACACACACACTGGTACTTCCAAGATTATAAGAACAATCATGTTATGCTATAAATTTTAAAATTGTATGTGTTTAAAATATCCTGTAGAAAATTAATTAATGTATCCAATAACCTTTGTTTGAATTAACTTGAAGTTAATTTAAAAACTAATATTTGTAAAGCTTGAAATTTTAAATGATATTTTATCTCAAGATCTTTTTAATCTATTCAGGTATGACGTTATGGTAGTTTTAACATTTTAAAATTAATATTGTAAACAGTGCAATACAATTGTAATATAGTTTTTATTTATAACATTTAATTTTGTACATAAATTGTTATTATTTACAAGAATATGATATTTTTATTTCATATACATATATATCCCACACACATACATAGTATATTTCAACAGTTTGGCACAATCCATTGTTTGCAGGCAACACTCATTTAAACACAGTAAATAATAGTTACATCCGTTTTCCTCATATTCCGTGTCTAGCTCCAAACTCACATGACGCAAGAGAATATAGACGTCAAGTTTATCGAGAACATAATTTCATTGTTTGAATAAAATTGCATTGTCCATATCAAATATCATCGTAGTATTATCCAGAAGTTCCGTTTGAGTATCATCCATACCTTCATTAATGCCATTTTAGAGACTTAGTTAATACTGTTAAGGCTCCCGAATTTAAAATTCTCCCTGAAGATTCCATACACTCATACAACTTAACTTTAAAAAGCATCAATTTTACAAAGCACAACCCCAATTGCAATCTTATTAATTCTTCAACGTTGTCCGCATTTACCATTTTTTAAAATAGGTTTTACTGGTGATGGTGTTCGGGGATTCCTTGTATACTTTTTTCTAGGATGAGACCGCACTAAATTTGCTTCTGCCGGCCAGTGGACATGGGGAGGATCAGATCTCATTGAGGATACCGAGGACACACTACCTCTTCTTCCACTCCATTGCTTCCAACACTTTGAACAAACATCCCTCCAATCGCCACTGTGATTATGGTCCATGTAGTCTGCATTACCGTGATCACCCGATGGATTCGACGAGGACGAACATTCCATGCAATGTCCATCATCTGGTATGTGGTCTTCGAAATCAACATCGGGATGATCTCGTAAAGACTGCAATATCTGCTGAAAGATATGTGATGGTGGTGACGTCATCCTCTCACTTGTTGTAGTTTTGTGGTGGTTCTTCTCACTTTTGGAAGAAATAGTGGCAATTTTTCCAATGTACAATCACAAAAGTTATAACTTTAACTACATCCGAAATTGAAGATGTTTCTCAAAATTCCGAAGGTTTAATATAGTGAACACTATTGGCTTGATCCAAAGTCTAAGATGTAAACCAAACCAAGTCCATAAAAACACTATCGTTCCTAAATAGTTTTAAAATAAATGATCTCTCACACTTTGTGTCTGCCTTATCCTAATCCGAATTGTAACTTATATGTAAAGTTTGATCACATGACGCAACTGAACCTTGCGTTATGTACTGTTTCGTCAGTCACGAATATTTTGACGCTCGACCGATCCTTGTTCTTGTTCAATGCTATTTAAATATTTCAAATGCTCTGACTGTCCTGAGAGCTAATCCATTCAATGAAACAGACGATCAAACTTGAATTATTTAGTAGGCTTTCGCCGCACCTCCCGGAAGATCTTTCAATCCTTCTTTGGCACGCAAGTTTGTTGTGTTTAAATCAGCGTAGGCTTTGTTTTTTTCCAATCAGTATCAGTGATTTATGTGTTATTTACCTCTATTCAGATATACATGTATGTCCATTTAATCAATAATGAGTTATCTATTGTTTTCCAAATATCAAACGAAATCGAGAAAAACACGACCATAACTCTGTCCATGAGACATCACAATATTTGATTTTCAGTGATTTATGATTTGCTTACGTCTCTTTCTACGACTATCCTGTTGTTTGAATGTTTGGCTTAGTTAACCCATTTATTACCATAATCTTAATAACTAAGGCCTAACTGGTTTTTATTAAGTACAAGCCAATGAAATTTATGTTTCATATCCCGTATGTTAGATATGTATTTTAAACGACGATATTTTAGGAATTGTAGTTTGAAATTTAAGCCATAGCAATGTATTTTGTAAAAACAAATTAACGTCTCAATATCAGTTCGGCGTTTCTATAAATATGACTTTTCAAAATTCAAATCGACGTCCAGTTCACCTGTTTAAAACTTAATGGCCAACATGATTACATCTGTGTGATATCAGCATATCGGGGAAATATGCACCTGGCAATCTTGACTTCTTGAAGATTGGTGCGGACAATCATAGACGTACGGGACAGGGGTAGTATGTTTTCGGGCAGCGAATTCCAAAAAATCGGGCAAAAAGGGTAAAGTGGGCAAACATCATTAAAATTCTGCCCCCAGACCGAGGAGTCGTGGACCCCTACGGCTATGCGTACATTCATATTCCTTGATTTAATTTAAAAAATTAATTTTGCTCAGCCTTAATATAGAGCTGTTTATGAAAGGGGGCACCTCTTGAATGATTGGCTCCCTGCCATAATCTATTATTCTCAAACTATTGATCTGTAATCCTGTTATTGATTTAAGATATACCTATGATATTTTTATTTACTTAGACAATGGATAGAGGTTACATTTTTGTATTGAGAACTACTTTAGAGACGTAAACAAAGAAAGCTTTTGAGAAATATTGAAGTAATATATTTATAACAATGAGTTGTCTCAGACTTTCAAAATTGAAATAAATTTCCTTTGTCTGTATAACTTTTCATTTTAAGTTATTGTTAAGAGCTTTATAAACTTTTTTTTTGTATCGTGGACACTATAGTTTTCTGTTAGACATTCTTTTCTTGCAAGTGACGCGATAAAATGTTTAGTTTTATGGAATGGAATTTCAAGAACCAAAAACGTCTTACTGAAAAATAGTGTCATGAAATGTAAACCGATATCTTATAAGTTTAGCCGATATCGCCTACTTTAAAAGTTAAAAAAAAAAAAAACTCTTTACAATCTTAAAATTTTATTGACGTCACTCAATTTGTGGACATAATTGTTTTTTTTTTTTACCTTTGTGAGTACACATTTATAAAGTTATAAATCATTTGCTCTAATAATATTAAGATTTGAAAAAGGGAGAATCGTTTGATTATTTAAATATCACAGGCATAGGCAACATGATTTCGAAATTATGAGAATTATAAAAACTCTCAACTATTATGTAACTCTCATTGGGTTGGATTTCTTCAGAAAAGTCATACTCCATTCTATAGCAATTGCGTACGACGTTTGTCACATCTTATCGTTGCTGGCACATCCCCGATATTCTTAATTAGTCGAGGACTTCCTTCTTATTAAATTCCTTCAAATATTGCAGGATATCTAGCACGCTAACCTAGTTCCGAAGTTGATACTTAAGTGACTTTATACACACAATATCATGCATCACTAGAAAATTTTGAAGGCAAACCTCTTTAAGGCACTAGTTCAGATAGGCACACTCTTTATATGCACAATGTCATTTTAGGCACACCTGAGCATTCAACGAACAGTTTACATAATTCGAAGTAGAATAAGTGGTAACGTACACGCATCTGTATCTAAAAGTAAATAGTAACCAAGAATTAGGCCTTGAGGTTGTTCGCCAGTGTTGGTAATTAGAAACAAAATTAACAACACTGCCCGACTCTTGCCACGTGGAGGCCACCTCTCTCAAGAGTCGAATTTTGAAATTTTGAACCGCAAGCCAATGTTCCTAAAAATCGACCTTTTCCCCTTAGAATGACTTATCATCACGGGATGTGCATACAGTTGACGTACAATAGTAATAATAATATACCCGCTCGTTACGTTCGAACAATGTCCGCCAACAACAGATTACTATTTTCAATTGTAGAATAAGTGGAAATGAACTCA
Organism: Lottia scabra; assembly: GCA_029955415.1. Classification (NCBI taxonomy): domain Eukaryota; kingdom Metazoa; phylum Mollusca; class Gastropoda; family Lottiidae; genus Lottia; species Lottia scabra. Next base: position 14,796,902 of record JARJEI010000002.1, on the reverse strand, counting down.
GCAGTGAGTGACATCAATTACCTCTTTATTTACCTAGAAAATAATAACCTGCCTTTGTGTTTGACTTATCATCCCGGGATGTGCATTCAGTTGACGTACAATAGTAATAATAATATACCCGCTCGTTACGTTCGAACTATGTCCGCCAACAACAGAATACTATTTTCAATTGTAGAATAAGTGGAATTGAACTCAGCAATGAGTGACATCAATTACCTCTTTATCTACCTAGAAAATAATAACCTGCCTTTGTGTTTGACTTATCATCCCGGGATGTGCATTCAGTTGACGTACAATAGTAATAATAATATACCCGCTCGTTCGAACTATGTCCGCCAACAACAGATTACTATTTTCAATTGTAGAATAAGTGGAAATGAACTCAGCAGTGAGTGACATCAATTACCTCTTTATCTACCTAGAAAATAATAACCTGCCTTTGTGTTTGACTTATCATCCCGGGATGTGCATTCAGTTGACGTACAATAGTAATAATAATATACCCGCTCGTTACGTTCGAACTATGTCCGCCAACAACAGATTACTATTTTCAATTGTAGAATAAGTGGAAATGAACTCAGCAGTGAGTGACATCAATTACCTCTTTATCTACCTAGAAAATAATAACCTGCCCTTGTGTTTGACTTATCATCCCGGGATGTGCATTCAGTTGACGTACACTAGTAATAATAATATACCCGCTCGTTACGTTCGAACAATGTCCGCCAACAACAGATTACTATTTTCAATTGTGTAGAATAAGTGGAAATGAACTCAGCAATGAGTGACATCAATTACCTCTTTATCTACCTAGAAAATAATAACCTGCCCTTGTGTTTGACTTATCATCCCGGGATGTGCATTCAGTTGACGTACACTAGTAATAATAATATACCCGCTCGTTACGTTCGAACAATGTCCGCCAACAACAGATTACTATTTTCAATTGTGTAGAATAAGTGGAAATGAACTCAGCAATGAGTGACATCAATTACCTCTTTATCTACCTAGAAAATAATAACCTGCCCTTGTGTTTGACTTATCATCCCGGGATGTGCATTCAGTTGACGTACAATAGTAATGATAATATACCCGCTCGTTACGTTCGAACAATGTCCGCCAACAACAGATTACTATTTTCAATTGTAGAATAAGTGGAAATGAACTCAGCAGTGAGTGACATCAATTACCTCTTTATCTGCCTAGAAAATAATAACCTGTCTTTGTGTATGACTTATCATTCCGGGATGCGCATACCTATTGTTGACGGACATTAGTAATTTTAGTATATAAAAAATAAAACGACGAATCGACTTGTAATATAGGAAAAAATAAATACACGAGAACGTGCAAATAGTAGGTAAAAAGTCGATATAATGAGAGTAAATGTAGCTACGTTTCGAGACTAATCCCTTTATCAAGCAAAATAAAAAAAAAAATATTTAAAGGCGAGATAGGTCCTTTCCCTAAGAGAAACAACAACTTACCCGATTCGTCTGTTTCTTACTACTTCTAAATTAAAAGTGACGATAGAAAATGGCAACGCTCTTTTTTGTATTGTAAACGCGGACGTTATTGTAAACAATGACGTGACGTCATAGTATTCCAATAAAAAATTTGAAAAAGTTCAAAATATTTTGAAATTGTGTTTGTTTTTGGTTGAAAAATCATAAATTTACACTAAAATGTTTCTCAATGAACTATATACTGAGGATTTTCAGATGTCGTTTGATGATATAGATGCATTTTATTGTTTCTAGAAGTAAAAGAATTGACAAGAATTCTAAAAATTTGAATCGATTCCAAAAACTTGGGTTATAAGAACAGATCAAAACCTAGTAAAGTGTTTGATAGATATTGTGTATGGTTTTTGGTATGTGTTTATCATTGCTATCAGTAGAAAATATTGGGAATTGGACTTTTTGATGTATAAGTTGGACAACCAGGGGCGGATACAGGATTTGACGTTAGGGGGGGGGGGGCGCAAAATCAAATTTCGGCGACCGTAGCGAGCCGAAAAATTATTTGAGGTTAAAATAATCAAAAAAAAAAATATACAAAATTTTAAACATGCAATTAAAAAACACTTATTTCAGAATCAGAGTCTGTGATTAAATCTCTTTTTTGCAATTTTCCATCTGTGATACTTTATTATATGTTATGAATTTAATTTTTATGTTATTTACCTATTCCACTATCACTTCCTCCCAACAGATTTCATGATTTGATTCCTCTCAGGACCCCATTGGAAATAAGCTAATGAGAATATATTACTCATGCTTTATGGGTTATCCTTAAGATGAATTTTATCATGACTCTAAGCGATTCTTATTGTGGGACTTTGCTTCCGCAAAGTCCCAGTTTGTTTTCGAAATGTTTCCATTTTTTTTTTTTTCGTTTTTTACACAGGGCACACAGCCTAAACTGCAACAGCTGCAGCAACTTTTTTACAACTTCTGAGGTCCATTTTTGGCGATGTACTTAATGAATATAAATTGAAATATTTTTGCAAAAGTGCAAGTTGCACATTGCAACATGAGCAAAAACCGGTTTTGTGACTCTGGAAGCTACATTTATGGGCCGATTTTGCTCTGGTTTTCATTTTTGGAATCTGTGACGAAATTCTAATCCGACTAAAGTCAAAAAATTTCAAATTTCGAAAATTCGTAGTATACATTTTTTGGCCAATTTTCGAAATTTTTGGACTATTTTTCAGTTTTTTTCGGATTAATCTGAAATTTTAATAAAAGATGCATGTCACTAATGTAAACAATTTGACATATTTAAAAATTTTGCCTCACTTCCGGTTAAAGTGCAAAATCGATTTTCACTTCCGGTTGAATAACTTCCGGTGTAATTGAAATATTTCAACGAAATGTTGTCTATCGTTATTAATCGTAATTCTACAGCCGATTTTAAAATAAAATTTAGTCCAAACAAAATACTTTGGCCGCCATGTTGATTTGATACATTTTTATAAAACTCAAAATGGGGCCTTGGGGGAGAATGGGATTCGTCAAATTTTTATGTTGGTGTATACTTTAGTCGATGGCGACAAAAATGTTGCGAATGGATTTTTGAATTTGACTTTTCCTTTTTTGCAACTTCCGGTTTATTTTTTTCAATTTTTGAAGGCTAATATCTCGTGACCTTGACCTTTGATGACCTTGACCTTAAGTAGGTCAAAGGTCATCGACCTTGGCTACCTGATGATACATTAATATTTGACCTCCGATATCAACTTCCGGTTTTATAGCTGTCCAAATATAGCCAAATTCGCAACTTTGTACTGCTCCTACAGGTGACCTAATTAACCTAGAGAGTTTATTTTTGCATATTCTGAATGGACTTTATGAGCTCTTTCGAACGATATATCACAATGTATCAAAATGCAAATTTTGTTTTTTTTTAAATTTTGCAATTTTCGAAACCTTTACCCGATTTTTTGAATTTTTTGACTTTAATATATGTACAGTTTAAGATCTATTAAGTTTAGAGGCTTGAAAATTGACACATAAGTAAACATATCCCATATCAATGTATACATCGAAAACAAATTTACATGGGCGTGGCACATCCGGGTTAAATTTTAATTTTGTTAATATTTTGTTGTCTGGAAAAAATCCATATAGACAACATTTTTTTGGAAAATGCTTTTGCACACACCAACCTCATTACTTTAACTCAATTATATCAAAATCTCAGCTATTTCGGCTGTATAGTTCAGAAAAGGGAACAAGGTTTATTAATTTCAAAATTTCCGATTATAGATTTTGACCTTTTTTGACATTTATGATTGTATATCCCGTTAACCAATAGATGTAAAGGCTTGATAATTTAGCCATAGTAAGATTATTAATTATTAATATAAATAAAGTCACATCAAAAGATCTGACGTGGGCGTGGCATATCCGGGTAAAATTTTGTTTTTGTCAAAATTTTGTTTATAAAAAAAAAAGTAAAGTTTAATTTTTTTTTTCAAAAAATGACCGTGCATACAGTTACAGCATTGATTTGTTCAGCATATGTTGAAATCTCATTGATTTCGGCTTTGCAGGTCAAAAAAGGGAACAAGGTTAAAAAAAAAAAATGTTTTCGTTTTTGACCTTGACCTTTGTTGACCTTGACCTTTTTAGGATCAAAGGTCATTTCATTTATACTTTCATATTTGAAGTCTAGCGTCAACTTCCGGTGTTATTACTGTATGCATTTCCATTTTAAAGACTTGTTTCTCGGGAATTTGACATTTAATGACCTTGACCTTCAGTAGATTGAAGGTTATTAATAAAGGTTTTCAGATGGTACATTCAAATGATAGGTCTGGTGACTACTTCCGGTTTCACAACCTTTTAACAAAACAAATTTTTTTAAAGTTGTCGACTTCTTTGGCACTTGGGATTTACGTTCAGGGCCGATTTTTTTCTAAATTCCCCTTAGCAATTTGCACATTTGCAAAGTCCCACTCTGTGCCACATGTGGCTCTAGTTTCTATATATTTTGACTTTCCTTTTATACTTTTCTGTTCTGATCTAAAGCTGTTATCTTCACATGTCATGTATTTAATTTATCTTAGAATAAATAAATAAAAAATAAAAAAAAAAAATAATCAAAGTTAATGAAATATTCTTCTAGAGTGGGTGCAATGTAGATAGATATCTTGCCCAGCGAAGTGTGGCGAGAAACATTTGTGGTAAAATGGTGCGGACAACCCATGCTTTGCAAATTTTAGATGGGGCGCACGCCCGCCACGCCACCCCCTAAATCCGCCCCTGACAACTACGGCTTATCCTGTTTTTTTTTCTTCAAGATTATCAAAATTAGTAGCACTCAACTCACGTTTTCTAGAAGATGTTAACAATGATAAACTAGAAGATGATTTATTTCCGATAGTGGACTAAGTCGGGACTATGCAGTTTTATCCCTGCTCATATTCTGGTCGTTGTGAACGTCGTCATCATTGTGCTTATTCTGTTATTAATCGCCTTTTTTTCTCCATTTGAGTGATGTTGAACTCAATGATGCAGAATATACCTTTTCATGTAACCTTTTAAAAACATTTTTTAAACGTTTTTCCGCCACTAACTTTTTTGAAACCCCTATAAAACGTTTTTTGAATGTTTTGTGTTTGGTGGGATAATATTCCAGATGCAAGATTTCCATAAAAAAATAATTATATTTTGTGGTAGGCCTAAAGGTTGTATATAGTTGCCAAAGGACTGAGTCAGAGTATACCTGAAACCAATTTAAGTAATATGATATATTGTTTACATAATATCTACAAACGCTTGATACATGATCGATAAACATTTTAGAAATTCAATACTCGTAGGTTATATTTTACAATTCTTCGTATAAAACATTTCCAATTACATTAAAATTAGCCCCTAGTTAGGCTATAGCGATATTACTGATACTGATTAAGCTAATGTTAACTGGTTATCTATACCAAATAACCAAACAACCAGTTATATCTGCTCATTGAAATTTAAATGTGCTTCAAGAGCTAACAATAACGATATTATAATTATAGAATAAAAATATATTTTATCAAATAACAATGGATGAAGGAGATTGCACGGTTTAACCTTTATGTAGAAAAGGCTTTCAGATGATACATTGTCCATATCGCTAATAAAGTATTTTGATACTTCGAATTCTTATCCTATCCACTGTTTAGGACAACGGGTGTTGGGGTTTGGTTATGATCTGAACGATGAATCAGGTGAACTGGCTTTCTCAATCAAACCCTATGAATGATTATTTTCAGTATTACCCTATATATTTTAATATGATCTTTATTAGAAATCGTTTCACGTTCGATATTTATGGTAGCTATGTGAGGTAACCATCAAGTAAGATTTCAAAACATGGTTGGGTCAATTTGCCCACAGTAAATGGAAATTCATATAGGCAAGCAGCTTATACAAATCTGGTTTTCCATCCTATACATAAATTTTGGATCGTGGATTTACTGCTCAAGTCGGTCATTCATGGATGATATTGGTATTGAATGTGCGAGGGCTTTTCCCTGTTGTCACTGTAAAAATAAAGTTCTAATATATGATCACACTATGAAAAAATGGAGCTTTAAAAGTATCATTTTGTGTACAAATTAAAATCATAATTTTTATGAACATTTTCATGTGGGTTTAAATGAACACTGACAATACATTTGGGTATTAGTATTACATTGAAAACCATTTTATCAGAAAATCGGAACTTTCGGTGATTTCTATTGATGAGAGATGGCACTCCCGTGAAACCGTTTCGAATAAAGAATGTAAACATGTAAAATAAAGTCAGCCATGAAAAGTCATTAAATCGGTTCAATTGCCTATAAATAGCTATACTATTGACCAATGCCTATTTTATGAGACTAATACATTACTTTGATCCAATTTCATGTTTTCGAACAATGAAATATCAATTTACTGTTGAGTTTTATTGATATGTATTATTTTTAGATCAAATGAACAAACCTAGACAGTCAGGCATGAATTCTGTGGTAATTGAAACCTTAAAATAGACCTGAATGGAACTAGCCATAATAAACACATTGTGGTTTATGAATTTAGAAGGCCACTCATTTAATATGAGTTTTTATAGACATGTGAAATGAATGCGCTTAGCAAACCCGCGCGTTAAGGCCTTTATACAAGCAATTTCATATTGGATGAGGGCAGAGCCTATATAAACTGATGATGGGTGGGGTGGGGAGCGTCGTGCAAAACGCATTCTTGAGGGAGATGGTGAAGAATTCGAGGCCTAAGGTTGGGTAAGCCTAGGCTGCCCCCAGCCTACCCCCTCCCCCGTTCCTACACCCGACATGACACTATACGGTACAACACAAGAAGATTAATAATTCGTAGTATTCAGCAGTGTATAGTTTGGTTCCCCATTGAGCTCTCTGCTGTAACACTGTCAGCTTGGCAATACACTTGTGTTTGGTTAGAAGGGAGGCAACTCAAATCTTATCAGTGATTTTCAGACTACAAAAACATTTCATTTACATATTTTAACAGCCTGTTTATGTTGAACCATACTCAAAACAAGGTTTTTAACTAATGTTATATACTGTATGTAGTTTTCCCACCAACAATCTTTGTTTTGTTACAAGGGAGGCTATTCTTATTTAGTTTGTGCTATACTTTTTATACTAATTTTCTACAAACAATTATCCTTTTAATGGATATTTCCTTTTTGCCTTTGACATCCCTTTACAGACAGAAAAGACTAAATAAGTGGACTTACTAGCCCAAAGAGCCTATATTTTGCTTTAATCTAATAAAAATGCAAGCTCGGGTGTTCTGTTTAACAAGATAGACAATAGGTATTGTTCACCTTTGCATAAATATAATTCTCCTCCCAAAAGTGTGATGATAACTTGTTGTGGGTGTATAAAAAACAACTTTTTGAGAATAACAAAGCAATGTTTTTTGTACAATAAATTCAATAATTCAAACAACAATTTTACAGAATAATATTTCATTTTTGACATAGGCTGCAATATCAGAAATGCCTATGTAAATTAAAATATCTGTATAACTAGATTTAACATTGTCTCTTTCTATTTTAAAGACAATATTTATTAAGATCTTAGACCATCGGTTCCCAACCTTTTGGACTCTTCGTACCCCTATTTTGTTTAAGAGGCTTCTCAGGTACCCATTGTGGTGTTCGTTGGTACCCCTTGGGGGTACTAGTACACCTGGTTGGGAACCAAGATCTTAGATGGTATGTAACGATTTCTTATATATCTTTCAGATAATGCAATAAATGTTAATTTTGGTGCATACATGCTACAAACATGTTAGCGTTATACAAAAGGGAGTCTTTTTCAATCCATTTGCCTCGCAAGTCCCATGTAACATGTAGTTAATCAACAAACCTTCAACTATGCAAGAGTGTCTTTTACCACCTAACTTCATAAAGTAGCTTTTAGTTTATTGCCAAACAATAAAATTTGAATTCAAATAATATTACTTTGCAGTCTGGTAGCAAAAAATTATTTTTTATCATATTTTTTATCAACTGTAATCAGTGAAAGTCTTTTTCCTTTTATGATAATAGCTAATAGTGTTTTCTTCTATTTCAATACCACTGTTAACACTCCTGAGGTAGTTAGCATGCAAATGATGTTAAAATTAAATATAAATACAAACAATGTTTTTGTTAACAATTTTGGCTTTAAACCACAGAGCACTACTAATAACATCATGTCCAAATTGCTACCAACATAGGCAGTGTCTTTACACCATCAAAATCACCTTCTTCACAGTTGCTGCTTAACTCACATGAAATGCACATGCATATTTTAATACTGTATTTATCACAGATATGCTATTAGAATTATCCTAATATCACAGTTTTCAAGAATCACGATCTTGTTTTGGCTTCTTTTTGACTTTTTTACTTCGTTCCCACCTAACAGTTTCTGCTTCAAGGGCAGACAAGTCTATTAAACGTTGTTGAAAAGAGTTTGTTGAACCCATGGCTGGATCTGTGTATTTAGGTTCAACTGTAAGAGAAAAGATGAAATAATATAAAATTGTATCTATGAACATATATTATGTACAGGTGGAAATGAAACTAGCATAAGTTTTGAGCTTTGTGCTTGATTTAATAACATAATAAACATTGTGTATTCTGAGATCTTCACTGCAGGGATTTATTGTATTCTGTTTGTATAGTTATGACACCAGGTTAGTACTACACTGATAAATATTTACTATTATTTACTGAGTTTGAGAATTTAACTTTTATGCTCATTCTACGAGGTAAAGGTAGTATCTCTTTAAAGTTTGTGATAGTCCTGTTTGCTACTAGCAAAATGCAGAAAATTTTCTTACCATCTCTGGCAGGCTGTCTTGAAGAACCAGTGCCCATTGTAAATCTTGAGGTAGATGGTCCTCCTCGACGTGGAGGGAGGGTACTTGAACCCCCGTTAGGATACTGTTTACTGTTACTCACTGCAACACCGTTACTTTTGGGTGTATTGGGATTCCATAATGTACCCATAGCAACTAGATCTTCCTTCTGCACTCCACCATTGCCTAAAATCATAACAATTTTATTAACAGTTTCATTTCTTGAGCGCTTGATTTGTTACGTTATGTATCTTTGGAGAGTAGAACGTGTTCCATTAGCTCGACAAATCTGGCTCTGACCAGTTCCTATGACGTGATATATGGATGGAATGTAGAACTTGTAGGGCCATTCATTTTATGCTGATTTTTGGGGAGTTGCTCCAATCTGGTTTTGCGTTTATTAAGGATAAACTTGCATACTTTTTATCCACAAATTTAGTACAGTACTAGTATAATCCTTAAGCAACATTTAGGGGTATACCATAAAATTGTGTTCCGTTATTTAGTACTAGTATAGTAATGTGTATTAAAATTAAAAGATGAACCTCAGCAAGAAGAATCGATAAACCTACCTGATGAAGAATTTAAACCAGTTTTAGGTGTATTATTATTATTGTAAAACTGTTCCCCGCGTAAATATGATTGTCGAATACCAGTAGGTCGGAAATGGTTCTGTTTCGATATTGTAGAGCTTTTGATTGGTTGTAAATCTTCTCTATCTCCATTAATACTGACTGAAATAAGAATTAATTATTTCACATCAAGGGCAATAACTCAACACTAGTGATAAAAGATCTCAGTAACATCATAAGCATGGTAACTGCTGTCTGTAAAAGGATTATAAAGGTTTTATTGGAAACACTGATAGCTTTGCTCTTGTCTGATATCCTGTCTTATGTCTGCACATCTGCTGGAAAATTTGACCAAATTGTGAAGAAGTAAGAATACATTTGGCTTGAATTTTTGAATGCTATTTGTAATTGTGATGTCATAATATAACCATTCTCATTAATTGAGCACTCCACTAAATAGAAATAGAATTAGAATTTACCTTTTTCTAATGAAATTGATCGTCTGGATGTATTTCTACTATTAGGTCTTCTGTTATCACTGTTTTCTTTTAATCGTCCAGACACTTTATCTGAATAGACTAGATCATTAGGACTATAATCATCTGTCATAGAAGACCGTGTTGTTTCACCATTATAAAGAATATCTGCTGTAGAATATGGTACAGAAGGTGAACTGGAAGAACTGAAATGTAAAAATATAAGTTTGTTAATTTTATGAATTTATAAGCATAATTTGCCTTGCCATGAATTTTCCAGTTCATTTAAAGTCTTGATCTTCAGCCATTTCTGAAAAAAATAATATATAGATACAATTGAAAGACTGAGATTAACAAGGTGTCTTAATGGCTATTTTTATAATAGAGCAATTTCCCTTGAAATTTTCTACATTTCTATGTAAGTACATGTATTGTGATGCTGTAAATTTAAGAAACAACTGTGACAATTTCCATCACAGTTTTTAATTTTTCATTGAAGGAATGGGTTTCAGTCCTTTATAAATTATCAATATTGACCCTCATTATTCACTTCTTATCATCTAAAAAACTGGTCAATGGTAGATATTTCTTTTTTTCAGTTTTGAATACTAAAATAAACTGAAATATCTTTATCCCCCGACGAAACACTTAAAATCCTCCATAAACATACAACTTAATGATTTACAAATATGATGCAAACACAAGCTTACCTATTTTATGATAAAAACAATTTTTTCCCTCCAACAAACCACTCAGTTAGATTTGTAAGGTATTTAACACGTTATAACATGTAAGTTTATAATTAATACAGAATATGCTTACTACAATACCAACACTGACCCTTGGATTGTTACACTATAAGATATGAATATTTGGTAGAGTGGGCTTTATAACATACATTATGGAAAACAGCCAACTTACAAAATGTAATAATTGGCCTACCTTTACTCTCCCTTTTTTACATGGAGAACATTGCACCTATAAGGTTACTTTATTATAAAATAGAATTTATGAAGAGAAAATCTACTGACAAAATTCTGTAATGTTAGACTTTGCTCTATCACAAAGAAACCATAGTAAGCTGCCACATGAACAATATTAGAGTTTGCAGGCTTGATTCGGCAATAATTTAAAATATTATAACTTAAATTTTAATATTCAAATGTAATTTTGATTTACAATAATTGATTCTAATAAAACCAGACAGTTAGTTGCTCCATAATTCTTGTGGTTATATTTTCAAATTAACTCTGATTCGGCTGATAAATATTCAACAATATTTTGGAAAGCAAAGTTAATTTAAAAGCATAAATTAATAAAAGTTAATAACACAATAGTTGGCCAGTCTTTTTTTTATATGTTTTTTAATTTTTGGTATAACATTACACTTGGTCTATGATTTATATCATCTTACAACAAAACAATGAATAAAGTAGAATAGTATTAGATATATTTGTACCTGAAACGTTTTGATTTTAAATAATGTGGTATACTCCATGGCCAGTCTGGGTAAGCTATATTCAATTCCAGCTTTTTCATCTTTTACATAACCCCTGATTGAATTTAGATAAACGCACGTGGATGATCCAATTATAAAATCCAGTCCGACTAAACAAATAAATCACAATTCAGCTTTAATTAATCCATAAGCCTATACACTAACTTTTCGAATGCACTAAGTTTAAAATACATAGCAACTGCGATATTTATTCAATATATTGTCAACCATTAAAATGTTATAAAATCATTGCAGTGACTCAATAGTGCTTCACATTTATGTTCATAGTTTTCACATTCTTGAGTCCATAACTACACCATGTCGGCCATGTTGAATTTGTCTAGCTAGAGTATATATATATAGATAAATATATAGGTGGGTTTATAACCCGATAAACTTTATAATATGATCAAGTACTTAATGTATATTGTAATCATTATTAGGGGGCTTAGTTGTTAGGGTCTAGTGAAAGGATTACAGAATTTAGTCTGGTTTGCTATTTTATTCCTAGTTCAACTCTGGAGCATTTCCTTTTATGGAATTTGCATAGCCTACTGGGGCTTAAAAAGGAACCCAAAGTCGTTACCAATAAGTACATCAATTGTCATTAGAATGACAACTTTTGAATCATCACATTTTATGATGTGGAAAATTAATATCTTTCAGTTAACAACCTATTAAAGGGACAGCAAAGAAGTTTTCAAGTTGTTGAATGTGCATCAAACACTCTTGCAAAGGTCTTCTGTGTTTTAAGCAATTTTGCAGGTATGACATCAAAACCTTAGTAGAATTGTCTGATAGAAAATTAGAATGGTACAAAGTGATGCTATCAGTGTCCCTGATACACATAAAATTGTAGAAAACCTCTTCACAATCCCTTTAAAAGAGGAGTGATGTTGTACAACAGAATCTAACATGATGTTATAATGTTAGTAAAAGTATGTCTTAATCAATAATTGATATAATATTGATTGTCTGGTCTCAGTATTACTGGGCTATATTGATTACAGGTATTGACTGTATAACATAGAAATAGAACAGTAAAAGTACTGTACAAAATCGCTTTTTCAATAACCTTTTCTTAGAATGTTTATTTCTAATAATTTCTTAATTGCTACTGACTTCACAAATTCATTGGTAAATCAAATTTTATTCTGTTTATACAAAAAATCAAAATATTAGACAAATTCTGCAACTAAACTAAATTTTGCAAAATACCAAACGCAAATAAAATATTCTTACCGTTTAAGTTTCATATCCCTATTTTTCATTATTATAAAATAGAACAACTTAATTACAAAATACCAAGTTTCAAATATCCAGACATTAAAGTTTGAACCGCACATGAAAATAGTCTGAGATAAATTTCCAATAATGACAACAATTAATCATCACCATAGCAACCCTCATCACAACAACAGTCAATATTATTATAATATATCTATTCAATCAAGTCTATCAATCTAGCCATGATGCTGGATATCATTTTGTAAGTGGTGGCATTGATGAATAGCCATAATATTTCGAATTGAGTCATGTAGTTGAAATCATTGAGAAATGTCAAATATTTAATAGTGACATAAGGAGTAAGCTCATTAGTAAGCAATTGAAAGCAGAAATGTTTTTCCTCTAAAATTAAAGGGTTTAAACATTGAACAGCACTCTAGTCTTACTTTTCTGGACCTGGGTGAACAGAACTGAATAAGCAGCAATAAGACATCCAACAAACAACAGTCCTATTTTGAAGTCAATTCTAGAAAAGAATCTTTTTTTTAATAAGTCTGTAATCTGTGAAAAAATACATAAATAGAAAAAAAATGTCAAATTTGAAGACTAAAGGGAGATAACTAAACATTACCTGAAAAAAGTAGCAGCAGAAAAAGGTCTTGTTTGTTTAAACCCCAGATACTCCTTTTCACCAAGTAATGTTATAGGACATTTTCTCCCATAGATATTACGCAATGAAGAATGACGAAGTAATTTTGGTTGGTTGTCACGGTAACCCACTGTTTTTGGTCGTGATAAAGAAACTATAGTCATACTTGGATCAGGATACATTTCAGAATATTTCCCAAAAATTTCAAAAACTCACTGTCACACAAACACAATTTTCAAAATGGTCAAACAATATACCAGTGTAACTTGTAAGCATTTCCTTTTTTAACACATTTTTAACGTATCGTTCGATATTGTACATGAATCCATAACTATAAGAACATAACAAATGTCATAAAGAACATGACTTGAATGTCAAAATGTCAAGAAAACATTATTCATAAACAACATAACAATTGAATAACAGAAACAATTCTGTCCTAGAGAAAAGAATAATGTCTTCTATTACGGTATATCACCTTCCAAAAGAAATGAAAGAATTTCAAGCCTGGTCAAAGCCTTTCTCCGTGTGGTAAACATCATGGTTGAAAGGTAATTTTGAAAGGTAAAGGTGACATATTATCAATTGTTTGATTTTGGTATTAAAATGGATATTTGATCTGTTAATATGACCATGACTATACGCCTTTCTTTTCAACTCTCTTGACAACTAGTCAAAAATAAATATATCATAATCATACTTATATTACTAATATATTAAGAGGGAGAAATTGTGCTGATCTGATCAATTTATTTTAACTCTGTGGCATATGAATGACAAATTCAAATTCCTTTTTTTAAAATTCAATCTCAATTAGAAAGTAGGCCTACTATTTAACCTGTAAATTAATCTTAAATGAAAAATCCATTAACATTCCAATTAATCAGTGGAGAGCCGTAGTGATCAGTGAGTTAGGTCCAGGGTTCATTCCAAGCATGAGTCAAGATGATACCTTCGGATTTTTCAGCCCGGTTTCCCTGTCAGTGATGCAGGTCAGAGGGGCTGACATGGAAAAGTGTCTAGTCAATTGGATGGAAGAATAAACCAAGGCACCGTGTGCTAGAGGCTATGCACATTAAAGATACACCTGACAGTTGGAAATCAATAAGAGTAGAATGCCACTGTCCTGACAAAAAAGCAGGACATAAAACTCCATTTCATTTCATTTTCAATGAATAAGTATGTACATGTATATCACAGTAAAAAAAAATTTGAGATGTGATACAGAGATTCATAGATTGATTGGATTTGAATAAATCTAAGGGATAAAATTACTTTCTAGAAGCACAGTTTTTGGTCTCATCGCATCTTAAATTCTATTTCTGTCCCCCAATCCTCTATCATTGACAAGGGGGATGTATGAAACTATACATACTATGATATCATTTAATACTTACTTTGCAGTTGATATTCCAAATGGAACCCATGAAAACTGCTTTGATGTTTTCCTTTCACTTATCTCTTTATCAGCTACTGATTCTAAGATACAATATTTAGTGTTCCTGGCATCACAGCCACACGAGGGAAGACATGTTTTCTCACCAGATGTTACTAATGGTTTGCTATCAAATGATCTACAGAGAGTTTTATAGTCCAGATTTATCATAAAACAAGTGTTTGTGTTCACTAGCGCTGGAAACATCTCAAAACTCCTACTTGCTTATGCGCAGGCTTAAAAAACGGTTTGTGTTTGTGACAAATGTGCTGGAAACATCTTAATTGTCTTATTCCCTTAAGCACAGGCTTAAAAAACAGTTTGTGTTAAATGTGTCAAAACATTTCATTTAATTCTCAGGCTTTTAAAAACAGTTAAACTACGCCACAATTCACAAAAAATATGCTTTTATCACAGACGACCTCCTTTTAACCTCTTCGTAATCCTTTTTTAATCACTATCAATCAAAAGAAATCGATTCAATGAAGCAAAGTAATTATTTCTAGCATTATATAAGTATACTAACACTAACCAATATTGTCCATGGGCAAGAGCGCATTTTCCATGATTTCATTCCAATTGGTCTATCCTATTTTCTAATTCAGGTATTTCAAAAAGAGAAAGCTAACAAATTAAATTTGTTTCTAAAGCCTTCAAGTAATTTATTGCGGTAATCTAGGACATTCACTGAATTTTATTACCATTACCATTTGTTGACTAAACAAAGATTAACAATAACATGCACGAAAGCATATATAATGATAATACATGGTGTCATGTGGTACGTTTGTTAATTAAAAATTAGTCACACCAAATTTGTACTAGTATGAACTCACACTGTTATTAATTAGAAACCCAAGCCTTGATCAAATTATATTTTCCAGTTAATTTGGTCATTCATATCACATTTGTCAAATACCTGAGCACAATCCAAGTACCCTTTGAAGAAATGTTCAAAGACAAACCATTACAGACATACCAGTACTGTATTTCCTTCCAATATCACATTAATTTGTCAATCCACAGCTACAAAAGTCTACAATGACTACATATGTTACTTTCATGCAATTATTCCATTCAATTCCATCAAAACTTAAACCAAAATTCTTAAGATGTCCGATATGATTCGGCTACAACTTCACCGTCAAAAGTGTCTTTGCAAACAGCATTCTGTTTGATACTGAATCCAAGTCACTCAGCTTGGTTAGGTACATCTAAACAACTCCACTTCAATTCAAATTTGCATAAAACATATAAATTGTTATATCACTATAATTAAGTGTAGTATTATTAATCAGAAAAATCTCATAAAATCCTTTGGTAACCATGCACAAAAATTATGCCTTATCTTAATTCAGTTTTTGACTATTCAGTAAAACAATGTAATTATTTTTAGACTAATGTCTACTTATATTTCCCAATGTAACTATGGGCAAGAGCCATTCAAAATCACAATAGTCTTTGTAAAAATCCAATTTTTTAATTCAACCATGCAACTTTGTTGAAATACTTCAAATATTCTTCCTAAGCACAAATACTAATCATGTATTTCCTTACTCCAAGTCAAACACGTAAACTATATAAGAATAAAGGGTATATAAAAGGTATAAAAGGGAATATAAAAGATATAGATAAAGGGTTATAAAAGGTTTACTATTTACAAGGTTATATATCATGTGTTTTTGATGATAAAACTATTTGTAAGTGTTTTGGTATATTTGGTAATATAAGTTTGTACTATTGACTACCTTTGTGAGTCCTTTTAGTGCTATTGACTACCTTTATGGGACCTTTTAGTTCTATATTTGTTTTTAACATAGGTCACAAGAGAAGCATTGAGAATGATAGTCACACCCAAAGTCAATCACAATCAAATTTTCTATACCTTTAAAGTTCAGCTAAAAAAATTATTGCTTACTATAACTGCAGGAAATTCATATAATTCTTTCTATTATATTCCTATCTAAACATTTATCCTTAATTTTCTGTATTTGTGTTTTTTATATAAAGCATAGTAGTACTCTGGTACAAGTCGTATTGACTTTCAAATGCTGATTATGGGTGCACGTAATTTTAGTATGTGATTAAAGGCTAAAATTTCGTAGGAAAGTTGTGAACAATATTACAGATTAGATAAGCAAAACAATTCCAGATTCTGAGACTAAAAATATTAACCATTCCAAAATTTATTTTTGTCACTCTCTCGACAGTTCTAAAAATCTTGTGATTGGTTTTCGTTCATTTGGTCATTTGATTAATTTTGTCTCAGATGATATGTGAAGATCAGCTGGTAGAAAGGATCCTTGTGAACCAAAGTTGTTAATATTGTGGCTTTGTTCTTTCTGAACTGTTCTTAACAACAAGCTTAATCAAACCAATGAAATAAATCAATAAAGTATAAATCAAGACATTAAGACATACATAGGGTATGTCGGTCCTAAATAGATTTGTACTCTTATCAAATACTTTTGTTAGATCAATGAAAAACTAGGTATATAAATATACCAATAAATATGAAATTTAAATATGACAAATGCTTTGCATAATATACAAGAGCTGTGAATTTGCATTTACCACGCATTTAGAACACATATTTGGTAAGGGAAATAACTCTACAATGAACCAAAATATTGTTAAAACATCTTGAAAGAATCATTAATTGAAAACTTTTTAAGATAGCACTGCATGCTTTACTCTTCTTCAGCCTCATTGGAATAATAGAAACACACAATGTCACAAGAGTGTTTTGAATGAAAATTTTGCTTGGACAACAGCACTAGTTTACTCTTTTTCAATCTGAATCTATGTAAAAATACATAAAATAATACTGACCCTTTATTTAAAGCTGAGAAGAATAAATCTAGAGATCCAGTTAGTTCCCTTGTTGGAGTTGAACGAAATCTTAATTTTAAACTATCATATGGAACCATAGCCACTTCACAGTAATTCTGGCAAATTGTCGGAAATTGAATCGGCATCTTGGAAGTTTTGGTCAAAAATTGTCAATCACAAATTTTATTTTGGTAAAAAAAAAACTACAGCACAAACAGTCTAAGAATCAAAACATTGTTCACAATGATCAAATACTGGTATAAAAAAATAGTGTTCTTTAAGGTGTCCTCATTTAATTAACCAAAGTACATTTGCTTTGATGTCTACAATCACTCCAGAATAATTTTGGTATTCCAAATAACTGCATACCTGTAGGCTGCTCACTATTATTCAGCAAAAACACATTTAAAATCTAAACTGTTTATGATAAAATCTAATTAATTCTATAGTGCAGATTATATCATAAGAGATCAAATTCAATTGTAAGTCGTTTTTTTCATTCTAGGTTATTCAGTGAAAGCTAAATGACATGTATTCATGCATACAAAATATCCAATGTAAATATCAAAGTACAATTTAAAACACCATAAGTAAGTGAAAGAAGTTACCATTAGATCTTTTGTAAATTTGGTTATGAGCAGACACACTCAGAATTCTCATTCAAAAAGTAATACTGCTTCAAGAACTGGCACTATATTGTCACTTAGTCCAAATTTATTCCAAATTATGACCATCAGAACCCTAGTCTTTCACTTCCAAAATCATGAAGAAAATGACGAAAAAATCTCAGAACACTGCACAATGAATTTGAAAATGAATGAAAATGAAAGAAACATGTTCTCTTTCATACATAAACCACAAATTACACCATGAATGAAATTGATAGCGGAAAATATAATATAACTTTCATGTAAACTTTGGATAGTAATTGTTAGAGATTATAAAAATCTGTTCATAATCCTATCTTGGGTAATAAAAATCTATTCAGATTGGTTGTCCATTTATAAAGCTTATTGTCAAGGTGGTCAAGGTACAAGTAAAATGTTAATCCCAGATTTCAAGTGTCTATTATGAAATTGCTCATTAAAAAAGAATTACATGAAAATAATTTCTTATAAAGATATCACTTTATATATCTTCAAATAAACGCCACACATGGACATGATCCACCTACATTTTGAACATCTTAATGTTTCAATATACATGTATATTTCTATATAACCATTTCTGAAAAAAATCAAATTGTGAAACGCCTCCTATGTACTGATAATCACTTTGATTCAAATAGTTTAACCACAAAATTTTCTTTTAATGATGATTTAAGTTCCTTTTTAGTCTCTGTCAAAGTTCAAACATCCTATGAATAATGTATACAAAGGCAACTAAAAAAAATCACACGAAAAACCAGAATTTAGCATTGAACATCGAGTTAATCTGCTCCTTGTGCTCTAAACTTTGGCTGGCTTTTAAATCCAGATTGATCTTTAACCGTGGTCATGCAATTATTTTGGCTACAACTCAATTTATATCCAATATCAAAACCTTAAACAGTTGTTAATAATTCCTTTACTTTACTAAAAGTCAAAGAAGTTTCACAGGTCTTTTTTTAAATTCCAACTTATATCAAACAGAATTGAACAATTCATTTATCCTATGAATCCAATTGAAGATCAAATTGCATGCTTACAGCAAGAGTAACAAATGCTTAAAGAATCTGCATGGAACTAACCACTCTTATGATAAATTAATGTGTCAATAAGAGAACAACAATATTATTCTGGTACCAATAAATGATTGATTAATACTTCATTATTAATTAATATATCAACATTCATTATCAATTACATTAACACAATATACTCTAATATTCAATTACTTCTCCTGGTTTGTATAAAAATCATTAACAATACATTTCTCAGACAGTAGGCTACAAACAATGACTCTAAAAGGTTATCTCAATGAAACACTAATGTTTCTAAAAAAGATAACAAAAGACAACAAAACTGCATGAGAAACACAATCAATTTACTTATCAGAAGTACCAAAAAAATTACTCCATGTTCTTGCTGTACTTCATATCTCATCCGATATCAATAAGTAATTAACCAAAAATTAAAAAACAATTCATTAGGTTACCAGATATCAGAAAACATCTCAAGCAAAAATAACTTATAAAGTTATTAGATAGCACAAAACAACTCATAAATTTAACAAATAGTATAAAACAACAACAAAAAAAACAGGTTTTTGGAAAAAGGGGGGTGTAGATGGTAACTTTAGCCGAGCGCAGGGAGGCGAAAATTTTTTTGGCCTTTTATTTGGCTTAAAAACAAAGAATAAGTATAAATTGTACTAATTTAACAGTTTCTGACGTGGACCATGTTTGTATTATAGTAAACGTTAACGGGTTAGACATTTTTTATGTCGTATTCTCCCCATTCTTAAAAAAAAATTGAAAAAAAAAAGACATAGTAAAGGGGGGCGTACGCCCCCCCCCTGGATCTGCCACTGATAAAGATATCAGAATAAAGTACAAAATGAACATAAAGTATAAGATAGTGGACCACAGCCTTATACGCCCACCATGGTAAAATCTGTTAATCAGAAGTACTTTTTCAAACCTTTTGATTTAGGTCCAATAACATCCATTTTAAGTTTCAGCAAAACCAGTTAAAAACTAAGAGAGTAATATCATAATTCAAGATTTTGGAGTAAGGGCAATAACTAACGGTCAAAAATAGCTCAAATTCGAGTTGATCTTTCTTTTACGAATATGTATACGTATACACATGCTGAATTTCATTTGATTCAATTAAAAAATCTAGAGAGCTATAAGAAACAAAAGAAACTGAAATATAGTAGAATAAGGCTTGATTTGAGATTGGTAGTCTTGCACTTTGGTCAAATCACTGTCGTTTTTACTATATAAGTATTTGAAGTTTTTTTGATGTTCTTGATTATTCTTTTTTTAATATATATTTACCACCTAATAATAGTACCGGTATGTTAAAGGGATTGTAAAACTAACACATTTAATGTCGTCACTCACAGTGATCTACCGGAAGCTACTATTAATATCTATGTCAGTAACGTCATAAAACGTGTTAGTTTTAGTGGAATTGCAAGAAACACAGATGTCAAAATGGAAATTTGAATGGCAAAAATTGATGCTGCACTATCAGTATCCCTGATACACATAAAAAGTTTAAAAAACCACTTTACAATCCCATTAATAATAGTTGAAAACAGAAAGGAAACTTACATATCAAAAGGAGACCAATAGTCTGAATAAATTCCTTTATGTCTTGAGTCTTGTGATCTATCAGAATCTGGCTGTTTAGACTCGCGGAAACGATTCCTTATTTCAACCATCTTGCGTCGAAAATTACTCACATATTCTGGAAAGGGAGTACTCATACTGTTGGGAGCACCCATAACTAGTTTAGAACCTTACTGAAAATTCATCAAAGCTTTACTATTAAAGTCCAAGTTTGTTTTTGGCTTTACTACTTGTCCAACTTTTTCCACATCTGAAATTTTTGGGAATGAATCGCAAAAACCAAATGCTTATTTCATTCAGTGCCACGCACTTATAATAATTCCAAAATGTTGTTTTAGAATTTTACAACATCTTGAATATGTATGGGGTTCCTTGAACATCAGGAACTCAAATAATGTATCAAGAAGATATCTGATTATCCGCCTGCTCTTTGGTAAATGTATAAAAAGATTTCACTATGTCCACGCAGTGGAATCCACACTCTCAGAGAATATTATACATGAAAATATCTGGGAGATGTTCTTAGCTAAGTTTCCCAACTAAATGTCAACCATCTTTATACAACATGACTTCAAAACCTAATTCTAATGTCACTTCTCTAAGCTGATTTATAAAGCTTAACTTCAAAATAAAGGCTAGACCAGATCAAAAATCTGGCTAGAGTCGAACTTATTAGGGTTAGCTGGTACATAATAATGAATAAGAAAACTCCAGAGTTGGTATTTGTTACAGATTTTTACAATCTAATCCAAAATAACAAAATTTTATAGGATATATCACAGATTTAATTTTCTATCTTGCTATATCCATTTGTAATATTTTGACATCTCTGTTTTCCACAAGTATCACACAAGTCATTCAAAAAACAATTGGTCCACAACAAAAAGAATCTGTATAAAAGCATTCATAAGAAATTTAGATATGGTTAAAACTCCAAAGAAATCCATAGATGTGCATACAGCGCAGACGTTATTTAAAACTGGGGCTCTGACAGAGTGATAACGGAAGAGCCAGAATCAAACAAAAATCCTCAAATTTCATTGCCAGATACTCCAACAATTACTAAAAAGTTCCAGACACAAGCTGACAGACATCTTGTTGATACATCTCTAAAAAACAATTTTGTTCTCAAATTTGGGTCACTGGCAGAGTGATATAGTCAGAGCCAGAGTCAAACAAAAATCCTCAAATTTCAGAGTCAGATTCTGCAAATATTACCAGAAAGTTGCTCATCCAGATTCAAGCTGAAAGACATGTTGTTGATACACAACTAAAAACAATTTGTTCTCAACAGTTCAGTAAACTGTATTCCACCAATTGACCTATAGTAACGTTTCCGAGGATCTTAACAATGACAGAAGAATAAAAGCAAATTCTGTAACTGATTTCTACCATTCAGTGATACAATTCAATCTGTCCATTGCCTGATAGATTGAGGTCACGTTATAAGGTTATTATTTCACCATAATAGTGAATTCTTGTCAACTCTAGGGTTTAAAAGGTGATTATGTCAAGAGCGGGATATAGCAAGAATAAAGACATTATAACAAAATACTTTCATTGTCTAAATATAAACATATTTATTAGTTTATGACATTTTTCATTGGTATTCTCAAGTTGGATGGTACTGTACTACTAAAATATTCAATCATTCATTAATTTAAATTAGGACAAAATGCAGTTCTAAGACATTTTTAAACTATTTTTCAGAATATTTTTGATTTAAATGCTTCATACAAGTTAATTCCTTCAAAATCAATAACTTAAAAACATACAAAATATGTTTTTTTCTTCAAAATGAAGGTGAATGACTTTTTCCATATGAACATAGTTTGTCTCTTTAATTAATTGGTACTTGATACAAGTTTAAATTGAAGGAAAGGAAGGACATCGAAATGAATTGAACATAGCTTGCCAGGCAAGGTAATATACGCCCACTGGGCCACTGGCTTTGACTTTAAACAAATATATTTGACAGTTACAACAAAAGTGATTCAGAACATTCACACCGAGTTTCTTCACAATCTGTCCAGTATTGTCCTGTAGTGTTTATGAGCCAAAAATCAAACACTTTTTCAAGAACAAGAGCAATAATTCATAGTAAATATTTTTTTATTTTGCTGACTTTCAATAGGGTTCATCCTTGGGTGGTAATAAACATTATCAGTATGTTTCATCAAAATCCGTTAAGAATTGTGACCTGTATAGTGTTTATGAGCCAAAAATCAAACGAGTTTTCAAGAACAACAATAATAATTCATGGTAAATATTTTTCCATTTTGCTGATTTTCAATACAGTTCATGCTTGGGTGGTGATAAACATTACCAGCAAGTTTCATCAAAATCTGTAACGAATTGTGGCCAAAAATCGAACGCGTTTTTAAGAACAAGGGCAATAATTCATAGTAAATATTTTCAATTTTGCTGATTTTTAATAGTTTTCATCCTTGAGTGGTTATAAACATTATCAGTAAGTTTCGTCAAAATCTATAATGAATTGTGACCTGTATAGTGTTTACAAGCCAAAAATCAAACACGTTTTTAAGAACAAGGACAATAATTCATAGTACATATTTTCCGATTTTGCTGATTTTCAATAGAGTTCATCCTTTGGCAGTAATAAACATTACCATTAAGTTTCGTCAAAATCTGTCAAGAATTGTGACCTGTAGAGTGTTTACAAGCCAAAAATCCAATGCGTTTTTAAGAACAAGGGCAATAATTCACAGTAAATATTTTCCAAGTTTGCTGATTTTCAATAGGGTTCATCCTTGGGCGGTAATAAACATTAACATTAAGTTTCGTCAAAATCCGTCAAGAATTGTGACCTGTAGAGTGTTTACGAGCCAAAAATCGAAAGCGTTTTTAAGAACAAGGACAATAATTCATAATAAATATTTTCTGATTTTGCTGATTTTCAATAGGGTTCATCCTTGGGCGTTAATAAACATTAACATTAAGTTTTGTCAAAATCCGTCAAGAATTGTGACCTGTAGAGTGTTTACGAGCCAAAAATCGAACGCGTTTTTAAGAACAAGGGCAATAATTCATAGTAAATATTTTCCGATTTTGCTGATTTTCAATAGGGTTCATCCTTGGGCAGTAATAAACATTACCATTAAGTTTCATCAAAATCCATCAAGAATTGTGACCTGTAGAGTGTTTATGAGCCAAAAATGGAACACGTTTTAAGAACAAGGGCAATAATTCATAGTAAATATTTTCCGATTTTGCCGATTTTCAATAGGGTTCAGCTGTGGGGGGTAATAAACTTTAACATTAAGTTTCGTCAAAATCCGTCAAGAATTGTGACCTGTAGAGTGTTTACGAGCCAAAAATCAAACGCGTTTTTAAAAACAAGGGCAATAATTCATAGTAAATATTTTCCGATTTTGCTGATTTTCAATAGGGTTCATCCTTGGGCGGTAATAAACATTACCATTAAGTTTCGTCAAAATCCGTCAAGAATTGTGACCTGTAGAGTGTTTACGAGCAATTGTGGACGGACGGACGGACCGACGGACGGATATGGGTGACGACAATATACGCTCCACATTTCATGTGGGCGTATAAAAAGGAGTTCCTATCTGTGCTAATGGGAACATGCCAACGCTAATGCCAACGCCATACAGCATGGGGGAACATCATTATTAGCCTACTCTTAATTTCGAACTGACAAGACAAAACTGGAAGGGGATATATAACTTTAATGAAATGAACTGTCCAATAGAGATGTAACATATCACAAAATAACTCAGATATACTTGACCATTCCAACAATAGATAGGTAATCCTCTTACTATACTATATCAATAGTGATATCCAACAATATCAGTCAGTTATAATTACTGACAAATTAAACAAGTTATATTCATAGCCTATATTTTGGTTAATATATAAAATATTCCTATAAAAATTAACCCCATATATTCAAATATGAAATTCAAAATTTAAAAATTTGCCAAAAAAATAATATATTTTCATAATGATAAGACATATCTCACATGTTTGATGTTTGCGAAAAACTAGTTAAAAGCTCTCATAAGATTACAATTCAGAGAGCAAACTCACAAAGAGTCAAGTTTGTGAAAAGTATTTTAGCATTGTAAGTTTTCTTAAACTTTATAAGGAAATGCATCCTGGAGAGAAACCTCTAAATGTGATGTTTGTTAGAAGTGTTTTAGAAATTCAAGTTTTCTTCAGCTTTATAAGGAAATAGATACAACAAAGAAGCCTACAATGCAATATTTTTTTTTAGAAATATCAGTTTTCGATCCTTTATAAAGGAAATACATACTAGAGTGAAACCTGAAAATGTGATGTTTGTGGAAAGTGTTTTAGAAATGCAATTTATCTTCAATTTTTCAAGGAAATGGATACTAGAAGAAAGAAATAATGTAACCACATAATTCTATCATATTATTAAAAACTTCCTTGCATATGTACATTTGAAAACGCCCCATAAATAATGTTATAATGTAGCATTTAAATACCAGAAAGAGAACAGTCGGCCTACAACTTACCTGGTATTAGACTTGACAAGAACAGTGGTACCTGTTAATGTTAAATCTGGTAATGTATTATATACTCTAGCGAGTTTATCTGCTGTCATCCTAATAAATAATAAACCAATTTACCAACAGATACCACAAATATGTTGAAAATTTATCCACATAAATGTTTCTATCAATTTACAACCAAAATAACAACATCAAATAATATATACCAACTCACACAATTTATCCATGCAAAATTAGTAGCTGAAATTAGGAAATTTGTCACACTGTTGTTTTAATCTTTCAGATACACATCCTAGGATTCACAAGACCACAAATTAGTTTAAATTAAGTACCGTTGTATTAACCATTTTATCTTAAACCAAATTCAAATTCAGATGAAAATTCCTAGGTAATTATAGGCTTAAAATTTCTGACTAATCCAAATGGAGAGATTCAAAATAGCAATTTTGAGTTTTCTAATAAAGAGCTATAGTTCTCTCCGAATTATGCTACTTTTTGAATATATATATATCCTTCATTTCAGTTAAGATAAATTTTAAAATGAATTATTTCTATGAGTTTCAACACCTCTATTCAGTTATATATAAAAGTTTGACGCAAGTTTTCAAGATTTTTATTACATGAAGTCAGTAAGTCAACATTACCATGTTTAAAGTAAATATATAGTCTCCACTGATACTTGATTTAAATATTGGTTCTTGATTGATTTGATTTATTCAATGTTGATTTAAACTAATTACGGTAGCCTACTGTACTGTAAGTTGTGAATGAGAGAAAACTTGTTCAAATTTAAAAAAAAAAACACTGATCAACCATTGATAGAAACACACCATTAAAAATCGATCATTGTACTTTACAAGCATTACTCAAGTCACAAGAACTTAATGAGAGTGTTCATTATCAACTTTTGGACGTAGGTAAATAGGTAAATGTCCGTTCTTTTGGTTGATAACAAAAATATATAGAGTCTAAAAACATAAACAAAGAAATGTCTTGCTCATTTTTAGAACATTACCATTGTCTAAGAACGCGCTGCAGAGTAGTATATTTCTGACAGTCGATTCTGTTCACGATATCAAGCAATCACATTCCAAATATAACTTTTCCTTCCAAATAATTACCAAACTGATAAGTGACCAGCAACCACTTATTATTTACATTTCCTTGAAATAAACTTTCTTTTTCAGAGATCACTATTGTTTTGGATCATTCACATGAGTGGTCTCTGCATTAGGTTTCTATTGTACAACACTTTACTAATTTTCTTCCATATCTCAACCTCAAACAACAAATTATAGGCCTACAGTCATCTGTACACTTCATATAAAAACAAAAATAAAACTGTTTTTAATGACCAATTACTCTTGTATCCTAACACAACCAACTCTCTCCAAATATCTAAAGATCTGTTGACATTCTTTAGTCTTAGAGATCTGAACAATAAACATAACAATGGTAAGTATAAATATAGTATATTAATGTTATTATGTGTAGTTTTAATCAAATCATATTGATCTTTGTTCTGATATTTCCAACTCTCATGTATTTTTACTCACAAAAATCATTTGACAAGTCCATTACATGTAAATTGTTTCTGGTATTGCTTTCTTTCACTCTCTTACATTGAAATCAATATTGTTATGACAACTTAAAGACAGGATTTTAAACCTGGGTGATTTCCATATTTTAAAAGAAAATTACATGGATTTAAAGAAAATTCTTTTTTTTATATTATAAGCTGTTATAATAGGACAATGCTATCAGTGTCTCCGATTCACATACAAAGTTTAGAAAAACTCTTTACAATCTCTTTAAAGACTGTTATAGAGTATCATATTCAATACAGTAAATCCTGCTCATGAGATTAGGCAATCACCTTTACAATCTCTTTTAAAATTCTCAAATTTTCCCATTTCGAGAGAAAATTAGGCAAAACTTTCAGCTCAAGAGGAGGGCAAAGAACCAAAACATCCACCCTGCTAAATATGTCAACTGTTTCAAACCTTAGTTGGCAATTACTGGAAAGTCATCAATGAAGATAAACGTGATAAATTCTTCCTTGCAAATTCATTAACATTAATTACCCTATTTCAATTTTGTGAGGGTTTGTGGTCTTATCAGGACAGACTACCAAAGCAGATACATGTAAAAAATATACAAAAATCTGCTCATAATACACACTTTTTGGTGATTGCAAAACTTACCTTATTTCAGGAATACAGAGATTTGGCATTGTTTGATGTCTGTTATTCAAAGACAATGTCACAGGTTTACGGCTAAATAATCCTACAAATGGTTTAACACAAGGCTTTTTAGGTTCCACATCCTTTCTGTTAGGTTGGGAAAAACATAAACCTCTAGAATAATTCACAAAGTCTGGTTTCATTTTAGTTTCAGAATTACATTCTGCAGAGGAAGTTTCTGCTTCCAAGTCAAAGTTTTCACATATATCAATTGTTGAAAGCATTGGAACTTTTTTGCTACTTTCTTTCTCAGAACATACGGGTTCTTTGGTTGACTGGACCTTTTTACATTTATCCTCGAAATATCTTTCCGTGATCAAATCAAAATTACTTTCAGATAAAGATGAAACTTCCCCGATTATCCTTGGTGAACAGTTTGCAGACGTCCCACACAGCACTTCTTGAGATAGAGATAAATGATCCTGCAACCTTCGTGGTGTAGTAATTCTTTGGTTTACATTGGTATCTGATGAAGTACCATTTAGAACAGACAATCTCTCACAATCCTTGGCAACGTCGTCTGATCTTATGTACCTCAGTGAAGGAATTCTGTGTCTAGTTTTATTCCCATTAGTAGTTTCAAGCGAGGGTGAAAATGTTTTCTCTTTTAAATCATTTACTAATTTAACTTCCGATTGACTGGATTTCTTCTCCGAGTCAAAAACAGTTTTTGAAATCTTTCCTCCTCCTTTCTGTTTACATTTAGTTTTCTTTTGAATTCCTATATTAGTGTCTGTAGTCCTAAACTGTCCCATGGTCACACAAGACGCCATTTTGCTTTGCTTTGATTATTAAAGCCACAGGTAGCTTGATCGGAGATTAATACCTCATTAACAAATTGACACAATAATCCCAATCCACTCTTTTAATCTTAATCTACCTTAATCTCCTTAATAATCCCTCTAATTCAATCAGGAACAATACTGTATTGGATTTAGAGGCATTTAATAGCTAGCATTTCAATATCGCTAAGCATCTAAAATTGTCGGATACCAAGTCAGTTACACAGCATAGGCCTACTTCATATATGAAATAAGACCTCTCACATATTTTCAGTAAATATCAATGCTTCAACAACCAAAAACAGGGTTTCTTGCCAATAAAAAAATGTGTGATAATGTCTAAATTGACCCTCAATGACCATGTCATGTTTAAGTTCTGACCATGTCATGTTCAAGTTATGTTATACTGTATGCTATACACAGTTATAGCTCTATTATAACCAATAATAACTCAATATATCAATAAAAAATATCTATATTTTACATATTAAAAGGGATTGTTAAGAAGTTTCTATTTAATTTTTGTGGGTCCTTATTGCATCACTTTGCATCATTGGTCAACACAAATAGTTCTAGCGAAACTACTGGAACGAGAGACATCGGATGGAAAAAATGAATGGTGCAAATTGGTTCTATCTATACGAAATTCTGAAAACATATCTACCTATAGTAAACCAAATTAAATCTTTGATTACTCATCAAAAGAAACTTTTTTTTAATTCAGCTTCTCTTTGCCTACACTCACAATCTGAACGTAGCTTTTGAAGTTTAAGTCAAAAGTAGTTGGTAACAATGATGAGATGTCCTTATTAGCTTCACTAATTACATTTCATTAAATAGAACTAATCAAACGACCTCACATGCCATCCTGAATTATTTATCACCATTCTCCTCTCTCACTTCAACTTTAAAACAATGTTAACTTCATTTCTTGTTGATGCTTTAAGGGCATCGATACACAGTAACATTAAAATCATTTTTGTAAGCTTAAATCCACCAGACAGATCATTTCATTCAATCTTGTTAAGGGTCAAAACAATCAACCAATGGCCTAGGTTCAGGATTAAGAATCCAGTAAAAAGATTTAAAAGAGACTTATTATCACTAGAACAATTACAAACAACCAGTTTCTCAGTAAAAATCTCAAATCCTTCTTAGACTATTTTCATATTTTCACTTCTTGCCACTACTAACATCATTTTTAATCACATTCCATGATGTACCTGCATTCATCATATAAATGTAAGATAGACAATGTCAAATCCCATACTTTGGATACTATGCACTACTACTACTAACAATGCTAAAGTTAGTCTGTTGATGTTTGACAAGTTTTCTTAGTATTCTTGTTCCAGACATAGGTTTGTCAAAATCTACGTAAATTACCATCAAGCACCTTAAATAGTCCAAATGGGAAATAAAAGGAGCACCTATGAACAATCTGGCTTATTTCTGTTACAACTAAAATACAATATAATTTTCTCACTGTCTCTAAGTAAATATTATGCTGTATGATCATAAATGACAACAAAAGGAACAATAATTTGTGAATGTATTGGAGTATATCACCAAAACTATGGTAGATTATATACAATTTACCAGGACAATGAATAAGATTATTATATTAATGGGAATAAAGGGTTAAAATTACTAGGCTTTGTGTATCAAACATGACTAGTAATAAATTACTAGGTTAATATTAAACATACCCAATATGGTAAGATTATGCATTGATTATGTGGAAATTATTATCAGAAATATGCATTTTCTTTTTAAGTGGCGTTTTCAATGAATCATTCTGTGGAGTGAGTGAGTAGGGGCCAGAGAAGAGCATATTTAAGGGAACACCTGGCATTTAACAATTGAATGACTAGAAATTTAAATGTTGACAAAAACTGTCTATGATGAAAGAAAGAAACAGTTCTATATTTTACAAGGATAACAATTTGGTAAATATATTAAGAATCCTTTATAAAGATGGATCTCAGAGCATTGATCTTCCCATACCAAACTACACCAAGGTTAACTAGAATTATGTGACTTTTGCACATGGATCTAGATTGTAACTCACAAATGAGGTCTTGATCGTAAAAAACCAACACACTAATCCACTGTGCTATAGAACCTAATGGTGATGTCTGTAAAATAAAAAAGACTTACCTATTGTTAACTTCCAATGATGTAACAGATTCAGATTCTTTCAACATCATCTTTTCATGTTTTTTGGATAACTCGTCAATCAATTGTCGTACAGTCTGTGTTTTTTTCCTTGTTGCTCGAGGCAACATACGAATCTGAACACCTTTTGTACTGTACAGATTATCCAAAATAGTGCTGTTAGTTGGGAATTTTAAAACATCCTTCTGTTCTGATCTCCATCTCATACCATCACTATCAGATATTTTGACTTTGAACATTGCTGGTGCTTATTGAACCTGCCTCTTTTCAAACAATCCTTTTTCAACTCGCCCAGTATAAATATCAAGCAAATTTCAGATACTTAGCTTTGATAATACAAAGTCATAAGTACAATTAAAAAAAGTCCAAATATGCGGTATCTAAATGGATGAAAGAAATACATCAGTATCACAATTTCAATAGTACTATCACAATAAAACACGGTGTCATAATTGGAAAATGTATTGTAATCACAATTTCAACAGTGTCATCACAATCCCATCTCATATTTTCATGATAAATCAGAATCACAACAAACACTTTCCCGCATTTTCACCATATAGAAATAACATCAGCCTCAGATTGAGTCATCTTAATAGTATTGAAAGTAAACAAATTTCTTATACTCTTGAAATTTTAAAATCAAATCTGCAATAGGTAATCAAATCCCAGATCAATATATGATATCTCAATCTAACTAGGTTTGTTACAATGAAATAATAAACTCACATAAAGATAATCTTACTCAATATTAACTGGATTTATATTTAATCTATTTTCATATGGATTAATATTATATTAAAAGTAGAACATAAAGCTTCAATATTTAAACACTTGATTAAAATGTCACACTTTCAATAAACTTCAAATTATGTGTATGTTCACGTTTCTTTTTTATTAAATCCCTATATATCAATTGTCTGTTAAATCAATTAAATAAAAAATATATTAAGATCATTTGAAAGAAGTATAATATTTGATCTGAATTTTTAAAAATAACCAATGAAAAAAAAACCAGCGTTCCGAAGCGCAAATCAAAACCAGAAATCCAAAATAAGAGTGACAACACATTGGTATTGGAAGTATGTAAATGAAGCAGTCTGTTTTCGAATCAATATTTCCTACATCAATTCAATTTCCTGTAAAAATTTCACCACAAAAAGACAGACAAGCAACACCTTTCCTGTAAAATCATTATATAGCAGTTAAAAGTTTATAACTAACAAGATTACTAAGTAATTTATATTGAACTAGGCAACTAATAAGAACTCTTATCATAAATCCCCTCAATATATTAGCATATTTACCTTTTAGTCTCATTGACTTTTCACATTACCTTGTTTAAACAAAGGTCGGTTGTCGCTTGAACCCCTTTCATAAGACCTTTTATTAGTTTTTAAGAGTATGAATTCTAAAGAATGAATTGATGGTTCTTACTAGTATGGTTTATTATAAATTTCAACTTCTTCATTTGCTATTTTATTTTTTGGTCTGTATCTGGAGGTTAGAGTGGTTGAAAGCAACAAGTTACTATTCAACAGAAGGCACTGGCGCAGGGTTGAAGCTGTAATTATTTGGCAATAAACAAATGTTTTCAACTTTCATTGCTCATAACTTTGTCTAACATAAACTGTTAATAATAAAGAAACCCAGTACTAACAATCCGAACTGCAAAACGAAACTCGAAATCCAAAAGGACATTTTGACGAAACATAAGTAACAGTTTATGAACTTTTCACATGAGGAATTATATCAATCATACATGAGTAAGTATTTCATAATGAAAAGAGGTATCAGGTGTCTAGAAGAGTAAGCATACCCTGCCTGGCGCCACACCCATCATAGCTGTTAAACATACTGTACACGAAACAAACTAAAAAACAAGAACATGAAAAAGCGCCATATGAAAAAAACGTGACTTGAAGACAAATTTTCATAAGTTCAAGGGACATAACAAATGTCGGTCACACGCCATGAATTTACATCAGAACACATTGTACTTGCAACAATGTGCTGAGTGATTCTCTTAAAACTCATTAGAAACAACAGTACACCTACCAGTTCTCTTTGTTGAGATTGTTTTCAACAACAGACCTCATTTAAAAATCATAATATAATTTAGATTAAGCTTGATTAGAAAGGTCATTTCATATTGACATAGCTAAAAGCATTTATCATTTTAATCCTTTTAGCTTTTGAAGAATTGAAAGTGATGTGCAAAATCATATTTTACAAGGAATAGTATCAAGTTTCCCAATCCAATCTTTCAGAGGAAATATTTTCGTGCTCATCAAAAATAAAAAATTACGTTTAAATTCTTTCTTCTTTAGAGCAGTTTTAACAATTTTTGTTAATATAATAGAATCGTGCTTAACGTAAAAAAAATTACTGTTAATGAGTAAGTCTTTTTTTTGTAAAATGACACTTTTTAAAACTTTTTAACCATGACATTCTGTTTTAACTCTGATTTTGAATATTCCAAATTTCACATTGTAAACCACCTACACCTACAATGCCACAGCAAATCTACATTTCAACTAATTTTTAATACAATTGCCCATAAACTTTGTCCATTCAAATATAACCTCTTAATAATATAATCTTGTTCACTATCAGAAGTCCTTCAGTTTGATCAATATTTCTAAACAACTGTCCTAATAAGGTACTTAACAATCAAGAAATGTCTGGAGTCTGGAGCATACAGCTTAGAAGTTCCATCAGTCTTGGGATATATCTAAAATCAATTGCGGATCTTCGATTAGTTTCAAATACTTTAGCTTATCACCATTGTAAATCAAACTTTAAGTAACAACACATTACAGATTCTCTTTCAGATTTTCACAGGATTCACTTATCACTTTTTAAACAGTCAGTCCTAGTCATGATATTGAAAAATATACCATAAGTACAAATAAAGTACACCACACAGTAACTAATTGAATAGAGTTCTTGCTCCTTGAATAATCTTGTGCTCTCAGCTGACGCTTATAATCATCTGACTTTAAGATCTTTTAAAGAATGTCAACAAGGACACAGCTCTAAATTATTTGAAACAAAACGTACCTGAAGTTTACAGACAGGACGAAAACATCATAAAATATTTAAGACTAACATAGTCAAAAGAGTTCCTCTCGTTCAGAGAACTCTTACTTACACAGCATACATGAATAATTTAGTCAGGAACTTTAAATAAATTGAAAACAATTTAATTCCATCCAAAGTCCATACAGGAGTCTTAGATTTGTGGAATATCAATAACTTTATGAAGTGATCAAACCATATTTATTGCAAACTATCCTTATAAAAGCAAGCATGGTCACACTATCAAGAGTGTGAAGTACCAAAGTACAAAAATGTGTTAATTAGTGGTGATGGCAGACACTGTGCTCACTCTCAAAAGATAATTAGAATTTGACATAATTTACATAATATACAAAGTTATATCATTTGCTATGATTTCAGTCAGATCAAATCTGCTTTATTTTCCAAACTTTGTTCATTAAAAAATGAAAATTTGCAAAACCGTTACCATAATAACTATTCAAAAGATCCATTTGGAAGTTTAGAGAAACAATATTTTACTAGTATCTCTTAGTCTAAATAAAAAACAAAAGCAATGCCCAAATGAGGTCCAAGGACAAGTATTTTAAACACAGACCAAATTCATTGTTATTTTGTGCTGGAATCTAAGATATCATGTTTATGTTTTCTTATGTACAAAGGGAGATAATACATTTTTGTACAAAATAAAATATAATAGAATAGACCGTAAGAGCATGCCACTCGAAGAAATAAGAAATGTACGTACAGAAGAAGAAAGTTGAAGACATCTACAGAAAAAAGGCAAAATGTACAGAAGAATTATAAAGAAGAAATGTACAGAACGATATAGAAGAAGCAAGACACAGAAGAAGAACGAAGAATCAAGACACAGGAGAAGTTATAGGGGCACATTGCTTTTAACTCAAGGTCTGTGATATGGAAGCAGACACCATACCTACCAAGAGGAAGAAGAGATTGGACATGCATAATAACTCACACATAACTTAAGTCATAACTGAAACTATTCAAAATCGAAACAGGCACAGCCATGAATTTAGTTAAATGATGTGAGATGCATGAATTTCAAAATTTCACAAAATAACTCACCACTCTAGACCAGCTTTCTTCCTTTCAAATATGTCCTTTCCTTCATAGCTAGAACCATTTCTGAATTCAAGAGCCACATTATCTGTATACAACAACAAAAAAACATTTGAACAACACAAAAACAATGTATAGCTTATACCAAATAGCATTCGAATGCAGAGCACATGCATTTAAACTCTTGGAAATTTCATTTTGATACACATTAACTTATTATGGGATTCATGATGTCGAATATAAAGAAAGTCCATTTCTCGTGTAGCATAGGGAGTTGTTCATTGTTGACATGTTGTAAAAAGAAAGTTTCAGACCACAGTAAATTTATCTATTTCACAGAAAATACAGAGATGAACTACAGTGTGGAGTGTGGAAGTGATTTTATTTAGGTAAAATTTA
Source organism: Lottia scabra (assembly GCA_029955415.1). Classification (NCBI taxonomy): domain Eukaryota; kingdom Metazoa; phylum Mollusca; class Gastropoda; family Lottiidae; genus Lottia; species Lottia scabra. The sequence goes on along the minus strand of JARJEI010000002.1, from coordinate 14,761,801 downwards.
CCTTTAGACGTATTTTGATCAGGTTTATAAATAACATTCTGTTTTGTTAGAAATGACTGGGAGTTTTGGTGAACAGGAGTTATCCCCCATGATGAAGACTGATAATTTGTTGACGTTAGTGACGATGCCGCATGACCAACTGACACAACTGGAACATACGGCAAAATCATTATCCCGTCTGTATTTTTGTCAGCATTTACCACAGACATATTTGACGAATTTTTTTTCATGCTGCAATCGTCAGAAATAGGTGGTAATTTACGTTTCTCGCCGGCATTTCTTGTTTTTGTATTAAATTTGCCACCATTGAAACCGGAAGTTGATTTCTTATAAACCGTATTACCAAAATCTGAAAGTACAAAGTAAAATAGTTCAGAACTATTTGTTGTAGAATATTCATTGACCACAAAGAGTATTTCATACCGTTACAATAGTTCTTAAATATGAGGATTTCTGTTGGATAGAATATTCTATACCTGATCTCTGGCAAGAATCTAAAAATTTCGTCTGCTAATTGTATTCATACGTTACTTGCATTACCGTAAAGTTCAGTTTTAGCATAACTCTTGGTGTCCATTTGCACATTAATCTGCTTCAAGACGCAGCCTGCTATTATATATTTTGATAGATGTGGTTTGTGAAACAAATCCATTGTGGAACATTTCACTAAAATTTGAACCAAATATGTCTGGTGACATTCCATAACATAACTACAACCATGACAATTCTAGATAATTTATTTTTTGGTGGACACAAAATTGAAAACTCACAAAATAATTCTGCCATTCCACAATCCATTTCAAATACGTTTGTACAATATTTTCCACAGTCTGATACAGGAAAGTTCAAAGTACATTATAGATTTATAATCCTTTATTTTTTAAATGTTAAATCCCACCTAGAAACTGTTTATTTTTGTTTAAAGAGTAATATTAGAATAGAGTTGTTTAAAGAAAAGATAGAGGATTAAGGGGTATATTGGTTTGTATTCACCCATAAAACTGCTCATTGATATACCATAAAACACTTTCATATTCATATTATAAAACTATGAAAAAGTCACCCCTCTCATTTTCATTCGAAAAAAAGGTATATCATTGTAAAATACATGTAGTCTACTTATTTACTTAGAACTTTGTTTGGTGGTTATTTATACATGGAACTTCAAATATTAAAAAAGCTTTTTTTTTTATAATAAAAAAAGGTACTCGATACATTGAAACTATGCTTTTTCCAAAAATATCAAAGCTGTCCTGGCATCAAAAAGCGCGTATATGCGCTCAATTACAATTCTTCTACAGGAAATAGACAGTGTAAATTGTATGTCAGGTTGAACGGATAAACCTGCACTGATGATACGATCATTTAGTTTCATCGCAAGTTTTCAAAAATTGGATAAGCCGTGATGGATCTTAATTTTCCGATTTGCAGGATATTTTCCAGGGACGGATCCAGGATTTTGGAAAGGGGGGGCGTAGATGCAAATGTTAACCGAGCGAAGCGAGGCGAAGCGAGGCGAAAATTTTTTTGACCTTTTTTTTGGCTTAAAAACATAGATTAAGTATAAATTGAACTAATTTAACGGTTTCTGACGTGGACCATGTATGTTTTATAGTAAACGTTAATGGGTTAGACATTTTTGATGTCGTATTCTCCCCATTTTAAAAAAAAAAAAAAGAAAAAAAGACAAGACGCCCTCTACGCCCCCCCCTGGATCCGCCACTGTTTTCGGTAGAAGTTATAATGCCGCATCACAAATATTTTTTTTATACGTATACTTCTGGAAATCTTTTAAATCTGACAGTGCAACACTTACATACAGATATACGAACTGATGGTCTTTCTCCGAGGGGCCGACGTGGAAAAATCCTTGAAGTACGGACAATAAACAGAAGCCCAGTAGTGTGTTGTACACATTAAAGATATCTCGACAGTTGGATATTGAAAATATCAGGCTAATGCCAATGCCACTGTCCTGGCAAAATTGTCAGTCTTCGTTTGACCGAACAGACGCAGAAACGTACAACGTAGTCTTAACTCTTTCACTTCAATTCCGACAAATATTTCATCATTGGATAAAATATTGAAAAATCTAAAACATACTTACCAATTTTTAAGAATTCTTCTGTTGAAAGATTCATTTTCATAACAAATCAGAATTTCTTGATTCTTAAATCCACATGCCGTTATAGAAAGCCTATATATGCTCTGTTCTCATGACATAATGCTGAAGCCTGGTGGCTATGAAACGTTCAAGATGTAATGTGGTTTGTTGAAAACTCCATATTGCCCTATGCGATTCACTCAACACAAAATCAATGGATTTCTCGTGTTTCATTTTAATAAAATTCAAATCTTAAGGTAATCTAGATATTTTGAGAAAAAAAATTCGTCGTATATAGTGTGCGATATAGGCCTATAGTCCTGTGCTTATTATCAATTGGGCATTTCATAACAACCACTGAAATTCTTTATAAAAATATTTCGTTTATGGCTAAAACTTGAAAGGTTAACCTTCCAAATGGCCTGAATGGTTTTATGTGAGAATACAATAGTGTACTATTAAAAGATAGAGTCACTAATCTTAATAAAGTTTTTAAGTACCATTGATAATTGTTATCAAATATACAACATAGACTAGACTATTATTATTGGAATCCGCCGATTACCGATTTGAATGTGCCTATTAGAATACTTGTATTATATTTGGACCTGCATCTTGAAAATATTATTTGAAGAGCGAAAATAATGCTGACCCTTGGTCAATTGGCATCACTTTCATATTGGTATAACATGTTGCATAAATATCCATTAAAATTATCCTCATGTTAAAACATTTTGCTGGTACGGATAATTTATAGAAAAAAAGTTTGAAGCTATGAATTGATCATTTCAATGTTGTCTTAAAAAGGTCTTTTATGTCAGAATTATTGGCCTTCCCCAAAGCAACTTAATTATAGTCACTGTGTCAGATTAATATTGTGTCAAGTAGTATCGAGTCTGCCAAAATTTACACATTGTTTTAATAGATTAAATCATCCATTATCTCATTGCTATTTTCTTTGTTTTTTTATTGCTAATCCGCAAGTGGTGACGGTTTTATTTGAAGTCTAGTTTATCCCCGGGCCATGAACGCTTATTGGGTTATTTATGGTAATTACTATCACGTGATACCGGTAAAAGACCTTTTAAATCTCCCACGTTGAAGATCGGAAATTTTCACCATGATGGCGTCCGAAGGAAAGTGGGAAACTGTTCCAATGAAAAATAAGGCTAATAAGCCTGAAAATGTAAAATCAAAGAAAAATCAGACGAAGTCTTTTATAGAGAATATGCCTAGAATCGACTCCAATCGTAAGTTTACTTTCTAACTCACAATTCCGCTTCAATATTTTCACCAGTTCTAAATCTGTGTGCATACGTCATCAAATTTGGCTGTTGTCGTGTTGAGAATTCTACAACTAACATTTTTTTCAACATACATTTATTTTGTCGGTAAATCGAATTATGCTGATTTTCTAAAATTGTTCATGAATATTATCTTCCAAATAGTAGTAATTACAATGACTTTGCTGGTTACCCCTGTCCTCAGACACAGATGGGACAGAGGGCACTGACTAGTGACTACTCTGACAACAATGGGCTCAGAATCGCATTTTGTCTATCATTTTTTTTATGAATTGAAATATTAACCTCAAATAAGTTCTGAGAGTCTTAGATTGTCTTTGGGTTGATGAAAATGACAACTGTTAAAAAAATATTTATTTTGAAATATGATTTTACAGAGGAGAAATTTCAGTCCGAAATGTTTTGTCATTTTCACATGAAATTTCTAGGAGGGAACTGTATTTATTTTATATTGAAAATTTTCAAACCATATAATTTCATGGACCCAAAGGCGTTTTAAGACACATGGTATGCAATAGAAAACCATAATTTGATCATTTGTGACATGAGAGAAAAAATTCAATTCAGACCTCAATGTGGTCAGAGAGTAGTAACTAGGCACTGACTTGATATTGATATTCTAATTTTCATGTAGAGACAGTGACAATGAATGGAATCATGGAATGGATTTACATATAATACTATTAAGTGATAGTGTTAATTTCTCAATCAAATTATCCTTATATTTATTTAAGCTTATTCAATTTACAGGGTTTGGATTTTTACTATTTTCATTTATTCCACTTTCAGCTCCACTTAAAACTTCCAAAACTGCTTATGATGCTTTCATTGATAAACAGAAAGATACAGATAAAAATACTTCTAATAACTTCAGCAATGATCATGTTGAGAATAAGAAAAATAAAGAGAAGAAAGAAAAACCAAAAACATTTGAAGAAGCCACTAAAAAGGTAGAAGCTTTTGTGTTTTATATTAATTTTAGAAACTGTACATCAATTCCTTTTTAGAGTCAAATTTGTTACTTTAGTTATGGAACATCAGAAATTGTCAAGCACACAGATTTTCAGGCCTACTGTCGGATTTTTTCAAACAGAAATATGATATGATGATAATATGATTTATCAAATGTGAATTAAATGTTTCTGATTTTTAGTTAGAGGAAGTTGATGTGAAGAACATGATAGAAAGAGTTCAAAGTTCTGTTAAATCGACTAACCCTGAAGCATGGTTAAAAGAATTAACAATGGTCTTTAATTCTTATTTTAAACAACTTCCACAACCTGATGTTCTACACAAAGATAAACCTAAAAGTAAGTAACATTGAAGTTGATATTTCAAATTCTTAAAAAAAAGCATGAAGATTAATTGCAGGAGCTTTGGACATTGGTTATTTAAGGCCTATCATGAAATACTTTGGTTATAAAATCTAAAGAGAAACATTAGTAATTATCTACAACAGGCCTTCTCAAATGGCGGCCCATGGGCCAAATCAGGCCCACAATGCCCTTGAGAATGGCCCCTCAAGAGTGAACCCTTCGGCTAAAATGCTGTGCTTGCTATGCTAGCTAATCTCCATTTGGCCCTTACATTTTTTGCATAAAATTCATTTGGCCCCTTAAAAAATTAATTGAGAAGGCCTGGTCTACAACATGCTGCAGATAAAGAATGTACCGGTAATGCATGTATATACAACAATATATTATGTAAATGCAAGTTATTTACTGATTAATTTTTTTTCAGATTATCCTGCTAGTGCCTTGAAGTCTGACTGTAGTAACAGATTGTTTACAACGCTAAAACAAGCTTCAGTACCAACACTAGAACAGATTTATTTTCTTACTACTCAAAATATGGTGAATGAAACTAATAAAGGTATGTTGTCAGACATTCAAATTCATATATATCGGGTGTCCCAATAAAAACGTCCCCATGTTTGACGGTAATTATCTCAGCTGTTGGTCAATCGATCTCTTTCAAAATTCTCACAGATTTACTTCCACATGTCCTGGGCAGACCCTGAAAATATGAAAATCATCAAAACAAAAATTGTTCAAGTACTGCCTCGAACAAAATAGCATGTAAAAAAATTCAATATCATAGCAAATAACATATTTGAATTTGCGTTCATTGTGCCTTCATCACATCAACCACCAATATCAAACATTTTCCATCCTGATAAACTTTCACGGATCTCATCTAAAGGTACCACTCGAGAAGCGACCATCCTGCATTTCAGTTCCTTTTTATACGCCCTCATCTCTCTATGAGGACGTATATTGTAGTCACCCCTGTCCGTCCGTCCGTCCGTCGGTCCGTCCGTCCGTCCGTCGGTCCGTCCGTCAACATTTGCTCGTAAACGCTCTAAAAACTAAAGTTTTTGACGGAATCAAATGAAATTTGATATGTGTATACATATTCATAAAACGAAGATCAAGTTCGAATTTGAGCTATTTTCGATCGTTAGAAGCAGAGTTATTGCCCTTGCCCCAAATCCGTCGGTCCGACCATCAACATTTGCTTGTAAACGCTCTAAAAACTAGAGTTTTTGACGGAATCAAATGAAATTTGATATGTGTATACATATTCATAAAACGAAGATCAAGTTCGAATTTGAGCTATTTTCGATCGTTAGAAGCAGAGTTATTGCCCTTGCCCCAAATCTTAAATATGCTATTACTCTCTTAGTTTTCAACCGATTTTGATGAAACTTAAAATGGATGTTATTGGAGCTAAATCGAAAGGTTTGAGAAAGTTTTGTTTTCTCCTGATTAAATTTTTTCCTTTTTCGACTTTTTCGTTAGGCGTATATGGCCGTGGTCCACTATCTTTATTATACGCCCTCATCTCTCTATGAGGACGTATATTGTAGTCACCCCTGTCCGTCCGTCCGTCCGTCCGTCGGTCCGTCCGTCAACATTTGCTCGTAAACGCTCTAAAAACTAAAGTTTTTGACGGAATCAAATGAAATTTGATATGTGTATACATATTCATAAAACGAAGATCAAGTTCGAATTTGAGCTATTTTCGATCGTTAGAAGCAGAGTTATTGCCCTTGCCCCAAATCCGTCGGTCCGACCATCAACATTTGCTTGTAAACGCTCTAAAAACTAGAGTTTTTGACGGAATCAAATGAAATTTGATATGTGTATACATATTCATAAAACGAAGATCAAGTTCGAATTTGAGCTATTTTCGATCGTTAGAAGCAGAGTTATTGCCCTTGCCCCAAATCTTAAATATGCTATTACTCTCTTAGTTTTCAACCGATTTTGATGAAACTTAAAATGGATGTTATTGGAGCTAAATCGAAAGGTTTGAGAAAGTTTTGTTTTCTCCTGATTAAATTTTTTCCTTTTTCGACTTTTTCGTTAGGCGTATATGGCCGTGGTCCACTATCTTTATTCAGTGTGTCCCTCTACCCTAAGTGCAGTACACCTGTTTCTTAAGAGAATCCCATACTGCCCGGAGCCATTACCATCACCAGTGGAACAGACTGGATGAACAGGAACTGAAAGGCAGGAAGGTTGCTTTTTGGGAGAAAATATCTTAAGATGAGATCGGTGAGAGCGTTATTGGATGGAAAATGAATGATATTGTTGGTCGATGGGGTGAAAGCACAATAGACACAGGTTGAGATGTGTAGTTTGCTCTGATATTGAATTTTTTTACATGCTATTGTGTTCGAGGCAGTACTTGTAAAATTTTTATTTGATGACTTTCATATTTTCAGGGTCTGACAAGGACATGTTGAAGTAAATCTGTGAGAATTTTGAAAGAAATCGGTTGACCAACAGCTGAGATAATTACCGTCAAACTTGGGGACGTTTTTATTGGGACACCCGATATACTATATTCATACCAATATCATGTTCTATTAAGAATTGTTTTCATATAATTTGAATCTTGTTGTCAGTATCTTTTCATAGTATGAACCTATGAACAATTACAATGTATAGCAGTACTGGTTCATCAATTCACACAATTCATATCAATATTACAGGTTCTATATATGGTTATCAGATTATCCTACAGTTATTATCTAAAGATAATCCGAATATTATAGTTCCAAGATTAAACCAGGTAAGACAATGTCTATTATGAATTTAACAATTTGCAAATTAATATTTTTCGCAAATAGTATTTGCTTATTCAATGTTTTCATGCAGTTTGACATAAAGTGTATGTGAGGCAAAAAATAAACACTAGCTTTTAAAAAAATATTCTGCCTCTTGGTTGGTACATTGAAATCATATTCAGGTGAATTCAATTGAAAATTGGAAGATATGCAGGACCAGATTTTTCTTTATTAAGAAAATTAATGGAATTTTAATACATTTACTTGAATTTACCATGTATCTGTTTCAGTACTTAGAAATAGTGAACGCTAATAAATTAAATAAGAAACACAGTGAATTAGCATTATGGTCTTTATCACAATGCTGTTCTAGAGATATGAAAGTTGGTATTAAAGGTAAATGTCAAAATTGAATATATTATTTTGGTCTTATAGTATTTCTAACTATGTTCTGTTCTCATAGTTGACATGTAAGAATCACTGCATATTCCATACATCATGAAATGTTAAAATCTTAAAACATGATAAAATCTCTAGATAGTTATGTTTTGAAATTGTATTGTTTTGTTGAAATTCTGTGAAGTATTTCAGTATTGTTAATAATATTTGTTTAAATTGTATTTTACAGCTATTGTTGTTGACTATATACCTGCTATGAGAAATAAATTAGTAGCACCCTATGCATTAGATTATATTGAGGATTTCTTTAGGTGAGTATCATTATGTTTAAAAGCTTGCGAAACATGTTTCTTTTCAAATGTGCTTGATTTATAGCAATACACTTGTGGTTATTTCACTTTAAATCGAGTTCTTATTAGATTTGAGGTTTAGCTTGTATAGTCATTAGTCAACATAGTTTAAAAGGATTGTTTTGATTTCAGGAGGTACACATCTTTATCTGAAGCCTATGATGAAATCTCTATTAAAGAGTATTTTACAGCTTTAGATTTATTGTTACATTCTAAAACAGTTATTGAACCTGATTTACGAGAACGTCTTAATGTTCAACTTGAAAAAGTGAAGGTGAGTTTGCTGTAAAACTGGATTTGGCAGAGTAAAAAAAATTTGCTCAAATTACACTTATGATTTCATGTGCTTTCTTCTCTAGATTTCATATTCTAGAAAAATCAATGGTAGTTAGATATGTCAAAGAACATTAGTTCTGTAAATGTAGATACTTTAACTTGGTTTCATTATTTTAATATCAATCTTTGTTTTTGTAGGTTGTAGCATATGGTAGTGACCCCAGAACGAACTTAAGGAATTTCTTTCCACATTATCTCAGTCGATTAGATAACTCCTCTCCTGCAGCTCAACAAAACGAAGTAAGTAATGCCGACAATTGACTTGTTATAGCCTTGAAGATTGACAAGAAGAATGTGTCCTCATGTTTACACTTTGAGACAAAGCTTAATTGTGTAGTGATAGAAGGAATTTATGGAAGCCTTTCAGTTTTACACTATTAACATTTATTTATTTATGTCAGTTATTGACGAGGATATTTTGTTTCTAATTTCAGTTTTTATCCAGTTTAATTCAATGTTTAAGTACAGATAAGCAATGTTTTCGTGACTGGTGTCAACTATATACTAAACATTTACCACAATCAGGGTAAGTTTAATCTTTCTCTATAAATTATCAACTTGAAGTGAGATGAAATTTGCATTTTAGAGTTAGAGTGTGTTTAGCACTAATATGGATTGTTGCAATTTTTGTTGTTTGTCACTGACAATTAAAGCTCAAAGCCACAAGTCTTATAGTTTAAATATTTAGTGGATCAATTACACTGAGAAAGAACATTTTTTTAACAAAATTTAAAGTTTGTTTAATAAGAAATAGTAATAAAATTCATAAAATAACATTTTGTTACATGCCCACGTGGAAATATAGGTATATGATATTATGGACGTTGCCGCTGTCTGTTTTCCATCACCATTTCTGTTATACAATTATATTGTTATTTATCTGATGTTTCAGGTGTTTATTGAAATATATATTAGATCATTATAACACTGTCGTCAGGAAATTACCACGTAAAGTTCTTCGTCAAACTATAGACTCTTTCTGTCTCACTAATGAAGAGTTATCACAAGCAAAAGCTAAAAATAGAAAAGAAGGTGTGGACAAATGCACTGCAGTATGTAAGGTATGTACTATGGGATTTTGTAACTTTAGTAATGCTACAGTTCTTTTTCAACTTCAGTGGAAATTATTGCAATTGCATCTTGGAAGAAATATTTTTATCGAATCTTTCAACATCATGTAATGAAACACAAATTGATGACAAATGCTTGGGTTGAATGATTTGCATTGTCAATTTGACAGCGTTAACTGGTAAATAATTTGAGAGAATTTATGCGTTGCTAGTTTTTGAAATCTGAAATATTTGTATTTGTTTTTCAGGAGTTACAGTTGAAATTGAGTCAAAGTGGATTACCATGGAAATTGATATTATTTTTATTATTGACTATTGGAGGTGGTTTAATAGCTTATGATATCAATACTAGTAAAAATCTACAATGTAAGTAACCCATATGGGACATTTTTCAATGCTATATTCAAGCATGGCAATTAATTCAAGATGATTGAATCTATGAAAATAATTTTATGGTTGTTGAAATATATCTGGATGGATTATAAGATTATTATTTTGTTTCAGCATCAAGAACTATGGTGACCCTAGAGAAATATGGTGTTATAAATGTAGCCAATAAAGGATGGAAGAATGTTCAAAACTTCCATAAACAAACTCAAGAGTAAGTAACCATTACGTCTATGTAAGATATATTTTGCTGGAGAATTTAGGCAGTGAGTTGATATTCCTATACAAAGAAGTCTGGAGAATTGAATATTCAATTAAATTTTGAACCAATTTCAACTATTATTTAAATATATGCAAATTCAAAAATAGAAAATGTGACACAACTTGTTTGTTGGACTTCTAAAGAATATATCTTTCCTTGCATGAAGCTAGCTGAATTTACAGATGTTAATTGTTCATATGTATTCTTTTATTTCTAGTTGGCTTAACATTAATGCTCCAATGTACAGAGATAAAGTTGTACCATACATGACTTTGGCATGGAATAAAACTGTACAGTTCTTTGTTTACATTGGAGATGTCACCAAACCCTATGTACAGTTAGCATGGGCTAAAGTATTACAAGCTGTCAATTGGGTAAGCTTTAAAAGTTTTTCAAACTCAATATTTTTGTCATATACATGTATTTGTATTTCTTGTTGTATACCAGTAGTCTCAATTGTCTATTTTCTACTGTGAAACTAAAGAATTGCTTATATGTGGACATGCATGAGTATATATTTCAGCTTTGTTTCCAAACATTTACTTTTTGTTCAGGCCTCATAATTTATGGACTAAATGCTACATGTAAAAAGTTCATAGCTTTAGAATTCAGTCGTAAACTTAAAGGTGCGACCCCAATTTTAAAATGGTTAAGTAATTGTTTATTTTTGTTAATTTATTTAGTTCAACAAAGAATATCCTGATTTCTGGCCAAAATGTGTAGAATATCTCAACATTGCCTGGCAGTTTATAAAACATCATAGTATTTGTACATGGCACTGTATGGTGAACTATACAATGATATCTTATAACTGGGTATTGAATAATGTGCTTGTGTGAGTAGAACTTAATTTTTTTATACTTGGCAGTAGTTTAGTTAAATTATCTTCAAGGTGACCTGGAATTATAAACATTTTCTGATGTAGAAATTGGTTGTATTTTAGCCCAAAAATATTGATTATTTTCAAAAATTGTCAACTTAATACATGTTCTTGAAAAATAGAAAAAAAAATAGTTCTGTTAATCAAAAGTACTTTCTGGTGTTTAGAAAAGAGTATGAAAAAAAGAAAGAAACATCTATATTTTACAAGGATAACAACTTAGGTTCTGTGAAAATCCTTTCTCCCAGCTGGTCCTTGGCTAAACCTCTTGGCATTGATCTTTCCCGGATTATCTGTACCCAAATGACCTCATGATTGTAAAGGACAACGCAGTAACCAACTGCTTTGGTCTGCTTAACAGATTTTGCTTTTTCTGTTACTATCTCTCTCTGTCTGTTGCAGAATTGAGAATTGTTGTTCTATGAGTACTAGAGAAATGCTCTTCTGGTTAGGGAGATCCAATCATACTCAAGCTGATCAAACTTGAGGTACAATTCTCATTTCATAGCAAACTTAAAGGGATTGTAAACTTAAACTTTGTATGTGCATCAGGGAAACTAATAGCATCAATTTGCGCCATTCCAATTTCCATTCTGACATCTGTGGTTCTTGCAATTTCACTTAATGCGTTTTATGACGTCACACCCACTGATCTGCATAGATATCAATAGTAGCGTCCAGTAGATCAGTGGAGGTGACATCATAAAACGCGTTAGTTTAAGTAGAATTGCAAAAACCACAGACGTCGGAATGGAAATTTGAATGGAACAAATTGATGCTATCAGTGACCCTGATAAACATACAAAGTTGAGATACCATTTTAGCAAACTTGAGGTACAATTCTCATTTCTTTAGGTAAAATTCTCGTTTCATTGAAAACTTGAGATATAATTGATGTTGGTTTTCATGCTAATAAAATTATAATTTTGTCATTTCAGAGGTCAATTTTCACCGGAGAATATACAAAAGACAGCTATCAATGGTCTACAGATTGTTCAACAATATTTAAACCAAGGAGTAGCATGGTGTCAGAAGACCATCTCTGCTTATACCAGCTAAAACGTAATGTCAGTAAAACAAGGCTCAATTTGACCATTGGCAACCCTTATCCCTTTTTTTGGATCCTTCTACATGTATATTTCTGGTTATATAGAAGAGTTTATTTATGAAAAAGAAAGGGAATGTTGCACTATGCAGCCTTGAATTTACATATGTTGGCCATTGAATCCAGATAAATAACCAAATTATTATGTTTTTGACTAAAAGTCAAATTATTTAAAGTAAAACTTCATCTTCCAAAAATATGAAATAATGTCTCAATTTGTCCACCGATTGAATGTTGCATCTTAAGGAAATAGTATGTGCCAACTGCCAAATGACTGTAATATGTATGTGACGGGAGGACGGGCAAATGCCTTGATCCAACTGTCAAAGGATCTTAAACATGCATAGCCTGTAGCACACAAGCCTTGGTTTATTGTCCCATCTGAATGCCAGGGATTGTCCATTGAAAAACAGTCCTCAGCCATTTTTTCTGTTTTATGATTCTGGCACATATTCTATAAACTTAGACAGGGCTGTTGGTTTGATGTTTAAATGAAATTGTCCAGTCTTAGTTATTTGAGATTCTCTAAATATATTTACAATGTAAATTAAACTTACGAATGTATAAAAGTGCTTAAAAGATACCAATGAATTTTGTATATTAATGATTTTATGAAAACATTTCACGATTTCTAGCAAAATATGCTCAGGAATATTATTTGTTTTCTTTCTTTTGGTTATGGGTTTAAATGTTTTTACTTTCAAATTATTTTATGTAGTTTCAATTCTGATCAATGTCCAAGTTACTATCCAATCCAGTTTGTGTATCAGCAGATAAATGACTTTTTCAGTGTCGACTGATATAGTATATATATATTGTAATAATATTCATTACTGAGTTACTAATTATGAAGTTTTAATTTTTTCTTGTCAATTCTGATTATTTCACATTTTAGGCTATGCTGAGAAAAACTAAAAGTCGATTTTTATTTAAGATTTCTGATGAATTATCCATGTATTCTTGAATAAGATCTTTAAACCAATCATAAATGTCCATGACTTTTGACCTTAATGGTCACTTTGGAATACCACCCATGATTCTCTTCTAATTTAACTAATTTGGACATGTAAGATGGACAGGTGTTTTTGAAAGTCTTAGTTTCATAAGAATACTTCTACTTCTCTTAAAGTATTAATATTTTTATTAATGAAAGGAAACACATCTTAAACTCTTTAATTAGTTTAGTAATATTGAATATTTTCACCTATGATATGCAACCTTATGCGTTTGTTAATGTTTATGTATCTTGTTAATGTATTGTATTATTGTAATATATAAAAAAAAACATAATATATTGTAATAGAAATATCTTAAGTATGCAAATGATTGTACAAAATTGAATGAAATTAATGTTTGTTGAAGCTATCAACTATTTTGTTGTAAAATTGTTAAGACTTAATTTTTTTCACTATTAGTGATTTTGACACTATTTCAATCTTATTTACATACACCAGTCTTCCTTTTAAGACTTTTGAACTTAAATTTTCCCAATTTGGAACAAATAGAATGCCACTTTTCAAATCTATTCAAATATTTATTCTACTCTTCTAAAAATTACTCTGATGTATGGTTGTGTGCAAGACAGGATTATTTTGTATATATATTTTAAAATACAATGAATGTTCTTTTGATTTATGACTTACATAAAATTTATTTATTCAAAACATTAGTTCTTTTTTTCCAATTGTTCTTATCTAAATGATCGGATTTTGAAAGCATCAGATGTGCTTAGGATATGTTTCCAAGTATTGCAAGAATTGTCAATTGGTCAGGCTGTAAATTTTATTGAAAATTAAAAAAATAACATACATTGGTACAAGATATATAATTGCTAATTATAAAGGCTCACATTAATATTTTACTGTTGACAATTGAAACATTTTTTTAAAGAATAAAATAAGCATACTCAAACAAAAAGACAACAAAATGCAGGTGATTATAAGGATGGGATATCAGTCAATGTAAAAGGTTATAATATATGTTGAAAAGGTACAATACCATTAGATTACATTATATAAATATTTCCATTTTTCCTTAAAGAAGGAAGAAAAAAATGATATAACCATACATTAAACAAGTGGTTGCCTAGCAATATACGCCCACCTTCCTTATAAATTGTTTTAGTATATCAAGAGCATTCCCCAAATGGTGTCAAATCGTATCAAAAATATAACCTGTCAAAAATATAGTTTATATCTTTTGATAACTGTGGTCTCTTTCGCGTTCACAAGTCATTTATAACATATTTTAGGTGTAAAACTCCGTAAATATTTGTCGAATTGATCCAGAATTCAAACTTGTCCAAGATTTTAATGGATATTATCCTACACACAAAAGTTTATTAAATTCCTACCACAACTGTGGTCTCTATCACGTTCACAAGTCATTTTTAACATATTTTAGGTGTAAAACTCCGTAAATATTTGTTGAATCGATCCGGAATTCGAACTTGTCCATGATCTTATGGATATAATCCTACAAACAAAATTCTATTCAAATCAAACCAAAACTGTGGTCGCTAGTGCGTTCACAAGCCATTTTTAACACATTTTGGGTGTAAAACTCTGTGAATTTTTGTTGTATCGAACCCAAATTCGATCTTGTCCGAGATCTTATGAATATAATCCTACATACTAAATTTTATTCAAATCCAACCAAAACTGTGGTCTCTATCGCGTTCACAAGCCATTTTTAACATATTTAGGGTGTAAAACTCCATGAATTGTCGTCGAATCGAACCCAAATTCTAACTTGTCCGAGATCTTATGAATATAATCCTATATACAAAATTTTATTCAATTCTAACCAAAACTGTGGTCTGTATCGCGTTCACAAGCCATTTTTAACGTATTTTGGGTGTAAAACTCCGTGAATTTTTGTCGAATCGAACCCAAATTCGAACTTGTCCGAGATCTTATGAATATAATCCTATATACAAAATTTTATTCAAATCTAACCAAAACTGTGGTCTGTATCGCGTTCACAAGCAATTTTTAACATATTTTGGGTGTAAAACTCCGTGAATATTTGTCGAATCGAACCCAAATTCGAACTTGTCCGAGATCTTTTGAATATAATCCTACACACAAAATTGTATTCAAATTCAAGCAAAACTGTGGTCTCTATTGCGTTCACAAGCCAATTGTGGACAGACGGACGGACCGACGGACCGACGGACGGACGGACGGACGGACGGACAGGGGCGACGGCAATATACGACCACATTTCAATGTGGGCGTATAAAAATGATTTGTTTTCACTTGCAATGCCCTATACATCGTAAAGTGGCAATGCCAAAAGCAAAAGAAAAATGTGCATTCTAATGATATTACAATAATTATGGCAACTGTGAAGTTTCCACAAGTCAACTGTAAAAATTTTTAAATAAAATTCTTTTTTATTTACATTTCTACCATCTACAAGTAAACCATCATCAAGGTTTATCTGGAAAGAATACTGACATTGTATTCTGGTACATTTTATCAGCTAACTGAGTTATATCTTCATTTCTACTAGCTGCCATTACTTCTAACACTTGACTGAAATATAATTATACCAATAAGATTAAAATATGTGAAATGGTCCAGTCAGACATTTCATCTGTCCGGTTAATCATGTTGAACCAAAGGTTGGATGTTACTTCAGAATATAACCAAGGGTTCTTGGGTTTCCTTCCTGACAATATGTTAGTCAAGTTCATATCTTAAGATTTTTCAGGAGGCTCAGTCAATTAGATGCTTGTATATCTGAAGCTACTGACATGGGTCAAGATGCATTTCGATATGGATAACTTACATTATATGAGCTGGTTCATTTCTACTTTTAACACACATTCCTTTCTCCCATCTTTCTTTCTTTTTACTAGGAAATGTTGTTTTTATAAACTTGTGTCCTGCATGAGTTGCTTTAATTTCACACCATGGAGCATCTACAATATAAAATTTATAAATATAACCATTTCCAATTTCATATTATGATTATCATGGCTTTAAATGGTTATATACGAGTGTGCAATATATCTTGGCTGCCAATGAAGTGTTGCAATTAACATCACACAACATTGATTTCATTGGCTTTAAGTCAATTACTTGGGAGTTCAAGGTATGTAACCTTTGATTATTTTATAAATATAAAAAATTATGGTAATATAGTTGTCTTGTGTCTAATGGAATTTGTAGAGCTACCAGTTGTGTTTTCAAAATGATAATCGAACATCTTTGTTTTAGCAAATAAAACAAACTGCTGTAAGTCACATACCTGTTTCAATCATGAGTTTATCTGTTGGGATTGAACACATGGTATCAATATTCTCTTGAGTTTTCAATGAACTGGAATGACAAATGCATATTTAAGATTTCCTTTTTTTATTCTCATATTGAGTAAAAACTAAGTTTACTCAAAATTAGCTGAAATTTATATATGAGCAAAATTTGTTACATGCTTAATTATGCTTTTTGTAGTAGAATCAAGATAATAAAAGACACTCTGTATCTGAATTTCCAATATCATAACCTATCTTTATCTTAAAGAGGCATGTTCAGCATCCATTAGATCAATTTTACCGTAGTCTTGGAAATAGGATTTTTTTTTATTTAATCTAGTAAGCCATAGTTTTGACACAATTTTAGCCTTTTCATTGAAGTATATCCATGTTTGAATGTTCAAAGACTACATATCTTCCCACAAAATTGCCTTCTGTTCCCCATTAAAATATATTTGAACCTATCTTACCATCCATTAATACCAATATATAAGTCTTGATCTAAAATCTCTTTCGCCTCCTCTTTACTACCAGTGAATGAGTGAACCTGTTAATACAGAGGTGGGAAATGTAACTTATGTTACAAATTCAGAAAGAGTTTGAATAGTCACAATGTGTGGATTATAGGATTTTTGTAGGTGATTTGAGGTAAACCAACAAATTTATGAATTCATGAATGACTGAAATGAAATGACCTGAATTTACAAATTAGCTATAGTATTTTTCAATCAGGAGTTTGTGTTCAAACTTCAAACACAAATTCCATTCAGCTCAAGAGTTCTAGAATCACTTTAAAAACTGATTACGAGTTAATAACAAATTCTTAAATTATAGCAACATATTCTGTGTGAATACAATCATGTTACAGTATTTTGACAATTTGACCATGATCCAAACAGGTTTAATCATGATAATTTTACACTTACCACACCTCCAGAAAATCTATGTCTGTTTCTTTTAATAATATCTAAAAAGTCTTGTGAACAATTTCTACTGTGAAGGAACAATGGTAGCTTCGCCTCTTCAGCTAGATCCATCTGTTTTTCAAAATATCTGTTAATATAAAAAAAAAAATTGGAAAGACAAAAATTTACGCTACATGTATCCCTGATATACATACAAAATTAAAAAAACTCTAAAACAATTGCCTTAAGTAAAATTCGTAACCACATGAATTATATACATCTTTCTATGCTCTTAATGATTAAGTGAGCAACGCACAGGCAATGAAGCCATCGCTGATTGGATGAAAATGCGGGTTCAGATCTTATTGAATCTTACTTACAAAATGTTGACGACAGTAACTCAAATACAATAAAATGAACACCAAAGCATGTTCCCTGGAACACCTGATGTTACTCTAATTGGATTGATCATTACTTACTTTAACTGAGTTTCTTTTGGACTGAAGTGAAGTCTGTCATAATCTGTAAAACATACCAAAATATTTCAATAAAGGAATTTGAAAATAAAATATAATAAAAGTTTTACATCCTACTTGTCTGCACTTGTTTGGCAAACGCCATTTGGGAATTTTTTCCAGAACATAAGGCATTAGCCCATTCTGTCATGTTTCTTTGTTTAACTTGCACTAGCAAACAAAATCCCACTCACCTAATCCAAACTCTCCCACAGCTACTATCTTATCTGAATTAGATTTGGCTAAATTGATCAAGTCTGCTAAGTATTTGTCTGGATCACCACTTTTCTCAAAAGCACTTGTTCTAGTGGGATGACAGCCAACTGTACAGTATAACATCTCTAAAAATAAAAAAGTTCTTTATTCAATAGGTAAATTATATCAAGTAATATTTAATTCTTGATCACTAAAATTTTACTTAATATAATCTAACTAAGAACCTAACAATAGCTGTCAGTCAAATGTCAAGTGAACGAGAAATTGTTCACGAAAATATTTTCTTTAATAGAAGATTTAGTCAATACTGATTGAATGAAGAAAGTAGGTTAGATTTTGACCCTTTTTAAAGCAGTTAAAACAGAATCAGACTAACTCTTATCTACCCTCAAACAGCTAGAATAGTGTGACTTCTAGAAGGACTCTAGAGAAGGCAAAAACTGGATAAATTAGAATGTATCAGATTGATATACCTACCATGAGATTTAGCAATTTCTAAGGCTTCTTTAGATTCTTTTAAATTTCCTCCAGTTATGATCATCTGGAAGTAACAAATTACTGTTAAGAGTTGGAATAAAGGGCATAACATGAGCTGTGGGAATCACTTATTTAAAGAACAACTGACTATAATTAACTGATGATTATATTGTTAATTGTACCTTGATCAAATTGATGCAAAATTGTTGATTCCCCCTCTTTATTTAAGCTTATAATTTTTTAGTTATTTCTGAAATATGAAAATTGATCTCAAATCTTACAAACCTTCTTCATTCCAATATCTTTTGATCTTCCAATAACATCATCAAAATCATCTATAATACAAATCAGTAGTGAGATAATGAAATATAAAAAATTCAATTATATTGAAATGTGTGGACCTCAGAATTTTTTTCAGGGGAGGAATAAATTTTTTGGAGGAGCACTGCCTCCTTTAGCCCCCTGTAGCTATGAGCCTGCACTGTAGGATAAGCTTTCTAAAGGACGGATCAGCTAAGCCATAATATACTAAATATAGACTGCATGCATGGCTTGAGTAGGACAAACTGCTGTTTTGAATGTTACACATGATGATGATAATGATAAACAACAAAGATTGAATAGATAGGCTATATCTTCTACTTATAACTTATATAGTCTAAGAAAAACAAAGAATAAAACAAACCTTCGTGTTTCTTTGAACCATGATAAACACCTTTAAATACACGGTCGGTTAAATTGACACCAATATCTGAAACATCACAAATTAAGTAAAATCAATGTACCGGTATTTTCTACTTTCGATTTGTTTACGATAACTTTTTCCCTTAACTATGTCAGAAATAGCAAAAACACGGATATTAACATAAAAAAAGACTGATATTTACCTATAAATTTGAAGACAGAAGTATTTGTCGCCATTCTACAAAATTTCACTATTGTAAGTATCATAGATCGATATTCTAAGATTGTTTCACAACAAGAACGAAATCATAAACAAACGCGGATAGTCTCCATCTTCCAGTCAATGAAGGGAGACAAATAAGCACTATACTTCAGACCACAAATAATTCAGTTACCCAATTTTCTTGGAATCTACGTACTGGTAAAGATAGATAAGATAAGATAAACTTTATTTACAGTCGGTGTGAGGTAAAAACAAATAACATTAGCTCTGTAGAGCTATTATAACCGACTAGTGTTGTAAAGAATTGAAATACGCCCAGACTTTAGAATGAAATAATAAATGGAGATACAAGCCCACAAACTGTACAAAACAGCAGCAGCATATTTAGGGGCTGGCAAGGAGTGTCTCCCTTATCTAAGCCCCCCTCTCCCAAAATTTTTGTTTTCACTTGCAACATTTTAATTTTTATCTCTGGTCTATGGCTAGATTTCAGAATTTAATGGAAGACACCCCAGACCCATCGCTACACCTAGACACAAATCCCCGAGCCCAGATCCATCAAGTCTGGCTATTTATTATTTTAAGTGACAAAGGTAGATGCTATAGTAAGGGAAATGAAAACAGACCAAGAGCTTAATAATGATTTTTCTTTATGTACTTTTTCTACAGTAAAGTTAAGTCGTGCTAAATAGGCCTAGAATAACAATAAATACAAGTTAATATACAAGATTAAACAAAAAGGCCCAAAAACTGTGACCTTGAATAGCCGTTGAGCAGCTGATGCAATTGAACCCCGATGGACGACCTTTCAAAACTGTGATGACCTATCTCTTGATCTAAAGCTTAAAATCCAGATCTTAGACCGATCAAGAGCAACCAAGATGGCTTATATATAACAACCGTGATGGCTGGCCGTGATGC
This sequence comes from Lottia scabra, assembly GCA_029955415.1. NCBI lineage: Eukaryota > Metazoa > Mollusca > Gastropoda > Lottiidae > Lottia > Lottia scabra. The sequence continues at coordinate 14,741,327 of JARJEI010000002.1, read as the reverse complement.
GATGTCTGATCTAAAACAACAACCACGGCTGAACTAGAACACCGATCTGCAATGGCTGATCTAACACAACTGCGATTGCTGACCAAGAACAACCTCGATGGCTGGCCTGGAACTACCGCCGTATGGGCGACCTAGAGTAATTGCGATGGCACCTAGAGCAATTTCGATGGCTGAACCTGAACAACAGCCATGCATGACCAAGAAAAACTACCGTGGTCGACCTGGGGCAAGCAACTCCGATGGTACATGTAATTCTAGAACAAATGTGGAGGCTGACCTAGAGCAACCGCGATGATTGGCATAGAACAACTGCTACGGTCGACAACAGCCATGATCGATGACATAGAACAACTGCTACGGCAATGGCTAAAATAATTTGTTCAGATGATGAAAGATTTTCCCAAGCTTCATCAAGAATTCTAAATCCGTCATTATTGTGTATTTGCGCTTCTTGGGCGGACTGGACCGGTCACTGTTCCTTCTTCACTGAGCGACTCATTTCACCCTAAAAATAATGAACATCAAATAGTTTCATTTCAGTTCACGAATTCTTGTCATTAAAAAGTTGTTGAAGAATTGGAATGTTTCAGAAATAACAAAAAAAAAAATGAGAGAGAAAAATAAATGGCGCCAATATGACAGAATTGGGAACGGAGAAAAATTTTGCAAATGAAATAAATGCACACTGTCAACAGAAAAGAGAACATCACAAATATTATATACTATGATCTCTTAATCACAGAAATAAAAATCTTTCAGATCCACATTTCCGTTCTGTTGTGTCAGATCTTTTGTGAAACCTCGTCAACAGTGGCAATTAAAAGTAGTCATTAAATTTTGCAAGTTTAGATGATCCTTCAATGAGGCGGCCGAGCTTGAAGAAGGTCCAATAAAGTGCTGTTTTGTTCCACAGATGACTTGAATTCCTCGAAGCTGACACTTTTATCATTATTAAGATCGACTGTTTGGTATAAATCTTGTGTTAATTTATTTACTGTATCCTGTATATTGCATTCAATACCATTCATTCGAATTATCGACTGAAAAATTCAAATAAACACATTATAAGACATGAAGTAGCTTGCATGCGAGATAAAAAAAATATTCTGGAATTTAATTAACCTATTATCAATAACATGAGCTTTCCGGATCAATGAAAAAGAAAAGAATGCTTTAGAAGGAAAGGTTGAAAATGACATTGAGGTGCGACATTAAAGTACTGTACACACTAACAACATTTTCGACAATTTGTTGGTCAACATGTTGCCGAAACACCTGGGCAACAAAAAATTAGTCTTGTACATACACGACAACATTTTGGACAACATGGCATTATAGGTGTTTATCATTGGAATTTGCAAATTCAGACAGACATTAGGTTGAATTAAATGGCGCGTGGCGTTTGTAAAATTATTTTGCGTTTAATATGTGCTAAACTCATTTCTCTCGTTATTGACATTGTTTATGATGCATGCTAGTTACAGAAAAATACGTACATGTATGACACTTTTCATTTCTTGGCGGGAAATATAACCATCGCCATTTCTGTCATAAACTCTAAACGACCATTCAATTTTACTGGGCAGATCCTCTGCAGCCTTGCAACTTAATCCAACCAAAAACTCACGAAAGTCCAGGCTCTCACTACCGTCCGTATCAAATGTCCGAAAAACGTTTTCGGCGAACTTTCTGGCATCACCACTAGAAAATGTCTTATTATATCCTTTTATAAAGTCACGTCTTGACACAGTACTTCTACCGCCACTCATTTTCAGAAAATTGTCATATAAAACTTGAATTTCTTCTCTCGTAAAATTGCATAACTTTTCTAATTCTGCGATATTTTTGGGTCCAGGTCTCGTCGAAAAATTTCCCATATCTGAAAGCATAGAAAGAAATGAAATGAAATGGAGTTTTATGTCCTGCACCTGCATTGGCTAATGAGGATGGGCAAACATTCAGTGGGCATTGAGGGAAATTTAGCCAGGACAGCAGCAGTAGACTACTCTTATTTCGGTTTCCAACTGTCTGTAGCTTTCCGTATTTCAGATCTAACTAAAAAAAGGCAACGCAACTGTATGTGCCCTACTACAAATATCCGTGACAGTATTGACCTTTTCAATGGTTTTAGGTGAAAGATTAATTTAATTATAAGAAATGAAACTATTCATTTAAACTCTGAATATTTAACAAACTGGCGATTGCTGTGAATGGAAAAATAAGAAATTACACAATGCTTGAGATCTTGGTCATAACTCCTTGTTTACATCGATTTTTAAATAAATATCATCTCAAGGGACGTAACTCTTCAATTACGTATTACACAATATGTAGTAAGGGTATTAAATATTTTAAACTATAAAACATAAAAGCCGTCAATGCTAGTTTTGCTAGACCTTTACAATACAATGACTACTAATTTCTATAAAAAGGAGGAGTAGCGAAAGGTTATTATGAAAGATGCATTCTTTTACACATGGATCGATGACAAAATGTCCCAGTCTGCACACTGCGCGAAGTTTCCCACTTCCATAAGCATTTTGAATGAAAAACTGTAAGATATAACAACATTGTCATTTGACACAATTTTCTTGTGTAAGGCTGGTGCAAAAGTCTCAAAAGGGTCTTTGGAAGGGGGTGGGGGTGGGAGAGATGACGGCGTTTTTACTTGTTTTTTTTTTAATATAGACAGTCCTTGCAATAACGGATCGAAGTAAAGGTGGATATAATGATTAACCGGTTAAACGCTTCATAAGAAATATATGCACTAAGTAAGTTTTTCAATAAACTGGTTAGGGCATAGGGCTTGTGAACAAAAAAGTACTCTTAAGATTATTACTAATTCTCAGAGAATACCTAAAAACATGGCAATAATGTATTTTGAATATGAATTGGACATTTATTTTCCCAAGAGCAGATAGAGATGTTATTGTAACCTCACACAATTGATGACTGGAGATAATAATTTTATTAATGAATGCTCAAATTTCCGCAACAAGAACTAATGTAGTGAACCGAAAATAAGACAACAGTCTTTGCATGGATGACCTCAAGTGAACAACACAGCACAAATTATCATAAAGAATGTGATACTATAAAAGAATATAAAATATCAGAAAGTGTAAATGATATCACAACAGGTCTTGTTTCACTTGAAGTGTACATAAATAAGAACGGATCCTATTTCACTTTAATGGAACGGGTCCTGTTTCATTTAAAGTAAAATGGTATAAAAACAGGCCCCTTTTCACTTGAACTTTAAACATTATGAAAATAGGCCCTGCTTCACTTGAAGTGTAAATATATTAAAACCTTCAATTAAAGTGTAAATGATTTTAAGACAGATCCTGTATCACTTGAAATATAATTGATATCTAAACAGATCCTGTTTCACTTGAAGTGTAGATAATATCAAGTCAGATCCTGTATCACTTGATGTTTAAAAGATATCAAGACAAATCCTGTTTCACTTGACGTCTAACTGATATCAAAACAGATCCTGTTTCACTTGAAGTGTAATTGATATCAAGTCAGATCCTGTATCACTTGAAGTTTAAAAGATATCAAGACAGATCCTGTTTCACTTGACGTCTAACTGATATCAAAACAGATCCTGTTTCACTTGAAATGTAATTGATATCAAGTCAGACCCTTATCACTTGAAGTGTAAAAGATATCAAGACAGATCCTGTATCACTTGAAGTGTAAAAGATATCAAGTCAGATCCTGTATCACTTGAAGTTTTAAAGATATCAAGACAGTTCCTGTTTCACTTGACGTCTAACTGATATCAAAACAAATCCTGTTTCACTTGAAGTGTAATTGATATCAAGTCAGATCCTGTATCACTTGAAGTGTAAAAGATATCAAGACAGATCCTGTATCACTTGAAGTGTAAAAGATATCAAGACAGATCCTGTATCACTTGAAGTGTAAAAGATATCAAGTCAGATCCTGTATCACTTGAAGTGTAAAAGATATCAAGACAGATCCTGTTTCACTTGAAGTTTAAAAGATATCAAGTCAGATCCTGTATCACGTGAAGTCGAATTGATATCAAGACAGATCCTGTTTTACTTGAAGTGTAGATAATATCAAGTTAGATCATGTACCACTTGAAGTGTAAAAGATATCAAGTCAGATCTTGTATCACGTAAAGTCTAATTGATATCAAATCAGAACCTGTATCACTTGAAGTTTTAAAGATATCAAGTCAGATCCTGTATCATGTGAAGTCTAGTTAATATCAAGTCAGATCCTGTATCACTTGAAGTGTAAAAGATATCAAGACAGATCCTGTTTCACTTGAAGTGTAAATGGTATCAAAATAGGTCCTATAACACTTGAAGTGTAGATAATATCAAGTCAAATCCTATATCGCGTGAAGTCTAATTGATATCAAGATAGATCCTGTTTCACTTGAAGAGTAAATGGTATCAAGACGGATCCTGTTTCACTTGAAGAGTAAATGCTATCAAGACAGATCCTGTATCACTTGAAGAGTAAATGATATCAAGACAGATCTTGTTTCACTTGAAGAGTAAATGGTATCAAGACGGATCCTGTTTCACTTGAAGAGTAAATGCTATCAAGTCAGATCCTGTATCGCGTGAAGTCTAATTGATATCAAGACAGATCCTGTTTCACTTGAAGAGTAAATGCTATCAAGACAGATCCTGTTTCACTTGAAGAGTAAATGATATCAAGACAGATCCTGTTTCACTTGAAGAGTAAATGACATCAAAACAGATCATGTATCACTTGAAATGTAATTGATATCAAAACAGATCCTGTTTCACTTGAAGTGTAGATAATATCAAGTCAGATCCTGTATCACTTGAAGTTTAAAAGATATCAAGACAGATCCTGTTTCACTTGAAGTTTAAAAGATATCTAGTCAGATCCTGTTTCACTTGAAGTGTAAAAGATATCAAGACAGATCCTGTTTCACTTGAAATGTAAATGATATCACGACAGTTCCTGTTTTATTTGAAGTGTAAATGATATCAAGACGGGTCCTGTTTCACTTGAAATGTAAATGATATCAAGACAGGTCCTGTATCACTTGAAGTGTAAAATATATCAAGACAGATCCTGTTTCACCTGAAGTATAAATGATATCAAGACAGATCCTGTTTTACTTGAAGTAAATGATATCAAGACAGATCCTATTTCACTTGAAGTGTAAAAGATATCAAGACAGATCCTGTATCACTTGAAGTGTAATTGATATCAAAACAGATCCTGTATCACTTGAAGTTTAAAAGATATCAAGTCAGATCCTGTATCACTTGAAGTGTAAAAGAAGATTGTATAACTGATACCAGAACAGGCCCTGTTAAATTCAAAGTATAATTGATACCAAACGGGTCCTGTTTAAGTCAAAGTATAAACGAAACCAGTACAAGCCCTATTTTAATGATACCAAAACAGATTATTTAACTTAAGATAGAAAAAAAATATAGAAAAAAACACACACAGGACCGTCTCAGAATGATTCCCAAACAGCGTTGGCCTATTCAGGATTGTTTGGATTATGTAACTCTAGTCAACCATAAAGAATCATGTTTTATTCTAGTCTGAATCCTGCAAGTTATTCCTTTGAGACGGTTGTTCCAAAACTGAAGGCACAGATGAGATGAATTATTGACAAGATCCTGTCGAAGAAATGTCAAATATCATGCTCTATGATTTTCTGTTACAAAGTAAACAAACTTGTATCATTTTACACAAGGGGAAAAGTCGGTATTTTTTAGGGTTGGTTTTTCAACATTGAACATACCTAAATATTCTTTAGAAGTGCTAGAACGAGGAAAGATTGTCCTAAATGACATCAAGGCATCATCCTTCTAAATCCTGGGTTTTCAACTGGTTTTCTCAAATGTCCCCAAAAATGCGTAAGGAAATGACCATGTCCATTGAATTGTCCGCAGAAATCATCGAAAACATGCAATTTCCGAATTTCGAAGCATTTCGTCACGTCATAGCATTTTTCGTTTTAATACTAACTTAAATTGTGGTTGTTGCAGGCACTGGACACTGGTGTTGCAAGAAAATACGAAATGTAACATTTTTTAGATCTATAGATCAGTTTGTGTCCCCTGGAGAATGTCGAAATGTCCCCAGTCTGGGACAAGTCCCCCAAGTTGAAAACCCAGGTTCTAAATGAAAGCTTGGTATAATTGTCTGAAATAACGTGAGGGCGTACAGTTGGGTAATATTGTAGAAAATTACATCAGTGCATTATTGTAGGAAATGACATCTAAGCATAATTATAGTAGCCTAAATGGCATCTTGGCATAATAGTTGTAGGAAATGATATCCATGAGATATTATTACAGTAAATGGCATCTGGGCGTAATTTGTAAGAAATGACATCGTTGTATTATTTGTTATAAATGACATCGAGACATTATTGTAACACAAATAGCATAGAGGCATTATTGTAAGAATATTGTAACACAAATGGCACCGAGGCATTGTTGTAAGATGTGGCATAATTATGCTATGTGTTTGTCAATGGCATTAAATGATTAAGGCATTAACATTGAAAATGTCATTGAGGCATTATAACAGGAATTGACATCGAGGCATTATCGTAGGAAATAACAACAAAGGCATTGTTATTAAAAATGACATGTTAACTCGATGTTTAATTATTGCAGTAATAAACATCTATTAAGTTTTTAATTTCCGAGATAAGACAAATGAAGCCATGTTGAGTGTTCTGATAACATGACGTAGACGTTTACAATGGCTTCAGTAAACTATAATCAACCCTAAAATAGCAAAATATGGATTATTGTTGTAGATATTAGATAAAGTATATAGAAGATTCTGGACAAACAGACCATTACCTGGCAACCACAGGACATTTGAGAACTTGATTCCGTCATCAACGTCAGAAGACCTACACAATTCAAGATGGATATGCCTTCTCCAGGGAATTATTTTCTCATTTCCAATGTATCAATACATTATATACAACCATATATCAGGTTGTTGTTTTAAGCGACAGACTTTATGGAACAACTTTGCACAATTTAGAAACTAGAAAAAAATGCAATCCTTACTGAAAATGTACTGACTTTGTTTATTCGAATACCAGATGGTCATTATCGAAGCTTAATGAATTTCAGTCATTAAATTGGTATCAGTTGGTAAACAGACAGTGCTATCTCATGAAAAAAGTGTTCTTTGTTATATAAAAGTCTATTTTAGGTTTATAAACAGATAAATTATTGAGTATAGTACATCTTTACAACAGCAGAAACATGAAGATTGCAATTATTGTATTTCTACTCATGTTTCATTAATTATTTTTCTGTGAAAATTCTATGACTCAGCCATATCAATATCTAAAGAGACAGAACATAATGTCTGTATAATGACGACGACGAAAATATCAGGCAATGTCTCAATGGACTCCTTAATGGTTAAACTTTGCCAAATTTGTTTTTTTGTCGCAATGCCAATTCTAAAAAAAAATAGCGATCTAAAACTATAGGAGCAACTCTCGTGAATCACATCCAAATATCACATCGATGGAAATATAGGGCCAGATTGTCGGACAAATAATTAGTGTTATTGGAAAACATATTACTATGCAATTTAAGTAACAGGCACAGGGTTAATGTTATGTTTAAAAACGGTTGCAATGTTAATATTCAATGAACTAGATCAGCGGAAAAATAAAACGACGAATGGTAATCATATAATTGTAAATGGACCTAAAGCGTTATTGAAGGAACCACAGACGTCTGACTCAAAGTTGATTTTTTTTTTCAAACTGTATCTCCAATACACATAAAAGTTTAGAAATCCATTTAGATTCCCTTTTATAAAAAAATGAAGGTTTACTGTATCTATTAGAGAAAACTACTTTACGTCAATCCACATGAAATCTATTCTGTAAATCGCCTACAGTGAACTAGTTGGAATATAATAGCTAGAATATATTGACTATATTGGAGATAATAGAACCACTAGGACGAGTATATACAGATAAAAAGAAATAAAGAGAAATATTCTATAATTATTGATAATAGTAAACAGTGGGGGATCACAACTTAACTACACTCATTAACTTTCATCATCTAAAGCTGTATTGCCCTCTATTTACTGTTCACAAAACATTGCTTGGTCATTGCTGATCAAATTAGGTACTGGATCAATAATGCTTACAAATATAAATCAGTAATTTGTTATAATTTTATAGAATTTATTGGGCTCAGGATGAATTATAACATGAACAACATTGGAAGACGTAACCCTTATGATCTGAACAGACCGCATGATCAACAAAAAGCATTCAAATTTGATCTTTATATAGAATTTTCCAGAACATGACAAGAAAGTCCAGCATTAGAAGAACTTTCTTTCAAAAACAGACAAATACACACTATGACAGAGAATCTGCAATCAAGAAACATATTTTTGTCGACACATGACAGCTTTAATGACCTTCAGACGGAATCAAAGGAAAACCTAATAATTGTGGAAATGATCTGTTTGAAAATAGCTACCTTTAAAACTGATATTTTCAAATAATCTATATTTAGTAATTTTGAACGCTTTAGGGGGCAAGATCAATATTTTGTCGATGACAAACTATGAAACAATACCAATATTACTTCAGGCCTATATACATGTAATCCATATAGAAACAAGATCAAAAGACTGTGATGTAGTCAAGGGCGTGGATTTAGGGGGGGGGGGGGCGGGGACGAAAGGGCCTCGGTTCCCCCCCCCCCACCCCCCATAATTTGACTATTAACAAAGATTTTTCAAGACAAAACAAAAATTTTCACTATTTGTGGTAATGTCACTTGCGTTTGCTTGTAAAAAAAAAAGCGACAAGTTTTTTCGTTTTATAGATTTGTCAATGCATAGTTAACAAAACGTTACGTAAAAGTTATCCGATAATGATCTCCACGAGTCTTTTCCGATATTCGAATAAAGCGAACAGTTTCGTCGGTAAATTAACATTATAAAATAGAAGTAAATGTTTTAAAAGATTTCCGACACTGTTGATTAGCAATGATTTATCAAATGGCTATTTACTATCGCTAAAATCTCACTATTCTACATGGTTTTAATAGACTAGCTTCAATTACATGTTTAAAAGTATGAATGTGGAGGGTAACTTCGACACGGAATAAATTGTGTTTAGAGAACATACTTCCACCAAAATAAGTCAATAGGGGCCATTTGCCAGAAACAATACAGCATTGTAAATATTCTTTGCATTAAAGGGATTGTAAAGAGGTTTTTAAAATTTTGTATATATGTTGGGGACACTAATAGCATCAAGTTGTCGCACTGAAATTTTCAATCAGATTTCTGTGGTTCCAACCATTCCATTTAAACTAAGTGTTTGATGAAAACTTCTCCACAATCGGTATCGTAGGTAACACTATCAAAATATTTTACTGTTAAAATAATGCTCGATATAGAAAACAGAACCTGAAACGTTTTTCAGGCTATTGGATTTGTCTGAGAACCAGGCGCGATAAGAAGCATCTAAGTTAACTTTGACCTAACCTTAAAGACCTCTGCTGAGGTCATTAAGGTTAGGTCAAAGTTAACTTAGACGCTTCTTATCGCGCCTGGTTCTCAGACCCTAATGTAGTGTTTAAAAACGGATCTAAATAAAAATGAACGAACGAAATTATGTTCTGATTTTAATTAGACTGCAGATAACTGATCTAACAGCGTCAAAAACATATTTCAGGGTCGGGGAACCCATCTTTAAAGAGAGATCTAATCTTTCTATTACGTGCATGATTGTGTTAATCTTTGAGCATGATAAACTTGCATCATATTGCGCTGAAATATCATTTTCTTAAACTCATTGTTTACATATCGTGTCTTAATAACAACTGAAATAAATCTATTAAGAAATTAAGATAACAGAAAATATGCAAATGCCATTCAAATATTTGATCATTTCACAATTTCATAAAGATAATAAAACTACAAAGTAATTAATTTAATTCAATACTAAGCTCGTTACTAGCTCGAAGTAAATACGAAATTAAATTAATTTTAGAACAATAAAACAAAGGAGTGAATGCATTAGCCATAGATATTATATGATATCTATGGTATTAGCCACGTTTCAGTGCTTCCAAAAAGGTAGTTTTGGTCTCGATAACAAGCAATCTATATACCTTACCACAATCATTAATGACAATTTCTTATGACCTGATAAATAATTAAAATTAACCATAACCTTATTATTGTTCTGTATGTAACGAGGTATTCGTTAAATATTTTATATGTGGATGTTAACAAATTGGCACAAACAAGTTATGTGCGAAGAGCTGAGGGGAATAAGCGGTGAAGTCGTAGATTTCCTACTACGCTATCTTGAATTAGAATGTAACCCGCTTCTTCATCCAATCAGCATTGGCTGAATCTTCTGTAAAGTGGCTCACTTATTCATAAAGAGCAAAGATGTATAGAACTATTTTTTATAGAAAATCTAAATATTATCTAACCAATATTTATCTTGTTGATATAGAACACAAATAAATACGCAATAACTACAGACCTTCAGCAACCTAAACTTGAGTGGTTTAACTATGTGTAATATCTAAAGCTGCTTTTCTTGACTAAGTTCAATCTGAAAGTTAAAGTATGCTAAACAATATGTTGACATTTTCCATCTAAAGACATAATAAACTCAAGTAGGTAGAATCTTGTTCAAACACACTGTCAAGTAGGCACAAAGCAGAAACTATTTCTTTAAAACACAATGACATTTTTCTGATGAAATAAGGTACTTAAACATCACAGTACAATACACTTTGTCTGGAAAAATTATAATAATGACGATAATCGTGATGACGATGCAATTGGATAATGGCGATTATGGTGATGTTGTGGAACGATGCAGTTGATTGTTGATGTTTCAATTTTACGATGATGATGCAGCTGATCTTGAACGATGATCATGATGATGATGATAGACGATGCAATTGGATAAAAGCGATTAAGGTGATGTTGTGGGACGATGGAATTGATTGTTTCAATTTGATGATGATGATGCATCTGATGTTGAACGATGCATTTCGATGAGGATGATGATGATGATGGACGATGCAATTGGATAAAAGCGATTAAGGTGATGTTGTGGGACGATGGCATTGATTGTTTCAATTTGATGATGATGATGCATCTGATGTTGAACGATGCATTTCGATCAGGATGATGATGATGATGGACGATGCAATTGGATAATGGCGAATATCGTGATGATGCAATTGCATATTGACGTTGCAATTGTATTATGATGATGAAGATGATGTTGAATGATACAACTGGATAATAATGATGATGGTGATGAAGATGGTATTGGACGATGTAATTGGATAATGGTGATATCGCGATGAAGTTGCAATTGGATGATGATGATGAAGATGATGTTGAAAGATGCAATGATGATGATGATGGACGATGATGATGATTAAGGTAGAGATATGCAATATTGGTCAATGGCGTCACTGGTTCGAGTATCTTTGAATCTGGCCTAAAAGGAAGACTCGTTTATCATCATCATCATTATCATCATCATCATACCTTCTCTCACTTCAGTGAAGATTTTCACTAAATTATAATTATCAAAAATAATATTCTCTGTGTTAAGTAGGCCTATTCCATCACCATCACTCTTCACACGTGGTTTAAGATGAATGAATTATTCAAGCAACCAATATTATTAAATTAAAAAATTCATGACAAGTAAAGCTTTTAGAAAGGTTGAACGGTTACAGCAACAAAGAGAAGTTTTTTTTAGAAATGAAAATAACGTGAAGAAAAATAAAAAGTAACATAAACAAAGAAGATGTTTGTGAGTTATGAGAGAAAATATAAAATATTTACTTTTATGATTTGAAATAATAAAACCGCAAACTTTCACTTTTCTTTTGATTGTTTTATTACACAAACACATGTAAGGTTAAAAAAAGTCATTTGTAATTGAAAATGCAATGAAATCGTGTTTTACGTCTCACTTTTCTGCACCTTGCAGTGTGCAATGAAGACTCTTATTGTTCGATTGCCAACTGTCGAAAGATCTTTAATGTGCACAGACCATAGCTCATAGCAATCTAATTAGAATTTGATTACATTTCGTTTCGTTTTTTTTTTGATTGTTTACTCCATGTAATCTAACCACTTTTATAAGGCGAGCATATTCTGGTGACGAATAATCTATTTATAGCACGTGCCACCCCTCCGTCAATCAGAACAACGTTTATATTTAAATATTTTGTATTACGTCATAATTAGGACAGCTGTGTTGCTTTACTTTTTGTTTCGTCTTCCCACAATGCATATCAATGCATAGACCCGCGATCTTGAAGGTAGTTTTTGATTGGCTGAAATTTTCGTCACCAGAAGATGCTCGCCTTATATATAAGTGCTTAATTAGATTGAGCACATAGGGCCTCGGTTTATTGTCCCGCATCTGAACTACTCTACGCTTTTACCATGTCAGCCTCTCCAACCTGCATCACTGACAGGGAGAAACCGACTTGATAAATAAGAAGTGCGTAATATAATACGTTATGTTAACGAAATCATAAATATGCTACATGATGTATTATAGTGCACCGTGGAATTGATATGTTAAGGCTTCTGCTTATAGTTAAATGTAAAATTCTACATTAATGGAGCTTCTGTAATTGACATCAGCACAAGAAATTGTCATGATAGCAACCTCCAAGGAACTGCTATTCATGTTTATGAAAAACCACTACACTGCCGCAGATGTTTATGTCACTAAGTAAATCATATGGGCAATGTTTCCATGAAAATCTTCTTGATTATAGAAAATTCGATTTTTCAGAAAGTTTACATTTAAATTTCCATGACAACAATAACAGGAGACAAACAGTATTGTTTTCTATTAATAACTGTTTGCTTCGTTAGAGATCGGGAATGAAATATAAAGCTCTCAATTTATATCTTGTAAGGTTTTGATTCCATCTAAGACATAAATCTTCAGGGAATAGTTTGACTATTCAGATTAGAAGGTGTTTCTAGATGGTAAAACATATTCAGCCACCAGTAGCTATTGGTCGTTGAAAATCTGTTCACAAATTCTGCTATTTCATTTACAAGGGATGGTTCTTCTGAACGAATGAGTGTTCGCTAAGGAATTCGGGTTTGAAGGTCAAGATATGCATTCAGTTTTCCAATGTCATTGATGCAGGTCTGAGGGGTTAAATAAAACGCCAGTCGTACGGATTTGGCAGTACACCGAAACCGTGCGAGCTACAAGCTGTGTACGTTAAAGATGCCACGTGGAAATTGTACAAACATGCTTTAATACGTACTTGTACTTGTCCTGACAAAGTTACATTTATTGCAAATTGAGTTGCGTTGCTCGCATTTATTCGATTTTTCGTTTAATAGAGAAAATTTAACAATGTTTATAATTGTTAATCGGTGCCTTAATGAGTAAACCATAATCTATTTTAGTCTGAATACAATTATTGGTTCCCATTGAACGATTTCTTTACTTACCATTTATATACGTCTAATGTCGCAATATTAATAAAACAAATAGAGTTTGAGTGTTGAAAGTTTACATTGCGAAACGAAATAAATTGACAGTGTTGAGTAGCTTTAACGATTAAAAATTTATGATCGTCATAACGTCATGGATTGTTCAATTTATGAAACTAAAAAGAAATACCTTTTACAGCAACGAGTTCTTTTGTAGAACTTTTATGATGCATGAATTTTATATGACTGTCGATTGAATGTTGGCTATGTTATCTATTATATTGACAATTTACAGCAGTAAAACGTTTTCTGTTACATTACCTTATACATCAAGTGGCATGGCATGTCAAACACGATCTGCTTCGAAAGTTTTCCGTACAATATCTAAACTAGAGAGCAGAACTGTGCTTTATATAGTTGTTTTTTTTTGCGTCAAAAAAGCTAATACAGTATCATTTCATGGAAGTCATCGTGACAATTTAAAGTAAAAAAAAATTAAGTTGTAGTCCTACATAATGAATTACGAATCATCATTTACATGTACATTATAGTAAATTTATATACATACATAATATACATTACGCCAAGCCTTCTTAGCATGACGAATCTATATACATACATTGTGATATCAAATTGCTAATTATGATAATGATGCTATAAACAAAATGATTAACAATACTAGTGTGTCACCTCAGTCCAGGTGGAATCATGTTTACTGTTTTCTCCTAAATAAAAAGCTGTACCAGTTTCGTTAATGAAAATCATATCCATAAAATAATAAAATCGGGAGTAAAAGTCGTATAAGTATCATCAGGTATTGGAAAAGAGTAAGCATGATTTGCTTATATCTATGTATAATAATGTGCAAATCATAGTCTTTTCAACAATTTCTAACCAGAAAATGTATGTATGAAAAAGAAGGAAGTAATATACATACAACGCAATTTTATCTATCATTTTCTTATCAATATGGCATGAGAAACTAAAGATTGTGTAGGGGGTTTTCACAATTTAATGATTTTTTAGAGTTTTTTGTTAGAACGGTCTGTTTGTCAATTTGCCATGAAGTGGTAATGTTGAATGATTTTATAATTGTATATTGATTACAACGATACTATCTAATGACAAATAACAATGTTATTTTTTAAAGATTGGAGTAAAACACGACACACTAATGATCTTCCGATGAATTCGTGCATTTCAATACGACTCTATGTAATTAACTGAAAACAATCTTGATATTGGTTTCTTATGATTTTGTAATTAGAAACGTAAAGTACAGAATATAATAATAAGCTATTTTTGTAAAACTGTGTATTATCATTTATGCATAACATGATAATTGAATTAGGAGCGTTACAATAATAATTATTATTAATGATATAATTATTATAGCACATTACATAATCTGACCCCACTTTGATTTTATTACTTGTTTCTCCGTATTCTCATACATAGGAACCCTTCCAGAGATCTACATAGCTTATGGTGTCTTCTTAGGTTAGATAGAGAGTTCAATGCTTTGAATACTCGAGCTGACACTAGTTTAATGCAAATCTTCCCGATGCTAAAGGAGTATTAATTTATAAAGGAAATCATCAAAATTATATTTGGATCAGGTAAAACACGAAAATGACATTATCATAAGCTTATACTTTATGACCGTCAATAATAGCATACTATAATATAATGTTATAAACATGTATAAAAGGGAAATAAACATAATAGGCAATATTCATGTCTGAAGTAAACAAACCATGTTAATGACAATACTGCAATAATAACTTTACCGACACATGACCACATGACCAGTTTTATAATAATCCCTCAATGGCATATACGAAAAACCATTTCCAAAACCAACTGTTATGGATAGATACTTCTAGCATATTTATTACTTTCAACATTTCAATGTGGTTCTCAAACTGTCATTTGATGAATGATTGAATGCATGAAGTCTAATAATGTCACTTTCCGAAACAGGAAATAGTTTAAGGGTTACAACTCAAGAATATTCAAGTCGAAATTTTATGAATAATGAACTTTCCTATTTCTGATCCAATTTACTTCCATGGATACACAAATATTAAATGTATGTCCACTTTTTCGTTGTTCCCTGTGCAAGAAAAAGTTGAATCAGGATGAACTCTTCATCATTACATTTCAACAACTTATATCATCCCCCATGCATGATCATCCCCGAAATCGTCTTCTATTTTGAATCCACCCTTTCCCAACTTTAGCTGATTTTATCTGCGTTACCTGTTATTGTCATGTCGAAACTCGGATTAAATTACTTCAATTAATGAAATTGTTACATAAACTTCTTCAGAATTAAAACTTCTGTAACAGGGAAGAGCACTTGCTTCTGTCATCTTCTTTCCCTTAAGTTTTTCAGTTATCACTATCACCTCCCCGCACACAAAATTGTCCAGCAACCAAATCTCGCAAGTTACAAAGGTGTCATGTACAACAGTTGGAATTAAGATATGAGATTACAAACACCTTACCTTGATTGTGTAGTAGGCCGACGAAGAAATACACACCTCTGTATAACCGACTAGAAAATATACTAGAGTGATTTTCAACTCTTTGTGACAAGTTAACCAATACAATAGAACATATTGATTAAATACATTATTATTGTGGTATATGGCTTTTATACTTCACACCGGCCTGATATTGCTAGTTTTCATATTTGTGATCAGGTCGGTACAAAAATAAACCCAAGTAGGCCTACTAATGATCTCGACCGCAAAATGAAACTCGAAACCCATAATAACATGTTGGAAATACATAGTAGTATCTAATGCACTTTTCATATAAGGAAGTATATCAATAAGCTAGGAAATATTTTTTTAATAAAAAGTGGTATAAGATGTCTTGAAGAGTAAGCACACCCTGCCTTGTCACCGCACTCGCCATTTAAGCTCAATATTTATAAGCCTACTGTGTCAATTTGAAAATTTCAAGGGAGGTAACTTATATTACCTGTACGTTACATCGGGTTATTGTGGTCGATGGACAACTTTAAATTAAGCAATATTTTACTTTTAGGGCACACATTGTAACACGGTTGTTGAAAATATTTAAAGTATTTGAATTAAGAATTCACTTAATAAAGATCAAGTTACCTTTTATTTGAAAAAAACCCGTCTATATCAAGGTAAAGGTTAACAATAGAAAGTAGAACGCAAGGACAGATACGTGTCGCATGTTAAAATCCACTTAGTAGTCAAGGTTGAGTTGTAAACAGAGTCACTGGAAAAAAATTCTCTGATAAGAAACATGATCAAGCCTACATGTATTTCTGGTGAATGGCACAATTAATATTAATCAATATAAACAGTGTCTGACCTTTCTATTAGCACTTATTCTTGATTAAACTGAGTGGATTCCAGTCCAAAATTATACTCAGCTATCACTTCCAACCTTACAGTTAACCCTATTTCTTAGCTTCAAATTGAATATTAGGTCAATACGATACCAGTTCACCACACATATTACCAGTCATCTCATCTTATAACCACCATACACCATCGACATGTAGGCCTACTTACCTATACATGTTACTATCAGATATCACCATCATATATCACCAACTTAAATCTACATGTTACTATCAGATATCACCATCATAAATAACCCACTTAAATCTACATGTTACTATCAGATATCACCATCACATATCACCAACTTAAATTTACATGTTAGTATCAGATATCAACATCATATATAACCTTAACTCTACATGTTACTATCAGATATCACCATCATATATCACCTACTCACCTCTACATGTTACTATCAGATATCACCATCATATATCACCCACTAACATCTACAAGTTACTATCAGATATCATCATCATATATCACCCACTCACCTCTACATGTAACTATCAGATATCACCATTATATATCACCCACTTACCTGTACATGTAACTATCAGATATCACCATCATATATCATCAACTTAACTCTACATGTAACTGTCATATATCACCATCATATATTACCCACTCACCTCTACATGTAACTATCAGATATCACCATCATATATCACCAACTCACCTCTACATGTTACTATGAGATATCATCATCATATATCACCCACTTACCTCTACAAGTTACTATCAGATATCACCACCATATATCATCAACTTAACTCTACGTGATCAGATATCACCATTATATATCACCCACTTACCTGTACATGTAACTATCAGATATCACCTTCATATATTATCACCAACTTAAATCTACATGTTACTATCAGATAACACCATCACATATCACCATATTAAAACTAGATGTTACTATCAGATATCACCATCACATATCACCAACTTAAATCTACATGTTACTATCAGATATCACCATCATAAATAACCCACCTAAATCTACATGTAACTATCAGATATCACCATCATATATCACCCACTTAAATCTACATTTTTCTATCAGATATCACAATTATATACCACCAACTTACCTCGAATTGTAATTCAGATATCACCATCATAAATCACTCACCTATCTCTACAAGTAAAAATAGGAATGACCACCATATATCACCAATTTAACTCTACATATTACAATCAGATATCACCATCATATATCATCCACTTACCTCTACATGTTACAATCAGATATCGCCATCATATATAACCCACTTAAATCCACATATTACTATCAGATATCACCTTTATATACTCTCTCACCTCTAGATGTAACTATCAGATATCACCATCATAAATCATTCACCTATCTCTACAAGTAAACATCGGAATGAACATCATATACCACCAACTTAACTCAACATGTAATTCAGATATCACCATCATATATCATTCACTCACCTCTACATGTAACTATCAGATATCACCATCATATATTACCCACTCACCTCTACATGTTACTATCAGATATCACCATCATATATCCTTCACTCACCTCTACATGTAACTATCAGATATCCCATCACATATCAGTAACTTAACTCTACATGTAACTATCAGATATCACCATCATAAATCACCCACTCACCTCGACATGCAATTCAGATATCACCATCACTTATTACCGACTCACATCATCATGTAACTACCAGTTATCACTAGCATATCATGTTCATGATTTGTGTCTTTTGTTCCCTTTTTCAACAAGAGAGTAAGCTTTTCATTGACACTCGTCCGATTTTTTAAGAGCCCACGCATTAAGTAGCATATCTGTATTGTGGTTCCTGGTATAGTTAATTAGTTTTTCTCTCAGTAATATGACCACGTTATTTCTAATTAAAAAAATTATTCCACTAATGATTTATCACAGTTTGCCTGATATAACAATTGCTAGTAATGACTAAGAAGTACCATAACGTCTTATACAATATGTGATCTTATAGACATACCCATTTCCCAAAAGAACTCTGTTGTAAGTCACAGAAAGTCATAATAATGCAGATCTATTATGGTGTTTTCGACTGCCGTAGGCTAGGTCGTAGAATATTCGTATACAAAGTCAAAATATTCTTAATATATTTTGCTGTACTCGATTCTAGTTTGCCAGGTCGTAGAATATTGTTTCCAAAACCAAAATAACCCAGATCTATTATGGTATATTCAACTGTAGGCTATAGGTCGCAGGATAATCATATCTGAAACTGTACTTTATATAACAGTCAACTGCCGTAGCCAACCTTTAAAAAATCCCTCTATTCTGTTACACGTACGACGGATTTAGGATAAATTGCGATTTTGTTACGGCAAAACTGACGCCACTGCAACCCTATTAAACCGACATTCACTGTTCAAAATGATTAAAAAATTCAATGTTATTCTGAGTTATTCAGTATAGCTATACTACGAAGATTAGATGCTGACATTAGTTTGAGATTATCGTTGATTTATAAGACAGATAACATTGACAGATTGGACAGTCAGAATTTACATAAAGTAATAAACCACGAGAGAAAAAATCTCCACTGATAATTAAGTTACTACCGATTCTGTGACAACTTACTTTGATTTGAACACTGAATTGATGCAACGGCTGACTTAAAAGCTGACATGTGAATGATCTTGTCAACTTATCATCATGTTCTATTTGCTACACTCGACTCCGTCTGCTAGAACCAATAATATTGTCATGACGTTGATTTTATTAGGTCTGTTGGCAATGATAACATGTAGCTTGAGCGATGCTTCGTTTGGACGTTTTAAAAAGTCAATTATGGCTCGTCCATGATAGGCAAGAATCTTACCTGATACATGGGCAAGAGCAGACAACTCTTGTTTGCAGACTGATTTTGATGTCTGAACTATTTTATCATGTCAATGTTAGGTCAATATGGCGACCTCTGTACATGCGAGCTCATCTAGAACGGTATTCTAGTGCCGAGGTTGATACGAGTGAAGCTTCCATGAAGTCTATGGATGTTTCACATTTATGTCAACGTTCAGACCATATAAAACAAAACACTAAATCTTCTAATGAAAATATTGGTACGTTCCTCGAACCCAGATCACTTACAATCATTTGATGATTAATTAAAAGTTGGTTGACTAAGATAACGCCCGCTTTTACTCAACATGATTGTAGAAGCTGTTGTAATCGAGAGAGTTGTATTGCTGAATTGCTTTTAAAAATCCAATAGTTATATTTAGGTCATGCTTACTAAAGATATTAAGAGAAAATATGAGGCCTGCATTGAAAAAATATTGTACACCTTTTTATGGTAGTCTAAGTATGGTAGATATTTAAAGTATACTTTGTTATCGTGCATTATCCATTTCCTTAATTTTTCCATACTTTGATGGGGTAAGGAAGGAGTGCGCATTATATTCGGAAATATACGGTACATGTATATAAGCCAGCGTTTGACGAATTGTGAAGATGAATATCTAAGAATGTCCAACACATGCAGCTATCATAACCTTTCTTTAATCAGATAGGTTGCTAACGTGTGAATTTGCTAGTCGTCTGATCATCTCGAGTGCTAACAATGATGAGAAATCTACGGGGATTACCTCTTGATGACGATCGACTTTTTCCAGACCAATTATCATCAGAATTAAGATTAAATTTTCTATCCGAGTTCAATCCGACAGTTCATTATCGTAAATTAACGGTTAGGATCGTTTATAGTTATTTTATTTATAGGTGATTATATCTATTACACTCGCTTTTCATATCAACCCACAAGTCTTAAATTACCTCGGGTCGGAATGGTTACAAAGTAAGTAAATAATAATAACAAAGTCTAGACATGTTTACACCAGAATAGTCCGTTTTATTCACATTAAATGGTATGGGCGGCAATGTACTTATGCACATTCAGAAACAATACTTATGCTCGATGACTTTTCTGGGTTCGGGTTCAATCTCGGCATGGGTCAAGATATAACCTTGGATATTCCTCATTACACACTGCATGGCGTTTCTCAATCCTTATTATGCTTAAAAAGGCACAGAAAATAGAACGCAAAAGAAGTGGTTGCAAATATGTTACAATTTTTTCTAATTTTCAAGTTCAAACGTTCAACCACATCACTTGCACCATGTATATAAACATAGTTTTCTGTGTTGATCAGATTATTTAGATAATCTATTGTATAATTATGCCACCAGGTAAGTCCCATGATGAATAAATACTCTTATTCACCAAGTTTGAAAATTTCAATTTGTTATCATTTTAAGAGGTTGTATTCCTTTAAATATCAGTTGAATGGAAATGTTCTAAAACACTGTACTATATAAGGAAATACTGAAGGCAGTTACAGCGTTAAATCATCATGTCTTAAGGTTAAAATACATTCTCTATAAATTTAAGAGTGGGGTGAATAAAGAAATAATTTATTATATTTTATGGTATTTTACACTCGTAAATAATGATCAACTTGTCTGAACTGTAATATCTTTTTTATTCGTTCTTACTCATTCTTTCTTGAGACCAGAGATAGATTAGAAGGTTTTAGGTTGCTGAGAGGACACTGTCCCTACGAAAAAAATTTGTATTGCCCGCCAAAATCGAAAATTCTGCTCTTGTTTGCGCTTTTAAGTCGGACCACATATTTCAATCAGCACTGCATTTCCTCTCCGGATAAATCGGATATATTACTTGCCCCGTGAACAATTAGATCTGGATATAATAAAGGCCTGTACATTGACAAACACTCCTTGTTTTGGAAACTTTTCAAGACATACCTTGCATAAGGTTGCATTTCTTATTATAATCTGACCATGGACTTCTATATGTTGACAATGGGTTTTGTATGAAACTTTTCTGGCTCTAAAACTCGATTAGGACTGTAAAAAAAGTTTTTAAGTGTTTTATCGGGGACACATTTTAACTTCTCACATTGCCCAATGAACTTCGATGGATAACGCTGAACCATCTGATTAAGATCCTATTTTGAACCAAAACCAAATACAGCCCCCTTTCCTACTTGTTTGTATCTATCTGACTAATGAAGACACTGCACCATCTGTCCATTGACAACTTAAGCTGAATATTGACAATGTTTTTCATTACTAAAATAAAAACTGTAATTACTAAAGATGTCTTTGAAGAATTCGAGAACAACCTACGTCATTGTCTTAAAAATTGGAAATCATCAGCTTAACACGTCTTCGTGTGGAACTATTTATATTGGGAAAATGTTAACAATGTGTGAATGTGATAATATGGTTGAAAGGATTTGGTCTTAACATGGTATTGATATTTACAAACACATGAATCGTCTTTGAAGAATATTTCTATTATCTGTGCTTATTCCATATTCTGCTGAAGAAAAGGTTTCTTAAATGTCAGCATCGATTTTATGATCAATATAGGTATTCTTTTTTCTTTTAGTTCTATCTTCTTACCACACCCGTCTCGCAGGTGTTCAGCAATACAAATCCGTAACATGCACAAACTTGTTTCATTGGAACTGTTAGAAACAGATTCATATGGAAACTGTAATGAAAATTAGTGACTTAATGCATTGACCCCATTGGCTTGCGGTTTAGATAATTCTGGAATTGAAGGCTCCAATTAAAGATGGAGGTCCCGCTGGTTTACACTGTACATGAGCCACTGGTAGACACAGGGTTATACTTATAGTAAGTGGAATTAAAGCACACACTGCCTTGTCGTCTGTTGTTTTTCTCTTACCATGATCTCATGTGCCATTGTGTACCATATTACCATGTATCGGGTGTGTGTTTTCCGTATTGGAAGCAGATAATCATTCAATTCCACTCTCAAATACTGATAATTAAAGGGGCTGATCAACACGACGAGCATAACCAGACATTACATTACATTACAATGAACAGCACATCACTCTGAGGATCAAGGTTTGGCCCCTTTCAGTGACTTCGTACGTGCAGTGCAAATTGTCATAGCCTACTTCGCATACTAATTTACATTCACGGCTGTTCAAGGGAGCAATTTGTAGTATATTGGAGGCATTCTGGTTATAATGAATTCTAGACCGGAACATCCTGTCCCTCAATTAGTGAATTTGAGGGACAGGAAACCATCAATGGTTATAAGTTGAAATCGCGCAAACAGTTTGGTTGCGTTGAAATAGTCTTCTTCCTTGTGGTTTTTTCTCTAAAAACTGACAATTTTCTTGTATGTTATGAGGTCAGCTTCATGACAACCATTTTTTCGACAAAATAAACCAATAATTGTTGTCTCTAGACCCTAATCTCAATTCACTAATTGAGGGACAGGATGTTCTGGTCTAAATAAATTCCAACATTATCCTAACCACAAACCCTTTCATAAACTGTACTCAGTAACATATTAAGAAGTTAATGAAATGTTAAAGGTGTGTCGTGATAAAATAACAGATTGATATTTCTAAATGACATTTTGTTAAAGAAGATTATCATATCGATAACGACTGATTGATATTATCTTCTCTTACAGGTGTAATGAAGCCGCCATTTTGGAATGTGAAAACAACCTTTGAATAATTACGAAGATCCCACTGAGTAGTTAATTAAAATATTCAGTTAAACTGCATTTAACATGAATCAATGTAGAAACAGCTATGAAGAATAAAGTTAATAACAGGCCTAGACAGAGTCGGCTTGGGATAACCTATATTCTGGGACACTGACGAGATTCTGCTCAGTTGAATCTATCCATTAATATCATTAATTATTGTACATTAATAACTGTTCTATTTTGGTTTACCATTAACAACATCGGTTAATACTTTTATAGTTTACAGTGCAAACTATTATATTGTTATACGACCTAAATAAAGACTTTCTGCGGTTGAGACAATACAGTCTCATAAATCTGCAACACGCAATTTATCTGGCTACAGTTAATATCATGATATTTAGCAGGTGCTCTCTCGATATCGCTTGCACAAATCAATCAATAAACCAATCAAGCATCCAACAAAACTTTGTAACGGACATGACTGGTATTTAAGTCACACTCTGCAGGAATTTAAAATGTGTATCAAGTCATTGAAAAGCATGGAATAGAAAACGTGTACCACTATTGATATCACGTCTAAGCAATTCAGATGACTTGTCAAAAAGTACGATTTACATGTGCAGTAACATACCTCAAAAACCAGCATGTATGTTTCATAACTCACCCGCCAATAGGGCCTACTAGAGACTGACCTTTCCACGAGGACTTGACTCGTATAACCTGACCTATAGAGCAGTGGCGAATGTGTTGCAAGCAAAAGAGACAATGCTTTCTCTTTTTGAAACACCTAATAGTACTTCTCATCTGAATAGTTCACTACTATACAATTTTATTGTTGCTTAGGACTATTGTCATAATACAAGATTTTTGGTATAGGGTTTTTTATCATTGATAGTGACAATAACCTTAAAACTAATCATTAAAAGTATGAAAAGATATTTTTTATGTGAAATTCTTATCTGCAGTGATGTTAATAATTAATATAGATCATTAATTACGATATTGATTGAGCGACGAGAAATGATTCTAAAAACAATTTTCTAAAAGGCCGTTTAGTAGAAACAGATATTGACGTCTTACTTATGTCACTAGAATCGAAATGGTTCATCAATATTGAGAAACTTATAGAGAATTAAACGGTCTCCGTAAAAAGTTACGCTAGTGCTCTCTATATGGTTTATGGAAACCGCCGAGGATTCCCGGCTGTGGTTTACGGAAACTTCCGATGATTGCCGAATGGTATAGACCGTAGGCCTACTATATTAATATTCAAAGGATAACTGTATTTTTCTACTGCAAGGCAATGATAATGCATTTTATATGATCTTATGGCTATATTATTATAGACATGATGGAAAGAGCTGGACTGAATGAAATATAACACTTCATTGGCAGCAAAAATAGTTACTTTTGTAGAGTCAAATTGGTGCCTGATTTACATACCTGGATTCAATGAAGAAGTAGACTAAGTCTTGAAAATTTAGAATCCTTATAAATAAAGTTCAAATTGATCTATTGAACTTTCCAGAACTCTTCCTTATTTTTGTATAAAAAGTAACAGGGGATGAACAATCTCAGAGACCTGAAAAAAAAATTGTATACCTAATTTCAAAACTTGTTGAAAAAGTCACTAAATGAGCTAGTAACAGTATAGTAATTACTAATTTATACCTATTTGGACAAGCTGAAATTTGCACAAAAATTATTTTATCTTTAGACACGGTATTCTACATATTATATGATAAAAGATAACATTACCATTAAAAGGTATCAATTAACAATTGACCTGCTCCGACCTGAATTTAGTTCCACTAATAAATGAATGAAATATTGTGATTAATAATTAAATGTAAAAGTCTTTCAGCAGAAAACTGATAAAAAATACATACTGATGACTCGTTGCCATTTAATCAATTTTTACCCCAAATACTCAATAATACTTGTATTTCGTCCTAATTTAGTTATAGCCTATTAGTAGCATCTAGGTTTATTAAATTTTCTATGGTGGTTCAGAAAAATATCAATATTTCCCTAATTGAACACCGCTTACTCCAACTATTTTAGGAGATATGAAGACATACTTATAGAAGAGTGCAATGAGTCGAAAACCATTTCCATGGTTGTTCATTTCATGTTTTTCAGTCTTAACTGTTTGATTTTAAACTAGAAATTCGATGTCGCTTGTTAACATGGGCGTTGAATGTAATGAAATGATGCTTTTCTGCATCTGTATGGGCTAATTGAGGACGAATTGGTAAAATCTAGAAATAGAAGACTTTTTTTAACCAATTTGTTCCGATATAAATACCCATTCACACAAGCCAAAATAGAGGAAATGTAAAAGACATGTACTTGTGTATAATTTCTAAACTATTTCTGTGTGTGTTAATTTACTTGCTTCTAGGTAAAGTTTTCCTTCAGGTTGTTTCCAAGCTTTTAATTATACGAAACATGGGTAACCTTTTATATACTGTGAAATTATTGTAAATGAGACCATGTTTTTGAGGATAAAGAGTACTTTTTTCTTTGAACCTACACTTTTTCGATCTCTAAACGGTTTTGTGTCTTTACTTGTAAACACCTTCAATATGGGTCTTCGTTTTATTATCCCATCAAAATGACGATGATAGCATCTCAATGATGTCACGATATCTGCAATGAACTCGATGAATCATGATTCAAAGATTTTCCTTATGAAATTCCCCCATGTCTTTAAGCAGAAAAATCAAAACTTTAATGACAATATGGTTCGTAGCAAACTAAAACATGCTGGTTACTAAACTTCTCGCTCTTTTGGGCGAGTTTTTATGTTTTCTAATTTCAGATCAGAACAGATGAAAAGCCAGAATTCAGACCCTCTATCCCAATTTCTCAAAAAAGCATCTGTTCCACCCACCCATTTTGGAGACTCAAACTTCCTTTCACCTAAATCTAAAATTTTCCTTATAATATAACTTATCTGTGATATGATCGACGAAGTATATTTCTAAGATGTTCCTTATTATATAACTTGTCTGTGATATGATCGACGAATCACAATTCTAAGATGTTCCTTATTATATAACTGATCTGTGCTATGATCGACGAATCATGATTCTAAGATTTCCTTATGATATAACTCATCTGTGCTAAGATCGACAGAATCATAATTCTAAGATTTTCCTTATGATATAACTTATATGTGGTTAGTTAGATCGAAGAATCATAATTCAAAGGTTTCCTTTTCATATAACTCATCTGTGCTATGATCGACGAATCATGATTCGAAGATTTTCCTTATGATATAACCTATCTGTGCTATGATCGACGAATCATGATTCTAAGATTTCCTTATGATATAACTCATCTGTGCTATGATCGACGAATCATGATTCTAAGATTTCCTTATGATATAACTCATCTGTGATAAGATCGACACATCATGATTCTAAGATATCCTTATGATATAACTTATCTGTGGTTAGTTAGATCGAAGAATCATAATTCAAAGGTTTCCTTTTCATATAACTCATCTGTGCTATGATCGACGAATCATGATTCTAAGATTTCCTTATGATATAACTCATCTGTGATAAGATCGACGAATCATATTTCTACGGTTTTCCTTATGATATAACCCATCTGTGATAAGATCGACGAATCATTATACTAAGACTTGACTTCTGTGATAAGATCGGCAAGGCATAATTCTAAGATTTTGCTCATGAAATATTTGACAACAAGCTTCTATATTCCCTTTACAGATGATTATCTACATAGAACAAAGTTTGAATTTAATAGTAGGCCTATCAATAATTTACAGAAATAAAAGTTTGTATATTTTGAAACAAACACTGGTAAATGTATATTTCGTTGTTTATGTCAAAGTAAATTAGACATAAGTTCAAAAAAGAGAAAAGCTTTTAAACCCTTAACGAGAATAGGAAAAATCTTGAAAAATCAATAATATTACTTAACTTAGTCTCGGTCATCAAGTCATTATTACTATTTGGTATAACTGCATTTTCAAACGAAAATTTATACTAAGAAATAAACTTGACAATCGAAGCAAGCTAATTAAGAGAACAATTACCCCGGACAAACGAATTTTAAATTGTTGACTTACGACAGATTGTGGGTGGGGTGGGGCACCAAAAATTTCTACAACGTAAATCCTTACACTAACTGATTCATTTAAGGGTATTGATTGGGCTAGCGTTCGAGAAAAAAACCACGAGATGGAAGTTTTGCGAATTACTTATTATTTTTGGGCTCAGATTGTAGATAATTATTATTACTTTATTTGTAAACTATATAGAATGAAAAAAACCGACAAGAAATTAGGTATTTCGTTAGTTTTTGCTAAAAAATTAGGAAAAAGTAGCAAAATGTGTCCCGGTTGATACAAGATTTCTCGGCCATTTTTTATTGGAAAATTATGATCTTGGTCTTGATTGAAAGCTTATTCAGTAAGGAAGAAACGTACAGAGAGTTTTTTCGAAAATTCGAATTAGTTTGGCCCCTGGAAAATGTTTGCCATACCTACAAATAAATTTTCGTAAATTTTCGTATTTCCATGGTAACCACGAAAATAATATTTTTTTTTGGAAAATCGCTCTGTACGTTTCTTGGCAATGTAATTGTCTACATTTATGCCAAGTTTGATGTAGATTGATCCATTCACATATTTTTAAACTTGTATCAAAGGTTTGAAATGTCCAATTTTTATGACATGTTTGAAAGGGCTGTCAACTCATTAAAAAAAATCTGATTGACATGAAATCAACCTTAAACTATCGAGAAGGACCCCAAATCATCAACAAATGCACAACAAGTCTCAAGAAATCATTATTTCATATACTTATTCCATTTTTTCATAACGTGAAATAGCCCAATTAACACCCTTAAGTAATCTGGGAGGGCTATGGAAATCCAGAATCATATTGAATGCCATATGCTGGAACTCAATGAAGTTATATCATATCGAGAAGCACTTTAATTCTACCCGATCAATGGGTCTAGTCCTGAAGAATAAATATACCTTTGGACAAATGATGTACAGGTCATTCAAACTATGGGTCAAGAAAATTTAATCTACAATAGATGTAGGCTATAGGCCTATCCACTAGTAAAACACAAATTTACTATTTACAATTTTGAACAATAGGCTACAGTTCAAATAAAATTCCATGCCCATAAGGATTGCTTTTAAACGGCACAGATAGGACCATGGCTCTATAAAACATACCGTGTTCGAATCTGGTGTAATCAATTGACAAAGTTCGTGATATTTGTTGATTAGATTGCAGTTTATAAGTATCACACAACACGAATATAGCACTTAGTCTGATTGAGTCTGTTGATTTTGGCCAAATTCCTGTAATTTTATGCGTAAAATGAAGTCTGTAGAGGTAATTGGAATTTAGTAATTAGGTCTGAATGTCCTTTAGATGTAAACCAAGGGAGATAAATACATAGAAAGGCTACAGACCACAGCAGACTGATGTGGCCTGATGCCTGACCTTTCAACCGGAAGTTCAAAGTCACATGGGTCACAAAGTTGTAAACAAAACTTCTGTCAGTGCAGGTTACACTCGTTGTATTTCTAGTTTTCTGTGTCCTCACATCAAAAATGGAGAAGGACATGGATGGCATGAAGTCAGAATTTCACACAGTGACTGGATGCATCACGCACGTGTTAAAATTTGGGTCTATTTCTAAGAAGAAAGCTCAAAAATACTTATTTTTTGTAATACCAGGCAAGTGACCTTTCTCTTCTCTGACCATCCATTACGACTGAGTGAACTACATCATAGGCTAGGTCTTACTGTTTTTTAGGTCTTGTTGATTTGTTTTTTTGAAGGGAACATTATTTGCAATTTATTGCAGTTTATTGCAGTTTATTGCTATTAATTGTTTTATTTTGTCATTATTGTTTCAGGGAACCCAGGTATCATTGAGTATTATGAAGCATTCATGAGATGCTTATATCACAGAACAGGCAGCAAAATTCCAGTTTGGGGCATGTCATATGCTGGGCATGTGTCCCTGGGGAAGGAGGGAAGTGGAATTACAGAAATTATCAAACAACCACAAGAAGAATGTACTTTATATGGTCAAATAAGACATAAGTTAGCCTTTATACAAGAAGTGATACCTGATGATGTCAAACTAGTTTTGATTGGTCATTCTATAGGTTGTTATATGATATTACGGATGTTGAAATATCTTCCTAAACAGCAGATAATACGATGTTTTCTTCTATTTCCAACTATTGAGAGAATGGCGTTATCTCCAAGGGGACAGATTATAACTCCTTTACTACAGTACTTGCGTTGGATTGCTGTGTTTATTGTTAAAGCAGTTTCTTATTTTAGTCCTCAGATGCAGTACCGATTAATCTTACGGTTCTTTAAAGGTTCCAAAGTTCCTGAATGTGCTTTGAATGCTTCCATGAATTTATTTGATCCCCAGTGTGTGAACAAAGTGACCTATTTAGCTCGTCAAGAGATGGAAATAGTAACAGATTTAGACCATGACTTAATATCAAACAATATTTCTAAATTAAGTTTTTATTATGGAGCTGATGATCATTGGTGTCCAAAAGAATATTGTTATGAAATGAAGAAGAATTTTCCACATGCTGATATACGCCTGTGTGATGAAAACTTTTCACATGCTTTTGTGTTAGATGCTAGCCAGGAAATGTCTAAAATTATTTGGAATTGGATTCAGAAAGATTTACATCACAAGGCTGATTAGTGTTGAATTAACTAGGACACTACTTGGTTTATTGACTAAGCTTACATAAGTTATTTTTTTTATATGATAAATTTTCACTAATACTCAAGCAAGTCTTCAGGGTATGAATTGTTTTTTTTTTGCTAGAACAGTCAGTTCAGGGTTTGGCTTTAACATTTCATAACTATTATGTTAAGAGGAAATGTAATATCATGAATAAAAATTTACAATGGCTCTCATATTTTCGAAAAGGGCACATTCTCCAACCAATTATACATTATTCTCAAAAATGAGAATATTTTACCTAAGCTAATCAGTAATATTGTTCGTAGCTCATCTCCAAAATTTGAGCTTTGAAATCCATGGGTTAAATATTTGATTTTGATACACCTTTTTACAAGGAAAAGCTATAGGTGTTATTCATTTTTCTATGGGTGGAGCTTATTTCCTTTAACTAATCTTTACCTGACCCTTTGACCTGAAGATTATCTAGTATTTTAAGTAGCTAATTATAAGGATATAATGTCCGCTCATTACAAGGTATTTTCTACTGGTAATAGCATTACCTAAGCCTTTTTTTCTTCTTGAAATATCTTGACATTGTAGCATAGCAAGATAATAATGTCTTCTTAACTTTGTTATCAAATATCAGTTTTTGATGCATTTTGACTAATTAACAATTATTAACTGCATTGCAGCCCTGCCTCTCCCAATTTTGGCCCATAAAATAATATGTTTTTGTTATATACATGGGATAATGACCTTAAATGGATTGTAAAGTGGTTTTCTAAACTTTGTATGTGTATCGTGGACACTGATAGCATCAATTTGCGCCATTCTAATTTCCATTCCAACGTCTGTGGTTTTTGCGATTCCACTAAAACTAACGCGTTTTGCGACGTCACTGACAGTGATCTTGCATATATATCAATAGTAGCTTCCGGTAGATCCACAGACGTCGGAATGGAAATTGGAATGGTGCAAATTGATGCTATCAGTGTTCCCGATACACATACAAATTTAAAAAAAAAAACACTTTACAATCCCTTTAATCTGAAAATGGAGTGGCCGATACCCGAGGAGTTTAGGTGGTGAGGTTAAGGTCCCCCAGATGTTCAACCATGCCCCCCCCCCCATCTCCAGGGACGCTACGCGTTTACAAGCACTTACTGTATAGAGGTTAAAGGGCGATAACTCCTCAAAACTGATGAAAGAGGTCTAAATCTTGAAAAAGCTTTAATTTTAATCAGGAGTAAACTAACCTTTCTCAAACCTTTCGATTTAGGTCCAATAACATCTATTTTAAGTTTCATCAAAATAGGTTGAAAACTAAGAGAGTAATAGCATATTCAAGATTTTGGGGCAAGGGCAATAATTCTGCTTCTAATAATCGAAAGTAGTTCAAATTCAAACTTGATCTTCGTTTTATGAATATTGTATAGGCCTACACATATCAAATTTCATTTGATTCCATCAAAAACTGTAGATTTTAGAGCGTTTACGAGCAAATGTTGACGGACGGACCGACGATTAGAGAGAGATGAGGGCATATAAAAAGAAAATAAGAAAACCAGTTGTATTCAATTGGGAATTTTATTACAAATAAAGATACCCTTTCATTCAAATTTGCTCATTTCATGCGTAGTTAATGCCAGTTTGTTCATCTTGAAACAGCTTAAAACATCCAATTGCACATAGGTTCTCGGCAGCATTTACCATGAGGTAATGAACACAGCGATTGGTGAAGACATCCATTGTATCTTTTTTTGTTACTGTCGACGATAATCTGACCGCATACTTCCTGCAAAAGAAAAACACAAGCTTGCATCAAAAATAAAAATATGAATCATGAAAGACAGCTATCAACGTTATCCGTTAAATGACTATACATGTATTTTACTCTTTGGTGAAGGTAACCAATTTGCCCCAGTTGCAGACGTCTATGAACATCGGTTTCCTGTCTTGACATGGCTATCAACGTTTGTGGTTTAATACATAAATACAATACAATACTCTTGTATGAAAGTAACCCATTTGACCCTGTTTTGGACGCCCAAGAACAGTAACACCAGATTCCTGTCTTAACATGGCTATCAAAGTTTCATGTTTAAAGACTACATTGTATACTCTTGAATGAAAGACACTGTTGCGGACGTCCAAGAACAGTAACATTGGATTATAGCAAATTCAAAAAAAATATCCAGCCATTTGATACAATCGGATCGATCTTTCGATCTAATTTGGAGTCGTCAAACCACCCTGTCCCTACAGATCATAAATAATATACAGTTTGGCAAAGCTTACCCCTCTGCTGCAAGTTACGACCTCATAAACACAGGGTTGACGAGCAGTCCATACACACAGCAAGCACTTGATACCTTCTGCAATGAAAAGTTTTGTATTTTTTATTTCACTGACGATGATAAAATACACATAGAAACAGCTGATTCAACGGTGCTAATAGGTAAACTAACTATGAACTTGGCATTCTTCTCAAGTTAGCAAGCCACTGACCCCAAAGAAAACATTACCTTACCAAGATAATAGCGACATAGCCCTCATACACGAGGGTGTAAAACCCGTTTTGTATATTATACATATTTTGATACAAGCACCAAATATTCTTTAATATCTTTTGGACATTGAGCCACTTAAAATTCATAAGACGCCATTTTGAATTCCAATGGGCCACCACATGAGTCTCAATTGTTCGAGATCGTTGTCAACTATACAACTTGTTCTCAGTGGTTAGATGATCCAGAAATTGAAATGCGTAATAATTTCGTCAGAAGGTGCTATTTAATCATTTTACTAACCGTCTTCAAAGGTACTAATTCGTTTTCTTCTTTGTAAACCCTTTTCGTTTGCCTGTGTCTGAAAAAAAAAATGATTATTTGAACAACGTTATTATTTAATCTGAATTCTTCACAATATTATGTATTTCTAGGTTTCACAAAACCCTAATAGCCGTATGTTATACGATTCTACACTTTGTAGATTTCTACCAAGGATTTGTCCAAAATATTGAAGAATAGTTTGTGAGTCGCAGAGCGCCGCAATGGCGAGCCCCAACCGAAGGTCATTCCGATTGTGTGCATTCCGAAATTCATTCATTTCAAATATCATATCATTCCAATCTTAACATGTAACCGTTTTACGTATTGTTACCATAATAAGTCATAGTTCTACTTAGTACTTACCGAGTGTAAACATTCCATAAGCATAACAACAATCAGAAGACAAAACATATTTCTATTAAACTGCATGTTGATTTGAGTTTCTGAAAATTATTACACGCACTATATACAGTCCTCCAATGTTAAATAATGGGCTTTAAATTTTATATTATGTGCTAGATTAAATGCAATTATTCGAAAGGTCACATGGTGGTATAAATAGGTACAATTAACCAACATCCGTTTTAAATAACGATAATTTTAAAGAACAACACCCCAAAAAAAAAATACTCCGTCTCTCACAGAACTACTAGTATATCACATACGCACCCAACCATGTATACAAGCCTCAGCACGGTTTGTGGTGTTGCTATCATCTACGGTTGCGGACCGAGGGATGGTAACGCGACGTGCCAATTCAATCAGCAATCCTCGGCAGTTTCTGTAAAACATAATCTGGATGCCTGCATCACTTTTATGGAGACCGTTTGGTGCCAATTTTGTCTAATTTTGTTCTAATAGGATGCTGTTATAAGACGCAAACGTCGAAGATAAAAAACAAAATCGGAGGAGGATTTCATTTCATGAACTATTTCAGAGGAATGGGCTAGGAGAATACCACAATCTTGTTCGGGAACGTATGAACTATTTCAGAGGAATGGGCTAGGAGAATACCACAATCTTGTTCGGGAACGTATGAACTATTTCAGAGGAATGGGCTCGGAGAATACCACAATCTTGTTCGGGAACGTTTTTTTGTCGTTGTAATATTTTGTTTTTTTAAAGCAGAACAGGGCTTTTATGTACTTCTAGATTTAATTTTCAGTTATCTGTCATAGTTTCAATATGCGTGTGGCAGTCCCGTAGCCAAGGGCTTGGTAACGTATAAAAATTCACTGTGGCCGCTCGTCGTTTGAAAGGATACATTAGATACCGGACTTCTGTACCGAAACACCCAGTGCCATTTGTTCAGTTTTTATTTTAATAAATGTATGATAAACTAGATATTGGTGAAGCAATTAATGGATGAATCAGTATGAATCTGTTAAAATAGTTACTTGGGTTTATTGTGTAGTAAGTGTTCAGCTGCCTCAATCCTTAAAAATCCATGCGCGTCATACTTGCATGTTCTAGACACAAAGCAAGTATAAGCAACCCCCGATACTGCAGAATGTTCCTCCTTTTGTTTTTATATCAGCCCAAAATCTAAAGACCTCAATTAGAACAAATGGCAAGTTAACAAAATCCACGTTAATTTATTACAATACAAATGATTTAACATTTTTAATTCAACATTAACAATGGATGAGGTACAAGGTTGGGTGGATTTCACATTTCCAAAATTCGAGTGAAAGATGAATCTTAAAAATCACAGAATAAATTACGGGGATAATAAAGGTTAGTTTTTAAGTTTAGAAACATTTTCTGTGGACGATTGCTGGGCCGGATTCATCATACTCCTGTTTGGAGATCCACATCTGTTGGAAGGTTGAGAGAGAAGCCAAGATAGAACCACCAATCCATACGGAGTATTTTCTCTCGGGTGGAGCGATAATTTTAATTTTCATTGTTGGTGGGGCCAAGGCTGTGATTTCCTTTTGCATTCTATCGGCAATACCAGGAAACATGGTTGTTCCACCAGATAATACAGTGTTGGCGTACAAGTCTTTTCTGATATCAACATCACATTTCATGATTGAGTTGTAGGTAGTTTCATGGATACCAGCAGATTCCATACCGATGAAAGATGGTTGGAATAAAGTTTCGGGACATCGGAATCGTTCGTTACCAATAGTGATGACTTGACCATCAGGTAATTCATAAGATTTTTCTAGAGATGACGACGATGCAGCAGTTTGCATTTCTTGTTCGAAATCCAAAGCAACATAACATAATTTTTCTTTGATATCTCTGACGATTTCTCTTTCAGCTGTTGTGGTGAAGGAGTAACCTCTTTCTGTCAAAATTTTCATTAAGTAATCAGTCAAATCTCGACCAGCCAAATCTAAACGTATAATGGCATGGGGAAGAGCATAACCTTCGTAGATTGGTACTGTGTGACTTACACCATCTCCAGAATCAAGGACAATACCAGTGGTACGACCGGAGGCATACAGGGACAATACAGCTTGGATAGCTACATACATAGCTGGTGAATTGAAGGTTTCGAACATAATTTGGGTCATCTTTTCTCTGTTAGCTTTAGGATTTAGTGGAGCCTCTGTGAGGAGGACGGGATGTTCTTCTGGGGCAACTCGAAGTTCATTGTAGAAGGTGTGATGCCAGATTTTCTCCATATCATCCCAGTTGGTGACAATACCATGTTCAATTGGGTATTTTAAGGTGAGGATACCTCTCTTAGATTGAGCTTCATCTCCTACATAGCTGTCTTTCTGTCCCATACCAACCATAACACCCTGAAAAATAAAATCGAAACATATATAATATACTGAAGACCATTGCGAAAATTATAAAAATTATCACTCATTTCTCAGGGCAATATATACTCAAAATATTACATGTAATTGAAAATTTGGGATTCATTATTCTTAGAAATCAAAATATTAAAATTTTCCTTTAAAAAAACGAATGTGCATGACACGTAGCAAAATCAAATTATGCAATCACCTAGAAAACCTGTTCAATGTAGAAATTTAAAGGCATGCCATTGGAAATAACAGTCTACTGGTTGATCGATAGATACTTAAATTTGATAATTTACTTTTTTGAAAGATTTATGATATTATGACGATTTCTCTGTAAAACTAATTTAAGTAATTTTTCAATATACTTTACATTTATTAATCAAAGTATCATATGGTCAGACATACAGTAGTAGGGCATTTAATATAAAAAATGCTGACTTGGAAATGTGATTTTTCAGAGGGAAATTATATTTTTCAAAATGTGAACAAAATCACATTGAACATTATTTACATGTAGAGTTAAATGTAATGGAAAAATTTCCATGTTCTCAAAGATATTAGACAAAATGGCGTGCATTTGACAATCTTTTTTGATTATATATGCAGAGAAAAAAAATCTTTTCAGGTCAGGCTCAAATAACCACGAATAGTAATAACTGGAAGCATATTTTACAGTTTGTACCGATTGTAATGAGCAATATGAATAATTTGAAAAATTCTGAAATTTCAAGAAGCTCGTGAATCGGTACAAGACAGAGTACAAACAAATTGTTTAGAACCTACAAGTATTTTCGGCATATAATAATTTTGCAAATTCTACGTGTGAGGCGAATTAACTATTCCAAATCTTAACACATTTATTGACCTGAAGGACAAATTTTAGAATTCTGTATGGGCAATCACTGTATTTTCTATTTGCTACTAGTATCTTGAAATTATATGAAATTCAATTTACCTGATGTCTTGGTCTTCCAACAATAGAGGGGAAAACGGCTCTAGGGGCATCATCTCCAGCAAAACCTGCTTTACACATACCAGACCCATTGTCAACTACGAGTGCTGCTACATCATCATCCATGTTGAATTATTTTGTGTTGTAACTGTTTGGTGGGAATCTAAGTGCCTTCTGTGAGGTTTGAACTCGAATACTGACCACTGCCAGACGACTCAGTTTATATAGACACAATCTACACAGGAGGCCGTAATATTATTATCTAATCTCTAACCAAAACCATAACACTGTAATATTGATACAGTCAGGTTTCATTTGTTTACAAATCATAACGTACACCTGTGGTGTACACGGGTCGTCAAGCATTGCCATATAAGGTAATGCATACGCACGATTTCCTAGAAATCGATGATCATTTTACTAAATATGGGCAAACAACTATAGGTAATTATGTTAATCCGAATCGCTCTATATATTATGTTTATCCCTTTTTGTTGTTGAATGTATTTATTTATATTTCTATAGTCATAAACCTAAAACTTTTTTTTTTATGATAATTTAAAATTTTGAGATTTCAATAGCACTAAATCTTGATCATTTCGGGGCTAAAATATAGCAATAAATTTCACTTTTCTCTTTGGGAAATCGAGGCTATTATATAGCTATACATTCCACTTTCCTCGGTGAGAAAGGTTGCATTCGCAGGGGTAATAGAGTTGGGGGAGGGGGGGGGGGATGGGTGAGTGGCTGTTACTTCAGTGTTTGAACGAAAAGCTTCCTGTGAAAGCACAGACACAGGTAGGTATTGCCTCCAGTTATAGAGCCTGAGGTTTCCTCAAGTGTCCCCGATTACGCATAGGGAATAAAAATGTCCCCTGAACAGAAATTGTTTGAATTTCTGGCACTTTGGTTGACATACACCCCCTTCCTCTTCTTGACGATTACTTGTGTGCATGTGCCCAGATATAAAGAGTCTTTACGATCAGTGGACACTGGATTAACATTTACTCAGATAATACAATATATTACATTTTTTCAGACCTAGAGCTCAGTTTGTGTCCCCAGGAAAATGTCCAAATGTCCCCAGTTCGGGACATGTCCCCCAAGTTGAAAACCCAGGAGTTAGGGAATAGTGTTAGACAATTAAACAATTTATATGAAATGGAAAACAAGGTAGTCAGTCATAATCTTGTTATTATAGTGATTGAAAAGTATGGTAACAATATCAATTTTGAAGAGTAAAAAGTTACCAAATCTGTTAAAAATTGAAGAGTAACCATGCAGTTACTCAGTGGCGCCGGAGGAAAATGTGAGGGACGGGGGTGAAGCTGTGTTATAAAGGGCACTATGTGACCGAGCCAGGCGAGGGAAGTCCGGCGGTCTGGGGTTTGGGGGCGGCGTGAGCCCCCCTCCCCCCGCACCTAGATTTTTTATTTAATCTTGAAGCAGGCCTTCTCAAATGGCGGCCCGTGGGCCAAATCCGACCCGCAACGCCCTTGAAAATGGCCCCTCAAGAGTGACCCCTTCAGCTAAAACGCTCTCCTTTTTATGCTAGGTAAGCTTTATTTTGGCCCATCTATTTTTTCATAAAATACATTTGGCCCTTTACAAAAATTAATTGAGAAGGACAGTCTTCTTAGAGCCTCTTGGATCACTTCTGAGGTATACCAGAACGTATTTCATGCTTATGAAAGCATGGGGTAAGGACACAACATATTCATATAGTCCCATATTCGCCCCCTTCGTATTTTTGCATTTTTGCAATACGAATCCTGACAATAAACAGGTTACAGAAGCCCTTTTCTGGTTACAGCGCAAGGGAAGTTACTCTGGATATGTTAACATAGACCACAGTAAAATTTGGTTCCATGGAAGATCATTGTTGTGAAAGACAATCCTCAAAATTGCAAATGTTTTGCTCAGAGGACAGTGAATTTTTCCCAACATATAGTTTTTCTCGCCCTTAACACAACAATTCCCTTTAATGTGATATCTACTACCACTTTACATCATTTCTAAATATAGTAGCATTTTAACATAATATTATGAAAGTTTTTGTGAACCCAATAACTGATCAAGACAAACCGTCACTGGGTCTATAAATATATAGATATTCATCATTAACTCCATACCTTATAAGGACAAATACTATAGGTATTTCTCAGAAACAGTTGTTTTATTATTGAGTGGGGTGGGTTATTATTTCGGGCGTAAACACATACATATTAAATCAAATGCATCGTTATCTAATATTTTTTTATTACCTTATTTTGGTACTAAAAATAATCAGTGTTTACAACAATCAATGAATGAGGGAAAAATTAAACAAATTGTGAAAGCTACACAATTGAATGTGGCCAAAATACTTTAAATGTAGGCTACATGAAGAATGTTGTTACCTCCCTTACCTTGCAAGAAATTAGTTATAGGTGTATTTAAAAAGATTATGCGATTTTTGTTTTCTAATACGTCTGAAAACTAATTTAAAAAAAAAAAAAAAAACTTTAAATATACATGTAACTTAACATTTGTCTTTCAATTCCCTTATTTGTGTTTTCTATATAAGACAGAGTTTCACTATAATACAGGGATTTTTTCATTTTCAAACGCTGATAATTATGGAACCAGTGATTAGGGATTGAAATTTAAATTTCAAGGGAGGCTTGTAAACACGTTTACCGAAAAAAAGAAGGCTTCTGGGGTTTCATTTGTCGAACGGATGGTGAACGTACACCTACAATGTCATTGCACATACATTCATTATTGTTATATTATTATAATAATATTTGGGTTTAGGCCAGGTCATTACACATAGGTAAAATTGTTTCCCTCATTTAACCTCACCTTAGATCTAAGTTTGACCCTTAGTAAGCCTTACTTACTTAGATTTTTCCTTATTTGGAAATTCAAATATAATATAGTTGCGTAAATGCCAAATTGGATATGACAACGTTTCTATATTCGTCCCATATAGGCGTTTGTTCATATTTTCCAACTTATACAATCTACAGACAATGTAAATGGCACTCATAAATGTTCAAACTGACGCATTGTAAAAAAAAAAAGCACTATCATTAATTATTTCGATTTCATATTTGAAATTACATGCAGAATTGACCACTTGGTACTTTGTCCAATGTTGCAACAGAAAATTTGAGTTGATAATATGCAAACTAGCAGATTTTAATTTATTGATAAATATACTTGAAAAATATTACAGAAGAATTACGGATAGTGGGTTCATCTTTATCAAAGCGAATAGAACAGTTTTAAGTTTTTATTATATACAAATCTGCTACATATATTGCCAACATGTTATTCTGCTATACCATGTATTGACAATATGTTATTCTGCTATACCATGTATTGCCAATATGTTATTCTGCTATACCATGTATTGTCAATATGTTATTCTGATACGATGTGTTGCCAATATAATCTGCTATTTTGTACAATGTCCCAAAAAAGTCACTCTAAGAGGTGGGAGTGTTCAACGAGAAATATGTTTGGGAGAGGCCTCAGATTCCAGGAAATTTATCCTAATATGCCTATTAAAAATTTGATTGAGGTATAAACCTAATACCCTCAAACCGTCGTCCAGCGATGAGTGCTTCTAACAAGAATGTCGGAACAGGCCGCAGATATAAAAAAAAATCAGTACGAAACTTTCCTAGAATATTTGGGGCACAAAGTACCCAAACCCATCTCAAGAGGTGAGAGTTGTCAACGAGAAAAATAATGTTTTGTAAAGTCCTTGGATGCAAAGAAATCAACCCAAATTTTCTAAATTTATTTGGGGGAAACACTTCGCAAGAGGAAAGCGTCAATCGGGCTGTTGCTCAGAAACAACAATTTTTAAAACAGCAACCCTAACCCCCTCCCAATCAAGTTAAAAATTATTAGGCCCTCTACCATATTTTGCCATTTTAATCCTTAATCCACCATTGTGCTGAACTCAAAGTTTTCATGTTCATAATTTTTGAGGAGACAATAAGTATTGACCAGGCTTTCATATGACATATTTAAAGTTTTGCACCGAATTTTTGGGAAAAAGTTACAGAAAATTTGATTTCATGGAAATGGAAAAGCTTAAGATAAGGCAAATGAATTATGGACTGAATCCAGATGTCATACAACGGAGTTACGTCCCTTATACTCGGAGAGTCCTTGATCTACTCCGTGTATTAATGATGGGTGCGTTAATTATACTTTTTAAAAAGACTGATAGTGCGAACTTAATACTGGTCGAAAGGCCTATCCTACTCATAAATTCCATCATAAATTCGGGTGTGTTTGGAATCAACCCCACATTATTTTTTATTATTATTCACTGAATACGAAACTGTCAAATGTATCCTCTTTAGTAGTAGGTCACATTGCCGGTGACAAACCTGTTTCAATTAGCGTCTGTTAAACGCTTTTCTAGGTCATTATGTTCACTGATACGTAGATTGCTATATGGTAGAAAATATTCTTTAGATGAGACCCCCCCCCCCCTCTCCTCTCTGATATACCAGTGATCTTGTAATAATAATTACGTATCGTGCTGTGTATCATATCCTACTATCTATAATATATTATCAATTTACAGGTGTTATTACGTAAATTAAATGGAGTCTAAACAAACGTTTATTTGGGCCTGCGTGGCTGGGCATTATGAGCCCCTATATAGTATTCCCTTAAATTGGTCATAGTTTTTTTCCCCAACCCTTTAAAGTATGTTACTCTCGAGGCAGAGCAGACGACATTATATATTGATCCGCCTGTATAGTACAGCTTGTCAACTCATAAATATTCATGATTCAACGAAATCAATGGCGATTTCTAGGAAAAAGCAAACTAGGATTACCATATATGGTATTTTTCACTCAAGCGATGAGAATCATCAAGCCATATCGTGTTGAACCAGTTAAACGTTAGCCGGGTGATTATATGCTGTCTAACAAAGACACAGGACGAACAATTCTATATAATACCCAGTTATTGTTGGATTGAGTCATTCATACAGTCGTGACTTGAGAGAACGGACAATTTTTTTTCAAATTTAAACATTAAACGTAATCTTTCACTATGGAAGACGAAGTAGCGGCTTTGGTTATTGACAATGGATCTGGTATGTGTAAAGCAGGTTTTGC
The DNA here is from genome assembly GCA_029955415.1 of Lottia scabra. Classification (NCBI taxonomy): domain Eukaryota; kingdom Metazoa; phylum Mollusca; class Gastropoda; family Lottiidae; genus Lottia; species Lottia scabra. The sequence goes on along the minus strand of JARJEI010000002.1, from coordinate 14,699,457 downwards.
TGGAGATGATGCCCCTAGGGCTGTTTTCCCTTCCATTGTGGGAAGACCCAGACATCAGGTAAATTGAATTTTTGTTTTAATTTTGTATATTGAAATGTGTAAGACTTACTAGTTAATTGGGTGGGAAACTAAAGATTGTCTTTAATGTACTTGAATGGACATCAGCGATTTTTTTTATGGCAAAAATGTAGCAAAATTTTCGACCCGACTTCTACTTCATGAAATGGCAATAGCAAATAATACTTTTCCTTCTTAGCTCTTGATTTTATTAATTTTGTATTTTCCAGGGTGTTATGGTTGGTATGGGACAGAAAGACAGCTATGTAGGAGATGAAGCTCAATCTAAGAGAGGTATCCTCACCTTAAAATACCCAATTGAACATGGTATTGTCACCAACTGGGATGATATGGAGAAAATCTGGCATCACACCTTCTACAATGAGCTTCGAGTTGCCCCAGAAGAACATCCAGTCCTCCTCACAGAGGCTCCACTCAATCCTAAAGCTAACAGAGAAAAGATGACCCAAATTATGTTTGAAACCTTCAATTCACCAGCTATGTATGTAGCTATCCAAGCTGTATTGTCACTGTATGCCTCTGGTCGTACCACTGGTATTGTCATGGATTCTGGAGATGGTGTAAGTCACACAGTACCAATCTACGAAGGTTATGCTCTTCCCCATGCCATCATACGTTTAGATTTGGCTGGTCGAGATTTGACTGATTACTTGATGAAAATTTTGACAGAAAGAGGTTACTCCTTCACCACAACAGCTGAAAGAGAAATCGTCAGAGATATCAAAGAAAAATTATGTTATGTTGCTTTGGATTTCGAACAAGAAATGCAAACAGCTTCATCATCATCGTCTTTGGAAAAATCTTATGAATTACCTGATGGTCAAGTCATCACCATTGGTAACGAACGATTCCGATGCCCAGAAGCCATGTTTCAACCATCTTTCTTGGGTATGGAATCTTCTGGTATCCATGAAACTACCTACAACTCCATCATGAAATGTGATGTTGATATCAGAAAAGACTTGTACGCCAACACTGTATTATCTGGTGGAACGACCATGTACCCTGGTATTGCTGACAGAATGCAGAAAGAAATCACATCCTTGGCCCCAACAACCATGAAAATTAAAATCATTGCTCCACCCGAGAGAAAATACTCAGTATGGATTGGTGGTTCTATCTTGGCTTCTCTCTCAACCTTCCAACAGATGTGGATCTCCAAACAGGAATATGATGAATCCGGTCCAGCAATCGTCCACAGAAAATGTTTCTAAACTAACAATCAGTATTTTTCTGATAAAGATACAGCATCAGATCTGAAAATAAAACTATTCTTGGTGAAATGTTTCCTAAAAAGTGTTTCCAGAGTGTTCCTAAAGCTTTCAGAACTTTAAAATGACAATTAAGATGTTTCGAAAACCCATCACGCTGTAATTGGATGCCCTAATCAAGAGTATTCTATCGAATCTTACCTGTGCACATAATATTAATCAACGTTGATGTATATATTTTTAAATTTGTTATTGTTCATAAAAAATTTGAAAAAATCCCAATCATTTGTGCTTGAAAGGCGTTGCTACTTGTAACTGTTATTGATCCTCGCCATTGTCTATTTTGGTGATTTTTTGGGGGGCAAATATCATTTATTAGCATATGGAACTTCCAGCACCTTTGTCAGAATGGTTGACTTACAATACCCTTTCTGTTTGCCGACCTGTTCCATGTTCCACTTCATCGAGAAGTCGAAATCCAAGCATGGGTTGGGATGATAACTTTGGATTTTTAATCTCATTTCACTTCCTGTCAATGATGCAGGTCTGAGGGGCTGACATGGAAAAAGCGTTTAGTCGTTCGGATGGGACCATAAACCGAGGCCCCGTGCTACAGGCTGTGCATGTTCAAGTCTACCCAAATGTCTTTGTCCTGGCAAAATCCCCTCATTGTACACTGCAGGGCGTTTTCCTGTCCTCATTAGCCCATGTAAGTGCAGAAAGGCAGGACGTTAAACTCTATTTTTTTTTCTTCTAGAAAACATAAGTATTGATAACATTTACTTTATAACGTCGGTTGAAGTACTAAAGTGATGCAGAAAACATAGTTACTTATGACAAAACCGTCTCCTTAATGCATCTGTATCGTTGCTCGTTGCTGAAAACATTTCAGATCCGATAAAAAGCCACTTTAAACAGCTTATATTTTTAGTGTCAGTTATTTTTACAATGTTAGGAGAAAAGGCGAAGGTGTTGATATACATTTCATTCACATTTCTCTTAACACTTTATGTTCCTATCCCAAATCCGGATTAAGGCGTCCCTTATTCTCATACTTAAAGCCTTTTAATCATATCAGACAATCTCTCATCAAAGCTGACATATCCTTAAACCCTAGACCCTAAAATTTTATTACTTACAAGAACACTTTAATAACAAAAGTGAAGTAGATCTTGGATTAAAAATGTCCTACTATATTACAATTGAAATGAAAATATTGCAAATAAAAGAGTGAATTCACACAACAAAATATTTTCATAACTGTTTAGTGATGAGAATAGATTTTAAGGTGGAATATTCAGCATTTCCGTGGGTTGAAAGACACATCTATTCAATTATACCCAAAGGTGTATCTTCAGAAGGTGTAGGTCAGAACTCAGTGTTAGTGTTGGATTGGTTCATAAGTGTAGGACTAGTGTAACACTTACCCTAACATTTGATGCAAAGTGTTGGGTAACGCTGAGGTAACACTACACTTTTAGGGTATTTGGGGAACAATAATTTAACACTCGTGTTTCACTAATACCAACTCAGCGTTTCAGAACACTAGCTTAGCATGAGTTTCCATATCCCTTTAACGATTAAAAGTTCAGAGCTCAAGATTACATATACTTGTAGGTAATTGTTGTATTTCTTGTCCATTTACCAGACACGAATGCTAGACAGCATTTTAGAAACATGCTGCTTCAATCGAAAAACAATATGAAACAAGTTGTGCCTTTGATTTTAGCTCTTTTGTATCTATTTTGATTAATTATCCAAATGGCAAAAAGTGTAAGAGCTTTTTCATTTGTCCACTTCACTCTTTTCTTGCCATCCATTTTCGATATTTGAAAGATACATTTTACTGCTAGTACCACAAGAGTTATGGGAGTGTAATTCTGGTGTTGGTGTTCTGTAAGGTTACACTGATACTATTGTTATGATTACTGGATTAGCACTAACTCTTAATCCCATTTTCTCAATAAAGTATTTGTTCCATCCTAGGCCTGTACATTCGGGAGATTCAAACCCTCCCTCCACCGAAACCTAATATTATCCCTCAGATTGTATATAAAAATGAAAGGCATAGTCTCATACTGGAAACCGAATCGTATTTGTGACTTTCAAACTCTGATTATTATGGAAATACGGGGGATCTGAGGGCTTAAATGTCGAGGGAGATATTGGAGAAAATGTTTTTTAGACCCTTGCACTAGTATAAGATTGTCTCAACACCCTCTGATATTATATTAGTGATCTTGTAATAATAATCATACGTATCGCGCTGTTAATTATAGGCCTACCTTATCTATAATATATTATCAATTTACAGGTGTTATTAGGCTACGTAAAATAAATAGAGTCTAAACAAACGTTTACATGGGGTTTCGAAACAAGACTTTGTGATTTGTGAGCCCTTTATAATAAAGTATTCCCTAAAATTTGTCATAGATTTACCCCAAGCCTTTAAAGTAGGTTACTTTCGAGCAGACGACATTTTATATTGATCCGCCTGTGTAGTACAGCTTGTCAACTCATAAATATTCATGATTCAACGAGTGAACAATTCTATATATATCCAGTTATAGTTGGGGCGAGTCATTCGCACAGTCGTGACTGGAGAGAACGGACGTATCTTTTAAATTTAACATATTTTCACCATGGAAGACGACGTAGCGGCTTTGGTTATTGACAATGGATCTGGTATGTGTAAAGCAGGTTTTGCTGGAGATGATGCCCCTAGGGCTGTTTTCCCCTCCATTGTCGGAAGACCCAGACATCAGGTAAATTGAATTTTTGATTTATACAATTTTAAAACTTTATATATTTAAATTTTGCAAGACTTAAGGCTACCAGTTGATCGGGCGGAGTCCTCAAATATTTAGAAATTGTACTTGAATGGACATCAATCAATCAATTGAGTAGAGAAAATCGACATAATATTTGAATTTTATCAAAAATTATGATTATTATAGTTTTATTTAGATTCTTTTTTTGGGGTGTGGTCATGAACCAAGAGAAAGTTGTATCTTTTATGTAGCCAGAGCTTCCAAAGAGCATCTGAAATTCTTACAAAACCACTTTAAGCAAACCACATTATTTTAAAGGGTATATGTTCACCATCTGTTCGATCAAAAAACAAAATAGTCTTAGAATTTTTTTGCTCACCTAATCAATAATAATGTTTACAACTCTCCCTCGAAATTTAAGCCTTCAAATCCCCATTTATCCATGATTATCAGCATTTTAAAATAAAAAACAAACACGACTCGTCGTTCAGTAAGATTATGCCTTATATAGAAAACACATATACGGATAATGAAAGATAAATGCTAAGGTACGGGTTAAATTAAAGCGATTGTTCGATTTTTGTGCAGTTCTAGTACTTCTTTGGGTTACTTATATTCAAGGCCCATAAAAATACCCTCGGAAATACTTAACATACCCCTTTAAATTTTTATATTAGGGCGTGGTCACCACCAATTTAAATCTTGAATTAGATTAAATCGATTCTTTTACGGTTTCTTGCCAAGAATCCAATTGTATCATGTAAATGTCGAAGAATGATCAGTGTTTAAAATGATATTAGATGTTAGAGAATAGTCGTATAGTGAAGATATCAATTGTGCTCTGTTGAATACGCGGAAACCGTTACCGGTTTGCCTTAAACCTACTAATACTGTGAATAGCCCGATTTAATTTTAAATTATGTAGGCCTATCCTATGAATTATTTAGAGTAAACTCCAATTTCAATGATGTGTCTTATAGTTGGTTAATATTGAATGAAACTTAATTATTTTAAAGGAAAAGGATTAAGGACAATCATTTGACCTCATCCGCCCTCCATATTTGTCATACATATACAAACAATCAGATAACTGGTTGGAAGGGAGCTTTCACGAGTTCTACTGTAAATGTTATGATATTAATATAATACTTTTCCTTCTTAGATCTTAATTTTACTATTTTTTGTATTTTCCAGGGTGTTATGGTTGGTATGGGACAGAAAGACAGCTATGTAGGAGATGAAGCTCAATCTAAGAGAGGTATCCTCACCTTAAAATACCCAATTGAACATGGTATTGTCACCAACTGGGATGATATGGAGAAAATCTGGCATCACACCTTCTACAATGAACTTAGAGTTGCCCCAGAAGAACATCCCGTCCTCCTCACAGAGGCTCCACTCAATCCTAAAGCTAACAGAGAAAAGATGACCCAAATTATGTTTGAAACCTTCAATTCACCAGCTATGTATGTAGCTATCCAAGCTGTATTGTCCCTGTATGCCTCCGGTCGTACCACTGGTATTGTCATGGATTCTGGAGATGGTGTTTCACACACAGTACCAATCTACGAAGGTTATGCACTTCCTCATGCCATCCTCCGTTTAGATTTGGCTGGTCGAGATTTGACTGATTACTTGATGAAAATTTTGACCGAAAGAGGTTACTCCTTCACCACAACAGCTGAAAGAGAAATCGTCAGAGATATCAAAGAAAAATTATGTTATGTTGCTTTGGATTTCGAACAAGAAATGCAAACAGCTGCATCTTCATCATCTCTAGAAAAATCTTATGAATTACCTGATGGTCAAGTCATCACCATTGGTAACGAACGTTTCCGATGCCCAGAAGCCATGTTCCAACCATCTTTCTTGGGTATGGAATCTGCTGGTAATCATGAAACTACCTACAACTCAATCATGAAATGTGATGTTGATATCAGAAAAGACTTGTACGCCAACACTGTATTATCTGGAGGATCTACCATGTACCCTGGTATTGCCGATAGAATGCAGAAAGAAATCACAGCCTTAGCCCCACCAACAATGAAAATTAAAATCATCGCTCCACCCGAGAGAAAATACTCCGTATGGATTGGTGGTTCTATCTTGGCTTCTCTCTCAACCTTCCAACAGATGTGGATCTCCAAACAGGAATATGATGAATCTGGTCCAGCAATCGTCCACAGAAAATGTTTCTAAACTAACAATCAGTATTTTTCTGATAAAGATACAGCATCAAATCTGAAAAAACTATTCTTGGTGGAATGTTAAATTTCATCACAAAATTCCAGAGTGTTCCTTAAGCTTTCGGAACTTTTATATGAACAATAACAATTAAGAAAACCCATCACGCTGTAATTGGATGCCCTAATCAAGGGTATTCTATCGAATCATACTTGTGCACATAATATTAATAAACGTTAATATATTTTTTTTAAATTTGTTAATGTTAATAATAAAATTTTGTAACTGTTATAACTGATCCATGAATTGATGTCAGTCTATTTTGAGGACTTATTTTGACAAATATCATTAGCTCACAATTCCCTTTTTGTTTCATTGGATCATATTACGACTGATCTGGACTTGCCTTGATCTGTTCCTCCTATAATCAAATTATGCCATGATCTGTATTGCGACTTGACCCTTGCAAGCTTATGAACATAATATTTGGGATTGTATCCATCAACTGCATGGTGTTGATGTTTCAGGGAACCAGTAAGTCAATTCTGGTCAAAACAGCCACCCTCCTTGTGTTTTTGGAATTAGGGGTTGGGGTGGGGGTCAACTTGTCGGGCATATATATTTCGTTGTCGGGCAAATTGTTTTTGCCCCTCCCCCTCCTCCCCCCCCCCCCGCTGAAGTAACGCCCCGTACGCCTATGTTCTAAAGTCTATTAAATTGAATGCTTCCACCCCATTCACCCCTATAGCACTGATTATGTCTCCTTAATGCATCAACCGAGGCCCCGTGTGCTGTTGGCTGTGCACGTTAAAGATCCCTCGACAGTTGGAAATCGAAAATAAGAGCAGGCTAATGCCGCTGTCCTGGCAAAATTTCCCTCATTGCACACTGCATGGCGTTTGCCCGTCCTCAATTAGCCCATATAGGTGCGGAAAGTAGGACGTAAAACTCATTTCATTTCATTTCCTTAATGCATCGTTGCTGAAAACATTTCAGATTCAGCAAGGGCACTTTAAAATGGCGTCTGTTAGATATAGTGACGTAGGTGTTAATATACATTTCATACACATATCTCGCAACACTTTTGCAAATCCGCTTTCACCTTTTGTTTGTAGCGTATAATCCGGATTAAGGCGTCCCTAATTCACAGATAATACTGCATAAAGCCTTATTAACCTGATCAGACATTCTTTCCGCAAAACTAGCATATCCTTAGGCCCATATAACACCAAAGACTGCATATGTTATAATAAACAAGAACACTTTAATGACTTAAGTAGGTGAAGTAGATTTGGGATTAAAAACTTTGTAATAAGTCTAAGATTATAATGAAATGAAATGGAGTTTTTTTAGTGATGAGAATAGATTTTAAAGGGGAATATTCAGCATTTGCGAGGGTTTAGAGTACTACAACTGAGCGAAAAACAGTTTTTCCATTCAATTATACCTCTACCTAAACATGTATCTTTCATTGTAAGCTGTGTTTGCTATAGAAGGCATAGTCTGACTAAAATACGAGTTGTATGTACTTTCAAATGTTGATAATTATGGTTTTGAAGGCTTGAATTTCGAGGGAGAGTTGGGAGAAAGTGTTCTTAAGATGGCCCCTACCCCAAGCTAGAACCGTGCAACGGTATCGAGACAGTGCGCATCCGACCTATGTCGGAAGGGTGAAATGTTGGATTTTTATTCCAAGTTTAACAAAACAGAAAAACTGTTTTAATTGTTTTAATTTGGGAGTGCAAGGTAGTATTACCTTTCACGTTTGGTAGTGTCATGTAAATTAATCAGTTATCTGATGAAAATTTCAAACTAAAAAAAATCGTTATAACGCTTTTCTATACGCCCACACCTTAAAGGGGGGTGGGGGCAGATAAAGCAAAAGTAAACCTTTCGAAGAGCAGATATAGCAAAGTAAGTATATGTAAAAGAATTTGTGACGAAGGTTAATTAGGTCACGTGACAGCTTTTTAAAGTAAACATAGCTCACCCGCAATGAGGATATCAGAACATAGATCTCGTAAAAAACCTTTGTTCAGGTCACGGGTTCACAAAAGGTCAAGATCACGAGATATGAGCCTTGAAAGTTTTGATCATTCCTTATTTATTTTTTTGTCCGGAAAGAGAAAAATCGGAATCGAAATTCAAAAACACTTTTTCTCAAAGTTGTAGGCAATCGAATGAGGATTTCATAGACACTAAAATTATACAAAGCCCCATTTTGATTTTTACATAAATTTTTCATTACAAGTATGCGTCTAATATTATACTTCCAGGTCGGATTTATTATTTATATCTTTTCTTGTGACCATTTCTAACATATTGCAAAAAGAAATTTTCAAATATCTCCGAAATTCCGGAAGTTGAAATTAAGCAAATGGCGTCAAAACCGGAAGTGATATAACAAATTTTAAATATATTTGTTTGTTCAAATCAAATTGTCTATCTAGGCTACCTAAGTTTTGAGCTCGGTCGAAATAGAATTTGAAAAAAATTACGCAAAGTTACACAATGGAATTTTGATTATGAAATATTGTGTTATAATCTTTTGAAAGAGCAGATCAAGCATAGTAAGATTGTAAAAGAGTTTTAGACTAACATAAATCAAGTCACGTGACAGGGCTCTTTAACCTTTAAAAATGCAATTTTCAATGCCTATTAAACCTGAAGTAAACGTTTTCAATGAATATATCATTGCATTGATCTCGTCAAGGGCAATAACTTTTATTCAGGTCACAAGGTCATCAAAGGTCAAGGTCGATAGATATGAACCTTGAAAGTTTCAGTCATATAATGAAATATTTTGTCCGGTAAATCGATATCAAAATTCAAAAATCCATTGCCATAAGGTTATTATCAATCGACTAAGGATTAGGGTACATAGACACCAATATTATGCAAATTGTAAGCCCCATTTTGAGTTTTATAAAAAAAGAAATGAATATTTCAAGACATTCTACTTCAAGGTCGGATTTTATTATACATGTATATATCTTTTATAATGACCATTTGTAACATATTGCAAAATAAATTTCAATTATCTCCAAAACTCCGAAATTTGAAATTTCAAATCTGCAAGCAAATAATAGGCCAACATCAAAACAAGAAGTGATATCGAAATTTTGAAAATGTAGTTCTGTCAGCAAAGAAAACATCTCATCTAAATTCGTTGAAAATATAGGTAAAAATGCCCCAAATTCTTAAAGGACATTTCTTTCCTTACGTCATTTCCGGTTAGACAAGGACGTGTCACATCAAAGAAACAGCGAGCACCTATATTACGTCGTAGGAAAATGTGTCGAGTTCCCTTCATACCGAAATACCGAGACCAGAAATCGAAAAAAAAAAGAATAGTCATTTGCAAAACAATTCAGTCCGTTTACATATCGTGCTGTCGGCCTACATCATACCCTATCTATAATTAGTTCCCAATTGGTGTCTGAACAAAAGTTAATTTAGGGCTTCGTGAAGGCGTTGTTGCACGGAGTCAGTTTGAGCCTTTTATATAGTATTCCTTCAAATTGGTCATTATAGTTTTTTCCCAACCCTTAAAAGTACTCTCGAGCAGACGACGTTTTATATTGATCCGTCTTTATAGTATAGCTTGCCAACTCATAAATATTCATGATTCAACAAAATGGACTATTCCATATGGCCTAATACTCCGTTATTGTCGGAGTTAGTCATTCGCACAGTTGTGACTGGAGAGAACGGACGTAACTTTTAAATTTTAACATTTCACCATGGAAGACGACGTAGCAGCTTTGGTTATTGACAATGGATCTGGTATGTGTAAAGCAGGTTTTGCTGGAGATGATGCCCCTAGGGCTGTTTTCCCCTCCATTGTCGGAAGACCCAGACATCAGGTAAATTGAATTTTTGTTTGTACTATTTTAAAACTTTATAAATTGAAATTTGTAAGACTTTCCAGTTTATTGGGTGGGGAACTCAATATTTCGTAATTGAACTTGAATAGATAAAATCGATGCTACATTTGAATTTTGGGTGGCTTATATAAAATTGTATCTTATTTTAGTCAGGACTTCCAAAGTTCATTTGAAATGCTGACAAAACCAGATTACATTAAATCTTTATAAAAGGGCGCGGTCAATGCATATCTTTGAATGATAAAATCGAATTTCTACCGTTTGTCACCAAAAATGATCAGTGTTTAAAATGATATTAGATGTTAGAGAATAGTCGTATAGTGAAGATATCAAATGCGCTCTGTTGAATACGCGGAATGTGAACACGTGATTAGGAAGTCCGTTACCGGTTTGCCTTAATCCAATACTGAGATAGGCCTGCCTACAGCTCGGTTCAATTTTTATTTCAATTTCTAAAAGGTGTCTTGTGGTTAGTTAATAACAAGGACGTGGATTTGTCCAAACCTTTGTGGGGGGACAAACAAGGAGTTTACGTTTAAGTTAAGCGCCTCAGGCTCCAGCCCCACTATAAGGTCTTCTCTCTAAAGAAAAAATGACAGAAAACCCTTTCTCTCCCCCCCCCCCCCCTTTCTAAATACACGTCCTTGGTTAATTGAACAAATCTTACAAGTTATTGAAAAGGATTAAGGAAAGTCATTTGACCTCACCCGCCCTCCATATTTACATTTTGTTATGTACATGCAAACAATGAGAGAACTAGTTGAAAGGGAGTCTAAATTTTATGAATTCTACTTGAAATGTTACTTATAAAATTTATTAATTTTGTATTTTCCAGGGTGTTATGGTTGGTATGGGACAGAAAGACAGCTATGTAGGAGATGAAGCTCAATCTAAGAGAGGTATCCTCACCTTAAAATACCCAATTGAACATGGTATTGTCACCAACTGGGATGATATGGAGAAAATCTGGCATCACACCTTCTACAATGAACTTAGAGTTGCCCCAGAAGAACATCCCGTCCTCCTCACAGAGGCTCCACTCAATCCTAAAGCCAACAGAGAAAAGATGACCCAAATTATGTTTGAAACCTTCAATTCACCAGCTATGTATGTAGCTATCCAAGCTGTATTGTCTCTGTATGCCTCCGGTCGTACCACTGGTATTGTCATGGATTCTGGAGATGGTGTAAGTCACACAGTACCAATCTACGAAGGTTATGCTCTTCCCCATGCCATCCTCCGTTTAGATTTGGCTGGTCGAGATTTGACTGATTACTTAATGAAAATTTTGACGGAAAGAGGTTACTCCTTCACCACAACAGCTGAAAGAGAAATCGTCAGAGATATCAAAGAAAAATTATGTTATGTTGCTTTGGATTTCGAACAAGAAATGTCAACTGCTGCATCTTCATCATCTCTAGAAAAATCTTACGAATTACCTGATGGTCAAGTCATCACTATTGGTAACGAACGATTCCGATGCCCAGAAGCCATGTTCCAACCATCTTTCTTGGGTATGGAATCTTCTGGTACTCATGAAACTACCTACAACTCCATCATGAAATGTGATGTTGATATCAGAAAAGACTTGTACGCCAACACTGTATTATCTGGTGGATCTACTATGTACCCTGGTATTGCTGACAGAATGCAGAAAGAAATCACAGCCTTAGCCCCGCCAACAATGAAAATTAAAATTATCGCTCCACCCGAGAGAAAATACTCCGTATGGATTGGTGGTTCTATCTTGGCTTCTCTCTCAACCTTCCAACAGATGTGGATCTCCAAACAGGAATATGATGAATCTGGTCCAGCAATCGTCCACAGAAAATGTTTCTAAACTAACAATCAGTATTTTTCTGATAAAGATACAGCATCAGATCTGAAAAAAAAACTATTCTTGGTGGAATGTTAAATTTCATCACAAAATTCCAGAGTGTTCCTTCAGAACTTTTATATGAACAATAACAATTAAGAAAACCCATCACGCTGTAATTGGATGCCCTAATCAAGGGTATTCTATCGAATCATACTTGTGCACATAATATTAATAAACGTTAATATATTTTTTTAAAATTTGTTAATGTTAATAATAAAATTTTGTAACTGTTATAACTGATCCATGAATTGATCGTCAGCTCACAATTCCCTTTTCGTTTCATTGGATCATATTACGACTGATCTGGACTTGCCTTGATCTGTTCCTCCTATAATCAAATTATGCCATGATCTGTATTGCGACTTGACCCTTGCAAGCTTATGAACATGATATTTGGGATTGTATCCATCAACACCGTACGCCTATGTTCTAAAGTCCATTAAATTGAATGCTTCCACCCCATTCACCCCTATAGCACTGATTATGTCTCCTTAATGCATCGTTGCTGAAAAAATTTATCATTCAGCAAGGGCACTTTAAAATGGTGTCTGTTAGATAAAGTGACGTAGGTGTTACATTTCATACACATATCTCGCAACACTTTTGCAAATCCGCTTTCACCTTTTGTTTGTAGCGTATAATCCGGATTAAGGCGTCCCTAATTCACAGTTAATACTGCATAAAGCCTTATTAACCTGATCAGACATTCTTTCCGCAAAACTAGCATATCCTTAGACCCTTATAACACCAAAGACTGCGTATATGTTATAATAAACAAGAACACTTTAATGACTGAAATAGGTGAAGTAGATTTGGGATTAAACACTTTGTAAGTCTAAGATTATAATGAAATGAAATGGAGTTTTACGTCGTGTTTTTCCGAACCTGTAGACTATGGGCTAATGCGGACGATTGTTAATGCTGCAAATAAAAGAGTGAATTCACACTACAAAATATTTCCATAGCTGTTTAGTTATTTCCGGTTAGACAAGGACGTGTCACATCAAAGAAACAGCGAGCACCTATATTACGTCGTAGGAAAATGTGTCCTATCGATTGTGTCGAGTTCCCTTCATACCGAAATACCGAGACCAGAAATCGAAAAAAAAAAAAGAAGTCATTTGCAAAACAATTCAGTCCGTTTACATATCGTGTTGTCGGCCCTACATCATACCCTATCTATAATTAGTTCCCAATTGGTGTCTGAACAAAAGTTAATTTAGGGCTTCGTGAAGGCTTTGTTGCACGGAGTCGGTTTGAGCCTTTTATATAGTATTCCTTCAAATTGGTCATTATAGTTTTTTCCCAACCCTTAAAAGTACTCTCGAGCAGACGACGTTTTATATTGATCCGTCTTTATAGTGTAGCTTGTCAACTCATAAATATTCATGATTCAACAAAATGGACTATTCCATATAGGCCTAATACTCCGTTATTGTCGGAGTTAGTCATTCGCACAGTTGTGACTGGAGAGAACGGACGTATCTTTTAAATTTTAACATTTCACCATGGAAGACGACGTAGCGGCTTTGGTTATTGACAATGGATCTGGTATGTGTAAAGCAGGTTTTGCTGGAGATGATGCCCCTAGGGCTGTTTTCCCCTCCATTGTCGGAAGACCCAGACATCAGGTAAATTGAATTTTTGTTTGTATTATTTTAAAACTTTATAAATTGAAATTTGTAAGACTTTCCAGTTTATTGGGTGGGGAACTCAATATTTCGTAATTGAACTTGTATGGATAAAATCGATGCTACATTTGAATTTTATGTGGTCGTGAACTTGTATAAAATTTTATCTTATTTTAGTCAGGACTTACAGAGTTCATTTGAAATGCTTACAAAACCAGATTACATTAAATCTTTATAAAAGGGCGCGGTCAAAGCATATCTGTGAATGATAAATTCGAATTTCTACTGTTTGTCACCAAGAACGATCAGTGTTTAAATGATATTAGATGTTAGAGAATATTCGTATAGTGAAGATGTCAATTGCGCTCTGTTGAATACGCGGAATGTGAACACGTGATTAGGAAGGTCTGTTACCGGTTTGCCTTAAACCAATACTGAGATAGGCCTGTCTACAGCTCGATTCAATTTTTATTTCAATTTCTAAAAGGTGTCTTGTAGTTGGTTAATAACAAGGACGTGAAGTCTTTTGAAGCTGTAAAATTTATTAATTTTGTATTTTCCAGGGTGTTATGGTTGGTATGGGACAGAAAGACAGCTATGTAGGAGATGAAGCTCAATCTAAGAGAGGTATCCTCACCTTAAAATACCCAATTGAACATGGTATTGTCACCAACTGGGATGATATGGAGAAAATCTGGCATCACACCTTCTACAATGAACTTCGAGTTGCCCCAGAAGAACATCCCGTCCTCCTCACAGAGGCTCCACTCAATCCTAAAGCTAACAGAGAAAAGATGACCCAAATTATGTTTGAAACCTTCAATTCACCAGCTATGTATGTAGCTATCCAAGCTGTATTGTCCCTGTATGCCTCCGGTCGTACCACTGGTATTGTCATGGATTCTGGAGATGGTGTAAGTCACACAGTACCAATCTACGAAGGTTATGCTCTTCCCCATGCCATCCTCCGTTTAGATTTGGCTGGTCGAGATTTGACTGATTACTTGATGAAAATTTTGACAGAGAGAGGTTACTCCTTCACCACAACAGCTGAAAGAGAAATCGTCAGAGATATCAAAGAAAAATTATGTTATGTTGCTTTGGATTTCGAACAAGAAATGTCAACTGCTGCATCTTCATCATCTCTAGAAAAATCTTACGAATTACCTGATGGTCAAGTCATCACTATTGGTAACGAACGATTCCGATGCCCAGAAGCCATGTTCCAACCATCTTTCTTGGGTATGGAATCTTCTGGTACCCATGAAACTACCTACAACTCCATCATGAAATGTGATGTTGATATCAGAAAAGACTTGTACGCCAACACTGTATTATCTGGTGGATCTACCATGTTCCCTGGTATTGCCGACAGAATGCAGAAAGAAATCACAGCCTTGGCCCCACAAACAATGAAAATTAAAATCATTGCTCCACCCGAGAGAAAATACTCTGTATGGATTGGTGGTTCTATCTTGGCTTCTCTCTCAACCTTCCAACAGATGTGGATCTCCAAACAGGAATATGATGAATCTGGTCCAGCAATCGTCCACAGAAAATGTTTCTAAACTAACAATCAGTATTTTTCTGATAAAGATACAGCATCAGATCTAAAAAAAAAACCTGTTCTTGGTGAAATGTTTCCTAAAAAGGTGTGAGCTTATCAAAAAATTCAAAAGTGTTCCTAAAGTTTTTCAGAACTTTTTAATTTAAATAAACATTAACAATTAAGAAACGTTTCTACAACCCATCACGCTGTAATTGGATGCCCTAATCAAGGGTATTCTATCGAATCAAACTTGTGCACATAATATTAATAAACGTAAATATAAATTTTTTAAATTTTTTAATGTTTAATAATAAAATTTGAAAACAATCCCAATCATTTGTATTGAAGGGAGTTGCTATATAATTGTAACTGTCATTGCCTACAATTTTGTCAAATATTATTAGCATGTAAAACCTTTGTCAGAATGTCCAGCTTACAATTCCCTTTCTGTTTGCTGACCTTGTACAAAACATATTCTACTTCATTGAGCACTGTTAAAACCCGTTGGCTATTTCATATGAATAGGGATCATTGGAACATGTCACGACTTGCCTTGATCTTCCACTTTGTTTCTCCTAAAATCAAATATACATTGCGACTTGACCCTTGCAAGTTTATGAACATGATATTTGGGATTGTATCCATCTACTCCGTGGTTGTTTCAGGGAACCAATGAGTCAATTCTGGTTATTCTGATCCGAGGGGTTCGGATGCTAATATAATAATAATAATAATTTCATTCTCGATATCTCGAAAGGGTCCACATGTGACCTTTAAGAAAAAGAGCCACCCTCCTCGGGGGAAACGCGTAACGGCAGCCGCGGTTCCTCGGTCAGTAAAATCCGTATTTTGGACCTCTTCCTGAATTTTTATCTGCACACGTCCCTGATATTGTTATATAAGAAATGATAAACCTAACCCTTGTCAACTTTTTAACCCGTGTTAAAAGTAAAACGCAATTAATCCCGCGATTATAACCTGCATCAATCAAACGGTAAAGTATACAAGTGGTATTTTACCTATTTACATTTCATTATAGCCTAAGGCCGAACTTAAAGTGGCTGTGACAACTATGTGGCAACACAAAACAGTTCATTGATTACTAAAGCCTTTCCAACATAATTATTCTTATAAGTATTCTCAGATATTAAAGTTATTTAAATTAATGCTTCTAATACTTTAAGATATACTTCTTCACATCACTTCTGAAAAAATATGGATTCTCTCTTGACGAGCTCTCAGAATCAATTATGTGCTAAGAAAGTTCTCTTAGCAACATAAAGTAAAACAATGACTAAATAACATATTTTTTTTTAAGGAATAATGTGATTCAATAGAGGCACTTTAAACAGGTTTTATTTGTAATAGTGACAGGTATTTTGACAATGTTAGGCGAAAAAGCGAAGGTGTTGATATACATTTCATTCACATTTCTCTTAACACTTAACATGTTCATTTCGTAAATCGGCTTTCACCTTTTGTTTGTAGAGTACAATCCGGATTAAGGCGTCCCTAATTCACAGTAAATACTGCATAAAGCCGAATGAAACATTTTCTCCTCAAAGCTAGCATATCCTTAACCCTTAACACCTAAGCCTGTCTATATTATAGAAAATAATTAACACTTTTTGATAATTAAAGTTAAGTAGATTTGGGATAAGAATTTTTCTTTGGTCTAAAAATAAGAGAATTGATAATGCTATATACATGAAAGCGTGAAGTAACAAAACAAAATATTGTAATTGATAGATTTGAAAGGTGTTTGTCATCTTTTTTTACGAAGTATCATTTCAGCATCATAGTAATTTATTTCAAATGATTTTTTCTGCTAAATGAAATATAAGTTATATAAGCTTTCGTCTTTTAGAGTGAATGTTGATTAATAGGTATATTAATTATTCCATAAGATTATGAAGCCCACCTGAAAACATCTTATTTTGAAAAGTGACGTATCGCCCGAGGATATTTATATAAGTACACTATTATTTATGAGTTGCCAAATTTTACCTCTGGCTTAAAGATGTAACAACCATAGTTAAAAACGTCAAAGGTAACTTTGCCTCTAGCCCCGGCCTGTCATATCACATTTGCCTTCTGGCCTATGACCTGTCACGTGACACCAATTGTCGTAATTTTAAGCCACGCCACAAATATTTTACCTATTGACACGAGATAGATATTGTCCTTTATAAAAGCTGAATCATCAAGTTTTTGTATTCGACCTAATAAATACATGTAATATTTAAATACTGAAATACAAGAAAACAATTGCCTTGAAATAGTGAAATAGTATCTTCTTCAGACAATGAAATTTATCACCCCAAAACAACATACATTCACTATATTGGTTGCTTTACTGTACAGTATCAGAATGGTTTATAATGGACTACTAAGGTTGTTTAATAAAACAACATACATTCCATTGTAAATGGTGGTTGTTTAGACTACTAAGGTCGTTTAATAAAACAACACACATTTCATTGTAAATGGTCCTTGTCTAGAATACTAAGGTGGTTTGATAAAACAACACACATTTCATTGTAAATGGTTGTTGTTTAGTCTCTAAGATTGTTAAATAAAACAACACACATTTTATTGTAAATAGTCCATGTCTAGAAAACTAAGGTGGTTTAATAAAACAACACACATTTCATTGTAAATGGTCCTTGTCTAGAATACTAAGGTGGTTTAATAAACAACACACATTTCATTGTAAATAGTCCTTGTCTAGAATACTAAGGTGGTTTGATAAAACAACATACATTTCATTGTAAATGGTGGTTGTTTAGTCTCTAAGATTGTTAAATAAAACAACACACATTTCATTGTAAATGGTCCTTGTCTAGAATACTAAGGTGGTTTGATAAAACAACACACATTTCATTGTAAATGGTCCTTGTCTAGAATACTAAGGTGGTTTAATAAACAACACACATTTCATTGTAAATAGTCCTTGTCTAGAATACTAAGGTGGTTTGATAAAACAACACACATTTCATTGTAAATGGTCCTTGTCTAGAATACTAAGGTGGTTTGATAAAACAACACACATTTCATTGTAAATGGTCCTTGTCTAGAATACTAAGGTGGTTTAATAAACAACACACATTTCATTGTAAATGGTTGTTGTTTAGTCTACTAAGATTGTTTAATAAAACAAGTTAAACAACAAACATTTCATTGTAAATGGTTGTTGTTTAGTCTACTAAGATTGTTTAATAAAACAACACACATTTCATTGTAAATGGTCATTGTCTAGAATACTAAGGTGGTTTAATAAAACAACACACATTTCATTGTAAATGGTTGTTGTTTAGTCTACTAAGATTGTTTAATAAAACAACACACATTTCATTGTAAATAGTCCATGTCTAGAAAACTAAGGTGGTTTAATAAAACAACATACCTTTCATTGTAAATAGTCCTTGTCTAGAACACTAAGATGGTTTAATAAAACAACACACATTTCATTGTAAATGGTCCTTGTCTAGAAAACTATGGTGGTTCATAAATCTACATACATTTAATTGTAAATGGTTGTTGTCTAGAATATTTAAGTGGTTTAATAAAATAACACACATTTACATTGTAAATGGTCCTTGTCTAGAATACTAAGGTGGTTTTACAAAACAACACACATTTCATTGTAAATGGTGGTTGTTTAGACTACTAAGGTTGTTTAATAAAACTACATACATTTCATTGTAAATGGTGGTTGTTTAGACTGCTAAGGTCGTTTAATAAAACAACACACATTTCATTGTACATGGTTGTTGTTTAGACTACTAAGGTTGTTTAATAAAACAACATACATTCCATTGTAAATGGTGGTTGTTTAGACTACTAAGGTCGTTTAATAAAACAACACACATTTCATTGTAAATGGTGGTTGTTTAGACTACTAAGGTTGTTTAATAAAACAACACACATTTCATTGTAAATGGTGGTTGTTTAGACTACTAAGGTTGTTTAATAAAACAACACACATTTCATTGTAAATGGTGGTTGTCTAGAATACTAAGGTTGTTTAATAAAACAAGTTAAACAACACACATTTCATTGTAAATAGTCCATGTCTAGAACACTAAGGTGGTTTAATAAAACAACATACATTTCATTGTAAATGGTTGTTGTTTAGTCTCTAAGATTGTTAAATAAAACAACACACATTTCATTGTAAATGGTCCTTGTCTAGAAAACTAAGGTGGTTTAAAGGGACAGTTTGAATTTTTTTTAAGTCAAAAATTTTTTTTGCTCAAATTTGTGAAAACTTTACACCAAAATCTGTAACTATGTGCCCTTTAATGTATCTGAAAGTTTTAACTAAAAAAATCCAGCCGTTAATTTTTAAACGCTAAAAACATGCTAAATTTTTTAAAAACCTTACGTAAGGTTTTTAAGTGTGTTATGTTTTTTGGACGCTGATAGGAAACTACTGAACGGATTTGAGTAAAATAAACGCCTAATTGTAGAGAAATGTCCCTCTTGTGTATATAAAAGGTTTCGGCTAGAAATATTGAGCCATTTAAAGGGTAAACACCAAAACTAGGTCAAATTGCTTAATTAACAATAAGTACTCCCTATTTGTAATTAACCCTTTAAAACCAAATTCAGTTTGATCAAGAAGATAAAGAGATACAATAAGCATACTTTAAAAATACTCTTAGGTGGCATTTGCGATTTTTTTGACAATGGAAACTTTTTTCAAAAAAGCAGAATGGCCCTTTAATAAAACTACATAAATTGTAAATGGTTGTTGTCTAGAATACTAAGGTGGTTTAATAAAATAACACAGCTTTTACTATACATGGTCATATTCTAGAATATTACATTGGTATAATAAAACAACATATCGGGTGTTCCAAAAAAACGTCCCCAAGTTTGACGGTAAGTATCTCAGCTGTTGTTGAACCGATCTTTTTCAAAATTCTCACAGATTTACTCCAAGATGTCTTTGTCAGACCCTGCAAATATGAAAGTCATCAAATGAAAATTTACAAGTACTGCTACGAACAAAATAGCATGTCAAAAATTCAATATCAGAGCAAACTACACATTTCAACCTGTGTCTATTGTACTTTCACCACATCGACCACCAATATCATTCATTTTCCATGATATGTTCTCACCGATCTCATCCTAAGATATTTTTTCCCAAAAAGCAACCTTCCTGCCTTTCAGTTCTTGTTCATCCAGTTTGTTCCACTGGTGATGGTAATGACTCCAAGTAGTATGGGATTCTCTTAAGCAAAAGGTGTATTGCACTTGGGTTAGACGGACACACTGATTAAACATGAACTGAAATGCAGGATGGTTGCTTCTCGAGCGGTACCTTTAGATGAGATCCGTGAGAGTTTATCAGGATGGAAAATGTTTGATATTGGTGGATGTTGTGGTGAAGGCACAATGAACACAAATTCAAATATGTAATTTGCTGATATTGATTTTTGTGACATGCTATTTTGTTCGAGGCAGTAATTGTACAATTTTTGTTCGATGACTTTCATATTTTCAGGGTCTTGCAAGGACATGTTGAAGTAAATCTGAGGGAATTTTGAAAGAGATTGGCTCATCAGCAGCGGAGATACTTTGTGTCAAAGTTGAGGACGTTTGTTCTGGGACACCTCCAATCTGGTGTGATTGGTCTCCTCCAAGAAAGGCAGCTTGTACCTCCATCTCCCACGTCATTTATAAGAAATCTCAAAATATGATATGATTTTTATACGTAGTTGTCTTCAAGTATATGTGTTAGACGGAACCGAATCAAATTTATTTTAAGAATTATTCCAGACAGTTGTACCCCCATTTATCAGTCTGCCCCCAGTTCCAGAAAGTGGCACAAGTAATCTTTCAACCCAATTGGAGCTCTCCCGGCATGATATATTTGAATAGTAAAACGTATGACGATATTTCGGGGATTAGTTTTATATCGGTCAAGTAGGGTCCTATCTTTTATAAATGTAAACTGTTTACTGTATAGATAATATCCAAACCTCCACATTTCATTATTCATACACAGGCTTGATACATTATAATTGTCCAAATATGGTAATCTAGCCAAGTGTAAATCTCGGAGGAAATAATTAGGATAGTAAAATATCAATATTTCTTTGCATTGTATATAGGCCACGCGAAACCCAAATTGCTGTTATTGATATGATGAATACTGATATTCGCTACATGCTGCGCAGTTCATTGATGAAGTCCCTATACAGATATTTGGCTTGATAAACCTGCTACTTTTCTTATATACTGGGGTTCTCTTTAAATATTCCTGGATTAAGAACATCAGTTCTATGTAGACCTAATAAATATACCAACTCCACTTTGCCCACATCTGTCTCTGTTTTTGTTTGTATATTTCTGATAATGATGTCATTAATTATTATCAGTAATTAGTATTTATATAATAAAGTTATGTATCAGTTGGTATTAATCAACTCCAGGATGTGGTCAAAATGATTCATAATAGCTCATAAAGGAGGTTGGGGAGGGGAGAGGGGGGCTTTTTTGTCGGATTGAGAAGGGGTTAGGGTTCTCCTCATGAAAATAAATTTTCCTGAAAAATATATCTGATGTGATTTGATAGTGAAAGTAAGCGGTTTCATGTTTTGGTATGGCCAGAGGGTGCCCTGTCCCATGAATATACACCACTGCCAATGATTAAGTGCGACTGGTTTTGATATCTGTGTACCAGTATGTCCTCTACCATATTATGATTAAGCTAAAGACGACGTCGAAAAGTTGCATACAAATTATGCCATTGATTGTTAACCTATAAATCTGTGTTCCTGGGGACTACCGGGGTATGCATCATACGTTAATCAGTTATTTGTGAACTATAAAGATGTGTCAAAAAATAGTGTATTATCAGATTATCAGACCTCACAGTTGAACAGATTTAATTATTATTTTAAATAAAATATTGACTAAGAACGAAACTCATCAGTAAACTTTTCTAATGACGTCATTGCCCAGGATTTATGTTAATAAACAGGAAACATCTCTTAACCTGATTATTTCTCATAGTCCGGAGATTGCTCGATCATTTTATCAGATATATGGGCAAAAAAAAATACAAGTACTGTAAAATTTGTCTGTAACAAAGACAGTCTTTAGACAACGAATGCATAATTTTAATAAGTCGCCTTTCTTACGATATCATAACAACGATCGGTTCTTGTTATGCCTTTTTGACATGAATCTTTTATTGTATGCAGATATCTTTTAGAGCATGCAATGTCTTCAAACAGTCAGCTAAGACAAATAGATCTATTCTTTGGTAAAATAAGTTCTTAAAAATTCTCTTCCCCGCAGCCATCATCATTTTACCACTCAATAGCCTCATTATACTCTCAATATATATCATGACGTCAGTTTATGTAATTTCTATAACATTGTAATCGTAGAGCCGGAAGAAATGAGTGATGTGGACATGGCCTTAGAGGAAATCATTTATCTGAATGATGTCAACCAACCATGTCAATAGCTTGCATTGTTAACTCTTTATCTTATCACATTCTAATAAAGTTGACAATATTTCTGTAGATTGATATACATTCCTCTTATTTTTTACTGATAAAAACCCTATCTGTATTCAAGATACCCCTTAAAAGCAAAATGAACAACAGTAAATCCAAGAGCCAGAAAACAAGGAATTGTCAGCACTACAATGACACATTTCTTTCTGAAAATCATATAAGACGCCCCTGCAGATATAGCCTATAGTTTTTGGATCCAGGTAACTTTCGTACACTGGTACAGCGGTAGTCATGATATCTCCCGACCCTGTAAGATTCGGTTACAAGTTCCTGCATTTCGATTTAATAATTAGTCATAATATATTATGAAGGCGGAAGATTTTTTAGAACAGGATGCTATAAATCGTACAGGAAGTCTTCGTCGTGATTTATAAAGAGGAAGATATTTACCTAATTTGCAACGCCATTGTTGAAAATGTGACTTTTCTACACGGAAATTTTACAAGTTGGCAAGTTATGAACAGATTTTTAAGCTTTATAATATAGCAGATGGTACTGCTTTGTTAGAGCTATTATACACCCCAATATAGAAACCTAATCAATATTTCACTCTAATTTCTATCAAGTACAAAGCCAAAGATTAAGAGATCTCATACGATTTGAAGCAGAATCAGAATCAATTGGTTTTATATGCAGACAACGATTCAAGTGTTCGCTTTTTAATAGTGGTGGTTTTGGGGTTTTTGCTGTGAAATAGGTAGGGGTGGGGTGGGGTGGCAGTGGGGGAATTTCCCATGTTACGAGGCTCAGGTCAGTTCAGCAAGAAAGTTCTTATATAAGTGAAAATTAAAGTTTAATTCTAAAACTAAAAATTGTGAAATAAAACCTTGATACATAAAATGTCACTAAATAAGGTCGATAAGAGGTCGTTCATAGGGTAGTAGAGTTGAGTGTGGTATTGTTTAAACTTTATAAGGACACGACATGTTGTTACTTGTATAACAACCTGACTTGGGTGGGGTCGGAATGTAATTTTCTCATTCTTTAAACTCAATGTTGGGTAAAATATAACTTTGGTTTGGCAATAACATGTAAGATTTGTCGCGCTATCTTTGTCCATTTATAGACATTACCAATAGTTCGATGGATACATTCCAAAAAGTCATATATGGACATATTATTTTGCAAGCGACATTATAATCACCATTGACGTTTTAAAAGTTTTCCTATTGCCAATTATTATTTTAAATGTTCTAATAGTGACATACATCCCCCCCCCCCCCCCCCCCAAAAAAAAAAACCCAATTTAAGCTATCGGGTTTAAAACGTTTGGTATTTGTAGTCATAATTAGGTCAACTATTTCGTCCAACAACTTGTTTAATTTGTGACATTCAGCAAAAATTATGTCTACACCCTGAAAAGGCTCGTCGAAAAGAACCACGCATTTTTTTTTTTATGAACTAATGATCACTTGTCCCATTTCCGATTTTCTTTCTATGTATTAGTCACAAAAAAAGAAATGTAATTGTGTCCTACATAATTCATATTTTTAACGTATTGTTAACGTTTTTATCATTTTCGAAATTTGAAAGGCGATTCTTCATCATTTCTACATTGTACTATAGCCACACGCTACAACACGCCAAGTCAAGGCGGGCCCATCTCCTAATATGTTCATATCACGTGATCAGTGTTTCAAGCCTAACCAATCAGATATGAGTACTATAAAGGAAATTGACACATGTGAATATTAAGTAGCCGGTTTGAATCACTCAGGCGGTTAAGATTTCTAGGAAAAAGCTAGTAAGATTTCCTTATATGGTATTAATCATCCACCCGACGTTATGAGGTGAATATATAATGAAGGGGTCTCATTGTTGGTCATTCGACCTTTAACCACTCACAGAGAGAACTCAGTAAAGTTTTTAAACCTTGCAATAAACTTAAGCCTTAAACATGGAAGATGATGTAGCAGCACTCGTTATTGACAATGGATCTGGTATGTGTAAAGCAGGTTTTGCTGGAGATGATGCCCCTAGGGCTGTTTTCCCCTCCATTGTCGGAAGACCTA
Source organism: Lottia scabra (assembly GCA_029955415.1). NCBI lineage: Eukaryota > Metazoa > Mollusca > Gastropoda > Lottiidae > Lottia > Lottia scabra. Next base: position 14,674,714 of record JARJEI010000002.1, on the reverse strand, counting down.
GACATCAGGTAATTTGATTTTTTTATTATTTAAAAAGCCGGTGAAAAACAATTATAATTGTGTCAAGTTGTCGCTTGACAAATCAAATAGGTCAATGTGTTGAATAGGTTTGAGCAATATGTATATTACATTGAGTAAATCGTTCCCCTGTATTGACGGGCATACAAATGAGCGTAACATTCTTCAAATTATACCAATTGGTGACAAGTCGGCTCTGGCGTCACGCGTTACAGATTTGTGTCACGCCGTTTGACCCTCACGCCCTTGATAATCTTATGAGTAATCGTAACGACTAACTTCAGTCGAGACGATGATTCACGTATTCAGTTTCAGATGATATTGATTTGTCGGCAAATACTTTAAACATAGCGAATTACTACTTCGTGCTTGATAGATATAGGGAAGACAGATTTTGTTGTTTTCATCATGGCCCATTATCACGTGTTTCAACTTCCGTCCTTGATATGCCGGTTGTCACGTGACAAGCCCGGACGTGTTTCACCTATTCAATTGTTACAAGGAAGAATTATTTTGAGCTGTGACTTTTGATAATTGAAAGTTAAGGTCTAAACTTAATGAATAAAAGTTACTTCCTTTACACACCACATACAATTTCCAATGACAAGATTGTTTTCTAATTGAACAACTGTGTACCCCTTAACTTATGATTTCATATATTAATTTCCAGGGTGTTATGGTTGGTATGGGACAGAAAGACAGTTATGTAGGAGATGAAGCTCAATCAAAGAGAGGTATCCTCACCTTAAAATACCCAATTGAACATGGTATTGTCACCAACTGGGATGATATGGAGAAAATCTGGCATCACACCTTCTACAATGAACTTCGAGTTGCCCCTGAAGAACATCCCGTCCTCCTCACAGAGGCTCCACTCAATCCTAAAGCTAACAGAGAAAAGATGACCCAAATTATGTTTGAAACCTTCAATTCACCAGCTATGTATGTAGCTATCCAAGCTGTATTGTCCCTGTATGCCTCTGGTCGTACCACAGGTATTGTCATGGATTCTGGAGATGGTGTAAGTCACACAGTACCAATCTACGAAGGTTATGCTCTTCCCCATGCTATTATGAGATTAGATTTGGCTGGTCGAGATTTGACAGATTACTTGATGAAAATTTTGACAGAAAGAGGTTACTCCTTCACCACAACAGCTGAAAGAGAAATCGTCAGAGATATCAAAGAAAAATTATGTTATGTTGCTTTGGATTTCGAACAAGAAATGCAAACAGCTTCGCAATCATCGTCTTTGGAAAAATCTTATGAATTACCTGATGGTCAAGTCATCACCATTGGTAACGAACGATTCCGATGCCCAGAAGCCATGTTCCAACCATCTTTCTTGGGTATGGAATCTGCTGGTATCCATGAAACTACCTACAACTCAATCATGAAATGTGATGTTGATATCAGAAAAGACTTGTACGCCAACAGTGTATTATCTGGTGGAACGACCATGTACCCTGGTATTGCCGACAGAATGCAGAAAGAAATCACAGCCTTAGCCCCAGCTACCATGAAAATTAAAATCATCGCTCCACCCGAGAGAAAATACTCCGTATGGATTGGTGGTTCTATTTTGGCTTCTCTCTCAACCTTCCAACAGATGTGGATCTCCAAACAGGAATATGATGAATCCGGTCCAGCAATCGTCCACAGAAAATGTTTCTAAGCTAGTCATGAGTATTAAGATAGTGATCTGTTGAATGAGTGTGATCTGTTTCAGCGAGTGATTGAGTTTGTGTCCATATTTCCTTTATCCTTAAAGACCTAGCCCTCGTGATATCTTTGCGAAGTGGCTTTAAATATTCTGAACGCTTTAAGTTATGCAAAACAACCAAGGTCATAATTATCTGTTATTGTTGAAACTTTTTGTATGATATTTAAAAAAAAAAAAAAAAAAAATTATCCTGAAATGATGTTATAGTTTTTTTTTAATAGAGTGAAGGTGCTACACTTTTTTGGATATGACATCCAAGATTAGCAGACCGAGACTGATTCTCCTCTTTGGTTTAGCAACTTACCCCATACATGCCAAATCTGCAAAACCTCCTCCCCTCCACTTTCTTTTGTAGATACCCTCGAAAGATAAGCATTTACATGGTAAAGGGAAGACCATAGTTCTCAATAATTTTCAAGAACCTCGATCTCCTCATAACCGATTTATGTCAATCAAACTCAAAATAGTAAAAAAAAAGGGTTCTGCTACTTGAGCCACAGCAGTAAATGATCGGACCTATCCCGTTAATTTGGCATACTGTTTGTAAGTAAATGGCCGTCCATTAAATAAAGTATCAGAAATCAGTTGCATTGTGAAAGATAATGAGTCGAAACGGGATACAGGCCAATTGATACGGCAACCACAGCATGACAATCAAAACATCATCATAACAAACTGATGTTAATTATCAATTGCACATCATTATAACCATCCTGGCACGTGTTCAAAAACAAATTATCAGTATGCCTTTGTTTTATTACACTTACGGACCACCATTAAGGAAGAGTTCACGGGTTCACTTTTAAGAATGAGTTTTGACACCACATGATCAAAAAATGCAGCTCTTCGTTCAAAATAGTTGCCAAGATTTCTAATGGTGGTAATATTGACTAGTTGATCTCGGCGAAGCAAATTATCTATGGTAACCGGGACAGTGGACAGTGCCTGGGGAAGGGGTACTCGGCGTAAAGGAGGCGCTGGTGAGAATGGGTCAGCGGGAAATACCCCACTTGCCACAACCCCAGAAATACAACGATATAATATGTAGAAAGCTTTGAAACAGTCACCTAATGAATAATTTGTAGGACTGATATGTTTTCTATTGATTTCAGACTAATAAAGAAATATCTATTCTTAGAGGGTAAGAGCAAAATTTATCAGGTCACAGTTAAAGCCACCCTTCCGACTTAAAGAGGAATGTTCAGCATACCCAAGGGTCCATTGGGATCTTGAATAACGCTAAAAATGTATAAGAACATTTTGATTTTTTATCCGTACGGCAAATCAAACATTAGTCTCAGAACCTGGAATTTTTAAACTAAGCTAATCAAATTATAGTGTTCACTACTCTCCCTCGAATTGTATGTCTTTAACTCTCTATGTAGCCATTATTATAGCGTTAGGAAGTCAAAAATATGACTCGTATTTCAGAGAGACTATGCATTATTTATAGAAAACATATACATGTATATATACAGAAAATAAATTAAAGATAACTGTTTGGAAGGATGGGATTATGCGATTTTCGTGCAGTCTTTAAAATGCCGAACATTCACTTAAAGTTCGTTATGCTTTTTGGGCGCTGTTAGAAAACTACTGTATGGATTTGAGTGAAATAAACGCCTAATTGTAGAGAATTATTCAAACTTATCCAAAATTTCATTATTATAAATTATCACACTAAGTTTCATTTAAATCGGGGAAAAAGCTATTCTCTATTTATTTTGACGTGTTTATCTTAAGACAAGGGCAATAACTCGAAACCATTCATCGAAAGATCGTCAAATTCGATCTTGTCCAAGATCGTATTATTATGAATGATCACGTTAAATTTCATCTTAATCTGATAAAAATAGCGATGGCCTTCGTAATACGCCCACATTTTATAATGGCAGCCAATTCGTCCGGGGGGTTGACAAGAGTGATCAGTAAATGAAAGATTCTGAGAATGACATTATCTCTTTTTACAAGAGTAAAACAATGGGTTCAAGTTTCCTTGAAAAAACAAATATGTCACTGAAATAAGCATAAAACAAGGGCAACCAACGTTTAGGATCCATCTTAAAATGATTAAGAGCAGTTGATGATGTTTCTGATTTTCAATATGCCTAAGGTGTTCCGAAGGTCAATACAAACACCAACAGTCAGTTTCATAAAAATCCACCAAGAAACCAGCTCTCTATCGTGTCCACAACTTTGAGAGTGTAACGTCTGAAAAATTAACGTGTTTTAAAGAACAAGGGGCAATAACTCATAAAATATTTTTTCGTTGTTTCTGATATTCAATAGGGTTTATCCCAATGTCAATACAAACACTCATATCAAAATCCATCAAGAAACCAGCTCTGTATGGTGTCCACAACATATTTTGGAAAGCAAGGCCAATAACCCATGAAATAATTTTCGATTTGTCTGATTTTAAATAGGGTTCATCCTTGGGTGATTACAAACACTCACAGTAAGTTTCATAAAAATCCACCAGTCTGTCTGTCTGTCCGTCCACAATTGTTGTGGACACGTTAGAGAGCTGGTTTCTTGATGTATTTTGATGAAACTTGCTGTGAGTGTTTGTTATCACTCAAGGATAAACCCTATTGAAAATCAGACGAATCAAAAAATATTTCCTGGGTTATTGCCCTTGCTTTTGAAAATATGTTGTGGACACCATAGAGAGCTGGTTTCTTGATGGATTTTGATGAAACTTGGTATGAGTGTTTGTATTGACATTGGGATAAACCCTATTGAATATCAGAAACATCGAAAAAATATTTTATGAGTAATTGCCCTTGTTCTTTAAAACACGTTAATTTTTCAGCCGTTACACTCTCAAAGTTGTGGACACGATAGAGAGCTGGTTTCTTGGTTGATTTTTTATGAAACTTGGTATGAGTGTTTGTATTGACATTAGGATAAACCCTATTGAATATCGGAAACAACGAAAAAATGTTTTATGAATTAATATTGCCCCTTGTTCTTTAAAACACGTTAATTTTTCAGACGTTACACTCTCAAAGTTGTGGACACGATAGAGAGCTGGTTTCTTAGTGGATTTTTATGAAACTGACTGTTGATGTCTGTATTGACCTTCGGATACACCTTATTGAAAATCAGAAACATCATCAACTGCTCTTAATCATTTTAAGATGGAACCTAATCGTTGGTTACCCTTGTTTTATGCATATTTGTTTTTTCCAGGAAACTTGAACCCATGGTTTTACTCTTGTAAAAAGAGAAAATGTCATTCTCAGAATCTTTCATTTACTGATCACTCTTGTCAACCCCCCGGACGAATTGGCTGCCATTATAAAAGTGGGCTTATTACGATGGCCATCGCTATTTTTTTTTAATGGTTTCGCTTAAGTAATAACAAACGACTCGTATCGGTCACATTCCCAGTTACTTGTCTTACGATGTTTCCTCGTCTCTGCCCATTTCTATAAAGATATCACAGTAATATAAATCAAAATTACAAAAGTTTAATGTTTCTTCAACATTTCTTTAACAATTTATACGAACTTAAAACAAACAAGAACATCATAAAATATATAAACAATAAACATAAAAAATACATGATACAGTATAAGTTGGCACAAGGAAAGTGATAATGCTTAATAGAATTTGTGTATTAATGTATTTGTGGAACTGCATGAAATGATGCCAGTAATATGACTAGAATGCTAGCAGTATTCACATGTTAAAAACATTTTCTGTGGACGATTGCTGGACCGGATTCATCATATTCATGTTTGGAGATCCACATCTGTTGGAAGGTTGACAGAGAAGCCAAGATAGAACCACCAATCCATACAGAGTATTTTCTCTCGGGTGGAGCAATGATTTTAATTTTCATGGTAGCTGGGGCTAAGGCTGTGATTTCTTTCTGCATTCTGTCGGCAATACCAGGGTACATGGTAGATCCACCAGATAATACAGTGTTGGCGTACAAGTCTTTTCTGATATCAACATCACATTTCATTATGGAGTTGTAGGTAGTTTCGTGGATTCCAGCAGATTCCATACCCAAGAAAGATGGTTGGAGCATGGCTTCTGGGCATCGGAAACGTTCGTTACCAATGGTGATGACTTGACCATCAGGTAATTCATAAGATTTTTCCAAAGACGATGATGACGAAGCGGTTTGCATTTCTTGTTCGAAATCCAAAGCAACATAACATAATTTTTCTTTGATATCTCTGACGATTTCTCTTTCAGCTGTTGTTGTGAAGGAGTAACCTCTTTCCGTCAAAATTTTCATTAAGTAATCAGTCAAATCTCGACCAGCCAAATCTAATCTCATAATAGCATGGGGAAGGGCATAACCTTCGTAGATTGGTACTGTGTGTGTGACACCATCTCCAGAATCAAGGACAATACCAGTGGTACGACCAGAGGCATACAGTGACAATACAGCTTGGATAGCTACATACATAGCTGGTGAATTGAAGGTTTCAAACATAATTTGGGTCATCTTTTCTCTGTTAGCTTTAGGATTGAGTGGAGCCTCTGTGAGGAGGACGGGATGTTCTTCTGGGGCAACTCGAAGTTCATTGTAGAAGGTGTGATGCCAGATTTTCTCCATATCATCCCAGTTGGTGACAATACCATGTTCAATTGGGTATTTTAAGGTGAGGATACCTCTCTTAGATTGAGCTTCATCTCCTACATAGCTGTCTTTCTGTCCCATACCAACCATAACACCCTGGAAAATATTAAATATAAAAATGTTATATTATGTTAAACTAACTAGTTTGAGCACTCTGGGTCTGACATGGTATGTTCACATTATGTGGGATCATCTGAGGTGGCTATACTAGAGTGTAATAGGCTAGTAGCCTACAAACTTCAGTCCCAGTCTGGCAGACAGCATCATAACGACGTTGTTCTACTAGGTCTATTCATTGCACAACAGGCACCTGATTCTGGTAAAAAAAAAATCGTATACCGTAGGCCTATCTATAGTTTTATACTCTTCTAGCCTACCCTATAACTAGATATACGATTTTTTTTAACCAGAATCAGGTGCCTGTGCATTGCACAGTTCTGTTTTTTTTTAAGTTAAAGAAACAAACATTATACTAGGATAAAGTAATTTAAAGAAAGACTAGATCAAATAAAAGTTTATCTGCGAGTTTGGAGCCATAATTTAGCAAGGCTAACACTTCTTCCTTCTAAGTTCTAGCTAGGCCTAACCTAAAGCCTAGTTATGTGAAGGCCTAGCTAGCTTGTTACATAGCATGCACGCACGCACTTGTCGTTTTTTTAGGCCCTATCACTCCAATACTTTTTATAGAGCCCATTAGGCTATAGGGAATAGTATCTCTAGAGTAGGTGTACATTCACATCCTAGTTAGGCTAGCCCATCGTATCACGAATACGGGTTTTGGGGCTAGACCCTACTTTAAAAATTCGGCCATATAGAGTTAGAGGTGAGAGAGGGGCTTAGGGTCGGCCATTTGCAATTTCAATTCTAGGCTAGGCTAGTTGTTGTTTTGGGTTCCAAAATCGGACCCACGGTCATGGTTAGGCTTAGTTCAAAGAGATTAGGAACCACTCATCTTGTTTAGGCCTATTATGTATACCTTTGTGTACTTATAAATCTTAGTAGGTTTCAATAACACGGCCTTGGCCTTACCTGATGTCTTGGTCTTCCGACAATGGAGGGGAAAACGGCTCGAGGGGCATCATCTCCAGCAAAACCTGCTTTACACATACCAGATCCATTGTCAATAACCAAAGCCGCTACTTCTGTCATATTGAAAGCTTAGTTTTAGTGCACTAGTGCTCAAAGGGCGATTAAATGCAGAGGGAACGTTCTGTAGGCTTCGTGTCCAACTCAATATACCGATCAACCACGAGGTTTCTCTCGCTTACTACCGTAACTAGGTGACTAACAGTCTTGCCTTATATGGATATTCAACTCGCCCCATTCAAACGATTTCTAGGAAATTCACGACCGTTTCTCTCTACATGTCTATTTATGGGCATAACGGGAGAGCAAATCATAGTCCATTTTTAGCCAACCAATCAGCTGTCGGTAAAGTAGGAAATCCCCTTCTCATTTAAATAATAATAGTCATGAAACAATATGAGACCTGGGGAAACACCGAATATCAAGTAGGTTTCATATCTCACGCCACATTACTGTCACAAGGTTATTTTGACATTAAAAAACGACATGTCGCTTTGTAAATGAGCTTGCTATTAAGTCATACTTCCTTTATTTTATTGATTTACTGAATAAAATGAAGTCATATAGTTTAATTATTGACTATTCTCTCCCTGTATCCCACTGGATTTATTTCTAGGTCATGGTGGTTATAGGTGTTATAGGAGAGAATCTCCTAAAGAAGCACTGGCCTAGGTCACAAGTAGAAACAATCAATTTTAACATGGAAACTAATCAAATTTTAATACAATACTTTCTACTGCATAATATTCAAGGATATATTACTTCTAAGAAGATTCACAAGTAAAATGATATATAACAAAAAATTCCAAAGCAATTGTTTCAGGGAGTTGATGAAAGGGGTTCTAATTTACCATGAACCAGTATATTACTAAAGTTTTTATTTCTTTTATATGCAGTGACTAACCGTTTAGTATAGACGTTTGGGAATTCATCTTGCAGTTCATTATACAATCGTTTGACAATGACAGAGGCATTCTTGGCTGTAGTATTGTAGGTTGCAACAAAAGGTATGATTTGGTTGTCATGTTGGATATTTAGACCGTTAGGTATAACTGTTTGTAGTTGGTCTATCCAGAAACTCTAATTTATAAAATGATTCAATTGTTGAATTCAATTCGTCGACTCCCGACTCAGTCTTAATTTCTTTGTTATATTTCATATCTAACATTTTGAATAGTTAAATAATAAGCGTGGTCAGTATTAAAGAGTGGAGGTTTGAAATAGATAACATAATATTGTAGAATGCGGAGTGTTATGACATCTAAGTTGAAGGTTATCGGTACATTTACTAACTTAGAGCCGTTGTCGAGAATTTTTTCCCAAGGGAGAAGGCTAAGACTGAATTGTACTTTGAACGAGTTGAGTTGAGCTGAACCACTATTTGGCCTATTGTGTTTTTAAAGGTGTACAACAGCTCAAATTGAGTAAAATCTAAATTCACAAAGTTGGTTAATAAAGGTCTATGTGTATATAGGCAACAAATTCCGATGAATGCATCTGAAGACGGCACCTGCTCAACAATACACATTAGCAAAAGTTTCAGAGTAAATTTTATGATCATTCTAAGTGGAAGTAAACGTTTCAACGGCCAGTAACCTAATGCAAATTCTTCTCAATACCAAAAAAAAAAAAAATTCTATCCAAAACAGCCTATTAATAGAATTTTAAAACCTAAGGGAGTCATAACATACTCGAGGCACACCAAAGCAAATATTTGTCAAATTTGGTTTTGTGCAATTTCAAACAACTAAGTTAAGTAAATATTCCCACAGCAATTTGAATGCAAGAGTAAACTCCGCCCTGTTAGTCATGTAGGCATACAAGTGCTTTATATTCATTGCTTGATCTTCCCAGAAAATCATCTATGTTTATAAATGCGTTACATGTGTTTTAGGAATGAAAATGACCATGCCAATGTCTAACTTTAAAGGTAACCAAAAACGACAATATGATGTAGTTTAATCCTACAGTGCAAACCCCTGCGATTGCAGTACCTTTGATCGAATGATCTCCCTTTGATGTCAAGGATTCGTGACAATTATAGGCCTATATACCGGGTAAAAGTTGTTGTTATTTTTGGAGAAAAACGTGGGAGAATTTCATATTGGCAAATTAAACAGGTTAAGAGCAATGTCAACTTAACAGTGTAGATCAATTAGGGTACGTAGAGATATTTCGTCTCGTGTGTCGATTGTCTTGCAATTGACTCACGTCGCAAGCCTTAAAGGGGAACAACCGGCATTTTCTGGGTTGATTTGGGTATAGGCCTATGATAATGTTATTATCCTTAGAAGAACTAGAATGAACGAGAATCGTATGATCCCTTCAAATATATACCTCCAACCAGAATCTTAACCATCTATTTGTTTTTTTTTCTATTAACCATCACTAATGTAGATTAGCCTACAAGTAAGTAGGCCTACACAAGGATTTGAAGGCTAAAATTTGGCCAATGTGTTGTAAACTCTTCTACTGCTAATCAAAGCAAACAGAGAGGAATTATTTTAGTTTCGATCATATAGAATAGGGATATGACACAAATTGCTTCCTTTATACCATCCAAGCAATACAAAAAAAGCCCAGGCCTGAGCCTCGTTCACACTTCAAGCTTTGCAATCCTGTTCAGTAGCACTATCCGGCTACATTACTTGATTTTGCCTGATTTTGCTCACTGCACATATCATTGTGTGTTTTTAGAACCCTTAATAATAATAATAATAAAATAATAAACTCTTTATTTTACATGGGTCAGAATTAGGCCCTATACCACGAGTGGTAACGGTCCTGTCTCACACCCAGCCCATGGGGACAAACATAGATACAATATACAACATATAGACACCAAAAAAAAAAAAAAAAAAAAAAAAAAAAATCAATGTATAAAGTTTGATGATTTAGAGATCAAGTACATGACCACAGGCTACTGAATATTTTTTAAGAGCAGAAAAGAGGAAAGCTTTTAAATAGACCTAATTGGTTAATCTGAATGATGTGGATTTAAAGAATCCTAAAGGCCACTGCTTTATACCGAATGATTGTCTCCAGGCCGATCTATCTTAATAGCGCAATGTTATATTTTAGTCTGATCAAGACGTTTTCGTAATATAGATTTTGTTTTTGTCTGCATTTTGACGTCACAGGTAAGTTTGTCGTCTGTCAATATTGGTTCGGCGGCGTTGTCTCGAGGCTCTGGTGTATAAAGATAAATTGTAAACCTAAAATAAAACTTCAATCTCATCAGCCATGACCATCTTGTACTTAATAATAATTAAGTTCAGTGACATCAGTTGCGGCGACAGTGGGTTTTAGGGTAGCCCTTCAAAGCACACCCACCCCGTCCTCTTTCAGAACTCTAGTTGTTCCCCCACTTTATTACTAATGAATTTCAAAATATGAACTTAAATATCAAATTGTTGCGGATAGTCCAAATTTCAAGATGGACTCCTCTTTTGTAACAAATTTAGTTTTTTTTTTTTTAAAAACCGATTGAACTTTTAAGGAGGTGAGGGTCAAGGGCGACAAATCTGTTTTGAATTTCTGTAAGCAAAGGGTGATTCAATTTTTGCAAATAGCTTAAACTAGCGCCAAGTTTCGATATAGTTTGTACCAGTCGTCAAATCCAGTACTTTTTCACTTTTTCATCAGCCTTATTCACTCAAATTAGAGGGTATATGAATATGATTTATATCCTTGTACAGGGTATTGGGCCAAAACTTCGGTAATGCGACCAGAAAACACAGTTTCATATGAATATTTTTTAACAAACTTTCCCTGGAATATTAACAGGAAATAATACCTATATGGTAACTTCCTGGTGCATTGATAATGCCTTTAAATAATTCCCTATAAAATCTGAAAATTAATTCATGAACAGACGTTTTGGCCATGAATCTCTCTTGTGAAAAACTTAACGACTTGTGGAACCGTTGTGCTCAAATATTTCTGTTCGGGTATTGGGGTTGGGGTGGCATTTCCGCAATATCTTGAACTATATCTAGCAGGTGTGTCAATTTACCACCCATGTCACAAGGGGACTACATTAGATTATCATAGATAAACTTGAGCAGCAGTGACGGTTGTGGCGCCATAAGAGTATGCTTTCTCTCCTAAACAATTGACCCTTCGATCATTGTGAAATATTTACTCATTTATTGATATACTTCCTCGTGAAAGTTCATATACCAAAGTATTGCCAATATATTAACATGGATTCGATTTTCATTTAACGACAAGGCTAGTCCATACTAGGGTTTTACTATTAAATTATTCATTTATACGTAAAGAAAATGTTTTACATTGTATGAGATTTCTCTTCCTCATTCTTACCAGTCACTTGATTTAAGGCTGTCATATTTTTTACATACAAACGACCTTTACATATGAATATGATGACAATAGACATAGATCTTGTTTTGCTTTAATTGTTAAATACATGAACTTACTTATGAACAAGTCATTATCCAGAACAGCGACAAGGATCTCTATTCCTGTTCACCAATGGTGATGTCCGCCTTTTGGAGCTGGACACAAATTGGGGGCAGTCTGATTTATGGTGGGCCAACTGGCGGAGTTGAGATTTCAAATATCTAGAACAGCAATTATAAGACCCACGACGTCTTGACACATATTTAGGGGGAAATGAGAAAAAAAATCATATTTTGTAATAAACGAGAGGTGCCTAAAAGGGGACAATCGGCAATTTAGCGGATAGATTTTGGTACTTGAATATGTAAATAGTCTGCATAAAAGTATTAGAACTGCACCCAAATACATTGTATCCCATGATCTCTTCAGATGTACCCCAAACTAGAACTTTATTTTAGTGAACGTGCTGCTTTAAATGATATAATAAAATAGCTGGCAAATAATTCAAGTTGTTCTGTTTTTAGGCCAATTTTAAGCTGACGCAATATATGCACTTAACTCCATTTCTTGTACAAGGACATTATTTTTCTGTATCACGTTGAATTGAATTATGTTTATAGGGCTGTAATCAATCTTTTTTAACTTGTCATACATGTTCATCAAAAATATTATGAAATTTAAGATCATTTTTTTGATTGGTTAATATTGTCACCAGAATAAGGCACGCCAATCACAAGTTTTAAAGTTATTGAGGTTCATTAGTGGCGTTGTAAAGGGAGGTTTTAACCCATGGCCCAGCCCCCACCCCACCCCCCTCCTTAAAAAAAAACCCCAAAATACACTAATAGGCTTTTCACAGGCTTTTTTGCTTTAGTTTAAAGAGAAAGAGGGTATATCGCTGATAAGTTTTGAGTCAGTTTGTTACATCAATAATGAACTTTATTCCTATGAATACAAACAATGCAAAATCATTCAAATACCTTTATGTCGTGGCGAATTGAAGGAATGAATTAACTTTCTTAAATGGCTATTTATCTTCTATCTGTCACTTGGGGTTGGGTACACGTCCCACTATCCCCCTCGGGATCACCACCCTTGTTCACAGTAGAGCAGTTGAGCAATTCCCCAAAAATTGATTATCTACTTGCGCAATATGAAGTTTACAGTGTATACCTGAATCTTATTGACACATTATTTGATCAAAAACCAAATATGATATGGATCATTTTCAAATCTGACAAGATTATTGTACAAGCTTAAAGTCTGTTACAGTAGCCCTTGAACCCCATATCTACTTGTGTAATATGAAGACAAAGAATGTATTTACAAAAAAAAATTGTTTAAAACATGATAATATTTATTTACAAGATCAAATTTCACATAATCATCAATAAATGCATAAATTCCAAACGTATCACAAGTTTGACAAATATTATTGTGAAAGGGGAGGTAACAATACATCTATTCAGACCACGTTAAATCAACATGAAATTTATAGTTCAAGGGAAGTAACTCTTATAGATCTAAAAATAGGCTACAACCCATAAGCAATTTATTACACCAATGTTGTACCCCGTCTGGCTACAATAAAATTCAACTCAAATTGATAAAATGTCCCACAAACTGATTCACCTCCACACTCACACATACTCTCACATAAGTTAGATAAGTCACTCAAACAAGTTAAAATAGCGATGCCCCATCGTAATACGCCCACTTTTGTAATGGCAGCCAAGTCGTCTGGGAGGTCGACAAGAATTATCAGTAAATGAAACATCTGTTGAAAACCGTGCCATCAAGAATGTTTACAAAATTGAACGATTTTGAGTGTTTACAACTACAAGTTAACAAGGGCAATAACCCATGAAATAGTTTTCAATTCGTCTGATTTTCAATAGGGTTCATCCTTGGGTGATTACAAACACTCACAGCAAGTTTCATAAAAATCCACCAAGAAACCAGCTCTCTATCGTGTCCACAACTTTGAGAGAGTAACGGGCTGAAAAATTAACGTGTTTTAAAGAACAAGGGCAATAACTCATAAATATTTTTTCGAGGTTTCTGATATTCAATAGGGTTTATCCTAATGTCAATACAAACACTCATACCAAGTTTCATCAAAATCCATCAAGAAACCAGCTCTCTATGGTGTCCACAACATATTTTCAAAAGCAAGGGCAATAACCCAGGAAATATTTGTCGATTCGTCTGATTTTCAATAAGGTTCATCCTTGGGTGATTACAAACACTCACAGCAAGTTTCATAAAAATCCATCAAGAAACCAGCTCTCTAACGTGACCACAACTTTGTTAAAGGCTGAAAAATTAACGCGTTTTAAAGAACAAGGGCAATAACTCATCAAATATTATTTCAATGTTTCTGATTTTCAATAGGGTTTATCCTAATGTCAATACAAACACTCAAACCAAGTTTCATCAAAATCCATCAAGAAACAAGCTCTCTATGGTGTCCACAAGATATTTTCAAAAGCAAGGGCAATAACCCATGAAATATTTTTCGTTTCGTCTGATTTTCAATAGGGTTCATCCTTGGGTGATAACAAACACTCACAGCAAGTTTCATCAAAATCCATCAAGAAACGAGCTCTCTATGGTGTCCACAAGATATTTTCAAAAGCAAGGGCAATTACTCATGAAATATTTTTCGATTCGTCTGATTTTCAATAGGGTTCATCCTTGGGTGATAACAAACACTCACAGCAAGTTTCATAAAAATCCACCAAGAAACTAGCTCTCTAACGTGTCCACAACTTTGTGAAAGGCTGAAAAATTAACGCATTTTAAAGAACAAGGGCAATAACTCATCAAATATTTTTTCGATGTTTCTGATTTTCCATAGGGTTTATCCTAATGTTAATACAAACACTCATACCAAGTTTCATCAAAATCCATCAAGAAACCAGCTCTCTATAGTGTCCACAAGATATTTTCAAAAGCAAGGGCAATAACCCATGAAATATTTTTCGATTCGTCTGATTTTCAATAGGGTTCATCCTTGGGTGATAACAAACACTCACAGCAAATTTCATCAAAATCCATCAAGAAACCAGCTCTCTATCGTGTCCACAACAATTGTGGACAGACAGGCGGACAGACGGACAGACGGACGGACAGACAGACAGACAGGGGCGACTACAATATACGCCCACATTAATGTGTGGGCGTATAAAAAACAAAACATAAGGCACTCACACATACATAAGTCAGATGAGTCACTCACACATAAGTTGTCACAAATGCTCATACAAGTCACAGAAACACAAGTCAGTCACAGTAGATAATGCTTTCTCTTCCAACTCAATTCTCTTCTAAAAATATCTATAAAATTACATTGGATTGTTTATAGTTGGTTTTCTCTTATCACAATTTCAACTGGCAAAAGTTCCTAAAATATCTACATCCTCTGTAAATGGCGTTGCACAACTAAATACTCCTGAAAGCCAAAATAATAAACAATTAACTTTTAGAATTTCTTTTCTTAAAACTGAACAAGTAAAGCCTTAAAATTATAAGAAATTTGCATGCAGTAACAAGAGAAGTTCAATAGAAGCTTCAAAGGGCCACATTCATTATCTGTTCATGTTCAACCAATCAAAGCTTAGTCTTAGAAACAGAATTTAAAGGAATTGTAAAGAGGTATTTAATTCTTGTAATTCGTCTAAAATGAATGCGTTTTATGACGTCACTACCAGTGATCTCCCAGAAGCTAGAATTGATATCTATGCAGATCACTGGTAGTGACTGGTAGAACCAAATCAACCCCAGAAAATGCTGACTGTTTCTCTTATAATTATACATACCTGAAAATTAGTGAATAATAACGAACGTGAAATATATAATTGTCTTTGATCTGTATCATATCTCCACAGATGTAATACTTTTCCTACAAATATAAGTATACATGTTAATGTATTTTTTAATTTCATTTCAACTGAAAGTAAAAATTGCTGGACATAATGAAGACAAGCATACATTTTGATATGAGGTAAATTCTGCCAAGACTGCAGTCTACTCTTTTATATTTCAAGCTGTCAAGGCACTTTTCCAAGTTCTAACATCACTGTCTGGGGAAAACCAGGTTGAATTGTCTTCTATGATGGGACTGAGTTTATCCTAGAGGCAATAGTTACTTAGCTTGAAGAATAGATGTCACAGGGTTGAAAGCAATGGTTGAATCAAACAAACCAAAAATGCTTTCCAGCACACCAGTTTGATAATACTGGAAGAGTTTCAGGCACACCTGTAGCCAGGGGGAGGTTCGAGGGGTTCATATGAATGTCCCTTGAAAACAAACAAGCCCAGTTAAAGTGGAAAATCTGTTTGAATTGTAACTGTTAAAGTTGAGTATGATTGCTTCTCATGTCCATATTACACCCACTTGGAAATATCTGTCAGGAATCACAGATACTTACCTAATACAGTTTCAGAATAGTTACCAGTTGCGTCAGCTATAAAATAATTTCCCTCAACACAACTGATCTGATCTAATTTATTAACATTAATTAGTAAATCTTCTGTTAAAGGAGTAAATAAAGCTGTTCCACTCGTTTTCCAATTCTCCGTTTGGTAAACATATGAACTATTTTTTACTGGCACAAAATTACGACCTGTAAAAAAAAAAATAAGAAATGTAAGCATCTAATCATTTGGTTCATCCTTCGTCATTATGTTTGAGACTATGTAAAGAATCAGCCATTAACAGATAACTCTTGTTCGGATATTGCTTTTCATTTACTGTTTTTACCGCAAAAAAAAAGACAACACTATCTGAATAATGATTTTGATTGGTTGAACTATAATTTATTCAATATGGCAATCACCGTTTAGTATACGAGGTTATCTAGTACACACCAGTCTAGTTTCGAAGTTGATACGAGTAGCATCTGATTTGAAACTTGGCTGTAAGAAAAAACTCCATTGAAATATATTGCTCCTTTTTGAGTATTTGTTATCAAGTTTGATATCTAGTATATATGTTGTCACATGGGCATAAGATAAAGAATAAGAATATGCAAAAGTAGCTAATGCACAGGTTCTTTTATATATCTTAAGCAGTTTTTTGCAATAATGACAGTATATACTGATAGTAAGCATTTATACATCCATTGGAAAATTATGCCCATATATGGAACAATCCCTTTAAGATCGATCCTAAACCTGGTTCATCAAGCTCTAAATTTCCATTTACATCAATGTAAATACAGTTAAAATATCATCTAATTGCTTTAAACATATAGTCTATTAGAGAAGAGTTTTAACAAAGGTTAGAGATAATTCTGTATTTTAGTTATATTCAAATAACAAACATTTATTTAGACTAGGTTTTAATGTAGATTATGTCATAATAATGTCATCTAGTATGATGTTAAATTAATAAAGGTTTAATTTCATGTGAAACCATAGTAACACATTAAAGATAGGTTTCCTTTTTTAGTGTCAAATTGAGTAAACTATATGATTAATTGAGGTTTCCTATGAATTATCTGTGTAGGCTAAATATCTATGTATGTAGCATTCAGCTAGATCATCGTCAATCGGCCATGATAGGCAACCATCTTGCCTGGTAAATGGGCAAGAAAAGACAACTCTTGTTTGGAAAATGATTCGATTTGCCAGTTTTAACGTAGAAAACTCTTTCTGAATAATGATTGTAATTGGCTGAACTACAATTCATTCGATATGACAAACTTCGTATAGTATACAAGGTTATCTAGCACGCTAGTCTAGTTCCAAAGTTGATATAAGTGTGTATGTAGGCAAAAATTTTGTACAGGTGAAAAAAACTGGTACCTTTACCTTCTATAAACCCTTTCATTGCGTGCACCGGGTAGTCGTGGATATAATACAATGTCGCTAAAATGCGCATACCCGGTACCAGGTACTTATAAATATTTTTAACGTTATTTCTTTGTTCCTTTATTGCATGTAAATGGTAGTATCGTGTATAATAGAAATGTCTCAAGGGAGGTCACTCTGTCAGACAAAAATAATTTTAAAGGGGGCATTTGTGGGTATATTTGGCCTCAATTTACCTCTAGCAGTGAAAAGGTTAAGTATTACTATCTTTATTTACTTTCAGGGAACCAATCTTTAACTTCAGATTCAGAAGACTTTTCATTACATTTTGTACAGTAAATTAATTGAAATGGATTTTAACTTTCTATATATTTCTTATTTTCCAGCCTTCGATAGATGCAAACAGGGCCAACTTGCAAGATATTTCAATAAAAACACCATGTGATTTTTCAATTCCATTAAAGCCACACATTTTATGTCAAACCTATGGCCTTAAAGGGATTGTAAAGAGGTTTTTTAAACTTTGTATGTGTATCGCAAGAACTACAGACGTCGGCATGGAAATTGGTATGGCGCAAATTTTAGAAAATCACTTTACAATCCCTTTAACAGATATTATTAGTAGCTTTTACAATAAACAGGCATTTTTGTAAAGTACCACATACATCTGACAGAAAATTGTAATGATGCAATAGGGATCTATACTGGACATCTATAGGAATAGATGGTATTCTCCTTGATCTGAATTTAGGTTTAAAAATAAAAATATGCGGAATTTGAATCCTGACTGGCGAGAAAGAAAACAAAACTAACTACTCACAAGCAGCAGGGTTTCCAAAATACCCGGGTCTTAGAGATTACCGAGTCCGAGTCCGGGTCCGAGTCTGGCCCTTGGACCCGGGTCTGACTCGAATCGAGTCCTTCGATATTTGCCACTCACAAAATACATAGATATTCAGAGCTGAAAGCAAGAAGGAAGACAGCATCGTTTTCTTATACACCCGTCACACCGGACCGCGACCATCTACGATCTTACGGCGACCAGAAAATGGACAAGTTGTCGGTAAACGTGACGAAAACGCGAGAAAAAGACTCCGAAAAAACTTTAAAGGGATTGTAAAGAGGATTTTTAAACTGTGTATATATATCGGATACACTGATAGCATCAATTTGCGCCATTCCAATTTCCATTCCGACGTCTGTGGTTCTTGCAATTCCACTAAAAGTAATGCGTTTTATGACGTGACTGACAGTGATCTGCACATACATATCAATAGTAGCTAAAATTTAATGACATCATAACCTCGACTCCATCAGTTGACCCAAACACAAATTTATGTTTATAAGCGTCCTTAAACTTGTTACTGACAATTTCGATGGTTTTATCGGCATTGATGCCACCACTTGCTAGGCCGAGGTTTCATCCTGTGTGTTATATTGATGTAGCGTCTGGCTTACTGTGGGTGTTTCTGGACAAGGAAAGCCAAACGAATAGTAAAACGAATAGCGTGAACACAACTTGCACGTCCCAGTGATTTGAGTTAACCATTTGCAGCATTTGCTAGTAAGTTAGACATTAACAACAAAAGAATATTTTGACAAAATGCCATATAATTATTCGATTTTGGACCCGGGTCCAGACCCGATTCCATGACCGGGTCCGAGTCAGACCAAAATAACCGAGTACCCGGGTCTTCGAGTCCGGGTCCGGACTCGATTGGAAACCCTGACAAGCAGTAATTAGTTTATTCAGTTAAATACTGTAAATACCATACTTAGTAGTCTTATTTTAATTAACATAAATGATAATTAAAATAATATAATTATCACTAGGCCAGTACAATAATCAATATACTCGGTCATTATTTCAATCAAACAGATATTGTACTTCTAAAAAATCTTGGTAGGTTTGTAGCAGATACAACTTTTATTTGACGTTAAAACTTTGACTGATGATCATGTGTTCATGACCGTAGAGACCTAGAACTGTTGAAGACTATTTTTATTTGCAAAAATTACATGCATTATATTTTTACCTATACACTATGTTCTCCAGTTGACATTTGCCAAGCTATCTTGATACCATAAGGGGTAATGGCTTGACATTGTAAAAATATACCACTGAACTCTCACAACTGTTAATACCCTGTGCTAAGGATTTTATGTCAATCAAAAATTGCACTGTATGTGCAAATAATCAAATTGTAAAATCTGATTCAATATTTGCAAAAACAGATTCTCATTCTCGACTACTTGCATGAAGCACTTTGAGCCATTATAGGGATTTTTGATCTTTCCAACAATTTTCTCATTGTAAGTTCTCTATTTATGACTTTGTATGTATATATTATACTATTCTAATCAACAGATTGGTAAATAACGTATTGATATGTAACATTTGGCAGATCAATGGGGTGAAAAGTTGAATACTATCAATAATAATATTGATATTTTCATAATCTTATAGATTATTCACAATACAAGTTGATATTCTAGTCAAGGACAATATCTTTTCAACAAGGACAATATAATCTTTTAAACAATTTCTCAAATTATTGAATGTTCTCATTTAACGTGCTTGACCTTTTTGGGGGTTACATATCACCCAATGAGTTCTAAATTAGTGAAAATGCTACTGTATCTTTTTCAGGAGCTGTCACGTCTTAAATTTTTTGTACTCTGCCCCGCAAATACTGGGTGGGCAAAAACTTTGGTGATCTACTGTTAGTAAATCCAAAAAAAAGTAAACTTACCAAAAATTGTTTCATTATTATTAGAAACTGATGCTGCTGTAAAACATGATTCTCTGTCATTCATTTTCCGTTTTTTAGAAATATAACATTCGCCATCACTGTCACTCCACGAGTCACTGTTCATATTCTAGATTTGATCTTATTATGGTATCTAAATATAAATTAATGCCAATTATCTCTTATCCGCAAGGGTATCAGATTATGTTGTAATATGAAAAATTACACGAACAACTGAAAAACACTCCATGCTCATAGGAATGGTAAAGTTTATCTCAACTTTTAAACCAAATCTTTAATTTTTTGTCAGACAAGGTTAGTAAGCAAGGTTCACACAAAAAATTGGCATTAAGCAGTCCCAATTTTTTTTTAAGCATATCAATTTCTGTGCTGTTTCTAAAATTTTCTAAGTTGAAATAAATCTAGTTTTTAATAATATTCAAAATGAAAAATATATATAGGCTGCTATATATAAAAAATAACATACGGTATTATAAATGTTTTCCTTACCTATATAGATTAACTGTGCTTAGTATAACATTTCTATGAAAATTATCACCCTTTACATCAATTTTCTTTTATTTAGTTACAATTACAATCCAAGCTATGCTCGGTGATTTCCTATACATCTACTCTGATAGCTGTCTTAACTAGGCCAATAAAAACCATAGGTGATCTCTCAACTTTCTCTTCTACACACTTCTAGTTCCAGTTCCTTTTGTAAAATATATAATATGTCAACCTGTAAATATATGCAACACATCAGTGAAAACTGGCCACAGGACTTTAGATTTAGCATCTAAATCAATTTATTAAGCCTAATTACTAATTAACAGTTATGCTTGACAAAGTTCTACATGTTTAGGCTAACAGCTGATAAGGAATAATTTCATGTGAACTTTTTATGTGTATCAGGGACACTTATAGCATTAATATGCACCATTCCAATTTTCAATAACAAGTCTGCGGTTGAATATATTGATCCTTATTTCAGCAATATAAAATAAACATTTTCAGTTTAGAAATATCCAGTTAAAACTCAAATAACACTAAAGCAGAAGATCTGCATGTGTAAAATTAAAGACCTTATACAATTTTACATCATTGATTTGCATCATTCCAATTTTCAATCAGACTTCTGTGGTTCTCATAATATCATTTATTTTTAGGATAAAAGGATTAGTAGGCCAATCATTGAATTTGAAGAACCATAAAAGTCTGAAAATAGGCCTACCTGAATTCTGATATTGGATGCTATTATTGTCCCCAATACACTTAAATAATAAACCTCTTTACAAACTTAAGTTTCAGTCTCATTTCTTATAAACAATTTATACTTGAAACTCAATTTCTTTTCAAAGTCAGTCATGTAAGCAATCTCATCAAGATATCAACCTACTCTTGAGGCTTGACACTCTACTTGGTTCAACTGTGACATATGATAATTTCCTATAACTAGCTTTATAGACTTGATGGGTCTTTAGAAATGTGACAACCCCAAAACCTTAACGCTGATGGATTAAGGTATTGACCTTGAAGTTACTGTAACTTTTGGCAGGGTTCGTAGGTGTATATATATATATATATTAAATCAGCCTATTGTTGGATTAACATAACATAATTTTTTTGACCTTTGCTTAACAATGCTATGCCATCTCAATGCTATCTGTCTCAATGAATGACAATAAAAGAACAATGTAAATACACAGCAGGTGACACTCTGACAATTGTCACAGTAGTATAATAATAATGTCCTACTTTTCTGCACTTGTTTGGGCTATAAGAAATAGGAAATACCAACACCATACATTGTGCAATGACAGAGATTATGTCAGGACAGCAGTATGATTTAAAAAAAAACATGCACTGCCTGTCTGTGTAGCACATCATTCAGAGCCTCACCTTATTGTTCCATCCAAACAACTAATAAATTAATTATTAAGAGTTTTTTCTTTCCAAGTCTTTTTTTTTTTGTCAGCTATTTTTGACAGACTGACAGAAATAGAGGAATATTTAGGGCTATGTCCTATTAGTATTACTACTAGTACTGTGCCTTAATAAAAGATATACCAACATTTAGTAACACTTGACAATCAATGGCAATGCCATATATATTTATTATTTGTCTTGTCAACTGTCAATTGAACAAAAGGGACTAGGGCCTATCTATCCATTAGTTTTTTAGTACGAGCGTTTGACAGTTTTTAAATGAAGGGCATTAGGTAAAACCGATAATTTTATGCAAAGTTTTTCATTAAATACTGGTTTAAAATGTATCTTACCAAACTTTGGCGCCGATCTTCTTTTTGTTTACTAATAGTTGTCCAGACGTAGTTGACCTACTTGGTTTTCCAGACGTATTTGACCCATTTATAGTCTTTATCATCATGTATGAGTTTTTGAGCTTTCAGGATAAAAAGCACCTACCCATAGAGTTATATATATAACTCTATGCACCTACCAAAGACGATTCGTAACAAATTGCAAACAAAATCTAAGAATATTTTGCACACTAAAATAAAATAAGTTTCTTTAACAATCAGACGTTTTTTCTAATAGATTCCAAACCCACACACAAAATAAAACAATCTGTGTGCACTGTTACTAGGAACTCAGTCTAATATCTTTTCAAATAGTTAATGATCTTTATCCCATATATAATTGAATTGAACTCATGTTCTCTCATGCTATTTGGCTATTGAACAGTTATCAATTTGGGTAGGGTAAGAAAACGTAGGTTAGGTTGTGGAGTAACTTCCAAGCCCTTGAAATATTTGATGATTTTTTTTATACTATTCATCTACTTTTTGTTTCTACAAACCTTCTCACTAGGTATTGTTTTTGTGTTCATAAAAGACATTATGTTAACAATAAACAAGCCAGGTGAATTTTAAATTATTTATTTAATGATGGAATGATATACAACATTTGTTCATGTTACACCAGATATTCACGAGTCACAAATATTATTTACAAAATATCCAAATATACAATTTATATTTCTCACAATAATTTATATTAGTTTAGTCATAAAAATGATACAATAATTTAGCAATTGATTTAGCACTTCTAGAACAAAGGACACAGACCATGCAGCTTGCTTGCAGTCGTGACTTATTTCTCATAGGCCTTATTCTAGAAAATTTCAAAATTACATTTCAAGAGAATCTGATTGGGTAATTAAAGCTACATTTGATATCTCTTTTCGTGATTGACCAATCAGTTGACTGGAAAGAATTGTAAAGAGGTTTTCTTAATCTTTTATGGATATCAGAGACACTGAAACCACAGAAGTCTAATTGAAAACTGGAAATTTATGCTATCAGTGTCCCTGATAAACATATTTTATTTTTTAGAAAACGCCTTTACAATCTTTAAGTTATCAAGAATAAGGCCCAAGGTATGTATATTTTATATTCAGTAGATCAAATTTTGAAGATGACTATATTGCTGATTGTGTATGATATATATTAGATATATACAATAAAATATATACACGATAATTTGATTTTAATTTGTACGTAATTGGTAATCTCCATTCTGTGTGATATATCGTACCCATGGTAACGCTTGATAACCACTTTTTTCTATAATCTTTAGATAGCGTACCTGAAATAAGAAGAATCGATAAGAATTAAGTGAAATTGAAGACAACGAACCATGACAGCTCATGTTTTAAGAAGTACTCAAATAATTACGAGTCATATTTCTAACTTTGGATGTGGGATAATTATGGATATACATGAATGCAAAACCATATTTTACATTGCCCAACTACACATAAAAACTCTCCATTCACACAATTAAACATCTTAGAAAAAGCTAATTTTAATCAAATAATTTTATTGAATTTCTTTCTACCTGTATTCCAGAGACTGTAAAATATGGAATTTCAAATTTCACTTGAATTGGTGGTCGACCCTCGGAGTCTTCAGTTTCTACACTTGGTAAACCAAAATGAGCTCTCATTAAATATTCCTTACCTCCCTGTAAACAAAAATAAATATATTTAATAAATTAAATTTTTTTATATAGTAAAAGAAACTTTTGTTTTGGCTAATGTTATCAAGTTTTTATCTTATACATTTATTTATTTTTATTATGTTCATTTACAATTGTTATGTACAATTTGACCAGATATGGACCTCGCGAGAGGGCCATGGTGTACCATGTACAATAAAGTCTTATCTTATCTTATCTTATATAATAACTGAAACTTCTTGCCATAAGTATGTACCAACTACATAAAAACGTCAATTTGAAACATAAACCTTTCTTCCAGAATTCAACAATACATAGGTGTTGTTTTCTAAACTTAGTGGGCTTGAAAATGAGTGACTGACAGGGGACGAATCAATCTGAAGCTGAATAAAATTTGAAGCAGGGATAAGACAAAATGGCAGAAATAGAAATTTAATGTGATATTGTTGTTTCTGTACTGTTTGATTAACACCTAGAATTGTAACAGACGGAATCCAGATAACAAATAATGGTTATATGGGTGTAATGTAATTCTATAAAATATAACTTACAGGGAAAGATTTAATACTCCAGATGACACTACTGATTTCAGGTGTATATCTACAGTTACCTACAGTAGTTTTAAACTTGGGTGAATCAGCATCAGTTGGTACTGGTATTATAATCTCTACATTATTAGCTGTTGATCTTCTTTTAAACTGACTCTTAGCCTACAAATTGAAATGAGGTAGTAAAAAGTGACTACCGGTACTTTTATAGTAGGGCCTTTCTGATCACAAACAAATCATTTTTTATTTTGAAAATAAATAAGGTCGCTAATATTGAAATTTATAAGGTGTTTAATCACATATTTTTAAGATTGTAATCATTCTCCAAAAATATAAAGAATCACAATAAAAATATTTCAAATGATAGTTTGCCATTTTAATGATTTACACAAGATTTAACATACCTTGATCATATATTCAACTCGACTGTGAGCATGTCTTTCTATTACTGATTCAACCCATATTAATGGTTTAACCTAAAAATACAAATTTTATAACATCACTCAACTTGACATGATTGTCCATTTTTTATCTAAATATCATTCTTGTCCATCATATCACAATCCTCTTTGAATAATATATGGTTATGTATTATTTTTAAATACTTTCTCACTACATTTAGCAAATAATCCATGGTCACTAGCCCATAACTTTAAGCTATATTCACACATTACAAAAACAACCAGTTTACAACCTTTTTAGATATATCTTTATTTCAGTTTACCCAGCTGTAGATGGAAAAGGAGAATTAAGGAAAGATATATGTCAAGGACCAATGGCAAGATTGAATCTTTGTAACGCCAAGTTATCATTATTATTATTATTATTATTATTATTATCCTTGTAAATATGGTTGTGTCTCTTGATAAACTGAAACAGAAATAGCTCTCCCTATCCGGGGAAATTATTTCCAAAAGACTTACATGTGTATTTAGTCTATAAGACATTAGTTCAAACTCTCCATCAGGGGGAATAAATGATATCGTCCTATCATTTTCAAATCTTGATAATCTTACACATTGATGAAATTTAACATCTTCTAATTCCACTGATTTACTCTTTCCTCCTCATGAAATACAAAATAACAAATCTAATTGCTTATAACTGTTCATAGAAATACATGATAACAAATCTAATTTCTTATAAATGCTCATAGAAATACATGATAACAAATCTAATTGCTTATAAATGCTCATAGAAATACAAAATAACAAATCTAATTGCTTATAACTGTTCATAAAAATACAAGATAACAAATCTTATTTCTTTTAATTGTTATCATACAATAATAAATCTTATGGTTCATTACTGTTCATACAAATAACAAATCTTATGGTTCATTGGTTCATTACTGCTCATAGAAATACAAGGTAATAAATCTTATTTCTCATTATTGTTATCATACAATAACAAATCTAGTTCAATCATCAGAACTGTCATGGAATACTGAGTTTAGGATTTCTAGAAGCTCCTATCCTAATCACAATGAACACTTTAAATGGCTTTAAATAACAAGATTTTAAATAAAAGACAAATGAAATAGAGAGCTACATACTTCCAGTACTTTCAAATAAAACTTTATCATTGAGACCAAGTCTTAATTCAGGCATACCAGATAAAAACACCCTCATCTTGATCGACCCTACAATTTCACTTCGCAAAACATTTCCATTAGCACTAACCTAAAATAAATTACAGAACATAATAATGTTATGATTGTTTAATTAAAGCATTTTCACCACAATGAATCGGTTTCAAGTTGATTTAATCGAAGTTAGACATGCGCAAAGGGAACATTGACTAAACTAACTCATTCTCGTAAATGCGTCGATTTGCAGAGATTTTAAAAATGGCGACAATATATAGAAGTCACGTGTTTTCGTCACTTTCACCTAAGGACGCCATCTTGGTTACTAACATTGAATCGACTAACTTCATCGCGGAGCAAGTTAGTCGATTCAGTAAATCGGTTTAGTATAAGGCGTTCGTAAACGTGTAGATTTACTGAATCCGATTCAGTAACTCGTGTTCGTAAACGTGATTTGTTGAATTCGATTTAGTAATTTGGTTTCAAGTTAGTGTGGTGAAAACGCTTTAATTAAGTTTTCACAGTCTACAAATGAATGATTATCTAATGAGTAAAGAAGAAGCAAATGGTTTGATACCATATTTATGCAATGAAATCAATCCCTAAGTTTACCACTTGCACATAACTTTGCTCTGTATAATGTTCAATAAAAAACATACTTTTGATTTATAATAGTATAATACAAATACAAATATTAGCTTTTGAGGACAGATGAAACTATCTTTTTGCACTTACCAATAAATTAACAGATTCAATAACATCTAAAAACACTTCATTTTTACGGTATTTGACACCTTCTGACCTCCAAGATACAGCATTAGTTACTGCCATTGGTGGACGAGGTGCTACTTCTAATTTATGACCCTCTTGAGTGATGAATCTGAAAGTAATGAAGTTATACAATAATATGGTAAAATAATTACCTTTTGGTTGGTTTGGTTTCAATTAATCATTGGTTCAAAATTATAACATTAATTGGGTTAAGTGTTCTTAAGACTGACTGTAGTTTTTGCGTTATTATGCGTTAGCTATGTTTGTATCTTAGCTATGTTTGTATCTTAGGACAAGTAGCTGAGGATCCTGTTGATCATCTTTTTCAGTCTGGCTCAGATCAAATTAGATTCTCAAATTGGCCACAGAAATCAAATTCCTGCTGAAGTGTCTCCAGTTTACAAATACCAGTACATAAAATCAGCTAATTTAAGGCAGCTTATTTGGAAACGAGGGTGAAAATTGAAAAACAATATGCAAACAGTAAAATATGAGAAAGGTAGACTACATACTCTTGTAATATTTTAGTGTCTGTTGTCTGTGGAAATCCAAAATCCATTACTTCATCTAATAACTCATATATACATACAAAATTATCTCTTATACTTTCTTCTTCCATTTCTTTAAAATATTCTATGAAAATCTACAAAATACAAATTTTATAGCATCTTACTTCTTCTTTATCCAAATGATTGGTTTAGAATTCACCTCTTTACTGGACCAGTAGCTACAAATTCTCTTGAACAAATAAAAGACTGAAAACTGTGTATTATTTTGGCAACGTATGCACAGAATTTCAATGTATGAAGACAAAATGATATAATTAATATCCTGTACCTTGATACACAAGTTTTACATAACAATTTTGAAAACTTTTAGTACTTCAAATTTACTGGTAAGCTTACACAAAAATCTTTCTTACCTGTACTATTTTATGAAGAAAAGAAAAAACTAAAGCTACATTGGAATTTTTCTTTGACGTAGCTACACAATACAAGTTGTTGTACTTGATGTATATAAAAGTGACGTTATTATGTTCAATTATTGGAGTAACATTCCCTTCCTCCTCTTTATCCATTACCAGTGACATAAACTTATCAATAACAGACATATCTATATCTCCACGATAATTACGTGAAATCAGCACCTAAAACATAATATCATTTCATATCAATATTGCTAGATAACTAACTGATCGCAGCACAATTGTTTTCAATATCAGATATGAGCAAAAACATCCTGTCTATGTTACAAAACCATGAAAGTCTCCGAAAATGTAACATGAACATTCTGTTACACACAGTCCCTAGATTCATTTCCCATGTGAAACCCTCTGACCTTTGGAAAATGCGAAGGTATTATTTCAACCAATGGATGGATTGAACCCTGAAACTTCAGGTTAGTAAGTGTAAACAAGATATTGAAATATAATTACCTTGCCCTTAACGTCACAGATATATACTGCAGACGCCGACATGATGACTGTCTAATGCCTAATTATGTTTATCTCAAATAAAAGCTCTATTTCCCAATCAAATCTGAAATGATAATAATTTCATATACCGGTAATGGAAACCGATTCCTTAACCAGTAATTTATGAAGGAATAGGTCTTGACAACATTTCTGAGAATTGGAAAGATAAATAAGTTAACAGAAATGATAAGTGGCCCCGGCACACAGAAACAGCCAATTAACTGTAAAGTGTAAACCAGTCTTTTGATAAGCTTGTAGTGTAGGTTTCTTGACCACCATGGCATAAGGTTAAAAAATTTCACATACTATAATAAATAGTGAACGATACATGTAATTCTATATGTTTTCTAAGACACTGTCTGAATGAGAGAGTAAACTGTACTTGGAAGGCCAAATGTATTAACTGTAAAATTAATTGGGGCTGCCTGCCAGTACTGCCACAACAACCTGAATCTCAGAAGCTGGATGGGCACTGTTGCCGTTCCACACCCCCCAACTTCCCAAATATGAAATTTTCCGATTTACAGAGGTTGTGGATTTTGATCATATTATAGGCCTACTAGATAACTAGGCCCTAGACTAGAGTCTGTATCAGTGTATGGTTGGTATGCAGGGCAGGTATGTTTCCCTTCGGACTAATAAACACCGGCAGTCTAATAGCTGCAGTCTAAATTTTAGAATTTAAGTCTTTAATATCTTTTCCGCCTATTAAATTGAATGTTTTGAATTCACGCTTTGCACAAATTATTACATATAGTTATAAAATGGCATAAGAACATATGAAATTGAAGAAAAACTGAAAATAGATACCTTTTTAATAAATTACACATCAAACCGGAAATGAACTAGACGCACCTGCCAAGTAAGCAGTAGGCTCTTCTTCCGGTGTTTTGGGGGTGTTTCTTTGAATCTTGTATTTATTTTTGATAAAACTTAAACTACATTATTTTTTGAAGATAACGAAATAACCATATGACCTTCGTTAATCTAATCAAAAGAATAGAATAAACGTACACAATTTATCAGGAAATAAATTTTTTAAATGGAAGCATCTTTTTGACCTTGACCTTTAGCTAAATTGAGATTTTGAGAACGAAACACAACCTTGAAGACGGAAGTTGTGGTTTTCTTAACCCTTCAAGGTAAAACAATCAAAAAATAAATATAATTATTAATATGTTTCATTCAAACTAAGTTATTTGCTTGCATATATCAATTATTACATTGTATGTCTAACACTACAAATCCATTAATCTGGCCTACGCTAGGCTGTCCTTTGGACTTTGCAACTATGCAACTATGCAAGTTCATGAAAAAAAGTAAAAGTAAATCCACAGGTCTTTAACGTTCTGTCAATAATAATAAAATAGGGTCAATGTTGAAAAATAGTGTCTACGTAATAAATAATCTAAAGGTATCCAATGGCTTACAGGGCACTAATGTAAACAAAGCCGTTTATTTGTTTGTAAAAGGCTATTGCTTCACTTTTGCAGTTTTATTGGGCGGGGGAGTTCTTACACTTATGCCTCCGGTGTACTTTTTAATACATATTTATCACGGAGGCGTCGCCAATAGACACTTTTGTCCGTTTTCCAAAATGTTCCGACTTCCATGAACAAAACCGCCATTTGCATATAATAAGGGGAGGTAATTATACGGAAAATCAGACTCAGACAACAAATGGACATGGACATGAAATTGCAATGTAAATTTGACAGATTGAATCAGGCGTGGTAATTTAATACTCCAATAAGTTGTTCCGGTCTGTTATAGTACACTGACACCATACCGGTAGTATTACCAGTATACCGGGAATACCGGTACTCAATAAAAATACCATGATACTGATTATCTGAGAGTCACTGTCTAGATATTGTTGAAAATATGTGTTCTTTATGCTTATCTCAAAATCAGCTGGTCTTATTTTGATTTTTATCATGCCTGTCTGCCACAAGTTCATTGTGGTGTGAAAATCCTGATAATTTAGTGCCTGCTTGGATTAATAGTGATTGACCAATCAGATGACTGGAACACTAAAATGGCAAGTTAAGTTTTCGAGAATTAGGACCCAGACTATAAAAAAATGTCGTATTGATGACAGCTGTTAACAGCAGTCTGGATAATCAAAACATTTTTTCATTCTATTGAAAAAATAAATAACCACCAGTCACCTTTTAAATAAGATTTTCAAATATTTCCACATCAAGATATGAAACAAACATAATCAATAAAAAATTGAAAATATGAAGATATTCTAAGTTATGAAAACCTGATAGCTGTCAGTCAACTGTATAGAGAGTTGATATTTCAGTGGAAATGAGACTTTTTTCACACAAAATCACCCCTTACCCCTTCTGTTGGTAATAGAATATTTCGTCATGCACAAATAAAAAGGTCAGAGAGCTCTATTGGCATATAACCCTAAAAATGCAAATGTTCCAGAAGGTTATTTAATATATCACCACGTTCACACAGTAAAGTACTTCATAAACATTCAGGTACAAAAATGTACACGAACACATGAAGATTAGACGATTTCCCAATTAAAATATTTCGATTATCAATCGATACCCAGCCCTATATACACAATATAATATGACAATGTCATTAGCCTAATGATTATAGTGCCTATTGCATATTTCAGTTGGGTGGGTCAGCTTTATGCGAGTCCCCTATTATAAAGAAACTGACTTTTGTGATTCCAATAATTTTTATTTTCAGATGACTGATGTAGAAAGTCAACCAAAGGATGTGAAAGGTCCAATGGGTCCTATAATGCCAACTATGCCCTTTCCTATGATTCACCTACCTGGTTTTACAGACTTTACTTTGGGTCAAGTAGGATCGACAGGAAATTTTTGTCATGGATATGAAATGGATTTTCATAGATGTCTAGCACGTGTTGGTTTAGACAAACATACTGAGCTGTGCTATAAAGAATCTGAAGATTTTGTTGAATGTAGGTCACATTCAAAACAGGTTAGTAGTTTCAGATAGATAATAATTTGTGGTAATTATGTAGGCCACGGACCCTTGAATACAGTCAAGCTTCAATCCCAATTAGAAGTCAATTTGTGTGAAAGTTCACCCATCACAACATGTAAAATTTGAGAAGTTTTGAGCCATTGAGATTGGAGAAGGAGGCATTAAAGACCTCAAGGTGGTGATTTTTGACAAGACATTGCTTTTGTTTGTTTATGTTATGACTATGAGCCTTCCATAATATGGATCCTAGATAACCGAAGTGCTGAAAATTTTGTTGAGTCTATGTCCAAAATTTAGAAAAATTTTATTGATTTCAATTCATATAAAAATAATTGGTGTAAGTTATTCTGTAGGCTAAGTATTATGGCCAGATAGTAGAGTGTCTTCATGTTTTCAAGATCATTCAGTATATTAGCATATTTCTATTATTACATATTACATGACATTGTCCAAGTATGCAAGCAAAGCAAAAGTGTTAAATGTTATTATTTTGGCTTGACATTTTTCTTGACATAATCAATCTGTTTACTATTCATTTTGCTGCATAGTTTTGGAGAACATTAGCCTATGTTTTTTGTCTTTTAATACAATCTTACACATTTTTGAGGGACCAATTAAATGCATAAAATGACAATAATATTCCTTTAGTTGTACATAGTAATTAGATGGCTTTTTTTTACATTGTAGCTAAAACGATACAGAATAATGGAAGCAGAAAGAAAAAGACAGGGGAAAGCTCCATTACCACCTCCACCCTATGATAGTTTAGGAACTAATAATCCAGCGTAGTGTTATAGAGGAACAGTGATTGTCCTGCATTGAAATTTTCAAACTGTATTTATCAGATATCGAACATTTAGTTGATTATAAGATTTGTTGTAACGGAATTTAACTCTTATGATTTATTCTTTCAATTTTCAATAAAATGTATTCATCTATAATGATCAATCACAGGCTTTCTCGACTGGTGCGAAAAAAAAAGTACCTGTTTATAATATAACATAGGGATTTTTTTTTGCACACCAGTCCAGAAAGCCTGTGGATCAGTATTGCTTCTTGGCATAGACCAGAAGCAGGCCCATCCCACTGAAAAAATCGTTTGCCCCCACAAAGATTATTTCTATAGCCAGCCATTTCAATGATATCATCACAGTATTGCCCCTTGTATTACATGTACTCGACTTTCTGAATATTCTATTCTGGCTACGGGTCTGACCAGAAGACACTTCAAGTATGCCACATCAAACTCATGTTCCTTTACTACTTTAGCAACGGCTATCATTTCATTTCATTACATTAATCGGTTGCTATCATGATAAGACTTTCTTGTCATTAACTTTGATTGGTCAAACGATTATTGCTCGACTAGTTATATTCCTTGTAACAAATTATTGCGGGAAAACTGTCGAATGACCAGACGTCAAATTTCTTGTAGCAAATTTACCTTGTGATAATCGAGTCTCAATGGTCATAAATTGAATGTGACGTAGTGTTTTTTAAACAAGGTTATTAGTTGTTAATGACGAGAAAACCCCGACAATCCAGCAACAGTAGATAATACAAATTTCTAACGTTGCTGAAGGAACATGCATCAAACTATTGTGGCATATAAGCTGGCAGATCTGACAAATGACAGTTATTATTGATCTGGTAAGAAGCAAACAAGACTCGAATGTATACAAAAAGCTTGTATGAGTTGTATATTCTATGTCATGTCAGATAAGCAACCAAAAGGAATCATAATTTGAGCTCAAATTGAAATAGTACTAACTTCTGAGAAAATAAACTTCCCATAAGATAATCTCTTTAACTGCTTAAGAACATTTAAAAGTATGTGATTGATCAGACTTTTTCTTAATTACATTATTATTTTATATATATACATATCATTTACATAATAGTTTATAATTTTATACAAATCCACAATTATAGTTTCACAGAAACATTCATGCATACCACTACCTACAACAAAATTTGTGCATACAATTGAAAACTTAAGCACAGTCAACCCTCTTTTAAACTGTTAATGTGATCATTGGAATAAATTGGATCTCAATCAAGTTCTAATTTAACACATTTGATGAAGGGTTACTGCCCTTGACTTCATGAAATGTTTTCACTATAGAAGCTACAGATTTCAACTGATATTGATAAAAAGTGGCATGACCATTGCAAATTATAGGAAAGGTTATTAAAAAAACAGCCATTGGGTGGTTTGTTAAAGCGATTCTACGTCTTAGAATGAACAAAAAAATTAAATTCAAAAAATTGGTGAATAGGAGTATAATTATATTCATCAGGGGACAAACCTAGTGGCATAAAAACAGATTACCTAAATTATCTGATAAATCCAGAAAACTATGTTTAAATACAATAATTGATAAATAATCCAATTTAAGGCATTTATCAATTAAATAATCTGTTATTTTATGGAATTTTATGTTTGTATACTTTGGACACTGTTGATGAATATATACTCTTATTGACCAAGTTTGAGAACTTAATTTTTTTGTTCATTCTAAGACGTGAACATTAGTGTAGTATGATTTAAAACATGAACATAATCTGTTAAGAAGTAA
Organism: Lottia scabra; assembly: GCA_029955415.1. Classification (NCBI taxonomy): domain Eukaryota; kingdom Metazoa; phylum Mollusca; class Gastropoda; family Lottiidae; genus Lottia; species Lottia scabra. Next base: position 14,640,426 of record JARJEI010000002.1, on the reverse strand, counting down.
AAGTTGATCCAACACAAGTTGGCTTATAAAGGGAGAACAATATTTCATTCTACCTTTGGGTGTGTTTGGAATCTTTATAGAGATGTCTGCCAAAACTTTGCCTGTCCAAGCATAAAACCACTTGAAAAATGATTCAAACTCAAAGAGGGTAATATTATTTTCAAGACTCTTCTTGTGAATAATAATTTAAATTCCACCATTATGATTTTCAACCAGATATGTGTAGTTCCAGCCTCATATGATGCAAGTTTTATTGCAGGAACCTTTGGAGTTTTGATTGAAAATTGAAATGCTGTAAATTGATCCTATCAATAGCCACAATATGCATAACAAATTTAAGAAACCTCTTTAACAAACATCCCTATTAAACAAAGCAGCTTGTCTAATGGAACCATAAACACACATTCTAGAACTTAAGGTGAGGAGAGTATAAAGTATATCAGCTAAATATTCAATAACAAAATCAAAACCACAACATAGGGAATAGGGATAAAATCATCAACAAACAGTTACTAACAAAATAGCCAAAAAATCATTCAACTTAAAAATTGCAAACACATCTTTTGCTAACTTTTTATGTGCATCAAATAAATCGCACCATTTTAAATTTCAGTTAGATGTGTCTGTTTCTTGCAACTTTATAATTCAATACATGCTGATCCCAGTCTAGCCTCTGATAGTTATTTTGTCTGCTTGAGATGGTCATAAAAACTAAAATCTGTTTTATTACAATTTCTAATTTCCATTATTTTCTTAACTTATAATTCTTTTTGAGGAAATCCACAGCTTGATGAAGGCAAATTAAGTGTTGGGCCCTTTATTACCATGATTATTTTTGCCTTGATGGCTAACAAGAGATATAATATATATTCATATGAGAAAAATAGATTGAATTGCATAAAATGTGACCTACTGTCAAAATAACTATACAACTTTACTGAAAATAAGCACGCCTATGCTTAGAAGGGTATAAACTGTTTTCGTCCGATATAAAAAGTCAGTTGACATTTCTATAGGGCATTAGACATACAAATAATATAAATTAAAATTGGAAATTCCCTTTTGAAGATCATCTTAGTCTAGAGATATTTTTTTACAAAAAAGAAGGGATAAATAATTTACACAGTAAACACAATTTGTAAAAAATTACTACTGAACCTTATTCAATAATACCAAAATACTGACGGTAGAAAAGCCACCGTCTTTATATGCTATATGGTAACTTAGTATTTTTAAAACTTTTCAATATTATTTGTAAATTAAGAAATTTTTTTGCTTGAAAATATAGAAAAAAATCAGATGCTCCAGATAATATTAACTTGTACTTAAAGGGATTGTAAAGTGCTTTTCTAAACGTTGTACGTGTATCAGAGACACTGATAGCATCAATTTGCGCCATTCCTATTTCCAGAAGCTACTATTGATATTTATGCAGCGACGTCATAAAACGAGTTAGTTGAAGTGGAATTGCAAGAACCACAGACGTCGAAATGGAAATTGGTGCTAACAGTGTCACCGATACACATACAAAGTTTAGAAAACCACTTTACAATCCCTTTAATAAAGTTTCAAATATTAAATCAACATGCACTTAAATATGTTTCAGATATCAATATCACATCCACATGCACTTAATGAAATTTCAGAAATCATATCAAAATGCATTCAATCAAGTTTCTAGATTTAAATCAAAAAGTATTTAATGAAGTTTCAGATATATCAATATCAAATCAATATGTTATCAGTACGTTATTTAAATGAATCATAATCATAACTGTCTGTAGAACTAGATTCAGAATCTTCAGTCTCATTACTTGACTCTTCATTTCTCCAATCAGAATTCATTAATGGATTTTCCTGTCGTTTTTTCCAGAAACTGTTTTGTTCAGAACTAGAACATGGCTTAAGAGAGTCACATTTCTCAGGAGAACGATTTTGGGAATCTGCCACTTTGTCAAAATTTACATCATTCAAAGGAGAAGTCTTTTGGATTCTTGAGGAAGAACAATCCTCTAACATTTTAGCACAAGGAAGAGAAGTAAAAAGATTCACAGCTTCACTTATTGGTTTCTCAAGTTTACCTTCTTGAGAATTTGGCACAACAGATTCTTTATCCATTGAATTCACAGTATTAATACTATTGTTCACTGAGTCTAAAATTTCCACATTGGTAGAAGGTTGGGGATCACAGTTAAGATCGACATTTAAGGGTTCAGATGTCAAACAAACAGAATTTGATTCTTGATGATAATCACTTAATATATTAGAATTCTCCATAATATTAATGGATGGTTGTATAGGATTAGATTCAGTCTCTACTGATAGATTATTGTCTGGTGATGCACTGGATTTATCACAGATTTCTACATCTGATTCAACACCCAACACCTCCTCACCTGTACCATGAATTATTGTAGAGTCTGAGCTATCTCCACCAACAAGGTCTATCTCATTATCATCAGGTGACAATCCTGAGCTTGTTGGTATGCTTTGTTCCTTAAGAATGCGATAATAATAATCCTCTGAGGGTTGTCTGTCTTGAACTTTCCCAGTAGGAACAGATGAACTGTCACCAAAAACATCCAAATCAGAATTTTCATTATTATGTCTTGTTAAATTAGAATTGTTTAATTTTACATCTGTTGAGTCCACAACATTGGAGTCTGAGCTCGAATCATCAGAGCCAGAAACACTTATTACTGGTATAGAATTGCTTTGATTTATTGCTAAATTAGAGGGATGACTTTCATCAACTGTTACTATGTCCAATGTAGGTGAAAGAATAACTGATTCATCACTGGATATGGAAGTTCTCTGTGATGATGTCACAGTTGAGGACTTAATACCACCAGAGCGATAACTGTCCCTTCCTTTCCATTTGTTAATCTCATCATGACCCTGTCGTAAATCTAATGGCAAAGCGTCAACATCAACAACTTCATTTGACGCAAATGAATGTAACTGAGGATACTGCATTGATGTGACAGAAGTAGAGCTACGAATCCATGAGTTGTAATATTTAGGATCAGATGCTCGAAGTGGAAAAGCTGGACGCCGATGCCATGGATGAGGGTTGTAATCAGACAAAAAGGCATGCTGAAAGCTCTGTAGTACATTTGAATAAAGTGCAAGGCTGTCATTTCGACTGGTGGGTCCCATCAAGGGATCACCTCTCATCATTACACTAGAAAAGGATGGGAGAAAACTTTGATTCATTGACATCATTGGAGTTGGGAGGGATTGACTTGCACTATGCTCAGATGACCTTGATTTTTTATGTCCAGTTGGATGCTTTTTACATGATGATTTGCTTGTGGTGGAAGATGGTGTTTCCAACTCCAGAGATTCTTTTAACACATCATCATGAACTTCCTCCAAATTAACTGATGTTAAATCCAAAACACCAGCTAACTCAGAATCTCCTCCTGCAGCCACAGGTGCCTCACTTCTTTGTGCAATATTGGAGGCAATTTCTACTGGATTCAGAGTATCACAAACCCCACTGACTACATCGATAAATGATCTTGCAGACCCACTGGTTTCAGAAGTATGTGCTGAAGATGTGACAGAAGTTGGAGGTACAGAGGTCATAGGTTCATCTTCATAAGCATCAGTATCCTCTTGAGAAGGCTGCTCAGTATTTCCAACAACTACAACTGAACTCCTTACTTTAGAATGTTTATGAGAATGTTTATGCTTATGTTTTTTATGTTTCTTCTTCTTATGAATACTCAATATTTCTACACTTGGACTACGCTTATCTCTTCTTTTCCTCTTTTCTGCAGAATGGCCATGAGAGGTTGATGGGACAGTATGAGAACTTGAGGGTAGATCTACAAAAGAGGTGGAAGGTACATCTGTATCTACATTTGAGCGTTTATGTTTTCGTTTTCTTCTAACTCGATGCGAGTCTGAGTCAGCATAATCCTCCCCTGGCATCTTTCTTCTGCCAGAATCGGACATCTCAGGAGATGTAGAGCGTCTATGGAAAAGTATATTGGCTCTGTTTCTATAATGAGAATCCCTCCAGGATCTTGACTTGTGCTTTTTACGTCTATGGGTAGAGCTAGAGGAAGGTCCATCAATTGTAAATGACGCTGACTGAGAAAAGAGAATAGAGCCATGGTGTTCTATACTTGTGGATGGCATTGCATTATTAGATTCTTTAGATTTACTAGATTTCTTTTTTTTCTTCTTTTCTTTTGTCTTTTTTTCTTTCACAGCAGGTCTCTCAATTTCTGTTTCAGATGACAGATTGATTGGTGATCGTTCCTCCCAAGGCTTGTCATAAGCAACAACCTGTACATCACTACCTGCAGAACTTAATGAATCAGCACTGGAATCAACTTCAGTGTCAGAAACACCAACTGAACGGTTCAAGCTAGGAATGAAACTTTTCTGTCTGGATGCAGGTATGATTGGTTCAAAGCCCCAGGAAGGTCCTGGTGTGGGGGACATCCATCCTGAATTCTGTAGAAAGTTTCTTGGACTGTCCACTGTACTGGTGACCTGAATTTCTGAGCTTATGTCTGGAAGGTTTATATAGTCAGTGGTTCTGTCATTGGCAGCTACTACCTCAGATGATATAAATTGAACATCACTGTCATCATCACTAATAGAGTTGATTGTGGAAGAGTCTGAAGACACAGACTCAGCAACATGTTCATAAATAGCCTTCTTATCATATACAACCATGCAATAAGGACACTTAGCAAAGGACTCAAACTCTCTCATGAATTGTCTTGTATGACGACCAATAAAAGCAGAGACATGTTGGTAAAAGTCCTCACTACCAATGTCAAATCGTTTAATAAGCCCCATAATTAGTTCAAGGAGAAACTGAACGTGTAATTCCTCATTGTGTAGTAAAGCGTTCAATTCACGATTCAACCAGGGAACCAAGCGGTGAGTGAGAGCTGGGTTCCTTGTAAAGAAAGCTGGTGAACATTCTCTAACTCGATTATTGACACCACGAATACCAGTCAGACGCATACCATTGGTATAAATTCTACGTCTGAAATCAGAAGTTGAGGCTTCACGTCTACGATTCCAGTTTTGTCTTGCCATTTCATAGGCTTGTACTGGGTAGTTAGTTGGTGCTCCAATTGCTTGCAGTTGTAGAACTGTCTCTGGATCTGTAACTGGATTTCCAATAACTCTATTTCGTAAATTGAAAACTCTGTCTTCAGTTAAAGTTGTTCTGTACCGGAAATTGCGACTGTAGGGATGTTCTGGAGAACGTTGCCTGCTAAAAAGAGTCAAATGATACTGGTCATAGTCCTCGTATGAACGAACATTATGGATAATACTTTTGAAAGATTGTTTACAAAGTGGACATTCATTCTTAACTTTGGACCATTCCAGCAGGCAGACAAAACAAAACATATGAAAACAGCTGTCTGTAAAGGATTTGTTTTCCAGTTTGCCAAGGCAGATGGAGCAGTTTGGATCTGGTGAGTCGGTTGATCTTTGAAGTGGGTCAGTTTTGGCTTCATCTTGTCCTGTATCAGTAGGAGGGGATGTTGGTTTAACTACTTCTTCACTCTTTTTCTTTGACTTGGATGAACTTTTCTTCTTTTTTGATCTAGTCTCTATTGAACTTGAGTCAGCCATTTTTAACAACCTGAAAAAATAAATGAAATATTTACTGCAGGTGCATTTATTTACCACAGAGGTCTATACGTTTCCCCATCTAAAATACTAGGAGGAGTAAAATACCTGGTATACAAAAAGAAAATGACCAGTTGATGTTTTACCAGTGATTCTGAATAATCATATATTTTTTATAATTCTCCAATTATCACAAAGTAAAAACAGATATAACAGATAGATTTAATATTATAAGGTCTACCATTGATCTATATTTCACAATTAATGGTCATAGATAATGAAATCCTACTATTTTTCATAATCCAATGTGCATAGCATAGGCCTATTATATGATATTATTTAATCTAATAGTTCTTTGTGTTAATCTTCATACGGTAACAATGATCTTAATGAAAAATCCATAGATTAGCAAAGACAGTTGTTTTTGTTTCTTATTGTAAAGTGCACATATGAAATTTTACAGATTTTCTACTGAGGACTGGGTATTAATATTGTTTCAATGGATTATGGTTTCTACTGGTGTTTTTTTTATTTAAAACAAGATACGGTTTTGTTCCTTTAAAAATATCTACCATCCACCCACCCATGGCGGACAAAAGGATGTAGGCTATAAGATTTTTTTGTTAAAATAATTAAAAATGGTGGCTTTTTGCTATTTCCTATTAATATGATTTTGAGTTAATTCCTGATAAATTTTTTCAAATATATTGATGAATCTATATTACGTAATATAAACATATGCAACACTTAATAATGTGTCTGTCACTGACGCAGTTGCATGTGTATTTGTTACCAATAAATCTGATTGACAATTTCATGTCATTCTTACTTTTCTTTAAACCATTTTTATTCTATATGTGACATGCCTAGAGTTGAAAAAAACCTTATATCCTTCAAAACTGCTGTTACACTAGGAATTTATAACATCATACTGCCATGTCATATGCTGGATAGCGTTTTTTACTAAAACTGGCAGAAACAACCAAAGAAAACCTGAACCCTGAGCAGGAAAATTACCAGGAAACGATGTCCAACTATTTAGCAATGAATTCTAAGCATATATATCAGTTCGAAAATGTAGTTTAATTTTAATTGAATAATTAATTGTGAATTTTTGAGAATTTGCACTTTATTGACTTACCGTTCGCCTTTCATATTTCCAAACAGAGTGCATTTTATTGACCTGGCATGTTCCAGTTGGGCGTTTTTTGTCTGCGAGATAAAGAATTTCACAACATAGTGTACATACCCGTAGCCAGGCCCCCCTTAAAAACAAATTTGCACTGTTAAAGTAGACCTTCTGTTTGAATTGTAACTGTTAAAGTTGAGTTTGATTGCTTTGCGAGTCCACATAACCCCCCCTTGGAAATTCCTGGCTACGGGCTGTATTTGATCCATTACATTGTATTATATATGAAACTAATTGATGTACGGTAACAATATTGTTCCATAGTGTTGTCGTGAAATTTAAAAAAAGACACTATTATTTGTTAAGTTTGAAAAAAATTTGCCTAAAATAACAAGGAAGGGTAAAGATTCCCTTTAACTTTTTCATGATTTTTAGAGTCATTGAGTGCACTTCTCCAAAAGAATTTTTTGTTTGGTAAAATAAGTTTGCATGAAATTCAGTTTAAAATAGTTTGAGGTCATTTCCCGGTTGTTTACCTGCTCGGTTCCTGGTCAGTCCATAGTTTCTTTGCGGTTTCTTGATTGGTTCTGGTTGGTTCATGTTTTAGTAAGTAGCCTACAGCTGGATAGAGATAATTATATACACCTGAGTTTAACAACAGGTGACAAGGCAACAACAGACAGGCATAGTCCCTGTCCTTCACTCCCTGACTGAAGGCTGAAGTCAACTGCCATTTCATTCATATGTCCAAATATTATTCTGGATAGGCTAGTGTACTTCCCAATTCAGTATCAGTATAACACCAAAACTAGCATCTACCCTACAGATCAAAAATTAATTCAACCATTTTGTTCTGCTTGTTTAGTGTTCAACCTTTTGTGATGAGGTGATTATTTATGAGGGCATTCAACATTGAGGATCACGATTTTGCTATCAATATCATATTCTTTCGAAATCTGTAATGTCCTCCCTGTCTTTCCATTAGCCAAAATTAAAAAAACAAGTTAATTTTTGTCTTTACCTTTATCGATTCATGCAAGCAGACTGGAAATGTTCTTCTGATCAACACTGGTATTGTCAAATCAAAGTCGCATTAACGAGCATTCCTAGTCGATCAGTGTAAAGGGCAGCCATTTTGGTTAGACCATAGTTGAGGCTACATTCTTAAAAGAATTTCTATTGGACAATAAAGTGGAAACACAACAATTCTAAATATAGACGACAAATCACAATCCTTGAAACAAAAGTGCACTGTCATATCCACTCAACTCTGGAAAGGTCAGCAGCTTTATTGATAAGATTACCAAACAAAACAAATTATTCATAAACTTTTGCCTTTTTAACAGCAATAGATTCAGATTGTCCCTAACAGAACAGAATTCAAAATGTTAGATTTCAGAAGTAGTCGTAGTTCAGGATATTACGTAATGCTGGTTTAAATTATGCTAGTAAATATAAACCGAAAGTAGTTTAAATTAAAATAAAAGTAGACATTCAATAAGCTTCAGATTTAAAGTTTCCAGTTCACAAGGAAAAATAAACAAGAAACACTTAGTCTATTAAAGAATCATGCATACATTATTACATATTAATTTGCTACAATGATAGTCCAAGGGCCCAGTTATATGTGACGGGCCAGCCCGGTAAGCTGAGCTGTCTCAGTTACCCAGGTTGGAATCTTTACATGAACGCGGGCTAGGGTTCAAAGATCTTTTGTTTTGGTTCTTGGAAGCCACGTTTTTTAGTAAAAGTATGTTGTACGCATGTGATGCGGCTCAGTAGCCGGGGCTAACTCATCAAATAATCTTTATATGAATACTGGGCTGGCACTGATAGCTGTCCTTCCGGATACTCAGGCTGGCCCGCTTTCCATATAAATGCGTTTGAATTGACTACAGTGACGTCAGACCCGAGACACTCGGCAAACCGAGCCAGCCTGCTTAACCAGGCTGGCTGGTCACATTTAACCAGGCCTTTAACTTTTCTAGGGATTCTAGGTGGAACGGAAGGACTAATTAAGTTGGGGCTGCAGAATTGTCAAGGAGGCAGACATCTCGCCCACCCCCCCCCCCCCCTCCTTACATTATATTTCTAATTTCTATAAGTTACATAAGCTATGATCAGTTGTCTGGTACAAATTGATCTAGGCTGATGTTCTTTTTAAGAGAATTTGACATTAATAGAGGTATTTTGGGCTCTTTATACTAAGCTTATTGTAAATGGCAACACAAGTATAATTTCATTGTCATGCTGGACATTTTAGTGTGTTGCTAGAAACCAATGATAATTTTTTCACATGACCTTTCATCTTTATTTTGTAGAACTTGGGTCAAGAGAAAGAACATTCCAGAATGGGGTAGACTCATATATTGATCACAATGTCGGATGATATTTTTCTATTTCCATCAACTCCAAAACATAACAATGAAAAGGGTAAGTCCAGTCTTTATTCTAGGAAAGAAAAAATAAACAAAGACGTGTCTTTATGTTTTTCATAATTTTTATACGCCCACTCGAAAGATGGGCGTATATTGTAATCACCCTGTCGGTCCGTCGGTCCGTCGGTCCGTTCACATTTAGTTTGTGCTCACTCTACAGGCTACAATTCTTAATAGATTCTTTTGATTTTGATATTGTTGGTCAATGTCATTATGAAGATGATCCCTATTGATTTTCGTGATGATCGGATAATTTTTCACGGAAATATCGTGTCCGACTTGACGCTTCACTGTATTGGCTATACTGTGCAACTCGTGCTCACTCTACAAGCTTCAATTCTTTACAGATTCTTTTGATTTTGATTTTATGGGTCAATGTCATTATGAAGATGATCCCTATTGATTTTCGTGATGATCGGATAATTTTTCACGGAAATATCGTGTCCGACTTGACGCTTCACTGTATTAGCTATACTGTGCATCTCGTGCTCACTCCACAGGCTACAATTCTTTATAGATTCTTTTGATTTTGATATTGTGGGTCAATGTCATTATGAAGATGATCCCTATTGATTTTCGTGATGATCGGATAATTTTTCACGGAAATATCGTGTCCGACTTGACGCTTCACTGTATTAGCTATACTGTGCATCTCTTGCTCACTCTACAGGCTTCAATTCTTTACAGATTCTTTTGATTTTGATTTTATGGGTCAATGTCATTATGAAGATGATCCCTATTGATTTTTGGGATGATCGGATAATTTTTCACGGAAATATCGTGTCCGACTTGACGTTTCACTCTATTAGCTATATTGAGCATCTCGTGCTCACTCTACAGGCTTCAATTCTTTACCGATTCTTTTGATTTTGATTTTATGGGTCAATGTCATAATGTAGATGATCCCTATTGATTTTCGTGATGATCGGATAATTTTTCACTGAAATATCGTGTCCAACTTGACGTTTCACTTTATTAGCTATATTGTGCATCTCGTGCTCACTCTACAGGCTTCAATTCTTTACCGATTCTTTTGATTTTGATTTTATGGGTCAATGTCATAATGTAGATGATCCCTATTGATTTTCGTGATGATCGGATAATTTTTCACTGAAATATCGTGTCCAACTTGACGTTTCACTTTATTAGCTATATTGTGCATCTCGTGCTCACTCTACAGGCTTCAATTCTTTACAGATTATTTTGATTTTGATTTTATGGGTCAATGTCAGTATGAAGATGATCCCTATCGATTTGCGTGATGATCGGATAATTTTTCACAGGAATATCTTGTCCGACTTGACGTTTCACTCTATTAGCTATATATTGTGCATCTCTTGCTCACTCTACAGGCTTCAATTCTTTACAGAATCTTTACAGATTCTTTTGATTTTGATTATGTGTGTCAATGACATTATAAAGATGATCCCTATTGATTTTTGTGATGATCGGATAATTTTTCACGGACATATCGTGTCTAACTGTCTTGACAATGTGTTAATAAGTGTTAATTCAGTTTATATTCACAGTTCTTTCTTTCAACTAAATGTGAATGGGCAACAAAGAATCACTCACACTTACAATCAAAGCTATCTGTGGGCGTATGTTACCTTGCCTGGCAAGCTATATTCTGTATTTAGAATTAAAATTAAAGAGCGACATTTCCCGTTCCAGGTATATTTGAAGAGATAATGCAATTTTTATACAGTTCTGAAGATTTTAAATGTATTCAAGACTCAAATGAACCCTCCAAAGTTCTGACTGTTCCCCTTTAAATGTTAAAAGAATTCAATGTTTTTTTCAGTTTGGAGTAAAAGTGACTTGTGTCAAGTTAAGTGGTTAGAAGATGGTGAGATCTATTATGGCCGAATTAAACAATTAAAAAGATGTGAAAGGTCTAATAAAACACTAGCTGTTATTAGTTTTGATGGTTTTAGTAAAGAAGATGATACTGAATATGAGATTAATGAATTGTTGGAAAGAGAAGAGTTGACTTCACCAGCTCGTAATAAGAAAAGTGAGAGCAGGTTTGGATTATCACCTTTCCCCCAACGCCATTAAAACTTCATGTTAAAAAAATGGATTACAAATACCCTATTGCAAAATGTAACTAATTATAAAGTTTCTCTTTCACTAACTTATTTTAAAAATACATTTTATGCCTCATTAAATTTTTTGATTAGACACGTTTGTCATCTTTTTGACCAATTATATATACTTAGTGTTCAAAACCGGAATGTCTTCAAAACCCAAATCACCCCCAAAAATTGCTGAATTTTCCCTTTTAAAGATGTGTTAAATTTTGTACTGGTTATTACATTTTTAACCTTACTGACTTTAGGTCAACTGAGAAAAGAAAATGGTGGATTGTTTTCACCTCTATGTGGAGGTGAGGATGCTAACAGATTAGAGTAAGTAATTTCTGTTCTGGAGTTCTGTAAGTTCTGGATAGTCAAGACTATATTGACTTGCCAGGAAAAGTTTCTCCTGGCCTTTGCTTGACAAGAGCCAAACTTGTGCCATCCATCATATGTGTACATGCACATTCTTAATTTTTGGACTTTAGTTGTATGAGCAAATGAAGTGATCTACTAAACAGCAATTTATGAATTAGGAATTACTGTAAGCAATTAAGTTTAGATTAATGGATGATTTCTTTTACTGTTATTTTAGAAATTTATACGGTTTCTATGACGATAATGATGATGAAGAAACTGAAAGTACTGGATGTTCAGAGAGAGAAGAGAAAACAACTCCTAAAACCAGATCACAAAAGAAAATGGCTGTTGTTAGTGGAAGCAAAGTCAAATCAAATACAAAGTTAGTATAAGCATTCCTGCTTCGAAGACTATTTAAGCTATCATACATTAAACAGAGGGTGAATATGCACATTTAATTCAAAGTAGAATATTGACTATTGTTACCTTCAAATTTTTCAACCAGGCTTTCCCCTGTCAGTTATGTAAGGGCTAAAATAGAAGAAAAATGTCTAAGTGAATATAAACCTAGAACCCTGTATTCGGCAGGCTGTGCTTTCATTTATTTCCATTTTGACTATAAAGCTTGTTTTGTGGGAATATGTTACCTTGCCTGGTAACTGGTAAGCTATCTCTATATAAGGTTCTGTTGAATGTTTATCTTGTAGAAAGGGTATGAAGGGATTAACAAGTGGAAATACCCCAGGAAAAGAAAGTGAAATAAAACATATAAGATCTAATGTTGATAGACGTGAATCTACTTTAGAAATAGACGACCATCATTTTAAAGGTAAGCTAAGCTAGGTTTGGTTTAAAGAAGGCTGAAAGTTGTTAAGTCTGTTTAATAATCAAAGGTCTTCGAAGTTCACCATTTTCATCAATTATTAATCCCTCTAATTGTAATGTTTTCCAGGGTTTACAGAAGATGATTTGGAGAAACCCAAGTTTTCCTTCCCCTCTCCGGGAGCAAAAGTACCATTTATTTTATCTAATAACACAGATGAGAAGATTGTTCAGGTGTGCTTTAAAGGATTTTTTTTACATATCTTAGAATTAAAATTTAATCATTCTAAAACAGTAAATGAAAATTAGTGAAAATCTTCTGCAAAATCGGTCTACAGTTCATTTTCATTATTCACAATATCGATCTGAAGTAATATAACTGGAATATTTCGAATTATTTTAGTGTAATAAGATGCGAAAACTTAGCCAAAACTTTAAAAATTCTAAATCCTTGTTCTTGCCCATGTCAAGATACAAATGTTACTTGATTATTTTCAGGTACCAGCAAGTATAAACCAATATTTAAGAGATTATCAACGTGATGGTATTAGGTTTCTCTACAATCACTATAAATTAAAACAGGGTGCTATACTCGGTGATGACATGGGATTGGGGAAAACTGTTCAGGTAAATATCTTAAGTTTTTCTCTGCACTTGTTTTAGCTAGTGAGGATTTGCAAATGTCATGCAGTGTACAATAAGGAAAATTTATAGACGACTTAACATAGCCTTGTTTTGGATTTTGAACTGTAGAGGGATCTTCAAAATGCTCAGTGTGGAGCATACCAGGTTTCAGTTTATTGTCCCATCCAAACTACCAGGCTCTTTATCCATTTCAGCTTAAGACTTGAATCACTTACAGGGGAAAATTGGGTCTAAAATTTTGAGCTTCTAAGCCACCGCTTCTCACATATTTTTGTAGTGGGAATCTGGTATACTCTTATCTGGAATTTGACATAGTCTGGGACATCTTAGCTCTAAAATTGGGACATGTTAATGTGAATAAGCAATCATTGCTTAATTGTTAAAATGAAATTTCTGTTTTTAAGGTGATTGGTTTCTTGGCAGCCATCTTGAATAAAAAAGGAAATAAGGATGATATATTGAAATTATCTTTTATTAAGAAGGTATGTATACCAGTTTTGTTACATTAACAAATTTTACAAAGAAAGGAAGTCAATAAGGTTTACAGATTGGAAAAGCAAGAAGGTCATTGTTAGACCTTACTGAAGGCATAGTGGTTCGCTACAAATAAATGCTGATTGCAATATTGACAAAAGTTTGGTTTAATTTGAATTATACTGATATAACTGAAACAATTGTGTTAGTTTTTGGCAATTATTTCTTACAGATGTCTGACACAAACTATACTGAACCAGAAAGATCAACCAGTCCCTTTCTGATCATTGGTCCAGGAAGTGTGATTTATAATTGGTTAGATGAACTGGATACATGGGGCTACTTCACAACAAGGTTAGCTGTGAATTTTATTTTTATTTTCTCGAACAATTTTGTGAATAGTTAAGGGCTTCTGTGAGTTTCTTTCAAAGAATTTTGAAGAGGTTCCTTAACTTGCTATCAGGGACAGTCGATTTTCTATCAGACATCTTTATTTCTTGCAATTACTTAGATATTATAAGTTTTGCTATAGTTTTAAGGAAATTGCAAGAACCGCAAATGTTTGACTAAAAATAGGTAAAACTAAGTATATGATTATTACAGTAAATACCATGGTACTGATAAAGAATACTGTTTAAAAGAAGTGAAAAAGGGAAAGCTAGAAATAGTTGTAACTTCATATGAAACATTTAGAGATAATTTAGTGAGTATAAGCGTTTTTTTTCTCATAAAAGAAGTTTTAAACAGATGCTTGGCCAGCTGTTAGTCCGATTATGTCATGATACGATACATATTCCCCATTAAAATGCACCTATGGAGCTAATGATGAACACCATGCAATGTGCAATGATGGAAATTTCGTTTTAGCGTCCATTATAAGAGATATACAATTTCGCAAAATTGAGTTATAGTAAAAAGTAACGCTTAATATTCAAAGTTTCAGTAATTCTTTTAATCATTATTGATTTAGCTTCTGTAAATACTGTTTAGATGATTTATTATACCGTAACTGTAATTTGTAATTTAGAATGATCTTTGTACCGTCGATTGGCAAGCAGTAATAGTAGATGAGGTACATAGAATTAAAGATGTAAAATCTCTAACTACTCAAGCTTTACGTAAAATACCAACACAACTAAGATATGGTTTAACAGGTACTGCCTTACAGAACAACATGGTGGAACTATGGTCTATTTTAGACTGGTTGGTATATATGTTATTTTTCATCATATCTTTTAAAAGATCCTCATTGTAGGATTGTCCAAAATGCAGGCCCGTAACCAGCCGATGTAGCGAAGGGGGGCACAAAATTCTCACGGGGCTCTATGTTGAACTGTCATACTTGTCAAGAAATGTAAAGGATCATATTTTCAAGAGATTATGCCTCATTGGTACGAATCTAGTTATATCATGCAATATCATCTAAGACTAATTATCACTACAGTACAGTGAGACAAAAAATTGATGACGCCATGGGGAAAATATAATGTTACCTACCAGTATTTATTCAATTATTAAAAAGATGGGTTTCCTTATTTTTTAGTTTAATCATATCATTATATTCTTATCGTATATAATTAAGAGTTTTAATCAATCAAAAGTGGCCAGTCTGTACATACAGTCTGGATAAACAAAAAGGCACTTTTTTTGACCATTCTGTCGATTGAAATTCTCTTAATTGTGAATTAATTATGGTCTTTTTCCAAGTCATTAGAACAACTCTACCTTCTATTCATATAAGTATTAGCATTTTAATTTTCAAAAATGAAAATAAGGGAACCCATCTTTAAACGAAGATTCATCTATGAACACAACACAACTTAATTAATTCAACAAAAGCCTGGGGTGGATCACACTGAAACGATCAACGAATTCTTCTAAATCTATTTTCTCAGTAAGTTGGCATTCATATGCCAAGAGAACGAGATTAGCTTGTCGAGGTTGCAACATTGACCTCCTAGTTGGCCTGTCAATTCTCGTGAGCACACAAAAACTACACTCACAAACAGCGCTGCTCGAACCAAAGGTCGCCACAGTTTATAGATACTCGATTGACTTGCTCTCCTGATTTGGTCCTTATCACGAATCTATCCATTTGATTTGTTCAATCTTAGTAGCATCAAAAAATTGAATAGCAAAGTGAAACAAACTACGTTACACAAATTTACCCAATCACCCCACAACTTCTAAACTATCTTTCTATGATGATGCTCTGCATTGCATTTTGGAATGGCCTCAAGTAGTCAGATAAAACCTGCCGTTGAGCGGGTAGGCCTCAAGTAGATAATTATCAATGCCGAATGTTATACATTGTGCATGTATATCCTAATAATTAGACAGCTTAAAACAACACATTTAATTGTGTATTAATTTTTATTCCTCCGGATTCCCGTTCTTCTCGTGCATGTTGCCTCAGATTGTAAGGGGAATGTTCAAATTAATGATTCAAAAATACTAGAGAGGTATGATTAAACAAAATGAAAAGCTGATGAATATATTTGCTCTAAAAAAAAAACACCACGATTTGGCGAATGGGGGGGCGCGAGGATTTGCAGGGGGGGCTCAGCCTCCCCTCCGCCCCCCCTAGTTACGGGCCTGCCAAAATGGCGTCATAATCAGTCGTTAACAAAATTCTTGCCAGAGATAATAATTAAACTTTGGTTGAACTTTTAATTCTGCTATGTTCTTCTCTGTATCCAACTTTTAACTGATGTTTTAACGACAAATTGATATGTATCGTCAATGACAACATCAATAAGTCATTACGAAGTGATGTTTCACATATGAAGTACCGGTATCAAAAATTAAACATTGTATTTTTAGGGCTCAACCAGGAATTTTAGGGTCTGTGTATGAATTTACAGAAGAGTTTGCTCAACCAATAGAAAAAGGACAGAGAAATGATGTCACAAAACGGGAATTAGCAGAAGCCAGAAAGAGTAAGTCAAAGAAATTTTCTATGGATTTGAATCTGATGTCAGGTTCTCTTGTAAAAGCAGAAGCGTGAACAAAAGCTTTCTATGATTGTTTACCTGATGTTTTTAACATTCTTAATTAGTTATCAAGACTTCAGCTATCATACCTGTCTAAAAATTATTTTGGACTGAAAAATGAAATGAAATAGAGTTTTGTGTCTTGCTTTTCTGCACTATATTGAACTGGAAGCAATAAGTTAAAGACATAGTCACATTCAAAGAAATTATTACTTGAAAATGCTTATATTTGTTGTTGTAGAAAAGGAGAAATTTAGTGAAATAAGAAAAAAAATAATGTTAAGAAGAATGAAAACATTGATAGCTGATCAACTTCCTGAAAAGGGTAATGATATATGTTCTTGTTATCAAAGATTAGGCCCCACTGATTGTTTTGGATGTTTGAGATGCAAGGTGCAAGCATCAGTTGAAAATTTCTTGCTTTTAGGCAATGCAAATGATGGCACTAAATCATCTAGAAACTGGCTTTCTAAAACATTCACCATCATGAATATTCCCCTTTGAGTATATGACGTTGAAATAATGGACGGTGCTGGTTGGTTAACAGCTTCTTCACCATATTTGATATTCTGGTATCTGAAAATGAAGTGGCTGCTAGTGTAAAAAAGAGTTTCTAAGAGATTTTCCAAACTGTTTATTTTTAGATGATAATGTAGTATTTTGTAAGTTGAGCCATCTACAGACCAGTGTGTATAAAGCTATATTAAATCATCCTGATCTACTACTGGTATTAAAGATGGAAGACCCTTGTAGCTGTGGTAGTGATAGATCTAGATCAACATGCTGCTTTCAGGTAATAATTGAACTCATTTTGCACAACCTTCATTAGTATTCGAGACTTGAACTTGAATAAGCGATCTTGCGTGGTAAATAAGCAAAAGTAGACAACTCTTGTTCGAAGATTGATTTTGTGATTTTAATGCAGGAGAAGACAACTCGGATGGAAGAATGATTTTAATTGACTAATTTGTTTTCAATATAAAAAGTGATCTCCCTGTAATATAAGAGGTAATATAGCACACTAGTGGTTTTGAATATTTCCAGTGCTGTTATATGATTTTTCCAGCATCTTGCCCTAGCCAGAATGATTCAATATTTGTACTCCATTTTTAATGTCTGATGGTTGATATCTCTACTTATTACATTCATTGAAACAAAATATTGGTTGATAAACAGTTTTTAATTGTTTTTCAGATTATTCGAGATGGCATTAAAATTCAGAGTATAAAACTTTCTTTCATGCATTTATTAATGAAGGTAGCCAATCACGTTGCTTTACTAATCCCTAGAGAGGGCACCAGTGATCTACAGAAAACACGTTCAAAGGAAATCTGTGAAATCGCACTCAAAGATCATCAAGAGTTCATCAATTTAACAAAAGATGCTACTTTCAGAACATTATCAGATCCTAAATATTGTGGTAAAATGAAGGTTTGTGAATTTCCATTTTCATGAATATATTTTCTCTTATAAAGAAATCTTAAAATAATAATGTTAAGGTGAATGGATTAAAATCGTGTCTCAATTCTATTTTTTTTTATTTTCATCTTGGCATGGAAAAGCATATAGTCTTTTTGACAATAGACATGTTAAAGTTATCTCGAGTTTTGGAAATCAAAAGAGAGTGTGATAATGAAGCTGTCCTGGCAGAATTTCGATTGTTGTATGCTGCATATTCACCATATTGTGTATTGTTTATTGAACATTTTTCAGATTTTACAAGGATTATTACAAGTATTTGAGAAAACACACAGTAAAGTTTTAATCTTCTCACTATCTACAAAGGTATGTCTTTACCTTTTACCTTTGCCTCTTTCATTAAGATTTCACAAGACTCTGGTTCCAAGCTGTCTGACATATGAATAAGGTATATGACTAGAACAGGCCTTCTGAAATGGCAGCCCGCGACACCTTCGAGAGGCTTAAAGAAAAAGATAATAATGAACAAAATATTTTTCAATGGGTGTTTTGATGCAAAATTATTGCCAAAGCTGTGTTAGCCTTAGAGCCTCTGGCTGGACACCCATCCGCTATAACGCTTTGCTATGATCTATTAGGCCATTTTAATTCATTCATAAAATGATTTTGGCCCTGTACTAAAATTAATGGAGAAGGCCTGAAAATGTGTCTAGGATGAATCATTTTAGTATATCTATGTATCAGAAATGTATATAGACTAGAAGATAATATATTTGGACTCAATAGGATAATTTGTAAGGGATTTCCATATTATCTGACCTATTTATTTTCCAGTTATTAGATATATTAGAACAATACCTGATAAGTTCAAGTTATGAATTCCGTAGATTAGATGGTACTGTTAGTAATAAAAGAAGAATGGAACTAGTTAGAGAATTCAATAAAAATCCAAATATATTTATATTCTTGATTTCTACAAAGTAAGAATCGTTCTATTTTTCTCAGTCTCTAGTAAAGAGATTGTAAAAAAAATTTAACTTTTTGGGGTTATTTTTGACACTGATAATGCAAAAATCACGGAGGTCAGTTTGAAATTTTAGATACAGCAAATCATTGCTATTAGTGTCCCTAATACACCTAAAAAGTATAGAAAACCTCCCTTAAGACTAAGATGAAAAGATCTTGAATTGAAATATGTCATCCTATGCCAACTTTTGAGGGAAGATTTCAGTATAATTATGCCTCAGACTGAATTTTTCAAAATGATGAACATATTTTCATGGAATTATTCACAACATGACCATTTTCAATTTTGGGCTGAGGAAAAAATTAGATCTATACAAGCAAAATGATTGTTAATAAAAATCACATCAAAGGATAACAAAATTGGGAGTAAAAGTTGTATTGGAGTGAACTCCTCTAAAGAGAAATACCTTTAACTTCTTTGCAAAATATCATCACTTATTTTTAATGTTTTTTCAGAGCAGGAGGGTTAGGTTTGAATTTAACAGGAGCTAATAGAGTGGTAATATTTGATCCAAACTGGAATCCTAGTCACGATCTACAAGCCCAAGATAGAGCTTATCGTATAGGACAGAGACAGAATGTTCAAGTCTACAGACTTATATCAGCTGGTACTATCGAGGAAAATGTTTATTTGCGACAAATTTACAAACAGGTATTAAAATGATCTTTATATTTACTCATACTTTTTTTTTTACTGTTAATGGCGCTCAATTCATCAATCTATTGAAGAGAGATATAGAAATAGAAAAATATTAAAACATGTTACAAAACACAAGACGATGTTATGGAATATAGCACATAACGTTTCAACACAATATACATGTAATGATATGTAATCATAAACCATTCCATAATATCGTCTTGTGTTTTTGTTATACGTGCTCCTCGTTCTAAATTATGTCGTTCAAATCTTATATTAGAACATGTTACTCAAAGTTTCTGGCAAATATTTTCAAGACAAAACCTTTTCATAAAATTGTCTTTCTTTGCAGCAACTAGGAAATGTAGTTGTAAGTTCTGAGAATGCTAAGAGATTATTTCATGGTGTTCAGGGCAATAAATTTAGACAAGGAGAATTGTTTGGGGTTCAGAATATGTTTCAACTAAGAACAGGAGAGTCTTGTCTGACAATGGATATATTAGAGGTAGGACAGTTGCCTTATAATGCCAATGTTATTAATTTCCATTATAGAAATACACTTAGAAGCTTAGAGAAATCATATTTGAATATATTTTCTCTGTTAGTGAATAGTATGATTATGTCTTGGATGGGAAAGAAAAGCAAGTCAAAATGGTCAAAATATTTGTCTTGTATATTAGAATTTATTTATTTACTTCGTTTGCATCTCAAATGAAATGGAGTTTTATGCCTTACTACTCCGCCCCTGTTTGGGCTAATGAGGATGGCGGCACACATCTCAATTCTCATCAGTTGTCTCTGGTTCCATCAATTTCACTTGAACGTAGTGTTTGATGATTTCATACCCTCAGAGGTGATGTGAACAAGTATACTTTGTGTGTCTGACATCATCAAAAGACTGGTGTGACTTAAGACCATAATGCACCTAAAATAATCAGACATGAATCAACCTGTATATATTAATAGGCCAAACACCTTCGGTTTAATTGGAATTGCTGTGTCTACAGATGTCTGATTGAAAATTAGAATGATGGAAATTGATGCTATCAGTGTCCTCAATACTCATTAAAAATTTAGAAAACATCTTTACAACCCCTTTAATCTTTGATTTTGTAGAGAAATGCTAAAGTTGAAGCAGGTTTAAAAGGTTTTGATATGACAAAGTATATACCATCAACATATGAAACTGATGATATAACACCTGATATAGACAGTATTGATAATACAACAGTTGATAGTTCTACTGATTCTGACAGCTTTACTGATCTATTTCTCTCTGGTAAATATATAACATTAATACTTATTAAATAATAATACAACAGTTGATAGTTCTACTGATTCTGATAGTTTTACTGATCTATTTCTCTCTGGTACATCAAGATGTTATATTGTTATCAGGTTTTCAGAGAAAATAATGTCGAGTCAAATTGAATATGAATGTTTTCTGGCTTTTTTATGTGTTTTATTTTCATACTCTAATTTTTTCGTCAAATGTCTGTGTGGTTCTTTTATAATATAAATGCTTAACCAGATATGACATTACTATTACAAAAGTTGTTTTTGATATCTTAGAGGCTTAGTTTTAATGATATTGCAAAACTCACAGACTTCTGATTGAACATTGGAATTGTGCTATCAGTGACCCTGATACATCGTAAAGTTTCGAAATTACAATTCCTTTGATTTAAAGTACGTACAAGTATAGTGGATTGATGTTATTCATGTTTTAGACATTGAAGACAAAGAAGAATCTGAATCTCATAAACAAAAACTGAATAGAAAAGCTGTGGTTAACAAATCTAAATCCTCAAATGATATGAATATGCCGGGAACTAGTAAACCCTATGAGAAACAGAGAAAATCCCAGTCTAAAAATACATTAAAGAAAAGATCCAGTAATATAGATGAGCCTGTTACAGAATCCTTCAATTCTGTTAGTGAGGTTTTGGGTATGTTTGATAATAGAGAGGACATTGTGATGGTTGATAAACCTCATCAATAAAGACAGATATGTCGTATGATTTAAAGCCTGTTTATTTAACAGTCAGCCATATTGATTAACGTGATGATAATAATAACATAAGGGAGATAACTCTTAATAGCCTATCATTACATGCTAAGCCTTACAACTATAATTAGAAGCGGTTTAAATCATTGAACATTACAGACATGATTTCCATATAGGGTATCAGAAGGCGTTTTGGTGATAGATTTGGTTCTTGAATATATGTAAATTGACTTCAGAAGTATCAGAGCTGTAAAAACTTGGTCAATCTCTTCCTTTTCACTTACACATCATAAATATGTCTTTTCTATAGAAATTGAAATCTCACTAAAATTTGAGTCGTATTTTTTTAGTTTTTAATGCAAACAATATTTTTTTATCCTAGTTTTTTTTGTTTGATTTCCAGGACAGTGTGGAGTTCTGCATGTTCATGAAAATGTCAAGGTCATCGGTACCAGTCGTGCTGAAGATCACATGACTAGATGTGCTTTGCAGGAAGTTTATGAACTACATCAGAATCATGAAGTTCCTGCCATACAATGTGATCCTCTTTCTGAGGTAGGTGAACATGAGTTATCTGCCCATTTTTATGAGAGACTAAAACCCTTGATTTTACAAAATGGTCAATTTGACAACACAATATTGAAAAGAAATTTTTTAGTAATGCAATCAAATTAATCTATTGTTTTGAAATGACTGATCAAATATTATCAGGTCAAAATAAGTAATGGGAGCAGCATACAGACGCGAAGTGAAATAATTTAATAAAATTGAATTGATTTCTGTCTTCAATGTTCTTCAGTCATCTAGTGATGAAGAAATATTACCCTCTAAGAAAAAAGGTGGTAGAAGAAAGACTGGTGAGACTAAAGACCATAATACACCTAAAATAATCAGACATGAATCAACCCGTATATTAATAGGTCAAACACCTTCAGCAATCAGACAGTAAGTTTACTCTTTTTGATGAAAGATTAATTAAAAAGATTAAAAAAAGAAAAAGAAGGTTGAGGGATGCCAAAAAATGTCATTTAGACACAGTATTTTAGGCTAATTCTTTTTGGCACATCATTATTGAGGCATAGGTCTCATTGTAATTTAAGCACATCATTAATTAAGCACATGTGCAAAGGAACACTGATATTTATGACAGCGTTATTTAGGCTCATCATTATGTAGGCACAGCAATTAAAGCACATCTTAAATTAGGCACATGCATTAAAACTGAAAAAATTACAATCAACTTATATTTTGTTGGGAGTTTTTAAGCAGAATATGGTCCAGAAATGAGATGACCCTGCTCAGACCTCAAAATCTCTTTCAATTCTGTGTGGTGTGGTAATAACTCATTTTCCACTTTTTCAGTAAAGAATTTGAGAAGTTGGCAGAATTTAAAGAGAAGGAATTAATAAACCTAGCAGAAGAGATAGTTGAAATGAATTCTGTAGAACGATTAGATTTACTAAAATCTTTCTACATCAAGTTACATCCACAACTAACAGATATCATAAACAGTTCTCTTGCTGCTTTACCTACCAATACACAGATTACTGCGTCTGCTAAAAAAGGTATGACTTCTGACAATAATTTCAAACGGTGTCCAAAGTATCCAAACAGAATCAAATAAACCCATAAAACTATGTAATTTTCCATACAATTACAGGTTTTTATTGAAAAACGCTTAAAATTTGAGTAAACATTTTTCAATTATTGTATATAAACATAGTTTTTGGATTTATCAGATTATTTAGGTAATCAGTTGTATAGTTATGCCACCAGGTAAGTTTTCTGGTGAATATGTACTCCTATTGACCAAGTTTGAAAATTTAGGTTTTTTGTTCATTATAAGAGGTTGCATTCTTTTAGACGATAACTTGAAGAAGAGTAAATTCACTTTACCTTTTAAGTATAGCAGGAACATTTGTTTTCAATGAAAAATTATGTAAGGAAAGTTTAGTCTTATTTTAATTGGATATCCTATGATTGCTATAGAATAGATTTAATTACTCATTTCAGAGAAACTCATAAAGGCATCAATGAGTAAAACTTTAAGAAGAAAAGGAGTCAAAGGAGTCTCATTTTTAGATCAAAGTTTATCTGATTCAGAGAGTCCTCATAGTTTAAATCTTAGAAATAGACAGAACTCTACAGAATCTACAGAAGGTAGTTTAGAAGTTGGTCGAAAACCTTCTCCATTGGCTAAAAAACGTGAACTTCAGGGTAAAATTAATAACTTAAGATCTAGTAAACGCTCAAAAAGAAACATGGATGCGTCTTGCACAAACAGTGTGAATCTCAAATCTGGACCATCTGTGAACGAACAAACAACTAATATGATTGGACCAACTGAAGAATCCTTCAACATGATTGGACCAACTGAAGAATCAACCAATTTGATTCGTCCAAGTTGGCTAGGGGATGAAGGTATCATGTATGATAACATGGTTGTCATTCCAAAAGGTAACTATACCAGAAAACAATCACATCAGACGGCGCCAAAGCCTTCTATAAAGCCAAGTGGCTCTAACATATCTCAATCCAATATTGGTGAAAATACACAAAATTTGTTAAATGAAATGATTGAAATTGAGGAAAGAGAAAAGGCAGCAAAATCTGAAACTGTGACCAAAGATCCAAATGTGACAAAAAATCAAAGTGAACATATTTCAGTTTTTAAGGATAAAAGTATACGTATGAATAAATGTAAGGCCAAAAGTGAAAAGTCAGACTATAAATCCGTTCTGGATGATTTCTTTACAGAGGATCAAGTGAGCCCAAAAAAATCACCCCAAAAATCTCCAGTTAAGAAAACTACATCAGAAAAGTTAAAACGTAAGAAACGTTCCACTGATGATCTCTTTGCGGATTGGGATGACTTGACCTCTTGTTCTGAGTCTACAGCACCTTCTGACCTTCTAGATCATTCTACTCTTCAAGATGAGGAGGTAGATTGTTTCAATGATTCCAAAAAATGGAAGAAAAGATCGCGAGATAAACTTAGTGTTTCTAAAACTGTGGATAAATTATTACAGCAGTCAGATGATGATTATGAACAGTTATTTTGTAGTGGAAAAATGAAAAAGAATAGAACTTCAGTGACGTCTTCACAATCTTTTGATCAAGTAGAACCAAGTGAAAACTTTTCAGCAAGTTTATTTTCATGATAATAACTTCATATAAATTGAAGTATATAAATTTTCAGTCACATTTTAAGTAAGACAGAAGCTGGTTTTGAATTTTTTGTTAATTGATCAAATTGTTATGTTTTTTTAGTTTTAATGCCCGAAGGTGCTTTTTACTTTTGTTTTGAATTTTTAACAATATTTTGTATGTCTTTAAGTACTAGGCAACTATTTTTTTAATGGAAATATTATTTCAGAATTTATTGATTTTAACTTTTCAACACTAGCAGACGCTCTACTGGTCCCATAATTATGTGGAATATACCTGAGCGTTTCATTTTTTTTTTTTTTACAATGGTTGAACAAATTTTCCACCTTTTAGAATAAACAAAAAATCTAAATTCTTAAACTTGATCATTAAGAGTACATATTTAATAAAACTGTATAAACTCATTTTTTTACCAGAAAACTATGATATAAATAATTATTAAAAAATACTAAAAGTTTTTTAAGCATTTTTGGATAATAATTTGTAATTTCACAGATTTTTTTGATCCATTGGATTTCTGTGTATTTTTACTTAATCATTTCACAGATAAATATTAACTTCTTTGAAAATTAAATTTTTATTTCATTCTTAGAGATATCTCTTTTAAGGGTTAAAGAGGATACAATTGCCTCATATTTTGAAATACATATGAGCTCAATTTCAGCTAGCTGTGTCACATTAAAATGACAGTCTGACACCTGGTAAATAACAAGAATTGTTATAAAAACGTCTCCCTTTATAAAGAGATTTAGCAATTTTAAATTGGCACCTACTCTAACTTGAAATATATTAACCTGACAATGATAGATTTACTTTCACTCACTGCCAGTGGGTAATATATTTTGTATAATTTGTTTATGCATGATCAGGTCATCTTATTTTTTTTTTATTTTGACAACCTAAAAATACAAATTAAAAAAATAATTCTTTAGATTTTATACTTTATAGAAGTTCAATTATCAGAGATCTTGAGAAATATTGAAGTGATCCTCTTCACCAGGTTCATTGCATACTTGACCAGATCTGAATTGGTGATTTTTGTCCAGACTTTCAAGCTCAAATCAAATTTCAAATCCCATCCCATCAGCAATCACCAGACCAGTATGAATAATGGGACATACGTTTGTACTGTAAGTCATATATTATGCTTTGTGGTCGAGACAGGGTTCGGAGACTTGGATACAAACAAGGAGCAAAACAAGTTAAAAGGTTAACACACTTGAATTTGAATTAAGGCAGATTTATGGAAAAGCCACATGAGTCATGTATTTATTTTGGTTATGACGGGAAAAAAGTTTAAGGGATAAACGGCCCTGCTACTAAGTATGCCCTGGGTCAAAGAAAGAAAGAAAGAAACATCTATATTTTACAAGGATAGCAATTTAGGTTCCGTGCGGATCCTATCTCCCAGCTGGTCCTTGGCCAAACCTCTTGGCATTGATCTTTCCCGGATTATCCGTACCCATTTACAGCTGGGTGGACTGGAATTATGAGTGAAGATGACTTATTCAAGGTCATCGGACTTTCACACCCTAGTCAGGAACCGAACTCACAGATAAAACGACCACCATTTCCTCGTATCCAAGCAAATGACGTCATGTTTGTAAAGAACAACGCGCTAACCACAGTGCTATAGAACCACAAAACACTTGTCACAAACAATAGTTTCGTTGTAGTGTTTTATTGAAGAAGCTAGTCATATCAATAGGTAACTAAAGAGAAGACAAAACAGTTTGTGAAAACAGTTTTATTATAACAAAAACCACATAGATAACAATGAAGATGAGAAACATGATGATTTTGGGTATAAAAAATTGGACACCACAGTAACATAATAAGCCTTCATATAACATAATATTCCTAACTTTGAAAATTAAGAATCTGATTGGTCAATATCTGAAATATGAAAAACTATAAAATCGGGATTAAGGCAGTAATGTACATAAGAATAAAATATTTACATTTATATTTTGTTTGGGGGTAATTGTGAGAAAAAGTTCTGAAATTTCTTTACCGGTAAGGAAAGACCACAATTGAAAATGACAATTCAACAAGTAGATCTACATCTGTTATTTTCTTGCTTTTCTTGGAGATTTTGGACTTCTTCCACCTTGTGGACTTTTTTCAGCTCTTGGACTTTTTTCAGCTCTTGGACTTCTTTCAGCTCGAGGACTTCTTTCTGGTTGTTGTGGTGATTGCGTCTTCATTTCAATGTTACTGACACATGTCTGGAATTAAACAAAACAGTATTTAGACTTAGGATACATATATGCACTTCGAAATGATAATAATTACGTATCAGCATTTGAAACAAGTATGTAGTAAATATGGCAGATAGCTTGCCTAACGTTTAAAAAATATAAAATATATTTCTAGCATAAATAGAGCATGATAGCTTTAAGTTACTCTGTAATAAAATCTGACAGATCAACCAAACTATGAGTACCTACCATTAAATTAGTGCTCATAAAATACGGCTTATCACCTCCATTATTTATCTCACAGTCTTCACAGAAACACATAAATATTGTATCGATACACATCTGTAGATGAATCAATAATTTTTATCAAAACCTTTTTTAAGTAAAATACCTTGGTACTTTACAGCATTGTCATACTTTGCATATTAAGCAATTTGACGATATTGGTAGGCCATTTCAAAGTTTCAACAAACTGAATAATATATGATTAAAAAAAGGTGGGAACTTTCAGACAGGAAGAATAATTTCAGGCATGAACGTGGAATAAAATGGAACGTTCTTTCGTCTGAATTTATGCTTCTTAACTGGAAGTCCTTATACTACTGTCAACCACTAAAATCGATTTCCAAAAAGTTCCATTATCCAAACAGATTACTGGATTTTATCTCAAATATTTTTTCCAGAAACAGCCCCTACGCTCAAAACTCAAAGATGACTACCATTGGCGTAAATAATAATGCATCACAAAAAGTTGTACTCACTTCATATACCGTCATAAAACAGTGAGCAATTACAAACGCTATAACTCCTCCAATAGTTAATGGAACCCATTTATAAGTTATATCTTGATGAAACTGAAAATAAAAAAAAAACTCCCAATTATCGATATCCGTCGGTTGAAAAAGTGTTGTCGGTAAAGTTGAGCCGACCGGCCGCAGGAATAAATATAAAAAAAAAATTGTCTTCCTGCAGTGTGTAAAATAGCTAAAACCCAGAGTTTACGGAGGCTTCTCCCCCTGGACACCCACCAAGATCAGGCAGGCATCTGGAATCTAGATCCTATCCGTTATTCGCTCCACTCACAAGGTCAAAATATATTTTGTCGGTTCAACTTTACCATTGCACCCCCATTTTCTAAACCTGGCTACGTCACTGCTTTCAATCTGTCTGATATTAGTCTACTGTGTGCCATGGTCAAATTGTATAAATAATATCCTTATATTTGAATATGAAAAAGCGTCAGGATCAAGTCATTTTTGCAAAAACTGCACAAGTCAAGAACAATGCAAATTGAAGTACACTAATAAAGTGCGCTAGCCAGAATAGATTCAGCAATTTTCGGACTATGTGTGTGCCTGATTCATATACAGAACTAGTACCTCGTTACACTCGTACCTGTATTATCTCACTACCGACCATCACAGAAATTGCTACAATTCCTATTTTACTTAGAAATAACAGGAAAGTTCCAACAGAATTTATAGCTATTACACGTAATGCATTGTTTATTATAACAATTAAACCTTTCCTAGCTCCTTCACAAAAACTAGTGCCATGGATTGCTGAAATAAAAAGCAATGGTAGTCGTAGAGTGCTAGCGTAAAAAGAAAAACTTGAGATTTAAATATGATATTTATTCAACTACTGAGCGCAATTTTATGAAATTCCCCTTTTGAGATTTGAGTCTAAATCTTTATTTAATATGAAATCCATCTGCAGCTCTAATTTATTTTGGCATTCCAAATTTCAACATATATAGGTTTCAATCAGCATGTAAACAAATATCATAAATGATAAATATTAAAACACAAACCTATTTGAATGTAGGCATTTCTATTGAGAAACCTAAGAAACTTCTCAAAACAAAGCAAGCAACACTGTAACATTTTTATCAGAAACTGGGCAAATTTGTTGGTTGCTCCACGTAACCTTTGAAAATAATATAGAATACACACAAAAATGATACACATTTCAATAGGTAACTTTCTGTTGCGGTACGGAACGTAATAACATTATTTTGCTTTTTCAAAAAAAGTTCAATTAAAGGAAGCGTTAATAAAGAAACCAAGTACTGACGATCCGAACCGCAAAACAAAACTCGAAATCCAAAAGGACATTTTGACGAAACATAGGTAACAGCTTATGAACTTTTCACACGAGGAATTATTAATGCTATTGGGAACTGAGAAAAGTTCTGTAAATTTTGACATTGTAACGGTATCTACTTTAAGTTGCCACTGACGCGAATTCTATTTTGTGCTCAGTTGGACTATCAAATTGTGCAAAATTCACGGAAATGAATTCTTTTTTATCCTAATAACAGAAATTTGAGGTGATTTTTTTTTTTTTTCTTTTTGCAGAGTTCGTGATATTAATATAAAATATGGCGAATGATGGGGAATATCTTGACTCATTTGAAGAAAATTTTTTCGAAACATAATGAGAGCATGATAGCTTTAATATTCCTGTGCTGTGAACCAGTTTAACAGATCAAATTATGCCATGAAAACTTACCTTTGTTGTATCACCATAAGAATTATTCTAACAAATCGTACTAGAGCTATCAGAAAGGATCCCAATGCTACAGAACCAATATGGTATCTTATAATATTACATGTTGCTTTACCAATAGGACAGCCAAGCTTAGATTTATTTCTACAAAAACATGATTAAACTGTAAAATATTTATATGGCAAATAGAAAAAGATAATTTAAACTTTATTTTATGAATATCACAATATTATATTATATATAATTTAAACTTGGAAATCAGGAGTACCAAAGGGGCATGAATTTGTGTCATGAAAAATTCAGCATATTCATATATTCAGAAGGCAATTAAACAAAATTTGAGAACTTAGATGGTAAGGGGGGAAATCGACAACGGGCCAACTCTCGAAAGCAACATGGAGGGAAGTGTATTCTTAAAATGGACAATTATTACAACTAATATGTGCTTAATCAGTTTTGTGAAATACCCAAATACCTTGAGAAATACCAGATGGCTACGGCTCCGGCTATGACCATATCTTGACACGCTACAATAAATGCTGAAACCCATAATACACCAAACAGATGATACCAGCGTAAATACTGTAAGAAAAACAATATCATGAACCTTTTTGAACGCTTATAATAAATGAATAGCGCTTTTACGCTTATTCTCTAGAATGTTAATGGATTTATAAAGTAATTTCTATTTAACTGGAAGGTATTAAAAGATTTATGAAAAGTCTTTCGTGTATTTAATTCTAAGAGCTTCAATAGTGGGCTGATAAAATGTTTCGTTAAGGCACTCGCACACGGAGAGAAAATGGTGCGCTCGGGAACCTTTGAACGGAATACGGCGTTATTGTATTTATCCGTTGGTCCCACATTATTGTATATACGCGGTTCATTATGTCGGGAAATAGTTAATTTCGATAAAGAGCACATAAAAGCTAAACATAAAATAAATTTAATATTTACCCACATCAACTCTTCTAGTTCATATTTTACATAGCCTGATGATTTCACTACTGGGATTTCTGAGAAAAAAACATACACTTTTTTTTTAAAAACAAGACAGCATTAAAGGGAAATATTTAGCATTTTCGAGGGTCGATTCGGATTTGAATACTAGTATGTAAATAGCATTCAGAATTACTAAAACTGCATGATAATCGCATAATTCCTCCAATTATCTCCTAGACATTTATCTTTATTTTTCCTGTACATGTGTTTTCTATACAAGGCATATATGGTCTACCTAGAGAATACGATTCTTATTTTTGAATTCCAAATGCTAACAATTATGGATACAAAGCGACACAGGGATTTGAAGGCTTCGAGGGAGAGCTGTGATCCTATCACAGATTAGATGAGCTAAACAATTCCAGATTCTGAGACAACGGTCTTAATGGGTCGAACAGATCGATGTATCTTTAAGCTGTTTTCATCAAGTAATATTGGAATCGATGTTTTTTCACCAGATTATCAAGGATTGTTTATAAATTAAATAAATGGGCAACACAATCGACTGTCCTCCGTTTGTTTTGTTCCCTTAACAAATCAAATTTATTTCAAAGATTTTAAAACAAAGACCACTTACTAGAAGATTCCAAATAAAAAGTTACACCTAACATAGTTCCTACAGCTGCTATTAATATCATCAACGTCTGAAATATAATTTAAAGAACTATAGAAACTTGAATACAGTATAAACATAAGTAGGATTCTTTTGTACGATCATCCCGACACGTCCTGATCGTCGTTTCGAAACGCCTGACATCGCCCCAAACCACGTCTAATCGGCGACCGGCGGCCTAAATTACCTCTAATCCGCCCGCTGAATCACCTCTCATCGGTCTGAATCACCTCTTATACTAGTCTCAACCGCCTCTAATCGGCGACCGCCATCCTGAATCACCTCTAATCCGCCGCCTGAATCACCTCCCCAATCACCTCTAATCGTCACCCGTGGTCACCATCCATCAACCGAAATATTCTCATGAAACAATGGACCTCATAACGGGTGGGTGAAGACGTTCCTAGTCGGATTTACACGTTTCTGGTATGCGAAAGTCGCAATTAAGATTTCATAATTGAATACTCCAATAATTCAGTGATTGAACATATTCTCGCACATGTCTACACCAAAGCATAAACCAGCAAAATTTGTCAAAGTTCCCTATCGTCCGAAGAACATCTTCAACATCAAGGACACACAGCTCGTATATACCAGGAATGTTTTCTTTTTGTCAGGAGTAGTGATTCGCTTTTTTGACAGCTGCTTTTGCCGTTTCTGTATCACGAACATTCAACAACAACATGCTAACGTCTGGTAACTTTTCAATGTTTTTGGTATCCTCTTGATTGTATCAAACTTACCCAAATTGGTTGTATTAAAAGAAGTGGCATTCTTCCTATAGCACTACCAGCTTCTTTAAACAACCGAACTACCTAAAACAGAAACATTTGTACATGCTTTTGATATGTCCAATGATGAATTTAAATAAACTATTTGTAACGCAAGTATATTCGGATCTTGGATCCGTAATCCGTAAAGGAAAAAAAACTCATCAGGAAAATCAGACTGACCAGTGATGACTCTACTGACGTTTCATATTGGATATTAACTAGTTTTTATCGAATCAAGTACTCACTAATTTGATTCTTTTTCTCATAACTAATAACAACAATAACACCACTACCTATAAACAAAATAATAGGAGATGATCATATTTCGAGTACGAGAACAAGACATTTATAATCATTTGTAACATCCACAATAAAAGTGCGACTTAAGACTATCATATATAGAGAGGAATTGATTGATGCTGATCTCTGTGCTGTAAGGTTCTTGGATCTGTTACTTACGACCACAAGCTAAATAAATGAGTCTTTTTTAAACGATCAGAGGGGTACCAAGTCAATACTGAAACTGGCAAATTATTGGAAAAATAACACAAAGTGAAACATACTGCCACTCCAGTGGCTATTAAAGAATAAATCAACCATGTTTTAACAACATCTGCTTGTTCTGGAGTCTGATATGTTGGATCTGTTGATTTATACAGTTGATCAGATAAATACCACTTATGCCTACAAAACAAAAACATCATATCACCGTATAAATATAACGGAATTTTACACAAAAGGCAAAGATGATGTTCATTGATAAAGCTTGCAACTGGTAAAATCTGTGAACCTATAAAACCTCTGTATAATTAGGTGATAAAATATAACGGTAAATGATTAAAATGAATTATCAGATCAGCTTACCAACTATACACAGAGGCGCCTACTACCAGGATAGACATGGAAATAACAATGACCCACACAACGATGCCAGCAAATAACTTCAACGTTACAATCATTAATATGGCAGTTGCTGTAATAACAGATAATCAGTTAAATGCAGGCCGAAAACCACAGTGGGGGGAGGGGGATTCTCCCCTGTTAAAATGATCTGCAGCCCCCTCTTCCCTATAAATGAATTCTGGTTATATCACTAGCTCTTCTGAACAATCAAGTATGAGTACAGACTGTTTAAAGGTTAACTAGAACCAATTTTGTCTACTATACTTCATGCTTTCTAGAATTTAAATCTCGCATAATATTTTTTCTTTAATCCAAATTTAACTTGTTTCATTATAAAGGAAGGAAAGGATTTTCCCTGCTGTGGATTCCAATGTAGGCAAAAAGTGGATTTTGATACCACGACACCTAAACTTGCTAACTCTTTCCCAGCCTCTGATAGATATTTTGACAGATGTGGCTGGGAGAGAGTCAGAAAAACTAGGCCCCAAAAACTAGCGATTTTCCGCACCTGCGCGGGTGCGGGGGTTTTATACGTTTTTATTTACCTCGAATACACACAACTTTGATATATTTGGAAAGATGGATGATTTTGTAGTTCATTCATACCATCATTATCCTCCTACGACATACAGGCCACGTATGCGAATCCATCAAAGTTTTTTTCTAAGAAATGAAATCTGTGGCTCACATTGAAAGGCTGCGCGCAAGGTGTGGAAATTAATTAATCTCCCAGCCATATCTTTCCAAATAGCTGTCAAAGGCTGGGAATGAGTCAGAAAGTGTCGGACTACACGACACCATTCTATTGAGGTACTTCTCGGTACTATTCTTCTTCAAGGAAGATGCTAATTAAAGATAAGTGTTTATTTGTATAATATGTTGTATAGTGACTCACCTAAAGCAATTAACGACATATACAAAACTTCTACCCAACTCATCATCAGATCAGATATAATAGTCTGTAATTGAAATAACCCGAATTATTGAGGCAGAAATAAAGCTCTTTTCTTTCAAGGGTACCAAAAATACATAATAGCATAGATATGTACGAACTATTTTATATCACTAAACTTGTACTTGATTGGACGCCAGATCAAATTTACCAAACAGTAAAATACTGAAATGCTGAGTCTGAACTATTGAGCCCTTTAAATAAATACCTTTGCTAAATCAACAGACACCGTGTGAGTAACTGCTGAGGCTGCCTGTCCGGCTGTATCAAATATAATTTTCGGTATACATCTATTCAACAAACTCGTACTGGAAATATAGAACAGTATGTACACATCTATTCAACATATTCATAATGAAATACATGTATAGGTACATATCAATTCCACAGACTCATGATTTAAATATAATAACCAAACCATACATCGATTCAACAAACTCATACTGAAAATATAGAATACATGTAGATAGCTATTCAAAAATTCATAAAGAAAATATAGAATACAGGTATACATCTATTCAACAAATTATTCTGAAAATATAGAATACGGGTATTCATCTATTCAACAAACTTATACTGAAAATATAGAATACATGTATACATCAGCTTTTTAAACAATTAAACATCTATTTAACAAACTCCTAGAAAATATAGAATACGTGTAAACATCTATTCAACAACCTCATACTGAAAATATAGAATGGTAGGTAAACATCTATTTAAAATATAGAATAAAGGTATTCAACTATTCAAGAAACTCATACTGAAAATATAGAAGTGGTAGGTAAACACCTATTCAACAAACATATAATATACACATCTATTCTACAAACTCATACTGAACATATATACAAAGATTGGTACACATGTATTCAAGTCATAATGAAAATACTTACTGAGGAGTGACTGGTAAAGCTGGACAAACTGTAGAATTAGCTATATATGAATTAACATTATATTGACAAAGTGACGAACCAGTTCTGGTAGCAAAAGCATCAACATCTGACCCTAATAACATAGATACATCAGGGCATTCTGCTATACACACCATTACAGTGCCCGGATCAGGTGTTATGCCCGTATTAGGCAAAGCTGTCATAAAATACTTCTGATCAAAGAAGAACAACTTTCTGAAAGGATAAAACAACAAATTCTAATTCAAATACTGAAAGTTACCTGAAGTCTCGATTTAACTGGTTTTTTTTAAGACCATAATATTCCTTGTATGTGATGCAAGGTCTCCTCCTCTCCAAAATGAGTACTGATTATTATCGTGTGTCTTTATTTATAAGCCAAAATAAGCAAAAAACTAGGATGTAAAACTCCATTGCATTTCAGTCTTGCTTCTGTTTTGATGTCGTTGATACACAAGCTTAAATAATGCATTGCTTTTAAAGGAATACTACCTTGAAGAAAAAAATTCACAAAATTGGTGAATAAGAGTTTATTTTCATTAGGAAACTGGTCTGGTGTCATAAACATACAACAGATTACCTGTATAACCTGATAAATCCAGATACAAAATATACAAAGTATTAAGCGTTTTATTCAATAATAACCTGAATATATACTCTAATTGACCTAGTACGAGAACTTAAATTTTTTGTTCATTTTAAGAGGTGTCATCGCTTTAAAATTTAGCTCTTTGGCAAGAAAAGATGTAAGATACGTACGGTCTATCACTCACGTCGGTTCCAGCAAACTGGGCAGAGATATTCAAGTCTTCATTTGTCTGTCCACAAATATTGCCCCAACTGTCATAACCATACCGTAATAAGTTCAGATTACCATTAATAAAGGCAAGGTAGCTTACATAACCCTGAAATACACACGAGGTTAAGCAAAATGATTGTCAAGAGGTTTTATAAATGTTTGATGTTTATCGAGAACATTGATGCTACAAATAAGTGTCCTTTTACACATACATAATTTTTTTTAGAAAACCTGATATTCTCACGAATATACATAATATCAAAAAAAAATTCCGATACCGTACTCAATAAATCTCGTAATTTCATATCTTTATCATAATTATGAAACGAGGAGATACTCGATTGTTTCAAAGAAAAATCATCCTTAGACATGAAAAAAAAATCCTAAGAATTATTGTGGAATAGCTGCTGGAGTATAACGTAATTTGTAGATTTCTCACCATTCCACCCAAAAACACTACAAATATCAGGAGAAATATCACGTCTGTACATTTTCGATTCTTCCTTGGTCCAATATCATCATCCTGAAAGCAATGTGATTGATGATCAAAATTAAGCCAGAATTCTGTTTGGCAAAAGAAATAGGGCTGTCACGTACTGGCATAATTGACAAAAAAAAATTTCGTCAAAGGGTATAATTTAGCTTCTAAATTCATGAGAAAAAGTCATCTGACAGACTGAGAGTCTATACATGTACTTCTGTATTCTTAAATAAGTTAGTTCAACCTTGCACACATGGTCGTATAGACACAGCTACTACCATTACAGGAACCATAATCCTATTACCATTACCAATTCGCTTATATTGGCAGACTAATAGTATAGGCTACTACTGGATTAGACATAGCAGCCTTGTCTAGGTGTGAGTCTAGGCCTCTGACTAGAAATATCAGTAACAGTAGTTATTTAACAATCAATAGATTAGCAGATGATTACGTTTGCCCTGCCATGAGAAGACTAACCGTGTACAGTTAATTTAGGGTAGGCTGTGAATGTCATGAAATGGCCAAGCACCTGCTGTTGCCATATATATCATATAATAATAATTATAGGCCCAACACAAACACTCTGCAGTTTGAAATGAGAGAAATTCTGCCATTGAACTCCTACTCTTATTTTCCCTTTTTAACTGTCTGTGGCACTTATTCGTGGTCTCTAGCAAAGTGATATGCCAACAAAACAAAGATTCAAAATATAAACAAAACAAAGCACAGAGTTAAAGCTGGCGAACTTCACCTCTTCGTACTCAAAGGGTTCAACTGTTGACGTGTTGCTGCAACACCCCGATACCATAACGGCTGGGGGATAGTCGGACGAACTTTCCTCCTGATATTTATCAGCCAGTGTGGTTTTTAAAAGAAATCTGTTCTAGGCCTAAAAACGAAGACAAAATTGTACAGATTGGCGGCCTTTTGTTTACGTGACGTCACTTCCCATGACGTTCACGTTGATTTACGGAACACTCCGTTTCCACTTCGGCTCTTTCCGGATTCCTTATTCATTATTATCTCTTCGTTGCAATGTGAAAGTTCCACCATAGAACTGTGATATATCGATCACAGGTTGATTTATGGCCTATACAAGAACAAAACTGAATTTCTATTTTTTAAATTATATTATACCATTTTTTTTCTTCGAAAATAATGATTTTTCGATTTTTTTTTTAAATTTGATATAAGAATTCCTGGTTATTTTTAAGCATTAAAGTAAAAGAAGAGTTGAAAGTACAATTTTATTGCATGATCTAATGATATAATTTTGTTAAATATACGCACATTAACGTGCTCTGTTTTATATTGATTCATTCCATCTATGTTTGCTTAAGATATTTTAATTACTTTTTATTAACAGTATTCCCATAGACAAGATTTCAATTTTACTTGAATATGATTTATCACGAATCCTGAAAGAATAATAGGCCTATAGCTTCTATAAAATTTATTTTTAAAAAAATGCTTTAGGATTGTTTTTCATTAAAGGTTTGACAAATTTGTGTTCGTTTAATTCAAAGCGGGGGCGGATCCAGGATTTTGGAAAGGGGGGGCGTATATCCAAATTTGAGCCGAGCGAAGCGATGCGAAAATTTTTTTGACCTTTTTTTTGGCTTAAAAACATAGAATAAGTATAAATTGTACTAATTTAACGGTTTCTGACGTGGACTATGTATGTTTTATAGTAAACGTTAATGGGTTAGACATTTTTGATGTCGTAATACAGTCTAACTTTAAAAAAAAAAAAAAAAAGACCAAGTAAAGGGGGGGCGTACGCCCTCTACGCCCCCCCCCCTGGATCCGCCACTGCAAA
Organism: Lottia scabra; assembly: GCA_029955415.1. Classification (NCBI taxonomy): domain Eukaryota; kingdom Metazoa; phylum Mollusca; class Gastropoda; family Lottiidae; genus Lottia; species Lottia scabra. The sequence continues at coordinate 14,602,645 of JARJEI010000002.1, read as the reverse complement.
GGGCAAAGATGTCACGGCTTATTAACTAACAGATTGCAGTGGTGGATCCAGAATTAAAAGAAACAGGGGGCTCTCAAATATAACATGCTTCAAATTCAACGGCACCGCGAGCGACACATTTTTAGAGGGTTCTGACTTATGACATCAGTCGACCAAAACGGATTGCATATCATTATCAGCAGCTCCAAATCGACATGGATTTATAACGAAGGACGTAAACCAACAGCAAAATGCAAAATAGAGGCTTCTGTTATGGTACCACACAAAGTCTGTTCATGGTAAAACTAAGACTTTTTATTGATCATCAACTTAAGCCTAGGATTAAAATTAAGAGACTATATGAAGACATGTTTTAAGCGTTTCTTTTTTTTAATCAATAGATTTTAACTTTGGATTGGTGTTTTAGATGGATTGATATCGCACAATCAATGGAGGTACATTCAGTGGTTCACAACAAAGGCATAAAGTCGGTAAATTGATACAATGATCTGTGTGCTTTAAAGTTTAGTTCGAGGTTTGAAGCGGTTAAAGAGATTGTATACAGTTTCTCTAAATATTTATGTGTTTCGGGGATACTAATAGCATCAATTTGTACCCTCCCAAATTTTCAATCAGACGTGTGTGGTTCCAGCAATTTATAATTTGAATTCACACCCCGCGGAGGTCTTCTGTGATAGGCTACAATCACATTTTGTGGCTGTGACGTCATTAAACACCTATTTTAAGTGGAATTGCTGGAAACTTAGAGACGTCTGGTTAAATTTGGAATGGTACAAATTGAGGCTATAAGTGTCCCTGATACACACACATTTTTAGAAAACTTCTGCACAATCCCTTTAAATTCCAGATAAGATCATGGGTCTCTATATTAAAAGCGAATAAGAGAAGATTTCCTCAAGTGAAGGTCTGGTGCTGTAAACAACATGAATTTTGAAATATCAACGGCATTTGTTTTGTTTGTAATATCTGTGGGAGCAGAAAGCACAGTTTCTGAATTGGTTTTTATGAAAATCTCTTATTCAGAAAAGTTATTGGACGGATATTTTGAACAAATAGCGAACATAACCTCAGGACAGGAATGTGTGGAATTGTGCAATTGCAGAGATCACCAATGTAAATCAGTTGGTATTGATACTAGTTCAATGGATTGTTATTTATATAATGGTAGAGTTTATGCTGGATTACCAGGGACAGTTAATACAGATATGGTGTATTATTGGCAACTAGAAGGTAAGTCAGAGATGATGTTTTATGTAAATCAGTTGATATTGATACTAGTTTAAAGGGATTGTAAAGCGTATGGAAATTGGAATGGCGAAAATTGATGCTAGCAGTGTCCCTGATACACATACAAAGTTTAGAAATACACTTTACAATCCCTTTAATGGATTGTTAATTATATGATACATGTATTTGTATTATTTCAGCTGAATGTCCAATACATCTTGGATACAAAGAAGATCGTAACAGTAAAATATGCAGTAAATATAATAAGACTAAAGCAACGTGGGCACAGGCACTAGATCAGTGTGAAACAGAAAATGGTATTTTAATGCTAGTTGACACTCCGGAAAAAACAATTGTGCTTAATGAATATGCTGTACATACAGGTAACTAATTAATCTTAATGTCCAGAGGCTAAAGATTGATCAACGATTACATCTAAACAGAACACAAACGTCGATGTTTACTTGTCGGAACTCATAGCCGTAGGAGACAAAGGGGGGGGGGGGGGGGGGAGGGGCAGCTGCCCCCCCAAATATTATGTTTTTGGGCAAAAAAATCCCCAAATCGGGCAAAATATCATTACAGTTCGGGCAAAAAGTCGGTCTGCCCCCCTGTTTAGTCGTTGGCCCCTACGGCTATTTCGAAACTAATCAATTATGAGGTAGTCTACTATCAGAATAATAACACTTTCAGGTTGTATCTCTTCATTTACAGCTTACGAAACAAAGATGCTGCTTGGCGCAACAGATGAAGCAGAGGAAGATGTTTGGAACTGGTTCAATGGTATACCTATCGTCCGATCGGCATTCATGTCAGGGCGACCAAATAACTATGATGGTATTCAGCATTGTTTGGTGTATAAATATACCCCACCATACAGCGGTTTGGATGATACAGGATGTGCAGATGATACTTACAAGTCTGGTTTCATTTGTGAAGTTCCTACAAGGATGGCCTTTAATACCTAACAAAATTAAGAATCGCAAAAATACATACGTCTGCAAATGCCGCCGTTTTAACAGGGCTTTAGTATCAGAAACTGGAATTATTAATATAGCTATTCTGTAATTGTGTTCACAACTCACCGTCGAATATAGGTTAATTTAAAAGAATTGTGTGGCTATTAGCATATATTTAAAACCAAAAACCGATCCTCGAAATTCCGAATGTTTCCCTTTAAATCAAGGGAATAAATTGCCATGCAAAAGACATTACAACATATAAAGAAGAATAAATTGTATCGCTTTATCAACTTCATCATGGGTATCGATTGTCTTTATAAACAATTCAATTTAACATACATTGCATTGTTTTCATATGGTTTGATGACAGATTACTCATAATATAAAATCTGACGTATGTATCCATAAATTCAACATTTTAAAGTTGTAATAGCCTACATAACAGCTTGTAATTAACAGCGATTTTTTTTAATGCAATCATTAATTTGAATAACGACGTTTTGTCACAAATACTTTAAAATAATACACCCTTCGCCACAATGTGAAGATATTGCAGATTGTGTACTATTCAAAATGTATGTGTAATCTTAATAAAGATTCACTCCCATGGCCATCATCATCATGAACAGACTAGCATGTTTTAGAACTTTGAATGTAATGTTGGACGCGTCATAGAATCCCAATGTAGCTACATTTATCTGTGAAATTCCGGCCTCTTCTTGTAAGTGATGCAGGCCGAAGAGAATGACGAAAAAAGTCGTTAGTGTTGGACAAAAAGAGTAGGGTAATGCCATTGTGCTGATTACAAATTTCTTAATTGCACATTGATGATGTTGCTTGTCGCCATTAGTTATGTTTTTGAAAGTAAGACGCAAATTTTGAGTCTTACTTATTAAAACAACTAGGAAGTTACATTTATTATTTTATTATAATTTGAAGGCAAGTAATATACTTACATGCTTTTACAATAACACACTGTTGGTATAGACATATTTAAATATATACATAAATAGCTTACAAACAAATATAGAGGGCTACAAGTATGATCTATAATATGCTATTAAAGTGGCACAGGCTTCATTTTCGTGGGTCGATTTTTCCAAGTCTCAGAAACGGGGACTTTTTTAGTTCAGCAATTTAGTACTGGTTATCACAACTCACCATTGAAATTTGAGTCTTCAAATCCATGTGCATCCATAATTATTAGCATTTGAAAGTTATAATGCCCTGTACTACACATTAGCGATACTATGCAATATATAGAAAAGTCATCTATAGAAATAGAAGGAGAAATGTCTAATCTAAGATATATTTGAAGGAAATATGCAATTTTCGTACATTTCTAGGATACTTAAGTATATTCAAGACCCAAATCAACCAATAAAAATGAAGACTGGTCCCCTTTAATGGATGTTACTGGCTTGATACGAGAAATTGAATAACGAAGTTTCGTCACGAATACTTTAAAATAATACACCTTTTGTCACAATCTGAAGAAACTGTTACTGAATTGCGATTCATTTGTAATTTATACGAAATGAACATTAATTCTTTCATATTACATGTCATATATATCGATTTCGTCTTCACTCTACATAAAAAACGAAGCGAACATCTTTCCCGAAGCGTTCCACACAACACAATCATAACACCTTTGAAGTCTGTTATGACAGCGAAAAGATCAACGAGATTAAGGTTTAGTCCTTCAATTACTTGATAAGGCCCCAATTATAATCCATAAATGAAGTCACGAGCCTTCAACCATTTTAAAATAAATGACTTGACAAAACACTTCACGAATTTCGTTGTAGATAAGCTTTACAAGTAGCGCAGCAATTAAACCGGAAGTTCGAATATCGACACATTTTTAACATTCCCACTAAATTGCAGTATCGAGATTTGTCGGCACATTCTGAAACGAAAAATTAGAACTTATCACTCATAGTTTTTGTGAATGCAATGTCACATAACATTCGTTCATGGGACGATGGGATGCTAATTTTGTCAGAAGGCTTTGCTCTAGGAATCACTAGACTATCATTTGGAATCACTTCTCAAGATACCATGGTAGTTTGTTATGTTTCATTTTATGAACCAAAACCACCAATCTAGATGAGTTCATGTAGGATAGACAAACACAACCTCCAAGTTACCTCGTCGCTGCTGTAAGTCATTTGCCATTATGTAGTTTTTGGTACCTGTAATTTCACTTACCTTCTATACAAGGTCTTGGAGAACAGGTCTTTCTTGTGATTGGTCTTGGTTTACCTTTACACGCTGACCACGCTGGTAATTTAGATCTCTTCCAGATACAAGTCAATATACGACTTTTATATCCTTTCTTAGCACATCGTGGTAAACACTAAAAATTAGAAACAAATTCAGTCAATGGTAATTTGACCATAGTCACCGCAAAGTCAAGTTATGATTGAAATGAAGTGGGATACTTACTACTTTGCTACATCTTCTGAGCTAATGAGGACCGGTTCAGTCCGGGATAGAGTCATTTTATACTCTTGTTTTTAATTTCCTACTGTAAAACGGGCCTGGGTTTATTGTCTCATTCGAACAACTGAAAGGGGTTTCCATGACACTAACATTGTCACTTACTCCAACCAGCATCTCTAACTAGCAGAAATCTAGTTGGAATTCCAAAGTTAATAATCGATTCCCCCTGATCATAGCAAAATCAGTAGATTAGAGTGTGAATATGTATTTTTTTCTTTATTTAATAATTAATGCTGTTGTCAAACCATTAAAGCTGAAGCAGTAAGAAGCATAATGCTGAACATATAAAAACAATACCTCAGTCCATTTCGTTGTTCTCCACACACTATAACAATCAAAACTACGACACTCCTCTTTATGTTGTGGACGCTCTAGAGCTGTACAGACATCAAGAGGTGCTCTAGTGCCATTCGAATGAATACAATGTAAAGGTCTTTTCTTTTGGCCGTACCCATCTCGTACACATTGCTTTTTATTACACTGAAAATATAAAACATAACTTCCTGTAAGGTATATTTATATCAGTTATCAAAATTGAAAAATGCGTTGCATTGCCTCATAAATATAACAAACTGTTTCACTTTACGGCAAAAAAAGGAAAAGTTATTTGTAGTAATCAAAACAGAGTTACCGACCTTTGACCAATCTCCAATTTCCCAAGAAGGACAATCTTCTCGAAGCAAACATTTCTGAATTGAAATTGGTTTCGGTAAACCCCATCTCTTGCAATCTCTGTCGCTTAACATTTTCATATATTTATGTGTAATTCGAGTGCATTTCACGTCACGTGTTTGTTGACCAGAACCACAAGTTTGTGAACAAGGAGACCACGGACCGGAAGTAAAGATCAACTGTTTTGTTGCATTGTATCTAGGATTTTGGAAGGCTCGATCTCCGGCAGCCTCATCGTTTATTGGCAACACTAAATTACTCTTTTTGTTAGCTTCCCTTAGCATTTTCTTCATTTCACGCGCTTTTTTGAAAGCGTCTCTTTTGCTTTGAAATTCAATGGTAACCGAAGCACTCTGTAAACCAGCACTACACGTGTACACACCAGCATCTACTTCCGGTTTAGTTTTCCTTAATTTAAGATTTCCGCTAAAAGTTGTGTGAATTCTACCCGCCATCATTGGGATGAGTTTATATCCTTTACTCCAGAAAATCAACTTCCGCTGAAAATGTTTAACGGGACATTTGATAACTGTTGACTGTCCCGGAAGTAGCACAACTCTTCCACCAACTACCAACTTCACTCTTTTAGAACGCCTAAATTGAACGTAGGTATAATTTTCTGATTTTATGACCGGAGGAGGTTCCTCTATTCCAAAACATTTTCCAAGATGACACTCTCGGGATGTGCTTGGTTTCGGACCCATACATTCTGTATCAGATACCGTAACTTGTCGACCAGCTATCGGTGACTTGACACAGAAAGCTCTACGATTCTGGAGACCAACACCGCATGAAGTTGAACACTGAAAGCAAAAAAAACATATTTGGTTCCATGGCACATGTATTAATTGTATTCGGTGAATATATATTAATTACTAGATGTTGGACTAGTTGGATGTTGGATATCAATCATGGCAAGATTAGATTACCTTTGACCAGTCTCTTGTCATCCATCTGGCTGGACAAAACTGTGTGTTGCAATTTCGTTTTGACATCGGAATAGCTCCAGGACATCTGTGAGATTCAACTGGTACTTTTGAAACTAAGGATCGTTCTTCAATACATTCTACTGGCCTTTCTTGTACCCCACCACCACACTCAACAGTACATGGTCCATAATCACCAACTTCCCATCTACAAAAAATACAGTTTGAAAATAACAAAAACCAATGATGTCATAAGCGTTGTCACATTCAAACTTTTCTAATTAGATATGCTGAGAAAAATCGATTCACAAATATCATATAACCTACAGCATCTTACGGGATCAAAATTGAGATTTGTGGAAGAGTGAAGAAAACACTTTTGCAAACGTTTTTCTGGACTTTCTGTGCAATCAAATACAGATGTCATATCATGTTGTTTGAAATCATTATGAAATATTCTTACCTTGGCGGACAGGCATGATCATTACAAATAGTTGGTTTTACCATTGGCGGTGATAATCCTTCACAATGTTTCTTATCTACTGTCTGTTTGGTTATGGAATTGATGCAGTCCAATAAAGGTAGTCTTTCCCCTAAAAGTAACAATTCATTTAGAGAACAAGGTTTAATCTCCAAAACCCATAAACTAGAAAACAAAGAGTTTGGGAAGAAACCTTATAATCTGCGCCACACTATCACGGGATGAGTTTCACCAGATCTGATGATTGCTCAACTATCAAATCAGAAGTTCCCAAATCAACTGATAAATCGGACTTCCAACAAACAGCAACAACTATGTAATATGTGATCTCTACCCCTAAATGTCACTTAAGGATTATTTACGTGATCATTTTGGAGATTCGACACTTAAGGACTTTAATGTGATCTGTACCCCTAAATGTCGCTTAAGGATTATTTACGTAATATGTGTTTTCAGTTTACTGGAAGTGAATAATAACTTGTCATCAACCAATTACATTTAAACCAATTACATTTAAACCAATCACATTTAAACCAACCAAACTACCAACTAACCAACCAACTACATTTAAACTTTACCTTCCAGACAGCTCTTACTACATTCACTATATCCACCAATATTCCAAGAATATGAATCGCTGACTGTGGTCGTTGTTTCAGCACTCGTCATAGGTCCATCTGTTGTCATCATAGCTTCATCAACGCACTCGTCCAAACGACATTCTTCTCGATCATTTGGTCTTACATCTTCTGTAAACATCAAAATATACTAATTTACATAACTTAAAATATTTAAGAAATTATTTAAAAATAGACATTTTTACATGTTTTAAATAAAAGACATCCCATTGATATTTTGGTCCCACCTTAAACCCTGGGCGAGAGGACATGAAGCCCTATTCTGAACCGTGGATACATTATTTCGATATAACGAGTGGTTTCGTGGCGTTTTCAGGTGGAGAGCGGGTTGCAGCCACAAAATTGTCACAGGAGATCATAGACTTGACATTTCAGGTTTCATTGAAAATAAATTTGAAACTGGGGGAAGGTGCTCGGTCAAATTTTGTTGGCTGTGTTGGCTAATACATACTAGCTAAATAGATCATGTGCGAATAAGATGGCTAACGGCACATGCTGGAATTGGCCAGGTTCAAAATCGTATTGAAGGTCAATCAGATATAGCCATTAAATCATAAAACCGTTATTCAGTGCAGACTTGTCATTTCAGATAATTTCCGGTCTATGTCTGTTGCAGATAAACGAAGCTCCGTTTTGTACATCAGATCAATCCAGTCCTTTATCAAATTATACTAAAATCATTCAGAATTCAGACTGGTTGATTTCGACACAATAATCTGTAACATTCATGGAAGATAAGAAGATGGTATTTCGTCAAAAGTAGTTTGAACTTTTATGTTTCTAATTTATGATAAAGTGTATATTCTTTCCGATGATCAACAACTTTTTTTTAACACCTCATCATTTTATCTCTTTTGATAGTTCTGTTCTGTTGTTTTGTATGCGTTTGCGAATCAAAAAGTCATTCTATCGTATATTCAAATAAATTTGTACTTGTGAACTCGTTCTTCACGAAAACAACCATAATTGATCATCTCATCTTAAATGAATTGTGCATGTTACTAGACTAAAAGTTACTATGGACCTTGAAGGGGTTGTAAAGAGGTTCACTGTTGATGACGTCACAACCGCGAACACTTATATAAGTGGAATTGCTGGTCTTTATAAAACCTTACCAATCCATTTCAGTAAAACTTCTTGACCAAAAAAACCCCACTTGAACACTTGTTTGAGTATAGATTGTAAGAGGCCATCACAAAGACAATACAAATACAGGCCCCAACTGTTACCCACTGGTTCGTCTTACCGTAACATTCTTCATCTTTGACAACTTCAAGGTTCTTGGTTTCTGGTGAAAATATCTGACATTCCACAGTTCTGGTCTTAATACCAACACCACATGTCACGCTACAAGTGTTCCATTCTCCTGTGATGTATCTAAACACAATAGTACATAGATCTCATTGTGGAATGCTTTCAGAACATAATGTATGAGCTTTCTGTGTCAATTGGTTTCCTAATTACTTATGTTCGTGCACCCTGTTCTGTTCCCTCGACCTACATACTAAATGTTAATTGAATTTGTACAAAATATATTTTACAATTTTTAGTTCCAAGGCTATCGGACTGCGTTTGTAGTCCTGGGGATCAGCCTTGCTGCTTATGACTTGTAAGGAATAAATGTCTGAAGTTTTATGCGTATTGGGAAAACCAATCCAAAATTAATAGAGGTGGATTTAATGAACAGAAAATTTGGTTGTGGCATAATTTCTTACCGTGGTTTATCTTCCACTTCACCAGTCATTTCAGTGGGATAATCAGGAATGGCTTCTGAAAAAGGAAAGCAATTAGTAAGATATGTCCTTTATCTGGAGAGTATCATTGTCACTAACGTGTATAGCCACACCTTAACTCCAGATCCTGATAGCAGTAAAAGTCATATACATACATGTATATGGATAAATCCGCAAAATAGCGGTAGTTTTGAACTGATGTAACTCACTTACCATCACTAGGATAATCCAACATGTCTTCATCTACAAAAACAAAAATATGTGTTAACTTTCTCAACATATGAAATCATAACAGCAATCTATAATGCACATTCTTTAGTCCTTTTCGCCGATTGTTCAAATACGGGGCTCTGTGCTTGTTTTGGTGCTTTAAAAGGTCATACATTGAACGCTGGTTCACATTGTTAAGTGTAGGGTTAGGTTACTCAGTATCTTATCTTAAGCAGCTGAAAACAGCCAAAGGATATTTTCTCACCTTTTTGTGCACAAATAATGCCCGTATAACAGATTCGACGATTTGGTGGTTTTGTTTCATCGGAGCATGTCCCATGTTTACATTCAACAGCTCTAAACTCGAACCCTTTACCACACGTTACAGAACACTGCAAATATCAAATAATCCTTGTTAAAAATTATGTTTTCTGGGCCATTCAGTGTTAAATATAAGAAAAAGTTCATTTACGATTCAAATAAATCCAGGTTCCAAGTTGATAATCTCTGAATTTTTTTCTAAATTTATTAATAAACCACATTACTTTAGCACTATAAAATTTCTTACAGCTTACCTGTGACCAATTTTCAACAGTCCATTCTGGACAATTTCCGCCTTCACACACTGGTGCCAGATTATTGGTACAATCTGTATAACATTCCTTAGTAAGCTGACCAGGTTTATCATCGTCAGGACAGAGTTTCTCTGAAACCGTCACATTGGTTGTTTGGTTTATACAGCTGATTTTCGACCTCTGTAATCCTGTCTAAACAATACAATATCACCATATAGTAACCACACATCTTTTATTGTTGTTCAAATATTTTCAATAAACATATTATGAACATATATATTACTGATATCAAGGAGCATTTTTGGTTTACCAACAAAGTGCAATTAACAATTTCCGTTAATCAAAAATATCTGTCAAGAGCATGACAAAATAATTATATAGCAGTTGACTTCCAATACCAGAAATATCATCAGCTGGTGTGAGTTCATGCCTATTCTAATTACACCTACATGGTTATTAGTGCATATACAAGGATCATATCAATTTGATACGAAAAAAGACATTGGTGTACATCAGTACAACATTCGGTTCGGCAGTGGTTAGAACTATGCTTTTGTTCATATCGTTATCAAATAACTATACACGAAATTAGACTAAATACTCACACCACAAGATACAGAGCAGGACGACCAGGATATAAGCCAGGAGTACTGACTGGTGCAATTTCCGGTTCCACCACAGACACCACATTTATCAACAGACACATCAGATTCAATAATATCATCACAACCTACAGACTGCAATCAACACAGACAATTTTATTGATTACAATCAGTTCAAACATTGAGTCTGTAAGTCTGCGAGCCATGGATCCGTCATACTAGTCGGAATGGTACCAAAATTAAATTCTTTTTCCTCTTTTAGTGATGTTGGTCAGATGAGTCTTTCAGATACAGATTCTATGCGATCATGTGTGTCAGACTACTACGTCCCTTTGGAAAAACAGATACAAATTTTATAAAGCCTAAACGTGCAAAACTGAGCAGTTTTCTGAATTTTGAAATGTCCGTTTAGATTTCTTTTCTGAAATAACCGTTATTTATTCAGATATACTCCAGAATGCATCATTTCAAGACAAAACTTCTGCGGCGCGATTGTATGCGATACAGTCTGTACTCGTTTCAGCTCAGAATAGCCAGAACCAACTGCAAGTGAGATATATTTCCCATTTGAGCTAGAATAGGTGAAAATCTTACCATACATGTACCACCAATGCATACGTCATCTCCGTCTTCTCTACATCTTGTACCATCTTCAACTTTCTCCAAGAATGTTACTGTCACGTTACTACTTCTACTCCGACATATTAAAGCACAAGGACTATTGTTATTTAGAAATGGCACCCATTGATGTATCTCTCCATGGAATGGTTTTGTATTAAATGCTTGGCACTGTTGATGTCTTGAATCTATTCTATTGTCTAAACAAGGCTGAAATATTTGACAAAGGTATTGGTTACATAATAGTTGTGCTGAATGTTCTATTATAAAAAAGAACAAATTTCTTCATTTCTTTTCTACGTTTTTTGGAAAACGTCAATGCACTGAAAGGGAAGGAGGTTTTTGATGGAAATGACCTTTCGGTGATAGATATGGCAGTTGGAACTTCAGTATCATATAATTTTCTCTGACGATTTAGCATATACATCTGAGTACAAATTGTAGAAAATTATTCGCTATATACTTACTTGTCTATTACATAATTTATATTGATAATTAATACCGCTACACGATTGGTCAGTTTTTAAACATGGTAACGTTCTATTGGTCAATCCTGTATCACATGACCGAGAACATTCACTCCATTTTGTTTCAGAATCTTGGCACAATATGGATTGGAATAATAGCAGCAACTACAACGAGAAAATCATTTTAAAATTGAATAAAATTGTTCAAATACCAATTTAATTTTAGGCATTGGTTCTCTGGACAGAATCTACACACCCGTTAAATGACGGTTAACTTTTGCTTCGTATGGGGCTGCGAATGTAAACGGGGGGATACTAGTACACATATTTTCGGCTCAACCTTCGTCATTTTGTTCGAGACCATGTAATGACTCGCACACGAAAGGTGGCCATTTTGCCCGGTAAATGGGCTTTGGAAGACAACTCTTGTTCGGGGAATGAATTTTAATGGCTGTTTTTACCGCGAAAGAAGACAACACTTTTTGAAGAATGATTGTGATTGGCTGGACTATAATTTATCCAATATGGCGACTACCATATAGTGTACGAGGTATCTAGCCTGAGTCTAGTTCTGAAGTTGATACTAGTGATTTTATTTGTCAGTTTAGTGCGTATATATTTGAAAAACAAAGTGTAGAAATAGTTATGCTCAAGAGATTTGATTGGTTAGTTCGAAAATCACACCAAATCATGAATATTTTTCAAAATAGTTCGAGTTTTACTTTCTTAATACAGTAGAATTGGTTTCGTTGAATATAATGAAATATAGTGAGTTTTTCGTCCTACTTTTCTGCACCTTTTGGACTAATAAGGCCAAAAGTGTGCAGCAATGTTTTTTTTTTCAGCAGCTGCTTTGTTGCTCTGAAGGGTAATGGAGAGGGGATGATTCATATACATGTATTGAACAAAGGCAGTAGATATCAGCAACGGACCTTTGTAGTCTGTGTGAAATCTTAACGCGACAGATTGTTTCCTCTCTGTTTCCGGTGTGGAGGTCAAGGACGAGGGCAATATAAACACAACTTTATTTAATTTATCACCTCTTCCAATATTTCATAAAATCATAGAATAATAAAACAAGTTCACCTTTAGCACTTAAAATATCAAATTTATTCATTTTGACGACAATGAAAACAGACTTGGTTACGACAAAGCGTGACCTATCAATGGTAGAATTGAATTATGGGAGGACATTTTATCTGAATGTCATGCGTACAGATAAACACACTGTGTGCACTTGATTATTGAGAAAATAGACTGAATGTGTTCGAATATTTAATCCTGCAGAAGAGCATTCGAAAATGATGAAAAATCTAATGTATTCACTAAATTTTGACAACTATAAACAGTAGACTGTTGGTCAAATTTGAAATTTCATGGGGGGAGGGGGAGGAGGGGGAGGGGGAGGAAGGGGAGGTTTTCCAAGTACGTCACAAAGCGCCGCAAACGCAAGCTGCGACAGAAGGTCCTCCCCCTTCAGTAAAAATGTCATCAGTTAGGTGCATTCTGAAGATATTTCGCGATCGGGACTGTCCTACTCTGATTTTCATCATTTTTTATCTTACCAATCAAATTATGGGGTGGGGGCGAGACCATTTGCACCCCCCCCCCCCTCTCTTTTGTTTCCCGAAGTTTGAGTATGAACAATTGTTGATAGTTTTAAGTTAAAATGTTTAGCGATCTGTATCAGACAGGAAAGTAAATGTTATTTACCACTTACATATGTGTCAAATATTGTGACCTTTTAAAATAAAATGTTAAAAAACAAAGAATAGAGTGTCAACATGCCATGACCTGCCGGAAACAGAACAGGTTGAAATTGGTTACATTATCTGACACTTATTCGATAACATAGTAAATAGGTTTCGATACAAACAATTTAAAGACACCAGAGAAGCATCTGATTTGTGAGACCTTTAAAACGGATGGAGTTGGAGGGCGTAATCGTTTATATTATAGCCGTATTTTTTTTTCTATATAATTGTGCATAGTGCATAGCATTTATTTCTATCGATGCATATTACACTTATACAAGGTTTAACGTCAACATAAAACGTATTTCCACTAATTTTCAATGTTTGGTGTCTTACAAATTCCATTAAACGCAATTAATTCTTACTGAAAGGCTCAGTAAACACTAGTTCATAACTCGTTTACTAACATAAATAATACATGTAAATAAATGTAGAGCAAAGAAGTTAGTAAGACAGGTGCAGATAAACCGGCACTTTCAAAGTAAAAACAGGTGTTTGGTTGTAGAGAGATGTTGTATCAGGTGAAGTCAGGAATGTTGTTTAGTCTGACAGAGAAATGGAATCAGTCATTTTATTTAGAACTGCACCACCCAACCTGCGTCCCAAACCACTGCACAGGAAACTGAACATAGAAGATTGTATACAGTTCATCTCAAGAACAATTCTGTTCAGACTGCAGTTCTTCTCGGAGACTCTATGACACAATCAGAATTCCAGTCGACCCAGGTGTAAATAGGTACGGGTAATCCGGGAAAAATCGATTCCAATAGATTTCGTCAAGCACCAGTTAGTAGAAAGAATCCTCTTTTCATTTTCATTTCTTTAATTTTTTTCAGCGCCTTTCATAGATTCGGCCTACCTATGGTTTGTAGTATTGAATGATTCACGCTAATTTTCAATCATGATTGATTTACATCGATCTTGGCATTAGTTATTTGAATCAGTTGGCTGCTACTTTTTGTATTGTGTTATACTTAAGCGTTAAGCCAGGAGTGTGAAATGTTTCAGTTTATTAATATATAAAGTGAGGGCCCCTCATAGGTCCGCGCTCTCACATAATTATCAAATAGCGTATTTCACAGTTTAGAAACAGTTATTCACAGCATAAAGATGCTAATTTTTGTGAAATATTCAATTGTTTTCAACAGAAAATAATCTTCAAACATTTAATTTTAATTTTTTGGGAAAATTTTAATTGATCCCTTGCCTCCATGTCCTCCTCAGTCGTGTTGTCATAGCGAAACTTTAACCTTTTTTTTTACTATGCCCGATTTACAGACATACCTTCCAAATTGAATTAAAATCCAGTAATAAATATATTTATTCTTGTGGGTTTCTTAAAATCCACATGCCTCCGTGCTTTGAATTCATAGGTGACCCAATTAGACGTAAACGTGACCTAATTAAACAAAGTAAACCCGGACAGCGGTCAGAAAATTGACCCCTCAATGGTCATCTAATCTCTTTTAATACAGAGAAATGTGATCTACACTGGACATTGGTGGACATTTCTTGGTTCTTTTATTGACTCAAGAATTATCAGATCAACCAATAAACTAACAACTTATAAAGCACCTTTATTTAGAAATAGGGGTCAAAACCTTTCGAATGGTAAACACATAAAACAGAAAAGTATTTTTTATTATTCATTTACAGGAATTTGTTTCAAGCTAATTTTCCTAATCTTTTTCACCCCCTTACATATATACTGGACCAAAAATAATCATGCACATCCATATAAATGTTCAATACTTTTTATAATCCTGACCTTCCTTTCCGGCCAAATATCAATGGTTCTCCATTTTCCAAGGAATTGGGCACATATCAAATAACTAGTTTATAACAAGTTTATTATTCTGCAAATTTTACAGTTACAATGTAGACTGTCATATTTACCTTCTGATCGATGTGGTATAGATACTTAGTGCTTATCACCAGTGGTGGCACAAGGCTCCCGTGACTGGGAGCGCAGAACACATCCTTGGTGAGGGACTGGGGGTAAACTAACCCCCTCCCCTGTGTCCCCACTGATGACGCAACTGCATGTAACATTACGACAATATTATCTTCTCAGTCTCAGATAAATTTAAAATTTCTGATTTTCCACAAGAAAGATAGTTATATGTGTAACATTGTGAAAACTTTCTGAAAAATGTAAACACGAACTGCTAAAGGGAAAATGTCTGCTTTTATTTCGACAAAGAAAGGAAATAAGATCTATTCTAGTAAAATTAGTAACTGTTTCTTCTTTGTTATCTAAAAAGATTTCTTATTTCCAATTCTAATCCCTCTGTCTGGAAATTTGTTTAGAGACAAAAACTGTTTTACAGACTGTATTATATTAATTTTCCAGAATAAAAGTTTGTCAGAGTCTTTGATATTATTCTTATTATTCTGATTTAATTTATTTTTCTCAGTTTGATCCACAGATTTTCTAACTAAGTGTATACTGGATTCACACAATGCCAAATGTTGTCTTTTTGTAATATTAGGGTATTCTTGCTGCAGACTTAAAACCAGTTTCGGCTATACTCTCCAGAAACGGGGGTATAAAAAGGGGACAAACTGATAAAAAAGGCCAAGTCAACCTGTGTCAGTCTGATTGTTTCTTCCTCCAAAAGATTTTTAACAAATATTTAGAGACAAAACGTATAAAAATTATATATAGGGTGTTCCAAAAAAAACGTCCCCAAGTTTGACGCTAAGTATCTCAGCTGCTGATGAACCGATCTCTTTCAAAATTCTCACAGATTTACTTCAACATGGCCTTGTCAGACCCCGAAAATATGAGAGTCATCGGATGAAAATTGTAGAAGGACAAGAAAAAGTTTAACATTGGAACTGTGCAACTTGATATTATCAGCGTCTCCAATACACATACAACATTTAGAAAACCCCTTTACAATTCCTTTATGTAAGTTATTTCATACAGTGGTTTTATATTTAAGAAATGAGTCGAGAGTTTTTTGCCCTCGTTAATCAAACCATTCAATATCTGAGAATGTATAATGTTTGAATTGAGATAACGAGTGAGCCAAAATAAGAAACGATGGCGTCGGTGTATTGACTTAAGTTTAAAGAGACAATTTGACCATTTCAATGTTTGGATTCAACAATTGACAATGAAATACAATGAAACACAATGAAACACAGTGAAACACAATGAAACACTATCAACCATTTAGGTCTGAAATGTCTTTTTTCCTTTGCCTTATCAAGTGATTTAACTAAATTGAGACAATCTGAAACGTTTTTACTAAGAATGGAAATCATATGTCCTGTCTATGAAAGACGGTTAATTCCCAAACTTGTATTTAATTGCAGGCTAACCTGATGTTGGTTTTTGTTCTAAAAAGTGATAATATTAATTGTCATTATCAATTGACAACTTCCTATTCAGATATCTCTCTTTAAAACATCCTATACACTGCAAACAACTCAAATATCAAAGCTAGAAGAAAAGGAAACTTTAAAAGCAGACAAAATAAAATGTGTAACAAGTGATAAGGGTAATTCAATGAATGTTCAATAGTAATAAATAGTTAAATGTTATCAGTAAAATAGTTAAAAGAATTTATACTGATTTTATATTGTAAATATCTTATATATCTTCTCTGGTTTAATGATTTTTGTCTGAGATTTATCTTATGCTTAATCCAATTCAAGGTCTTACATCATATACTTGACTTTCCGATGCGCAATTAAAAATGTACGATTAAAAATGGTTCTTGTGATTTGAGATTGCGCATACATTACAAGAAGGTCGGTTATTTCAAAATCAAACACGACGAGTACAAAGCATAGCCCTTTATAAGTGTAAATCAAGTCATAAATTTTTGAGAATTAACAGATCTTCAATGACATTCCAGTGATCTGATACTAGCAACCCCGTCTGAAATATCGTAATGCCTAAACATTATAAGAATCAGCGTTTGATTGGGAAAATCTGGGCTGTGCTTTGTGTCATGTACATGTATTTTGTTATCTGGGCTAGACGGTTCTATGTGCTTTGTGTCATGTACATGTATTTTGTTATCTGGGCTAGACGATTCTATGTGCTTTGTGTCATGTACATGTATTTTATTATCTGGGCTAGAAGGTTCTATGTGGTTTGTGTCATGTACATGTATTTTGCTATCTTGGCAAGACGGTTCTATGTGCTTTGTGTCATGTACATGTATTTTGCTATCTTGGCTAGACGGTTCTATGTGCTTTGTGTCATGTACATGTACATGTATTTTGCTATCTGGGCTAGACGGTTCTATGTGCTTTGTGTCATGTACATGTATTTTGCTATCTTGGCAAGACGGTTCTATGTGCTTTGTGTCATGTACATGTATTTTGCTATCTTGGCTAGACGGTTCTATGTGCTTTGTGTCATGTACATATGTATTTTGCTATCTGGGCTGAACGGTTCTATGTGCTTTGTGTCATGTTCATGTATTTTATTATCTGGGATAGACAGTTCTATGTGCTTTGTGTCATGTTCATGTATTTTATTATCTGGGCTAGACGGTTCTATGTGCTTTGTGTCATGTACATGTATTTTGCTATCTTGGCTAGACGGTTCTATGTGCTTTGTGTCATGTACATGTATTTTGCTATCTTGGCTAGACGGTTCTATGTGCTTTGTGTCATGTACATGTATTTTGCTATCTTGGCAAGACGGTTCTATGTGCTTTGTGTCATGTACATGTATTTTGCTATCTTGGCTAGACGGTTCTATGTGCTTTGTGTCATGTACATATGTATTTTGCTATCTGGGCTGGACGGTTCTATGTGCTTTGTGTCATGTTCATGTATTTTATTATCTGGGATAGACAGTTCTATGTGCTTTGTGTCATGTTCATGTATTTTATTATCTGGGCTAGACGGTTCTATGTGCTTTGTGTCATGTACATGTATTTTGCTATCTTGGCTAGACGGTTCTATGTGCTTTGTGTCATGTACATGTATTTTGCTATCTGTGCTAGACGGTTCTATGTGCTTTGTGTCATGTACATGTATTTTGTTATCTGGGCTAGACAGTTATATGTGCTTTGTGTTTAGTTATCTCGGCTAAACAATGCTATATAGTTTGTGTCAAGCAATTCGCTGCTGGGCTATCTATAAGGTATGTGTCATGTGTTTCTACAGAAAGGTTCTGGATGGTTTTTGTCATTTTTTGTCATCTCATCAGAAAGTTTCTATGTGGTTTATGTTATGTTATTAGTCAACAGAATTATGTGACTAAGTGGTAGATTATATACGATGTATCAATATTGACAATAAACTCAATATAAATATTATTATCATGTCATCTGATAGGGCATTATGATATTATTGTTATACATCGTGGTGGGAGGGAGATTCGTTCGTTATCAGATGATCACCTTTCATCAAACAGAAGAAACTCTCAATGAACATTTCATATCTAATTTATCAACAGTTGAAAAATATATTTCAGAAGATATTATGATATTATACCCAGAAATAAAGATTATGTGAACGAAAAGATTTTTTTTACAAGTATAACCACGAGTCTTTTAAAATCGCACCAGATTGTAGCCAATTTGTTGGTTTATTTTAAATAAAGTTATTGACAGATCACATTTTTTTAAATAATAAAATACAATACAAAAAATCCGTACAAGCAAAACAATTCCGACAATCAATAATCTTGTCCAGAGAATGACAAGATCGGGTGCAATAGTTTTATAGTAGTTGACTTCCAATACGAGAAGTACCAGGTGATATCAAACTGGAATATTTATCTGTATTTGATCAACATGAGAAAGAAATACGCCATTGACATGTTGTGTGTGGTATTTATTTGTAGTTGTGTTGTGTATATTTTTGAAAACCTATAAAACCTGGCCCTCATGGTGAAGGTTAAGAATGTGTAATCGATACTTTCTTTATGATCAATTATCAGACAAATTGACTCCACCTGTATTTCAACCTGTCATATCACCAGCAAGTGGAGTAGGTTTAATCCTCTACTTTAGCTTCACCAAGACTTTAGACACTTGAAGTCACCTCAAAGATCACTTGTTTTGAAACCGGATTTGCATGATCGTTTGATGGAGGTTAAGAGACGTAAAATAAGTAGAGGCCTTCTTTCTTAGAAACTTCTCAAGATGTCTCGGTTTCAATGAGATCCTTATCTAAACCTTCCTTGTTTCAGAGCCACTCTTTCATGTTGTTACCGAAGTTCAGATTAAAAATGCTTTTCTAAAATAAGAGAAAATCGGCATGGTAAAAACAGTTGTTTGAGGACTGTGCTAAAGAGCGTTGCAGACAGTCCAGTCGTCATGGATGAACCGAAGGGGTCTTACAATCAAAGTCAAGATTTCATTGAGGAGTTGGAAAGTGTCCACGATGAAATAAAACCCGACCCACCTTTGTTTGCTTAACAGGTCTGCCAGTTGTGCTGAATAGACAAATTGTAGGTTGTATGTTTTCATGATAATTGTGGGGTCAGTTATTGTTCAACATAAACACGCCAAAGTTTTAACGATTCTTTTGATTTTATTTACATAAAAACATTCACTTGAAAGATTAATAAACATCAAAAATACGCGAGAAAAATGATCAAAGACCTGGGCCAATTTCTACCTTTTTGAATTTTTTCGTGGAAAACTGTTATAAAATAATGAGGTGAATTTCGTTCTTGACATCTAGTCTTAAAGTCTCAACGTTTTTTTTTAAAAAAAACCAGTTCAGCTATAAGTGCTTCACTGTTTCTCTTTAACAAAGAAAAGGAAAGAACGAAACATCTATATTTTACAAGGATAACAACTTAGATTCCGTGGGGATCCTTTCTGGCTTTCTCCCAGGTGGTCCTTGGCCAAACCTCTTGTCATTGATCTGTACTACCTCTGTCCTGATCCGTCTTTGGATTGGCATTGCCTTTTTCTAATATAGCAATCCGCCCATTATCTCACTCTTATCTTTCGCTTTTAAGCTAATTTCACACGGAAATCAAAAGTGATATCCTTGACACCCGAGTGCCGCCATTACGTTAGACAAAACTTGTAAAGTTAAGTATACTACAGGTGAAAAAGACTAAGTTATAAATTGGCTGTCACTTTGTAATACTAATAGCCTTGAACATTGGACGTATGAAGTGTTCAAAGTCATTTGTTATTAATTATTTATAGTACTTCTAAGGAAGTTTTTGAAGTATTAAACAACCAAGTATAAAGACTCAGGGAATATTGCGAGAGAGAGATACCATGCACTGCTTTGTTCATGGCGACATTGATCGACAAAATGAAATGAATGGAGTTTTACGTCCTGCTTTTCTGCACCTATATGGGCTAATTGAGGACAGACAAACGCCATGCAGTGTGCAATGAGGAAAATTTTGCCAGGACAGCAGCATGAGCAGGTGCACATCCAATAGCACACGGGACCACGGTTTATTGTCCCATCCGAACGACTAGACGCTTTTTCCATGTCAGCCCTTCCGACCTGCATCACTGACAAGGGGAAACCGGGTTGAAAAATCCGAAGGGATTAAACCCTGGACTCATTGATCGACAAATCTGGCTAGTGAAATTGTTACTCCCAAAAAGCCATGACAGAATAAAGTTTCTATAATGAAACTGATACCTTTGATAAGTCATTTTAGTAAATTTACGATTGAAATAATCTTGAGTTACATACTAAACAAGGGCCTTTATAGACTAACTTCAAAAAATAAGATCGCAATCCCTCGAAACCGTATGGGTTTCTCAGGGGAAAATAAAAATGACCGAGATCTTACTAGATAGCTACTGGAACATGGCACTGGGTATTCCATGACTTTTTATGATTTTTATACTGGAAAACTCTATTATTCTGAAGAAGTTTTTGAAGTAAGAAACAACCAACTAGAAGGACAGGGAACATTGCCAGAGATACTATATAATTGCTTAGTTATATTGGTGGCAACAGTGATGTGATACTGTAAACAGTATGCATATCATATTCATCACAAATATGTATTAATATTTGATATTTAATAGTATGCATTTATTAATGCGCATAAAATATTATCTCTAACGACATAGAAAACAGATTAGAATCTTGTTTGAATCTCACTTCGTACTTATTTGCAAAAAAAAGGTACCCACGTACGTACTTCTGCTAAGGTATTGTTTATACTACCTTATATTTTCCCCTCCCTCTTTTTCCCGTCCTTTGCAATATTTATTTGAAATTAACCGAAAAAGCATAATGCATCTGTGTACTACAGGTACAATTCTACCACAATTAATCATTGAAAAGGTCACTGGGTTGATTCAATGTTTAATATGAAAATAAGATGTATATTATTCTAAGGATTAATGAAATGGGTCAAGTTTTAAATAAATAATCATGCCATTCATGATAATTTATCAATGGATGAAAATACGTGAGGTGGGTTATTTAAAAGAAAAATGAGACACTTTGCGGTTTTTGATTCATTTCGTTAAACCATGTTAAACTAGTTAAAGGGATTATAAAGAAGTTTTATTTTTCGTAAAGGTACTGGAATATTTGATAGCATAAATTTGCACCATTCCAATTTTAATCAGACTTCTGTGGTTCCTTCAATAAATCTACTAAACATTTCTGATTGAAATTGTGCAATTTATGTTATCAGTGTCTTCCATAAGCATACACAAATTGAAAATCTTTCAGCATTTACCCATAAAGGGTATTTCTACACTTTTTATACTGTTGTTACGTTAACTTTGCGATTTGTCATCTTGATTAGGAATTGGTTATTTCGATATACAAAGTTGCAACCACCAACGAATAACAGCTTTCATCAAAATCTGTCGTAAGCTATGTGGTGTGGGGTAAAATTCGCAAATTATTTGTGTTTTGTAGGTGACGCTAAAAGAATTGTGAGCGCTCATTATTTCGGATTGAATCAAAATAACTTACCAGAAATGGTGTAAATAGTGATAATCCTTCTGTATTCATTCTGGTCACCATGGAATCATCTTAATCCAAAATTTAAATAGTCACAAAGTTCAGAACTTTAACCACCGAGTACAATATATTACACATAGTTTTAAGTTGTCACATATTCTTCTATTTCATTGCATACTTCTCTGTGGTGTTTTAGTGCATTCTCTAAAATAGAACGTAAAAGGAAACATTGTGTTTGCACTACTATGAGAATGAACTGAAATTCAAAATCTGCACTCGATAACAAAGGACTGATCTGGTAATGTTGAAGGAATCTACCCTATGTGCACGCTTATCGGCATATCCTACCAAAGGATAAATGACATCACATCCAAAAAGGTCCTTTGAGATTCAAGCATTTGCAACGTCATCAAACGCTTAGTTTCAGTGGAATTACTGGAACCACAGACGTCCGATTGAAAATTAGAATGGTACAAATGGATAGTATCGTAGTCCCTGATATATATACATTTAAAAAACCTCTTTATATCCCTGAAAACTTCACAAAACCATTAGAGCCATGTGGCTAATTTGTACAACAATGATAAATGTATGATAATGTACAAATATTTTACTGATGATTTAAACAATGCAACTATAAAAATGCATCATACGTTTTAGTATTAGACACTCAATTTCACGCTATTTGAAGTTATAATATTAATATTTGGGTTAGTATGGCGCTATAAAGTACCAAATTTCCTCATTATTCTCACAGACCTGTTAGAAGACGTGCCAGAAAAAACAAACTGATGTCAGAAAGGGCAAAAATTAACAAGTACTTCCAGATCAAATGCGTTTACACAGCATATAGTGTGTAGTAAAATTTACTGGTAGGGGGGTTGGTCAAGGCCACTCTTTTGTTGAACAGGTGTATTATTCTCTTCTGACATACACTGACTAATAAATGTTTATCATTTGCAGTCAGCATGTTTTGATGATGAATCCATTATTAAAACTTCTTTTTTGTATATTATTGTGTGTTAAGTTTCCAATAATTGGACCAAATTATGCTACGCAAAATATCTATGTATGAAAATATAATCAAATAGGTTCCAGCAATTCTACTAAATCTAAGTGTTTTATTGAAACAAAAATGCTGAAATTGGATTCTATAAATGTCCACGATATGTAAAATTTCTTAAGAAAACCCCTTTACAGTCCCTTTATTCCATGCGGGTTTTAAACTCCAAATCAGAATACAGCGTTTATATATGCTTATTCTTTGGCGAATGTGGTCCGTGGATCCTATGTTGTACCAAGTCTATATAAACAAATACTCCATCATCATCCCTCTATTCTCTCCGGCCAAAGCTTGAAGTCAAGTTCATAAAATGGT
The DNA here is from genome assembly GCA_029955415.1 of Lottia scabra. Taxonomy (NCBI): domain Eukaryota; kingdom Metazoa; phylum Mollusca; class Gastropoda; family Lottiidae; genus Lottia; species Lottia scabra. The sequence continues at coordinate 14,579,008 of JARJEI010000002.1, read as the reverse complement.
ATAATTTATATAGTAGCCTTTCCTGAACTGATATAGTAAAACACAGATTGATTCCAGATGGTTGGCATTAGAACAATACATGAGAACAAGGTCTTGTAAACTAGAATGGTTTCTTATATCGTCTAGTAAATATCAAATGGAAAGAAGTATACCAACCATACCTTGCAAGTAACCGAAATCTATCAGTTTCTTTCATACACTAGTATATGAAGTAGGTAAAATGTTCTTGAATGCTGAATATATTTTTATGATGGAATTATCAACGTCAACACGGATTTATAACAAAATTAAAATTGATTACTAATTTGTAAATTCAAATCGATTACATATATTCGTTAAGAAATTTGCTAACATTTCGAAATTTAACACAATACAAATTTCTCATTGCTCTGCAGAACATTATTTTTGATACTTTTGTATCTAAATGATCGAAGTAATCAACCAGTCAAATAAATTTTTTTCAACAGAAATATTATTATCTGTAATTCCCTTTATTACACATTATGAAACATTTTCCGTGCTATTTCTTAGAATCTATAATATATACAATGCCTGGCTGTCACATCAGAACCAGGGTAGTATATGAGCCAAAACGACCCCAGTTGCAATTCAATTTATTTTATGATTAGACAATTTAGAATTTTTCACGACGACCTGCGAATCAAATCAAATTTTCTGTAAGATCGAGAAATCTCTGTGGAACTAGGGACCTACATTTTAAATTAGAAATAGTTGCTATATGGAAGTAACAATCGGAACACTTTCAATTGCTACCGAATTTGTATGAAATGCTAAACAAAATTTAAAAAAGTAACCAAAACTAGAATTTCTTATGAATAATTGCTGATCAAAATGTTCAATCTTAATTGAACCCATCATAGCATTGTTCCAGCAAGTAGCATGTGTTACCGTATACAACGTAATATAATGAGAACAAATCACATAGACTCACCTGTACTGACCAGTCCGAAATATGTCACAATTTGATCAAATCACACGGTAAAATTGATTATAAACCTTCCCTTATCAACTTCAAATACTGGGATAGATAAACATGTCTTGTAATAAAAATAAAACACAATCACTCTATTGTCATCTAACTTGAACGAGCAATTTAAATGAATTTAGTCCGACTTGTAGACTCCAGTGATTGACTATTCAGTTACTATCTTACAACATGACTAAAATACATGTCCGACTAGAGGGCACCTTTTCGTGACTATTATATTACTATCTTTTAAAATATTTAAACGCATGTTTCAGTTGACGTGAAAATTAAATTGTTTGCAATAATAAAACAAATTTTTTTTTTTCAGAGGGTTGTTGGGGATCACTATACTAAAACAAAGTAACACTTAACCAAACCCCGATCGCCAAAAAGAAAATCAAACCATCAGTTAATTTTTCCAAAGTTGATTTAATATGGTCACATTCCAAACTTCGTTCTTGTTTCAGAAAGTAGCAGAAAGATTCCACTAAAAGTCTTCAGCGTTGGGTTAAATATTCCTTTACACAGCCTAGTACCTTGTAACCCGTTTGTCTAGTACGTTACTGACCACGCAGGTTTTCTTATAATCCATTCATAACAGTCGTTATTTGTGGACACCGACCAATAGTAATACAGTCCACACTACCCCCATTTCTAAATAAACATTCATTGGCCAGCGTAACAGAACACATATTCATTGATATAAAATATCCCAGAGAACTGTTCTGAACGCGTTACAACCTCTACAGCAAAATCAAAATATTATTCGATTTACTAATGTTGCAAAGTAACATTCAGCTAAGATGCACCAAGCAGCAGATAACCATAACCACCATAAACAAAAGAATACTGAATATTGAAGCAATAATCAACCATGAATATTTTATACCTTCTTGATTTCACAATTTAGAGAAAATGCTTATCTTTTTGTCGAAAATATCAAAGAGGTTGTTACACCAAAGTCCGAGGCCAATAAATTCCGAACACCAAAAAACAAACACTGATATTGACCGATTAGTTTGTACCTGATTGCATTTAGAGTTGATGATAGAATATATCTGACCTCTTCAGTAAATGATTATGGTGTTGAAAGATTTAGCTGAATAATAAGATATCAAGTACAATTTGTTTTAGCCCACTATCGTGTAAGTGTAACTGAATGTTGGCGAAACCTTGCAAAACAGTTTGCAACTTGTTAAAAAAAAGTCTTGACTCGCGAGCAGACTAGGCTTACTCTTTTCGAAACGCCTGATGGTACTTCTCTTTGGGGAAGTCCACTACTATACAACTATTGTTCTCGATTTTTCCAGGTTTTTGGATGCGATTTTGATTAACGAAATTGTTTTGCTTGTACGGATTTGTACAGCATTTTGGACAAGTTTAGTAGTCAACCAATACTATAGTTTGGCTCAGAGATGGGCATACCGTCTAATGTATTGGTTTGCAAGCGAACCATCCAATTTTTAGAAATTTGAATTTTCTGATATATCTTTAGTGACAATTATTACAACACATTCAAGTCAGGATAGAATTTACCACATCTTTCAAAAACAAAAAATAGACGCATATCCAGGTGAAATGTCTCGAATGACATTAACAGCGAAATTATGTGATAAACATCGAACTCTCATTATGTGATTAAATGATATCAATCTGCATGTACATCATAAAATTTATGTTGTCTTGAGAGACTCCACTGAAGTTTTAAATTTTTTTTACCGCATAAGACACAATCAACAAGATCCATTATATTTTTGCAAAAATTACAAACAGGTAGACAAGTTAGTTTCCACTTTTCCACTACTGCACATTGTATTGCATTTCGCTGTGTAAATGCAAACTAGCGGAACAAAATAGACTACTTATAAAGATCTAACATATCAATTTGAGAAACCAGTCTCTCACATATTCAATGAATGCTATATAGAAGGTTAAATATACATTAAAATTAATATCATTACCTAAAAATGGCGCCTTACATTATTACATCTATTTCAAATGTAAATATTCATCTAAAAATATTAAAAATATAAAATTCACACTGTACCTAGGTAAATATTGAATTCTTTGAACACCTTTCATTTGACTTTAAAAATCGTTTGACCTACATAAAACTTTTTATCTTGACTATTAAAGGTAACCAATTTGTTCACCTACCAATTTAAAACCACTTCATACAAGAAAATCGACACTTAACAAGGAAATGAGGATCTCTAAGAAGCTGTATATTACAACATACTTAACACATAGTTAGTTCGTATGGCGTTGAATGTATAAAAAATAAACTTCAAGAACACTGAAGGCATGAAATGGTTGTATTTATTTTTTTGACGGTTTGCAAACATTCAAAAACCTTTTTGAGTACTTCTTATACGACACGAGATTTCATAAAAACAATTAAGGTAGTTGGATTAACAATGTAGTTGAATATTATTTGGACTTAATTATACAATCTGCTATACTTTAAAAAGTGTAACATGTATAACAGAATGAATTTAGACCTAGTGATAGTGTTATAGAACGACCATCTCAATCACATAATGACATCGGTAACTTTAGAACACTAACCCTCTTGCTTGAAATTTGTGCATGTAGAAGTGGATGAATACACATTATTTCGACACAACTAGAACATTTTGTGTTTTACATTGTTTTAAACCGGTATTTTTAGAATTATTATTGTGAAACTGTCAAAATATTGAAGTATATCTAGAAGTTATCGTGTGAAATTAGAAGATTTAGTCCACGATAAGAAATAATCAGTGATGAAATCTGAAGGGTTTGCATGAAATTAATCAAATTTACAACCAAGAAACTTTCAGAAATTTGAACACATTATTTGTTATATACAACTACAACCTTGGAATGTTTAATGTTCTCTTACATCATAACGTATATAAACAATGTTTTAGGCTATAGTAGCTCTTCTTAGAAGACATGAGAATTTGATCATCTGATGATCTGGTGCCACCCCCCACCCCCCTCCTCACCACCCCCTTTTATTTATGCAGGTACGAGGGGCTGTTATGGAAAAGACGTTATAGTTGTTTGGATTTGACAATAAACCAAAACCCCTTGTGGTAAAGGCTGTGCATCTTAAAGATCACTCAACAGTTGGAAATCGAAGATTTAGTAGGCTCAAACAACACAAGAGATCAGTGAAAACAGTAAATAGTCGCAACACTTAAACGTTTTAAATCGAAAACCAGACGTCTGAATATACAGGCATATATTCAAATTCTAAGGGGAAAAATTCCCAAATCGCTTTTTTATTCTCCAGACAGAAAAATAACAAGGCAACGTTTTAAATCAAGAAAAGAGTGTCAGACAAGAAATGTGATACTGAAATCGGCGACAATTTTACTCTCAAAATACAAATCAAACATAAAAATTTGATCAAATCTAGTCTTTATTATCAAGTACTGAATATATCATGACTAAAACTGTTGACTGAAAGTTCGTGACTATCTTAAATAAATATATAAATATGGACGAACACCGGATGTAGTCAAATGGACACCACGGAGTTTACAATTACACAATGGATAACAATAGGGTGTTGATTTCGTCTGAGAATGTTTACAACCATTTACTATGCCAGTAATAGTCCATTCACATACAATTCTCAACAACTGAATGTCAGAGATATACCAAATCTAATAAATGGGAACATGGGAATGTTCCATCTCAAAACTATTGCAAAACTACCGCATGATTGATCCAGTTCGGTTTTTGCAAATAGAGCTTTTAACCTAATACAAAGGTTGGGTTTATACCCACGATTCCCAACCTTTTGGACTCTTTGTACCCCTATTTTTTAGGCAACCCCCTGGTACCCTTTCGCCCACCCTAAGTGACATTAAGGACCAACATGAAAGTCATAAGATATTTTGTAGGTTGATGTAGTTATTCCATTCCTAGCCATATATATTTGACGTAATTATGTATTGTTTAATATTAGATCGTATCTGGCAGTTAAGTAATTAAAAGGTCGATTGATTAATAGTATATAACACTACTTTTTACAATTTATAAGAGTCTTCTCAGGTTTCCCTAGGGGTGTTAACTGGTACACCCAATGCCCCAAGGGGTATCAGAACCCCCGGTTGGGAAGCGAGGGTTTATACAATAGTTAGATCAAACCAACCGTTAACCTAATGTTACAGAACTATGCATTATCATTAACCATTTAATACATTAACGCGGACAATGGCAGATTGTTTTCAGATTACCAGTTTTCTATTATTAACACATTAAAAGGTAAATTATACACTATGTATAAAAAACCAACAAACGTGATATCATTTATTACGAACATAAAAAATTAATGACATAACACAGCTCCTTGTCTCACACCACACACGAGTTTCTATCAATTTGTCTAAACGGTTCGCACTCTTCAAGATATACTGAACGTTAATCTGTAATCACAGTTTCCAAAACCTACAGAATACGGCACTGTCGATTCCTGTTTTAGGAATTTGATAATATAAACGTTTTCTAATAAATTGTTTGTTCAAGATTAATTTTTCTCTTTATTTAGATTTTTTTTTACCTCCAGATGCCCAAGATTGGATTGGATTTAAGATTTGTTATCTTGCTTTTCTGATTTAAAAATGTTTAGTCCAAGACAACCTGACATGATGGTTGAACAAGGATCTGGTTGAATACGATTGCTTTTGTATTTTGTGTGATATTACACGTATTACAAATTTGTTAAATGTGACCACCCATTGAGAATTACAACTTAAAATAAACACTATGTCTAAAACGGACATAAATACGAATTAAACGGCTCCATTTTCCTTTTAATTTACATCAGCGTTTAAGTTATAATATAAATATTCCATATAAAACTTTTAAGATCCAAGAGGATGCCTATGATACAGTAATTGCATGAAATAAACAAATTTCAAACAAACACATTATCTCATCTGTGAGGAATAAACACATGCGTAATGCAGACATCGCTGTCGAGGAGATGATGCCACGTGGTGTGAGTAACTAGTTTCTGAAACAAACAGACAACGAAAAGGCCTCTTCATATCAAATTTGCTGAAGGCTGTTGCTGTCAACGAGACTACTTTTCTGGATCCATTATGTAAGGATTGTGCTCAAAATGACAGAACAAAATCATGAAGTATTAATTAAATCTATTAAATCTTTTTTTATATACCTAAGGAACAATGACGTAGCTAGAGGGGGGGGGGGGGGGGGGTCGGGGTTATTGATATCCGTCGGTTGAAAAAGTGCCGTCGGTAAAGTTGAGCTGATTGGCTGCAGGCATAAACATAATAAAAAAATCCAAAAATATAGCTTTAATTAGCCTTCCTGCAGTGTGTCAAGTAACTAAAACCCCAGAGCTTCCCCCTGGGCCCCCACCTGACTCAGTCGAGCCCCTGGACCCCACCCGTTATTCGCTCCGCACGCAATGTCAATATTCTCTGTCGGTTCAGCTTTACCATTGCACCCTCAGTTTCGAAAACCTGGCTACGCCACTGCTAAGGAATAATAATCACAATTAAGAGAAGAAAGTAATATCGTTGTTAAAGATGCTATTAAGAAATGTTTGTTTCATGAAATACTTGTATCGTATAAATGTCAAACGTGCTATCATACATTAAGTATTTTATTCCATCTTTACCATTATACAGCCCTAATTTGAACCACTTGAATCACTTTGGTTATTCCATGAAGAAACTTGAGTTTATTAAGGGGTATTGTAGTTTCAAACAGTAAGATATAACTAGACAAGTTGATAATATACGATGTGAAATTCTGATAATCTTGTTCTGAAGTATGTTCTTTTACGTTACTTTGATGTTTTGTATGATGCAAGAAGAAATGAAGACACTTTTTTTATATATTGTAAATAGACTATTTTGCATCTTTTAAAAAATTAACGTCCTTCGAGTGACGCGAAACAAGATTTACAACGACGAAAATATCCGCACCGACGTTCTGTCGTCCAACTTTGATCAATGATGCGATGTTTACGTTTCTCTGATGTTGATATGAGCCCAGTTGATGAGAAAAAGAGAAAGAGAGACTATATAAACTTTGATATCCTATCTGCGCATATTATGTCGTCATCAGTAAATCTTTCCTAGTCAAAACAGGCTAATGCTCCAGGGTCATTTATGATGTAGACGCAGTCAGTGGAATTAGACTGTTGATGACCTTAGAACGTTCTGATGCACCAACAGAGTCATCGGTATCGAGTTCAGTTTGGACTGGTTGCCAAGAATAATCAATGCTTATCACCAATTGTTTACTTAATGCAAATAGAAAGAAAGATAGACACGTAAGACATTCTACACCATTTTGTTGCATAAAAGATAGGCTGACTACTGAGTCGTTGATTACAAGAAAGCTTTAACACTTTCTTATCAGGCAGTAACAGAATAACACTGAAATGTCAAATCCCGTAGGTCTAAATCAGGAATGGATAGAATCAGGGTGGGTTTAATATGCCGTTCTTACTAGTCTAGTATACACGCATGTTTTATTGCTAGCTTTCAAATATTTCTTTTATTTTGGCTTGATAGATGATGGAAGGGATAATAAAAACTTCTTTTAGTTTTCTGAACCTGTTAAGGCTAACAAGGACGAGCAAAGAACATTTTCCAGGGCAGCCTACTCATTGCCTTATTATGTCGATCTATAAAATGTTAGGAGGACTTATCTGGCTTTATAGGAATAACCTCTTTTACAAACATATATTTCATTATTATCGATAGCCACTGGTAGTCGAGTAGACTGCAACATAATCTGTCTGGTATACTGGACTTAACTTTGGTAATCTCTTTGGTAACTCGGGATCGGAGACTGAAGCGATAACTTACTGTCATCAGTTAGGCAATTAGGCAAAACCAATTGCCGATAGAAAGAAGATCTCAAAGAATAGAAAAGGGTGTATCTAAATTTATTATCAATGATAATCTAGATTGTGTTGAAATATTAAATAAACCCTATAAGAAATCTAGACCTATAGAAATACAGAGAAATCTTTTTACATTGAATCAGGAATTGTTATTGTTTCTTTGAAAATATATTTCCGGTTTTAAGAATAGTGACTAGTCCAATACGATAAGATCAGATTAATCCGAAATGAGCGACATTTCTAGGAAATGAAATTGAGGACGGGCAATTTTGAGGACGGAAATTTTGCCAGGACAGCGGCATTAGCCTGCTCTTATTTTCGATTTCCAACTGTCGAGGGATCTTTAACGTGCAAAGCCAATGCAACATTTCTAGGGTCTGATAGATAAAATAAATACATTACAGAAACAAATCCAATCCACTAGAAGAGAAAAGAGAAGTGTTCATAAAAGTGGATCAAAGAATACAACATGGGGTATGTAGGGGACGGCGTGAGTGGTTGCGTTGGAGGGTGGCAGAGACTAAACGAAGTATAAGATCAAACTGGCATTTAACCGTATTCGAACTACTGTTTCCTTCGGAAACACTTTAGTGTTGATATACAATGCACGGTGGACTGCAGATAATTTGACTGTCTACGCCAGCTTTTAGCTATTAGAGATGTGAAAAGTTTCGGACTATATCTGATAGTGGTGGTGAAATGAGATGACGCAATATTATTGTTATAGAAGGCGGAATGACTGAATGATTATTGAACATTTGGTGTTGGTAACGCCTTTCTGTGGTATTTCTATACCATAAACCAGCATGGTATATACCAGTCCATACTGAATTAATTCTGTGTTGTCAATCAGGGGCGGACACAGGATTTGACGTTAGGGGGGCGCAGAATAAAATTTCGCCGAGCGGAGCGAGGGTTAGGTGGGGTTTTATATAGTAATAATTGTTTGAATGTTAAAACAGATTGAATGCGACGACATTAGGCTAGCTTTCGTCGTCTCTTCGGATACTAATTACGTGCGGACAACCCATGCTTTGCAAATTTTTTTTGGGGGGGGGGGGGGCGCACGCCCGCCACGCCCCCGCCTAAATCCGCCCCTGTCACTAATACCTTAAACACTCCTACACGTTGATTAATGTTGTAAGCCCAACCACTCACATGTGGCGGCTTGTGTCATCCGAAAAAGTAGTGTCACCATAAGAGTTTTGCATTGCCTCTTTTCTCTTTGCACAGCTCTCATTCTATTTACACAGCTTTGACATATACTGAAAGTTCTGCAATAAATCATATTATGTATCAGTGTAACCTTGGCTTTACTTTGTTATAATTCTTCGGGGAATTTATCAACAGAAAAGCAAACCATGCAACTCAAGGTTATGGTCTGAAAAAAAATCAGTGATCGATATTGTCTGCACCGATAATATTATATTGCCTAATATAGACAAGTCTTTGATTTATTCCCCTTGGATTCACCAAAAGTTCCGCTCTCTAATCAAAGAGGCTGGAAAATTAATAAACTGGAAACCCTCAATTGATTTAGCAATAAATAAAGTAGATCTTATACACAAAGATGAGACAATTAAGAAATTTTCCAGATGATTTATTTGCGGAAGGCCTTGACCATTGTTCATAAGAGCTGAACCAATATAAATCTTAATTACAGGATAATCAATAAATTGAAAGTTGATTAGTAATGTTTGCAATCCATATAGGTCATAAATGGACAAACCACTGTTTTGAACTTGATAATTTTCGTCACTTCCGCTGAAAGGTTAGGTTTCAGTCAACGAATTCTTTAAAAAATTTAAATTTTCAAACTTGATCACTAGGAGTATATATATTCATCAGGGGACTTACCTATTGGCATAACTACAGATAATTCCAGAAAATTATAACCTGTAATTGTATTGAAAATTACATAGTTTTATAGGTTTATTTGAATCTGTTTGTATTTAGATTGTTCATTTTAAGAGGTTGTATCGCTTTAACAAAACGTCTATTGCGTTACCCTTAGGGTAAGAATACCAGGGCGGATCCGAGGGGCGGCTCCCCCATCTATTTTTGGCCGACTGATGTCAGAACCCTCTAAAAATTTGCCGTTCGAGCTTTCGGTGCTCTCAGTGCCGTTGAATTTGATGCATATTATATTCAGCCCCCCCCCCCACCCCCGTTTCTCTAAATCCTGGATCCGCCCCTGAATACCCCTATAACATTTCTTGTGAGAAATTTTGCCCTAAAACTGTCTACCAAGCAGTGCCAACCTGTCTTTAAAAGAAAGAACCATTTCCTGAGTGTTGAAGGTTCGATAAGCTTATTGAATTTGTTCGTTCTACTGTGATATGTCATAGTTTGCAATCAAAACAACTTTACATTTTAATCAAATATTTCATCTTCAATTTTATCTCAAATCAAATTTACCAACTCACTTTTCATTCAATATAAAAAACATATAGGTCATATTTCTCCCAGTAACTTAATATAAGTTTTCAACATGAATCATTAGCTAAACCCAATAGTTTCGCTTCTAATTTGCACTACACCAATGATGTGGCCATTCGATGAATTTTTTAGACTGGAAAAAGGTCCAAACTTATTGTATCGATACAATTTCAAACTAATACATAATGTCAAATCCAAGTCCAGGTGATGTGATAGTCAAGGTCGATTTTACTTTGTGGACGTTTGCTTGACAATGAGCTGTAGGTCGTTGGTTGTCCAATTTTCCTTAAAATACGAGACCGGCCAAGCTTGAGATAATATTTCTTCATAACTCGGTGATGCAGGTTGGAGGGCCTGATATGAAAAAGTATTTTGTCGTCCGAATGGAAATGCCACTGTCTAGGAAAAAATGAAATGCATAGAAGTAAAACCCCATTACAATGTAAATTTGTATTTAAATTTTTTTTTTAAAAAGAGCTCATGTGAAATAAAATGATTGAATATTTAAATTGAACTCAGTACCGTGAGTTGTTCTTCTGGAAACCATTCCTAACATTTGTTTACCACCCCTGGCGCCATCTGGTCATAGTTAAAATGTAAGCCATATTTTAAACATAATGGTTTTAATTCTAATAATGTGTCTCTTGCATTTTTAATCAATTTACACATGCACTGATTTTATCATTTAAACTTATTAAGTGAAATACTTTTACAGAATGACAGAACTCTGTCCCCTCTCTTTTGTGGCATCATTTTGGCACAATGAATGTAATATACGTCCATTGACAGCTTTTACTGTGGACATCATCAGCATCATCATCTACAGTCAAAGATTAAAACATGCAAAAGGACAAAACTTACCATGCGCAAGCTACTACAGGGAAAGAGGTCCCCAACCCCGATCAATATTCTGACGTCGACCCATGTCGATGATCATCACTGCATCCCAGTCGCTGCCCTCCATGGGCCTCCTTGTGGGCCCACAACTTGCAAAACAGCAGACTAAAAGAAGGGAACATTTACTCTTATATTATTTATCCTGCTCAGTGGCGTTTCTAGGAATCTTTGGGTGGGGGTCCGAGTTGGGGCGAAATCCTGCCCCCCACTTTGTAAAAACGTCACTGATCCTGCTACGGGGACGACAATCTAATTCAATCATATCACCATGGTGGTTTCAGTCTTTATAGCCAGGTTGTGTGTCGGTATAACATAAATCTTAAAATAGTTTAATTTGTCTATCGATATGAAATTGAAATCAACAGACGTGAAATTACTTTAAATTGTGTAGGTGAACAGTCGCCAAGTCGTTTTAGTCTTTTTTCATCAAACAAAACCTTTGAAGCAGGCGTATGAATTATGTCTCGACAGTTTTTAGATTAATTAATTAAGATCACTGATAACTATGAAATCAGTTCTGAATCTCAGATGTATAAACGTAATAAATAAATTGTTTGGATAGTATCAAATCTGGATTGACACTCTAAAATTCGTTTTCCCAATCGAGTTCAGCATAGTTATAGAAGTATCACAGGGGTGTGCAACTTTCTTTTGAACTTGAATATGTAATTAGTTTTCAGAAATACTAAATGGCACAATCCCTTAAAATATACCTCAAACTAGAAATTGCATTAAATACATACATGAATTTGCAACGTTCCATGTTTCAGTTAGAAATATGTGAGATTCTCAATTCCACTAAAACGTCGGTTCCCAACCTTTTGGACTCCCCGTACCACTATTTTGTTCAAGCAATCTCCTGGTACCCCTTCGCCCACCCTAAGTAACATTAAGAGCCAACATGAAAATAAAAGGATATTTGTCGGTTGACGGAGATATTTAGACCATTACATACTTTTTAAAATTATCTAAGATTTTTCTCAGGTACCCCTTGTGGTGTTCGCTGGTACCCCCAAGGGGTATTAGTTCCCTTGGTAGGGAACCGAGGCACTAAATCTAAGAACAAATTGGAATGGTGTAAACCGATGCTTCTATTATTTTGACATTTGATATATGAAAACGGCGTTAAAACTAGATTTGGATACAATTAAAAAGTTAAACTTTCAAATCATGCATGAATTATTGACATCGTTACTGAAACTAGCCAATCAAAATAATGGAGGGTGACAAAGGAGACACTTCAGATCGGAATGTGCCAATTAAAAGTTTCAATTTAAAGTAATAACGACTACTTGAAAATTCAGAAATAATTCAAAGCTATTACACAATTGTAACTTCCATGCAATCAGCGACCACTCAAAAGCCATTACCAGATTTTTGATGTGACGATGAGACAATTGTTGCCATATTCACCAAACTTTCGTTAAATTTCGATGTCGTTGAAATTTCGTTATATCTCAAACGCCGTTGGAAAAAAGCAAGACGTTTGTTTTATTTTTTTGTGGTTCCTTATTTTCAACAAATCAGATTTAACTGTGCGAATTGTTATCATTGTTAAAAGATGCTGCAACAAACATTTTATCAGGCGTTATGACAATTTCAAGTTACTTCTTTACAGGTAAGGGTAGGAACGAACTTGTGATAATAAGTTCTGAACCATCAAAACGATAGGACAGCAACGGCTTGTTAGCTTGAGTAACGTATTGAAGTTCTTGAATTGTCAATCATCTAAAAACAATAGAAACATATTTTACAATCAAGAAGCTTTGAAACATAATTCATATTGAGAATCTTACTATGATCCTGGTAGAATGGGTGTTGAATGGCAATTTAACGTTTGCTTAAACCCTACAGCAAATGTACTAAATATTTATAACAGAAAACTAGGCAACGTGTACAAGAAGCCACCTACAATGTACCTGGTCTTAAATTCGATTCCAGGCTATGAAGAATGGAGGACTTTCTAAAACCCTGGAAGCGCTTTATACTTAGAAACCGTTGTATTCTGTATTCATTTTTCATTTAAACTAAACGTATACTGATTCAAAAAGTGTACTTAATGACCTTTCTAATGGTCTTTTAATCTCGAACATCAAGTGTTGATAAGAAACTATTTTGGGCGTTCGTTTATTTTCTAATTTGTTGTCATCAAAATATTTCCGCACGTATAACAAATTTCAAGAATTTCTAAAGGAAATGAATTTAATAAAATCGCCCGAAATTTAAAACGTGACATGACCAAAATAAAATGAAAACTTCCCAAATTAGATGAATTTTTAAAAAATGATTCCATTCAGAAAGAAATATCTTGCAGTTTAAAAATAGTTGAAGTAATTAAATGAACAATGAACAACTATTACCGACCTGGTAAGCTAAAATGTCACACAAAAATGAAAAGTTTATTTTGGTTTGAATAAAAACGACTGGTCTAAATTTCAAAACCATAGATGTTTGACACAATCCCCATCATTTGGATAACGTTTTCAGCATTAGTAGCCATTTTAGTATATAACATTTCATTTTCTTTCAAACTCGATCACCTGAATTTAAGTAACTCTCATCAGAAACGTACTATTCACAAAGCTTTCATTTCAACATCATTATTAAGGGATTACTGATAGCATCCATATACAGCATCCATGTATGCAGCATGCCACTTGTCAGTCAGATCTATATCGTTATTGCGATTCCATCAAAGCTAAGTTTTTGATGCCACTAATTGCAAAATGTTTGTTCCACAAAAGGTCCGCATGACTTAAGGCCTTCCAAATTAGTGACTTAAAACTTAGAAAACCTCTTAACAATCCAAAATGGCCAAAATAGCTGTTAAAAAGGCAATTTTGTTCTGTGGAAAGAGATTATGAATGCCCTACAGATCGTGCCTGTCATAAGATACAATGACTATTATGTTTCTGACCACCCGAGCTCCAAGCATAATAACAAAATATTCTACTAAATGATTCCACCTCCAGTAAGTTTTACAGTTATAAGTATCACGTATATTCCAATGACACCCTGGCCTGCAGCACCCAAACTACTAAAATAACCAATACTAAATACTAAATACTGCTATTCTTACTAATAGATGTTTCCATGAAGGTCTGACTTTAGTCCGAAAATTCTGAAATTTACCAGATTGGATGTTGGAACTACCAGATGTGTCAGGCTAGTCTGACTTATGTTATTTTTAATATACAATAGCAATAATATCCACTTTAGATAGCGTTTCAAGTATAAACTCAAACGTCTTTTCTGATAAGATCTCTTACTAGAATTAGTACCATAGAATACATAAATGTTCGACTGAAAACATTAGTCTTTCGATCTCTTTTTGTTGTTTGGGAACATTTTGAACTTTCACCTCAGCACGAATCTGTAGGATCTGTATACAGTTTTGGCGTGATCGAAACAAATAAAACAACAATGGGCAGTGCATGAAGCCAAAATTTAAAATTCGTTGACAGTATTCATTTAGTTGAGATAGTGTTTTTGGCGTGATTTGTTGTCAGACTGCAGCGATTATTATCAATGCGCCTCTAATTATTACAGTTTGAATGTCAACTAATTTAAAAAGCAAGTGTGAAGCTAGTTAGAGGTGTCATCTGTTGTATATTTAGTGTAACATGGTAAGGTTAGGGTCATTACAGTTAATTATCTGCATTGTTCAACAAATTAAAAGAATTTATAAAAAATTCCAACTTCCTGTATACGGAGTTGACACGATATTTCACTTAACGCAGTCAACAAACTTGGATATATGTACGAAATGAATGGAGATTTTGTTATTGGCAATTGCTAGGACAGTAACATTAGCATACTCTTTTTAGGACCCTTTTTCTAATGGTATTTGCTAGACCCTTAACAAGATTGAACCTTGGACTTCCAATTTAGCGAACAAGTGTCTAACTCAAAGAATGAGTCGTTCAAACCTTTATTAAGAGAATTTGTTAAAATGTAAAAAAAAATCGGTAATATTTTTCATATTTGCATCAACATTCATTCCAATATATTATACGTTTTAATTAATTTCAAACTTCAAATGGAAAATAGGCATCAAAGAATTTGCATTCATTCTGTACCAATATGTATATATCCACATTAAAGCGATACAACC